>CM038677.1:188908279-189508279 GCA_021605205.1 Aegilops longissima
TTGATTGTTTTTGCAGGTACTAGGGACTTGCGTGTAGTCTCCTACTGGATTGATACCTTGGTTCTCAAAAACTGAGGGAAATACTTACGCTACTTTGCTGCATCACCTTTTCCTCTTCAAGGGAAAACCAACACATGCTCAAGAGGTAGCAAGAAGGATTTCTAGCGCCGTTGCCAGGGAGGTTTACGCCAAGTCAAGTCAAGATTTGATCTCCCGTCAACTTGCCAATTTTTGGCGCCGTTGCCGGGGAGATCTACGCACAAGTCAAGACATACCAAGTACCCATCACAAACTCTTATCCCTCGCATTACATTAGTTGCCATTTGCCTCTCGTTTTCCTCTCCCCCCTTCACCATTGTCGTTTTATTCGCCCTTTTTCATTCATCTCTTTTCACTTGCTTCTTCTGTGCTTGTGTGTTGGATTGATTGTTTGTCACAATGGCTCAAGATAATACTAAATTGTGTGACTTTTACAATACCAACAATAATGATTTTATTAGCACTCTGATTGCTCCTATTACCGATGTTGAATCTTGTGAAATTAATGCTGCTTTGTTGAAGCTTGTCATGAAAGATCAATTTTCTGGCCTTCCTAGTGAAGATGCCGCTACCCATCTAAACAATTTCGTTGATTTGTGTGATATGCAAAAGGAGAAACATGTGGATAATGATATTGTTAAATTGAAGCTATTTCCGTTTTCGCTTAGAGATCGTGCTAAAACTTGGTTATCTTCTTTGCCTAAAAATAGTATTGACTCATGGAATAAGTGCAAAGATGCTTTCATCTCTAAGTATTTTCCTCCCGCTAAGATCATCTCTCTTAGAAACGATATCATGAATTTTAAGCAACTTGATCATGAGCATGTTGCACAAGCTTGGGAGAGGATGAAATTAATGATACAAAATTGCCCTACACATGGTTTGAATTTATGGATGATTATACAAAAAATTTATGCTGGATTGAATTTTGCTTCTAGAAATTTTTTAGATTCGGCCGCGGGAGGCACTTCTATGGAAATCACTCTAGGATAAGCCACTAAACTCCTAGATAATATTATGGTTAATTATTCTCAATGGCACACCGAAAGATCTACTAGCAAAAAGGTTCATGCGATGGAAGAGATTAATGTTTTGAGTGGAAAGATGGATGAACTTGTGAAATTGTTTGCTAATAAGAGTGTTTCTTCTCATCCTAATGATATGACTTTGTCTACTTCGATTGAGAATAATAATGAATGTATGGATGTGAATTTTGTTGGTAGGAACAATTTTGGTAACAACGCGTATAGAGAAAACTTTAATTCTAGACCGTTCCCTAGTAATTCCTCTAATAATTATGGTAAGTCCTACAACAACTCTTATGGAAATTTTAATAAGATGCCCTCTGATTTTGAGAGTAGTGTTAAAGAATTTATTATTTCGCAAAAGAATTTCAATGCTTTGCTTGAAGAAAAACTTGAATTAGAAGTTTCTATCCCTAGAAAACTTTATGATGAGTGGGAACCTACTATTAAAATTAAGATTAAAAATCATGAATGTTATGCTTTATGTGATTTTGGTGCTAGTGTTTCCACGATTCCAAAAACTTTGTGTGATGTGCTAGGTTTCCGTGAATTTGATGATTGTTCTTTAAATTTGCATCTTGCGGATTCCACCATTAGGAAACCTATGTGAAGGATTAATGATGTTCTTATTGTTGCAAATAGGAATTATGTCCCCGTAGATTTCATTGTTCTTGATATAGATTGCAATCCTTCATGTCCTATTATTCTTGGTAGACCTTCCCTTACAACGATTGGTGCAATTATTGATATGAAAGAAGGAAATATTAGATTCCAATTTCCATTAAGGAAAGGTATGGAACACTTTCCTAGGAATAATTAAATTGCCTTATGAATCTATTATGAGAGCCACTTATGGATTGCATACCAAAGATGACAATACCTAGATCTATTCTTGTTTTTATGCCTAGCTAGGGGCGTTAAACGATAGCGCTTGTTGGGAGGCAACCCAATTTTATTTTTGTTTCTTGATTTTTGTTTATGTTTAGTAATAAATAATTCATATAGCCTCTTTTTAGATGTGTTTTATGTTTTAATTAGTGTTTGTGCCAAGTAGAACCTTTGGGAAGACGTGGGTGAAGTCTTTGTGATCTTACTGTAAAAAACAGAAACTTTAGCGCTCACGATATTAGGTGCCAATTTTTACTGAAGAGTGCTTTTAGGTTTATTCTTTTTGCAGATGATTAATAGATTAATTCCTCACGTCCACCTATTTATTTCAGAATTTTTGGAGTTACAATAGTATATGTTTGATACAGATTGCGACAGACTGTTCTGTTTTTGACAGATTCTGTTTTTCGTGTGTTGTTTGCTTATTTTGATGAATCTATGGCTAGTATCGGGGGCTATGAACCATAAAGAAGTTGGAATACATTAGGTTTAACACCATTATAAATAAATAATGAGTTCATTACAGTACCTTAAAAGTGGTGATTTGTTTTCTTATACTGACGGAGCTCATGAGATTTTCTGTTGAGTTTTGTGTTGTGAAGTTTTCAAGTTTTGGGTAAAGATTTGATGGATTATGGAATAAGGAGTGGCAAAAGACTAAGCTTGGGGATGCCCAAGGCACCCCAAGGTAAAATTCAAGGAAAACCAAAAGCCTAAGCTTGGGGATGCCCCGGAAGGCATCCCGTCTTTTGTCTTCGCCTATCAGTAACTGTACTTGAGGCTATATTTTTATTCACCGCGTGATATGTGTTTTGCTTGGAGCATATTGTATGATTTGAGTCTTTGCTTTTTAGTTTACCACAATCATCCTTGTTGTACTCGCCTTTTGGGAGAGACACACATGAATCGTAATTTATTAGAATACTCTATGTGCTTCACTTATATCTTTTGAGCTTGATAATTTTGCTCTAGTGCTTCAATTATATTTTTTAGAGCACGGTGGTGGTTTTATTTTATAGAAATTATTGATCTCTCATGCTTCACTTATATTTTTTGAGAGTCTTCTATAACATCATGGTAATTTTCTTTGGCTATAAAATTAGTCCTAATATGATATGCATTCAAGATGGGTATGATAAAAACTTTCATATATAGTGCATTGAATACTATAATACTTGATAGATGTTTTAAGATATACAGGTGGTAATGTTAGAGTCATGCTAGTTGGGTAATTGTGAAATTGAGAAATACTTGTGTTAAAGTTGGCAAGTCCCGTAGCATGCATGCATGGTAAATGTTGTGTGACAAATTTGAAGCATGGGGTGTTCTTTTGAGTGCTTTCCTTATGAGTGGCGGTCGGGGACGAGCGATGGTCTTTTCCTACCAATCTATCCCTCTAGGGGCATGCGTAGTAGTACTTTGCTTCGAGGGCTAATAAACTTTTGCAATAAGTATATGAGTTCTTTATGACTAATGTGACTCCATGGATCATACACACTCTTACCTTTCTGCAGTTTACTAGCCTCTACGGTACCGTGCATTGCCCTTTCTCACCTCGAGAGTTGCTGCAAACTTCGCCGGTGCATCCAAACCCCGTGATACGATACGCTCTATCACACATAAGCCTCCTTATATCTTCCTCAAAACAGGCACCATACCTACCTATTATGGCATTTCCATAGCCATTCCGAGATATATTGCCATGCAACTTTCCACCGTTCCGTTTATTATGACACGCTCCATCATTGTCATATTGCTTTGCATGATCATGTAGTTGACATTGTATTTGTGGCAAAGCCACTTTTGTAATTCTTTCATACATGTCGCTCTTGATTCATCGCATATCCCGGTACACCGCCGTAGGCATTCACATAGAGTCATATTTTTGTTCTAGTATCGAGTTGTAATATTGAGTTATGAGTAAATAAAACTGTGATGATTATCATTATTAGAGCATTGTCCCATGTGAGGAAATAAATAAAAGAGGCCAAAGAAGCCCAAATAAAAAAAGAGGCCAAAGAAGCCCAAATAAAAAAAGAGTTCAAAGAAGCCCAAATAAAAAAATGAGAGAAAAAGAGAGAAGGGACAATGTTTCTATCCTTTTTCCACACTTGTGCTTCAAAATAGCACCATGATCTTCATGATAGAGAGTTTCTTATTTTGTCACTTTCATATACTAGTGGGAATTTTTCATTATAGAACTTTCCTTGTATATTCCAATGATGGGCTTCCTCAGAATGCCCGAGGTCTTCGTGAGCAAGCAAGTTGGATGCACACCCACTTAGTTTCTTTTGATGAGCTTTCATACACTTATAGCTCTAGTGCATCCGTTGCATGGCAATCCCTACTCCTCGCATTGACATCAATTGATGGGCATCTCCAGAGCCTGTTGATTAGCCGCGTCAATGTGAGACTTTCTCCTTTTTTGTCTTGTCACATAACCCCCATTGTCATATGCTATTCCACCTATAGTGCTATATCCATGGCTTGCGCTCATGTATTGCGTAAGTGTTGAAAGGGCTGAAGCGCGTTAAAAAGTATGAACCAATTGCTCGGCTTGTCATCGGGGTTATGCATGATGGGAGCATTTTGTCTGACAAAAATGAAGCATGGCCAAATTATATGATTTTGTAGGGATAAGCTTTCTTTGGTTATGTTATTTTGATAAGACATAATTGCTTTGTTAGCATGCTTGAAGTATTACTGTTTTTATGTCAATATTAAAATTTTATCTTGAATCTTTTGGATCTGAACATTCATGCCACAATAAAGAGATCACATTGAAAATTATGTTAGTTAGCATTCCACATCAAAATTTCTGTTTTTATCATTTACCTACTCGAGGACGACGAGCAGGAATTAAGCTTGGGGATGTTTGATACGTCTCCAACGTATCTATAATTTTTGATTGTTCCATGCTATTATATTATCTGTTTTGGATGTTTAATGGGCTTTAATATACCTTTTCATATTATTTTTGGGACTAACCTATTAACCGGAAGCCGAGTGTAAATTGTTGTTTTTTTTTGCCTATTTCAGTGTTTCGCAGAAAAGGAATATCACACGGAATCCAAACGGAATGAAACCTTCACGAGGATCGTTTTTGGAACAAACGCAATCCAGGAGACTTGGGGTGGACGTCAAGGAAGCAACGAGGCGGCCGACCTACTTCTTTCACATATATATACTCATATACCCTGAAAACATCCAGGAGCACCACGAAACCTATTTTCCACCGCCGCAACCTTCTGTACCCGTGAGATCCCATCTTGGGGCCTTTTTTGGCGCTCCGCCAGAGGGGGAATCGATCACGGAGGGCTTCTACATCAACACCATAGCCTCTCCCATGATGTGTGAGTAGTTTACCACAGACCTTCGGGTCCATAGTTATTAACTGGATGGCTTCTTCTCTCTCTTTGGATCTCAATACAAAGTTCTCCTCGATTCTCTTGGAGATCTATTCGATGTAACTCTTTTTTGCGATGTGTTTGCCGAGATCCGATGAATTGTGGGTTTATGAACTTGATTATGTATGAATATTATTTGATTCTTCTCTGAATTCTTATATGCATGATTTGATATCTTTGCAAGTCTCTTCGAATTATCAGTTTAGTTTGTCCTACTATATTGATCTTTCTTGCAATGGGAGAAGTGCTTAGATTTGGGTTCAATCTTGCGGTGTCCTTTCCCAGTGACAGCAGGGGAAGCAAGGCACGTATTGTATTGTTGCCATCGAGGATAAAAACATGGGGTTTATATCATATTGCTTGAGTTTATCCCTCTACATCATGTCATCTTGCCTAATGTGTTACTCCGTCCTTATGAACTTAATACTCTAGATGCACGCTGGATAGCGGTCGATGTGTGGAGCAATAATAGTAGATGCAGAATTGTTTCGGTCTACTTGACCCGGACGTGATGCCTATATTCATGATCATTGCCTTAGATATCATCATAACTATGCGCTTTTCTATCAATTGCTCGTCAGTAATTTGTTCACCCACCGTAATACATGCTATCTTGAGAGAAGCCACTAGTGAAACCTATGGCCGCCGGGTCTATTTTCTATCATATTAATTTCCTATCAATTAGCTATTTTTATCATCGTTTATTTTGCAATCTTTACTTTCCAATCTATACAACAAAAATACCAAAAATATTTATCTTATTATCTTTATCAGATCTCACTTTTGCAAGTGGCCGTGAAGGGATTGACAACCCCTTTATCGCGTTGGTTGCAAGGTTCTTGATTGTTTGTGCAGGTACTAGGGACTTGCGTGTAGTCTCCTACTGGATTGATACCTTGGTTCTCAAAAACTAAGGGAAATACTTACGCTACTTTGCTACATCACCCTTTCCTCTTCAAGGGAAAACCAACGCATGCTCAAGAGGTAGCAGAATATTTTTCACTACCCCAATCATACACGCAAAAAGGGGTGACGCCACCGTAGGGGCTGGTATGGGCGGCCGCCTCGGGTGGCTGGAAAGTGTGCACCTAGTTTGAGTCATCTAGGTTGGCCCAGGCTAGTTATGTTCATCCCAACGCACGAGTAGGCAATGTAAAAATTGAAGAAAAAAGTTTCAATTTGGATGGGCCAATAACGTAAGTGCAAGGCAGGCCCTATAGCAGGCTTGCGGCCCAAACGAGCGCCTCCCATATCGATCGACAGCAGGAAAAATCCCAATTCGTTCCCTCCAGCCTCCAGTCTGGTTCGCTCCTAACCTTGCCGCCGCTGGACAGACCAACACAGCACTTCCTCGCGCCCTCATTGGAGGGCGGTCGCCAGGCTTCAAGTGAATGGAAGGACAAGAATATGAAGATCCAGCCCTAGGTGTAGCCTGCGTGGGAGGCAGCGGCGGCGGCACGGGCATGGCATCGAGCTTGCGCAAACAGACAGTCGCAGCTTGCAAGAGCAGGATGTGTAACGAGCAGGTACATCACATCCCTGATTATATCTAATTTCAACTGTTCAATTTCTGGCCAATAGTTAAACCTGACGGTGTTGTGAAACTGCTTGTATGCAGGGAATCTACGAGAAAATGAAACCAATTTCTGCTTATTTTATAAATCCCCCAATCAATACTGAACTGACTGAATCTGATTTATCTAATCAAGTTTCCAGCGCAAACATACAAGCTCATGTTGTTCTTGAGCCTGAAGTGTCTAATGAACAACCTGCTAATGAAGGATTTGATGCAAAAAATTTACATGCTCCTGGTGATGAACATATAGTGTCTAATGAGGGATCTAATGCAAGCATTTTGCAAGCTCCCTTTGAAGGATTTAGTGTCTAATGATGATCTGCTATGTTGAGAGAGACATAGAGATTTGCAGGCATTGATGGCAAGCAAATTATAGTACATTTTAATGGCTTCAGGAAACATCGAGGCCATCTTCCAGAAAGTCCCCGTATCATGACAACGTAGCATAAATACTTTTCTAGTCTGCTGTTTGAAACTAGTGGCATACTTGTGCAGGATAGATATATTGATATGCAGTTTGCGCACTGGTTATAGGTGCAATTACACTTCGATATTTTCAGCCAGAGAACGAATAATTCAAGCAGGTATAGACCATGTTAGTGGTCCTTGTACACCATGTTGCATTTTGTGTTTTTTGGTGCTTGCATCATTTAGTGTTTTATAATCTGAACTACTTTGGATCATTAGTTGGTTTTCAAAGTGCATGTAGCTTCAAATTTCTCAAGTTATGTTGATTTCCAGAGTGCAAGTGCCTTCGTATTTTTTAAGTCAAATGTTTGCCCCTGGTAACTTGAATTCGTGGATCTGCCACTGCACACAAATCATACATGTAGGCCGGTATGAATTAAATGAAATCCAGGGACTTACGCTAGCTCGTTGTACAGGCTCACTACAGCTCTGCTTGCGCTTGGGATGTTCCATGTACAAGTCCATGTCACCACTTGCTTGGATGTGCAGGCCTTTTGCTCCTTGCATCCCCCTCTGCATTTTTGACATGGCGAATGGTTGATCAAATAAGAGGAATCGACCTTGCTGTTGTACCGGAGGACAAATACTTACAAGGTTATATGGGTGTGCAGGATGTGTACCAGATCCCATAGCGCCATCATGCTTCGCTAAAAAATGGTTTTGCTTGTTTCAGATGATATCTCCAAAAGAAACAAGAGTTAAAGTCAGAGTTGCATAGGCATGTAAGCTAAGAGAGGAGTGAAAGGATATCCAAACATCGTCGGAACAGTGCACAAGGGAGTGATGTGTGGATACCTAGTTCGGGCCGGCGTTTGGGCATGCTCGCCTAGCTAGAGTGTGGGTCACTTCAGAGCCGTTGAGGGTGATGTGATGGCGTTGGCTGGCCGTGCACAAATGCAGATCTTGAGTGGCAGCGAAGCGCTACGATGCGATGGACGAGACCGTTGGTGAAGCCCCAACGGCCTCGGGGGCGGAGGTGCGACGATGTGCTCGGTGAAGTAGCCCCGGTGAGGTGGGAGACGGCATCACTGAAGCGCACCTGATGCGGTGGAAGCCAGTGTCCGTGAGGCACGTCGGTTGCGGCGGCCGACGTAGTCGGTTGACCACCCGATGCGGTGGACGAGCGCGTAGATGAGGTAGCTCCGGTGTGGTGGTGAAGCTCGACCGTCGTCTTTGTTGTCGTCGTCCGGAACAGAGGTGGGAAAGAAACGAGACGAGGGGCGATTCGAACTTTGCTTGGGTTGGCGGCGAATTAGGGATTTGAGCAATCTAGGCACTGAAGGGGACGGTGGAGAAGGGAGATTTTGCAGGGCTGGAATTGGGGCCGCCAGATATTTCAATCCGAAACATGGAAGCGCGAACTTATTTTTTCGTCATTCTTTTTTTTGGGGTGGGAGGGGGAGGGAGGGAGGGGGTGGGTGGCTGGGTGCTAAGCGTCCGTACGACACACGCGACCACCACGACACGACCTTGGTCTACCTGGTGCACCTACATTTGAGAATGCAAACGAATCTTCTTTCATTTGCAAACGAATCTGTATGTATTACCATGCCCGTGTTTTCCTTGCAAATAATTAGTCATTTGAAACAAGATACTATAAATTAATTAATGAGGAGTTATTTGAAAAAAATCGAAATGGTATCCACGCTAACATGGATTAGAGTGTGTGTCACATAATTAGTTATTTGAATTAGAGTGTGTGTCACATAGCAATGTCCAATTCTAACGTGAATTTCGCATTTCACGGTATCCACGCTACTTTTTAAATACAAATTCATATATATATGATGAACACCATGGTAGTGAGAAAACTTTGGATGGATTCAAACATATGACCTACAAAATAGCACAACAATCGAGTCAATGTCAACTTTTCCCAACCTAATATGGCATGAATTTGAAATAAGTACCCATATGCATGGTCCTCAGTTCAAATCTTACAATGTACACGGAATTGAAACATCGATATCAAGTCTCGTACTATCTACATTCAAATGTCGTTTTTAGCCCCCCCTCACGGCACATGCGCTACATACTTCCTGTATCGATCAATCTTCCTCTCCTAACCACCTTAGGAAGCTATCGATTTCCGACACACATTCATTCTTTCTCTCCATGTTTCGAACTCTAACTCTCTCAACTACACAACCCCCTTTTTCCACTCTGTTACCAAATGTATTTACCTCACACACCCGCCATTGCACCCCATGCCGAGCTCTCCCTCTCTCTCTCTCCCTCCCTCCATCTCTCGCCAGATACATGTGTTGCCTATCTAGCCCCCCAACCTCTCGTGCACACGCACGCACGTTGTCTATCTAGGTCACTACCTCGAGACTGTCTCACTCTTTCTTCCGCACAGCGGGCCACACTCGCTCAATCTTTCTCTCTTTATCTGAGTCTCGATTAACCTCATTTTCTTTCACACACAAATGATATATCTCCCTGTTCGGGCCTCGATCGACACACTCTATACTCTCTCACGCAGATTGTCTATCTAGGTCAGTCTATCCAAGCCGCCCCCACTCCTTCGACCTCATGGCGGGCTACGCTCGCTCAATCTCTCTCTCCCTCTCCCTCTCCCTCTCTCTCTCTCTCTCTCTCTCTCTCTCTCTTTGTATGTCCCGATTGACCTCGCTCTTTCTCGGACACAAACGATATATCTCCATGTTTGAGCCCAAATCGACATATTCATATTATATACTCTCTCATGCACATTGTCTATCTAGGTCAGTCTCTCCAACCCGTCTCACTCTTTCGATCGCACGACGACCCACACTCGCTCAATCTCTCTCCCTTTATATATGTAATCGATTGACCTTGCTTCCTCCAACTCACAAAATATATCTACATGTCTGTGGTTGGATCATCTCTCAAGCTTTGTCTTTCAGCCCTCACCCTTCCCAAAAGCTCAATCCGACAATATCTATCCAGAACATATATATCTTTTTAATGAATGTCGGACCACACTCACTTTGTCTCTATCTATATGCCTCTCAATTGACCTCGCTTTCTCACGCCGTATCTTCCACACGCTGAAGCTACCTCTCCATCCCTCGCAAAGCCGGAGCTATTTACATTGCGAGGGCGACTCCAACCTTGGATTAATTTGTGTAGGCATTTATTCCGGTCGGTTTAGATTATATTTTCGTAGCATTCTGCCCACAACTACTCCGAACACCGTTGAAACCCCCGCACCTCCCTCAATTGATTTATCTCTGGCTCGGTCCGCTCTCTCGCATGTCCTTTCTCGCCTTCAACGTCGCACCATGGTATTATTGCAAAAAACTCTATTGTTCTCTTTAATTATTACAAATAAGCTACAAAACTACACACCGATAGTCCACCTGGAATGGAAAAAATTTCGACCCACAAATTAAAGTGCTACAAACTACACACCGAGGGGCCCACCTGTCATGAAACAAATTTGGACCCATATACACATTAAAAAATAAAGGACGAGACGACCAGGGCCTTCAAGCCGCATGTCAACATGCAACATACGTAGAACAACAATGTTTGTTGTACCCCCCTTTGTTCATATAATGTTTTTATATTACCACAGCCTATTTAATGGATAACATGTAATATTATTTTTAGTACATTAGTGGGACCGGATCGTTAGCACGTAGTACTATTTTCCTTCACTTACTGGTGTGTTCCATGTGTGCTCTCTCTCTCTCTCCTCCCCTTCTGCGTTTAGACGCACGGGAAAACACAATGAACTCACGGGCGATGTTGCCGTTGACCATATCTGGACGCATTCACAAGTTACGACACGAGTTTCACGTACTAGTAGTACTAGTCAATGTGTACGTGCAATGCACGTTAATTTGGAAGTATATTAAGTGCATGCGGATATTAAGTAGGATATTATTTGTGTGTTATTATGTGATTAGCACTATTTTTGGCATGAAATTAACTACACGCTAAACGTGTTGAGCACTCAACATTGAAGCAGTCTAGGTCGTTGGATGAGAAGGAATACATGTGGCTTGATGACGTTTTATATTTAATTTGATACGGCTCTAGCAGAACATTCAATTGATCAAACCATAGGTTTCATTCAGTCTGACTCCGACTTTACATTCATACGACGATCGATCTAAAATAAACGGAAATCATAAACGCTCGGATTTTAAGCATGGCAATCCGAATGTTTTTCATGGCAAATTTAGATTACGCGGCGGTGGCTTCGGTGGGAAGTGGCTCCTATGTCGTGCTCTGTGTGTCGTTGGGCCACTGACCGATGGCGACGGCGGCATCTTGCGCCGTTGTTGGCGTACTCCTGGACGTTGTCCCTAGCTTCAAGGAAGGCCACAATGTTCTGGACTTCGGTCTCCAGGAGCGAGTCAACTGGCAAGAGGAAGCGACTGGCGTTGGTGCAAGGAAGCGGTCGACGGCGGCCATCCATTCCGCTGAGGGGGGCACTGGCACCGCACGAGGATAGGCGCTGGCAACGGCACGGCGAAGACATTTGTGTGCACGGGCACCGGCACGGGCGCGCACATTAGTGCACGCACAGGCGCATGCGCTGGCAGGTGCACGGGCGCGTGAAAGTCGGCGGGGACCTCGTGGAACCCCGTGGTATCAAGCTCGGTGACAATGTGCGGCTCCCAGCCCATCAATGTCACGGGGATGGGCGCTGGCGCAGTCGGGGCGACGGGAGCCGGAACGGGAGCAGGGACAGGCGCGGCATCTTCCTGCAAGGCCGGTTCAAGCTCGTCCCAAAGCGCCTTATGTTCTTGAGACTCCGGCTGGGTTTCTTCCTCAGGAAACTGGAAGACTAAGGGCAGACCATCGTGATGCGGCATGGCGTACGGTTAGGTCAGGCTGATTGGAGGTAGACGACAGGAGAACCGGAGAGGAATAGAGAAGATTGTAGCGATACCGGGTAGTGCGGGGTTGATTTTAAACTGCAGCCCGGCGTGTAGGATCGAAAGTATGTCTAGAGGGGGGGGGGTGATTAGACTACTTGACCAAAAAAATCTAGCTTTTTCCCAATTTTAGTTCTTGGCAGATTTTAGCAACTTAGCACAAGTCAAGTAGTCAACCTACACATGCAATTCTAAGAGTATAGCAGCGGAATGTAAAACAATTGCATATGAAGGTAAAGGGGATGAGATTTAGGGAGCAAACGCAATGTTGACACGGAGATTTTTTATCTGTGGTTCCGATAGGTGGTGCTATCGTACATCCACGTTGATGGAGACTTCAACCCACGAAGGGTAACGGTTGCGTGACTCCACGGAGGGCTCCACCCACGAAGGGTCCACGAAGAAGCAACCTTGTCTATCCCACCATGGCCGTCGCCCACGAAGGACTTGCCTCACTTGGGTAGATCTTCACGAAGTAGGCGATCTCCTTGCCCTTACAAACTCCTTGGTTCAACTCCACAATCTTGACGGAGGCTCCCAAGTGACACCTAGCCAATCTAGGAGACACCACTCCCCAAGAAGTAACAAATGGTGTGTTGATGATGAACTCCTTGCTCTTGTGCTTCAAATGATAGTCTCCCCAACACTCAACTCTCTCTCACAGGATTTGGATTTGGCGGAAAGAAGATTTGAGTGGAAAGCAACTTGGGGAAGGCTAGAGATCAAGATTCATGTGGTTGGAATGGTATATCTTGACCTCAACACAAGTGTAGGTGGTTCTCTCTCAGAAAATATGTGTTGGAAGTGTAGGCATGTTCTGATGGCTCTCTCCACGAATGAAGAGTGGGTGGAGAGGTATATATAGCCTCCACACAAAATCTAACCATTACACACAAATCACCAAACTCGGTGGGACCAAATCATGAAACTCGGTCGGACCGATTTAGTTCAAAAAGTGAACGTTAGGATTCTCGGTGGGACCGACTAGATCAACTCAGTGGGACCCATGTCATTAGGGTTAGGGCATAACGTAATCTCGGTGAGACCGATTTTTGTAATAGTCAAACAGAGAGTTGGTCAGGCAAACTCGGTGGGACCGATTCGCTCATCTCGGTTGGACCGAAACGTTACGAAAGGGAAACAGAGAGTTGCATTGCAATCTCGGTGGGACCGATCGCTCATCTTGGTTTGACCGAAACGTTACAAAAAGGAAACAGAGAGATTACAAGCCCATCTCGGTGGGACCGAGATCCCTATCGGTGAGACCGAATTGATTAGGGTTTCTGGCAGTGGCTATGACAAATGAACTCGGTGGCTCCGGATATGAAAATTTGGTGGGGCCGAGTTGGACTTTTTGGTTTAGGACATATGTGGATATGAGAAAGTAATGGAGGGTTTTGGAGCATATCACTAAGCATTTTGAGAAAGATCCTCATTAAGAAACACCTCATCCCTTCTTAATAGTATTGGCTTTTCCTATAGACTCAATGTGATCTTGGATCACTAAAATAGAAAATGTAGAGTCTTTTGCTTTGAGCTTGAGCCAATCCTTTGTCCTTAGCATTTTGAAGGGTCCACTTTCTAATCCGTGCCATGCCAATCATTGAGCTTTCCTGAAATATTTATCTTGGAATAGCATTAGCTCAATGCGCAATATGTTGTTAGGAATTACCAAAACCACCCAGGGATAGTTGCACTTTCAATCCCCCCCCCCCTTTTTGGTAATTGATGACAACATATAGATCAAAGCTTCGACAAATGATAAATAGAATTGAAGAACATCGTCTCTTTGTGAAGTATTTGATAAGCAAGAGCTCCCCCTAAATTTGTGCATTATTTAAGATTTGCTTTTGAATGAAAATGCACAATCGATTAGGATCGTAGGTTACTCTTCCATGTCACATACATCTTGGTGGAGCGCTCAAAATGATAGAGATTAAAAACATGGACTCATCACCAAGCAAAGTGAATGATCATAATAGGATATGAAAGATAGCATTATCCAACAAGCATTAAGGGTAGCATATGATCAAACACATGATCAAATAAGTATCTCACAAGGACACAAAGTAGTATCACACAAGCACGCAATAAAGTTTCAAAACAAACCAAATAAGTGCAAAGAGAGATAAAAGGCAACACACTCTCTCTCTCTCTCGAAGCCTATGATCTATACATTTTTATGCTCCTTTGGCAACAAGTTACCAAAAAGTTTGAAAATGCATAGTGCTAAACGACTCTCAGGCTTGATCTTCGGGAGGTGGTGTTAAGAGAACTCCAAGGACGAAGGCTTCTAATGAAGTAGCTGGAGCTGGTGGAGTAGCTGCTGGAGTTGGAACTGGAGCTGTAGCTGCTGGTGCTGATGTTGTAGCTCTGGTGTCAGTCACTGGCACTGCAGCAGACATCTTTCCTCTGGGCACTCTAGAAAATGCATATGTGGTAGACTTGCCCTTCTTCTCCTCTGCTTCCTCCTGAAGTTGCTCAACTGCAGTTTGGATTTCAGTTACCTTGACATCAACGTCATAGAATTTTGTTTCAATAATCCTTTCCAAGCTCTCCTAGTTCTTGGTCAGGGTGGCCAAGCCCTGCTCAATCGTCAGAGTGGATTGGATCAGATATCCAAGCTGCTCTTGCTTGCTCTTCAAGAATACCTGAGATGCCTCTTCCACAGTTGGCATCTTTACAACCTTCTCATCTTTAGCTTTGGCTTTCTTCTCTTGTGCTTGCACAGATGATGGTTCATTCTTAGTCATGACAACAGTGTTGTCCTCAAATTCAGGGTAGATGGGCAGGTGCTCCTTGTCCAAGATGTACTTGCCTTTGCCCATCTTTGAGTTGATGAGGTCCTGGATGTGTGAGGCATATTCACAACTTCTCTTCTGATCAGCTACAGTCCTCTTGATTGTTTCCACAATCAGGCTCATAACCTTGAACTTCTGTGGGACATCAAATATGTGCAGCAAGTTAATAGCATGTCCTCTGATCATCTTGTGATCACCTGACTTGGGTAGCAGTGTGTGCCTTAAGATCCAGTTGATTGTTGGCAAACCAGACAACAGGTAATGGACAGATCCAAACTTATGTGTATCCAGAGCATCATCTGGGATCTCCTTGTACATGTTGGCCATAGAGTTGTGGTCTTTCTTCTTATTTGCATATATATCCAAGTCATCCTCATGTTCTTCAGGAGCATTGATCAATTGAGCCCATTCTTCAACTGTAGACTGGTACCTAGTACCCTCAGACATCCACACAATCCTTCCATCTAGATAGAAGTGGGCAGTGGAGTAAAACTGCATAATGAGCTCATCATTCCACTTGGTGAACTTCTGAGCCACAAACTTATCAACTCCACATGCCTTGAAGCTGTCAAGCACGCTAGGGAAGTGATCCTCATTCTCCTTAATGAATTCCCAGTCAACCCATCTCATGTCACACACTATGGGCTTCTTGTCAAGCAGAATTGTCTCATAGAAGTCATGTTGTTCCTTAGTGTGGAATTTGTAGTCCACAGCAGTCCTTCTCCTGGTAGCATATGGATCAGACTCTCTCCATAGTCTCAACCCTGAATCCTTCCTGATTTTCATGTTCTCTGCAACTGGGTGTGCATCATTATGATCAGGGATCTTGGGCTTCAGCTTTCTCAAAACAACAGAATCATCTTCTTCTTCTTCAGCAGCTTGAGGCACTGGGGCCTTGTTTTTCTCTTCAGCAGGTATGTTCCTAGTGCTCCTCTTGGGTTTTGGCTTTGGAGCTGGAGCAGCAGCCTTGGGAGCAACTTTGGGCTTTGATGGAGCAGCCCCTGCCTTGATTGCATCTCCCATAAGCTTTTGAGTTTTGGGTGCTGGTGCATCATCCTCTTCTTCTTCTTCTTCTTCTTCTTCTTCTTCTTCTTCTTCTTCTTCTTCTTCTTCTTCTTCTTCTTCTTCAGAATCTCTCATCATTGATGGTTTGCCAATAACTCTGGCAATGGTCTTATTGACCCTTTCTTTCCTCTTCTTGCCATCTCCAGTTTCCTTAAGTTCAAGAGTGAACTCCATTGTTTCTCCCGTGACAACTTTTCTTGGCTTAGACATGGTCTGTCTTCTTGCAGGCATCTTCGTTTTCAGACCTGGCTTAGTTGCAACAGCTGAGCCATACTCTTTCTTCAGCACTTTCTTCTTTGAAGTGGCTTCATCTTCAACAGCCACATAATCTTCATCTTCAGAGTCAGAAGTCCTCTTCTTCCTTGTCCTGGTAGAAGCCTTTGGTAGATTGCTTGGAGTGCTCCTGCTACCTTCATCATAGCTGCTAGAGGGACTAGTGCCTTCACTTAACTGAACCTGTTCCTCTGACTTGTTCTGGCTGTCACTTTGGTCAGACGTCTTGCAGGCAAACTGTCAGCAGACCCTGTGAATAGGTTATAGAAGAGGTAGAGTAGATGAGCATCACAAAGTACAGGAGTTTTTGCAAAACTGGTGACTCAAAAACTTAGTTTTAGTTCTTCACAGAAAGCATTTCGGATCTACCGATTTGTAAACTCGGTGATACCGAAGCAGCTTTTGGAACCTGAACTAGTGAACTCGGTCAGACCGAGTCATAGTTCAGTGGTATCGAGACTGCTAGGGTTTCACAGAGAATCGAACTCAGTCACACCGATTTGCAATTTTCAGTCAGACCGAAAATGCGTGTGCTTTGGCCTAAGCCAAAATCGGTGAGACCAATTTCTACAACTCGACCGGTCCGAGATGAATTCGGCAGAGACCTAACCCTAAATTTTCATATCAAAACTATTCTATGGAATGTTTTCGCTGGACAGGATGATTTCAATCATGGCAAGAATCATGGCAAAGCAATGTGCTAAGAATCGGAGTTAAGGATTAGCACAATGATCAAGTTCGTACCCTAGTTCGGCGACGAACTTGCTACGGCGGCAACGGCGGTGTAGATTTCCGTTGACGGTGGGGGAGACCAGCGGCAGGAGGTTGCTGGGGATGAGAGGACGATCCGGAGACCAGAGGGGGCAGAGTAGGTTACGCGCGGGCGAAGAGGTTTGGAGAAATTTCCAAAATTTGGCCCGGCGGTATATATAACCTGACCCTGTCGGTGTGACCGAGTGGAACGACTCGGTGGCACCGAGATGCAAAACTGCAAGCAGTGACTGCAACTCGGTGTGACCGAAAAGTTCTAATCGGTTGCACCGAGATTGAAAACCCTAGATCAACTTGGTGACTCGGTAGGACCGAAAGGATGAATCGGTCAGACCGAGATGCACAAAGAGGTTTTGGAGGTTTAAGTCTATGACGAATCGGGATCTCCGAGTGCTCCTCACACAGAGTGGTTCGAATCTGACTTGATCAAACTTTGTGATGTAGCATGAATAGAGTTTGAGACGAGAAAAGCATAGATAGCTAGAGGGTGTTCTTAGGCATTCTTGTCCATCCATTTGGCAAAAAAACAAACAATCAAAGCAACAAATGGATGTCCTTGAATGATTAAAATATGCAACCAACATGCTCACACAATAAAATGGCAAATGAAATATGTGACAAAGCATGCACAAACATTCTAGCATCTCTCAAGCAATTGGCGATGACTAGGTCATCTATATATGAGTATATTGACTCAGGAGTCAAATGAGAACACTTGATCATAGGTCATACTCATCGTTTAAGCACAAGCGGGGTTACCACTTTTACATAAAGCATTGTTGTGATCACACCATTAGAGTTTCTTTAGCTCATTGATTTGAGTAAAGCTCCCCCTAGATGTGATATCCCCCCTAAGAGGGATGAACTAACCTTGGGTTTTGTCGATGATGACTTCATGTAGGTGTTAAAGATGTAGATGCTCAAAGTTGATGTAGATCATTCGGAGCAATCCTTTGGAGTGATTTGCACTTTCAATACCTACACACGTTAGTCCCACAAGGAACAAACAAGGATATCCATAGACATAGAGTGATGCATGCACAAGATGATGTCCATGAAAGCATTAGGTTACCTTGTCCCTTGTCTTGCCAACAAGAGGGTTTGTGACTCCTTGAACTTGTGCAAGATATGGAAGTTGTTTGCACTTGTCCTCGCCAAAATGATAAGAGTGAAGTATGTTGGCGGAGTCACCCTCAAGAACTCTCTTGTTCTTCTTCTTCGGGATCCACATCATCTTGATGGGAATCCTTGGAATCGTAGTTGTGCTTGTTGAAGTAGAACTTGATGTAGTCTTGGGAACCCACTTGACCAAAGCCTTAGGTGCTTCTTCAAATGCATCAATTTCCTCTTGAAGCTTGTCCTTCCCTTTTTGCTTGTGGTCTTGTGATGGAAGATCATCTTGAGCTTGTGTTCCTTTGAAAGAAGTAGGATCATACTTCTCTTGTTGAGGAACAAACTTCGTCTTGGGGTATTGATCTTCTTCCCACTCAACTCCATTGGCATTGAACTTTCGTTCAAAACCAACACCTTGATTCTTCCGGTGTCTTCCTTGCTTGCGCACAATTCCCTCAAATTGCTTACTCCCGGCAAGACTCTTGTAAACACCTTCCTCTACGATTCCCTTCAATAAGCTATTTTCTTGCTCAAGTGTAACTTGGCTAAGAGAATCATTAGTGGAATCAAGAGAACTACTAGAAGCATCAACATTGGATTTAGCATGATTGTTGTTACTACTAGATGAAGAATCTTTCTTGTTCTTGTTGCTAGATTTAACTTGTGGCATGTAAGTAGACAAGAGTAAACGCTTGGCAATGTAAGAAGAACTTTTCTTGCGAAGATCATCATTGATTGCCTTTAAAAACACATCCTCTTGCTCAAGGTTGAGCTTTTCAAAGTGTAGCTTATCATGAGTCATTAAAAGTTCTCGATGATTTTCCAAGTTAGTTTCATGAGCTAACTTAAGAGTGTTTAGTTCTTGAGTTAGACGCTCAATATCCTTCTTATCATCATCATTCGTTTTATCTTGATTAGCATGATTAATTGACGTTTCATCATAGTTTTCATCACTAGAGTTGTCAACAAGTAAATCATCATCACCTAGCAAATCATCTTCATCACTATGGAAATCAACATACTCGGGATGTGTTACCTTTGGACCTTTGGCCATGAAGCATCTTCCAATTCCTTCATTTGGTGAGTAAAATATGTCGTAGGAGTTGGTTGACACAAGTGCTAGACCGGCAACACCTTCATCTTGAGTATATATTCGGAGTCGGAGTGATAACTTCTTTCGTAGTGATTGTCAGAGTCGGAGCCGGATACCCATTCACCAACATGAGCTTGATGTCTTCTTTTTATGTAGATCCTTGATGACTTTTCCTTCTTTTCTGAATCCTTGCTTCTCCGAGAGGGTGTTCGTTCATAATGATCATCCCTACTCCTCCTTTCTCTTGGTGGTGATTCTTCTCTTCTACTTCTTCTTTTGGGAGAATATTCTCTTCTTTTGTAGGGGGGCGTACACTCATTGGAGTAGTGTCCGGGTCTTTCACAATTGTAACAATTTCGCTCACGACTAGAAGATCTTTTGTCATTGTAGGACCTTGACTTGGAGCTTCTTTCTTTGCTTCCACTCTTGTAGAACTTGTTGAAGTTCTTCACCATTAAGCTCAATTCTTCATTGAAGGTTTGCTTCTCACTTGATGATGTGGCAGCATCACATGAGGCTTTGTAAGCACCACTTGACTTGTTGTGAAGCTCTTCCTTATCCTTGAGTGACATCTCATGAGCAAAAATTCTTCCAATGACTTCCGTTGGCTTGAGATCTTTGTAATTGGGCATCATTTGGATCAATGTGCACACGGTATCATATTTTCCATCCAAGGCTCTTAGGATCTTCTTGATGATGAATCTATCGGTCATCTCTTCACTTCCTAAGCCGGCAATCTCATTTGTGATGAGAGCAAGCCTAGAGTACATTTCAGCGACACCTTCACCATCCTTCATTTTGAACTTGTCAAGTTGACTTTGAAGCACATCCAATTTGGATTCCTTGATGGAGTCGGTACCTTCATGCATATCATTCAAAGTATCCCAAATTTCCTTTGCATTCTCAAGATGGCTGATTTTGTTGAATTCTTCGGGGCACAATCCGTTGAAGAGAATATCACAAGCTTGAGCATTGTATTGTAGCATCTTCAATTCTTCCGTGGTAGCTTCACGGTTCGGTTCTCTCCCATCAAATAGTTCACCTTGCAAGCCAATAAACACAATGGCCCAAACGGCGGGGTTATGTCCAAGAATATGCATTTTCATCTTATGCTTCCAACTAGAAAAATTAGTACCATCAAAGTAAGGACCTCTACGGTGGTAATTTCCCTCGCTAGACGCCATACTCTCCTAGGTTGTGAAACCAAGGCTATGACCACCAAAAGCTATGGAAATCAAAGCAAATGGAGACCAAAGCTCTGATACCACTTCTAGGATCGGAAGTATGTCTAGAGGGGGGTGATTAGACTACTTGACCAAATAAAAATCTAGCCTTTTCCCAATTTTAGTTCTTGGAAGATTTTAGCAACTTAGCACAAGTCAAGTAATCAACCTACACATGCAATTCTAAGAGTATAGCAGCGGAATGTAAAACAATTGCATATGAAGGTAAAGGGGATGAGATTTAGGGAGCAAACGCAATGTTGACACGGAGATTTTTTATCCGTGGTTCCGATAGGTGGTGCTATCGTACATCCACGTTGATGGAGACTTCAACCCACGAAGGGTAACGGTTGCGCGAGTCCACGGAGGGCTCCACCCACGAAGGGTCCACGAAGAAGCAACCTTGTCTATCCCACCATGGCCGTCGTCCACGAAGGACTTGCCTCACTTGGTTAGATCTTCACGAAGTAGGCGATCTCCTTGCCCTTACAAACTCCTTGGTTCAACTCCACAATCTTGACGGAAGCTCCCAAGTGACACCTAGCCAATCTAGGAGACACCACTCTACAAGAAGTAGCAAATGGTGTGATGATGATGAACTCCTTGCTCTTGTGCTTCAAATGATAGTCTCCCCAACACTCAACTCTCTCTCACAGGATTTGGATTTGGTGGAAAGAAGATTTGGGTGGAAAGCAACTTGGGGAAGGCTAGAGATCAAGATTCATGTGGTTGGAATGGAATATCTTGACCTCAACACAAGTGTAGGTGGTTCTCTCTCAGAAAATATGTGTTGGAAGTGTAGGCATGTTCTGATGGCTCTCTCCATGAATGAAGAGTTGGTGGAGGGGTATATATAGCCTCCACACAAAATCTAACCGTTACACACAAATCACCAAACTCGGTGGGACCGAATCATGAAACTCGGTCGGAGCGATTTAGTTCAAAATGTGAACGTTAGGATTCTCGGTGTGACCGACTAGATCAACTCGATGGGACCGATGTCATTAGGGTTAGGGCATAACGTAATCTCGGTGAGACCGATTTTGGTAATAGTCAAACAGAGAGTTGGTCAGGCAAACTCGTTGGGACCGATTCGCTCATCTCGGTTGGACCGAAACGTTACGAAAGGGAAACAGAGAGTTTGCATTGCAATCTCGGTGGGACCGATCGCTCATCTCGGTTTGACCGAAACGTTACGAAAAGGAAACAGAGAGATTACAACCCCATCTCGGTGGGACCGAGATCCCTATGGGTGAGACCGAATTGATTAGGGTTTCTGGTAGTGGCTATGACAAATGAACTCGGTGGCTCCGGATATGAAAATTCGGTGGGTCCGAGTTGGAATTTTTGGTTTAGGACATATGTGGATATGAGAAAGTAGTGGAGGGTTTTGGAGCATACCACTAAGCATTTTGAGCAAGATCCTCATTAAGCAACACATCATCCCTTCTTAATAGTATTGGCTTTTCATATAGACTTAATGTGATCTTGGATCACTAAAATAGAAAATGTAGAGTCTTGTGCTTTGAGCTTGAGCCAATCCTTTGTCCTTAGCATTTTGAAGGGTCCACTTTCTAATCCGTGCCATGCCAATCATTGAGCTTTCCTGAAATATTTATCTTGGAATAGCATTAGCTCAATGAGCTATATGTTGTTAGGAATTACCAAAACCACCCAGGGATAGTTGCACTTTCACGATGACATTAATAGTAGGAGCAGTTGGGACGAAGGTGGGCGGCGGAGCCTGGTCAAAGGGCTCGCCTCCCGGTGAGCCTGAGCAGCGGTCTGCTCGCACGCCTCCCGTCGACTCACACGCTTGCTCATACGGCACCTGCCGATGAGAAGCGAGACTTGTGGCAGCACGTAAACGCCCATGGTTTCAATAGTGAAAGCGTTCGCCTTAACGTGAAAGGTCTTTGTTCCAAAATACATTGGCTATTCATTTGTGCAACTTCACATAAGCAGCCTGTCTCAAATTGAAGAAAATAATTACGTAGGAATATTCGTGCCATATCACGTGACTATGCTCAGTTTCTTGAATTTCTGGTCACTTTTGGATTTTCAGAAATTTAAAATCCAGGATTCGAAACAATATCATAACCTGCATCATGCAATAAATTTTCAAGTGATACATCTTTCCTATTGTATTTCTTAAGAAAGGATTTGGTCAAACATTTGGCATAGTTAGACTTCAGACAAGTTATATATGCAGTGTAAAAGGATAATCCCTCCGTACCAGTGCATTGCCTGATATATTAAGTCAAGTACTAGGCACGAACAAATGGGCTCAATTCTGTGCTCATCCTGGTGTAGTACTCCTATTAGTACTAGGAAATGCAGCTGATGGGTGACCTTGGGTAGCGGCGACCGAGGGAACTAAACCGTGCTCCGCACGGTAGGTAACGTTGTCTAGTTACTAAAGCATCCCTCCATTGTTCATCGGTAGTCACTATGGACCGGGGACAGGAGGGGAATTTCCTAGGGGTGGAATTCTATCGGCCAGATATTTCGACTCGAAACGTGGAGGCTCGACTGGTTGGTGTTGGCTAATGTGCGTTCCACGCACGCCACCAGAAATACACGAGCCCTATTTTTTTGAGGATCAACACGAGCCCGTTTTTTTAGGATCAACACGAGCCAAGGTCTGGCTAGTACGCCGTTGGGTCCTACCATTCGAGTATACGAAATGAATCTTTTAAATTGCCGAACGAATCTATGTGTATTACCATGCCCGTATTTTCCTTGCAAATAGTAATCTCAATGTGGTAATTGATTTATGATGAGTTCTTGAATTAGAGTGAGTTTGTGATATAGTGATCCCAACTTGGATTTCACATTTCATGGTATCCCTAGTAAGTTTTTCATTGCAAATTCAAATTTAAAAGATGAACGCTATGGTGGTGAGAAAACTTTGTATGTATGAAGCATATGACCACACACACACACACACACGAACACAACAACCATCCAATAAGTATAGTGCATCTATTTTTCCAAACCAAGCATGTATGACACGAATTCAAAAATACTCCTTCTGTTCCTAAATATTAGTCTTTTAGAGATTTCAACAAGTGACTACATATGGAGCAAAATGAGTGAATCTACACTCTAAAATATGTCTATATACATCCGTATGTGGCAGTCCATTTGAAATCTCTAAAAAGACTAATATTTAGGAATGAAGGGAGTAAAATGTAAGACATGCATGGTCCTCAATTCAATATTAAAAATGAACAGGAAACTGAAACATGAATATTAAGTCTAGTGCTACAGTACATGCAAATGTTGTGTTTAGGCGGAGCTATGTAGATTGTCGGGGGTTAACCCCTCGACCTTAGATAAAATTGTGAAGCTGTGTTTAGGATTGTTTAGACTATATTTGTCCCCACCCTCCCAAACACCGATTGGTTCTGCACCCCCTCCTCCCGGGGAGAATATCATGTGCCCCCACACTTTAGATGCTATATACTGATACGAGTTCCTTGGAGCTTGTAGATCTGAGATATAGCATCTCACAGGATGTCTTAATATATTTACAGGAAACCTTGATGAGTTTGAGAATTGCACACAATTTGTACAAAAACTACTCAAATGCCCTTGGATCCCATATCCAACGACCTCGAAGCTCGTATCACCGTAGCATCTAAGATGAAGGAGGACATCATATTCTCTTGTATGTAAGAATATCATGTGCTACCACACCTTAGATGCTTTGGTGATACAAGCTCTTCGGAGCCGTTGGATTTGTGACCCAACAACTACTTGGTCATTCGAATGTTTTTTGCAGAAAATTCCCCAAAGAGTTCGGCCACTTCTTACAAGCACAAAGACTGCTTAGATGCCATTGGATCTCAGATCAAACGACCTCGAAGCTCGTATCACCATAGCGTCCAAGTTGCGAGAGCACCTAATGTTTTCTCGCACGGGAGAATATGAGGTGCCCCCGCACCGTAGATTCTATGGTGATACGAGTTCACGGAGATCTAACGGCTCACAGTAGGAGGTTTGAATGTTTTTGCAATATACGCCTGAGAGAGTTTGGGAATTGCGCAGAGATTACAAGTACTACGCATGTGGCATCTGATCACAGATCATACGACCTAGATGCTCGTATCACCATATCGGCTAATTAAGCTATGGTGAGCACCTAATATGAGCAACAGGGAGCCGTTGGATCCAAGATGCAGCGGCACACACGAGGCCTGAATGTTTTATTTGCAAAAAAACCTTGGAGAATTTGGAAATTGTGCATAATTAAAAAGACTACTCCCAAGCCATTGGATCTTAGTTCCAACAATGTAACATCGAACCAAATAAATGAGTCATCAAATCACGAAAGACCACCTTTCCCGCCGAGTACATCAGTGAAGCATGGTGGCTAGCTAGTTGGGCTAGTGTGACCGATTAGCTAGGCCGCCGCCACATTTGTTTTTTCACCCCTTTTTTATCTCCTTGCTGGCAGGTAAATTTAAATATCCACCGCGGCGTTGCTCTGGTCTTTGGGTGAGGCAGGCGCGGCAGGATTTTTAATTTTTTGATTGACAGGAGCAGGCGCGACAGCATTTTTAATTTTTTGATTGATGGGAGCAGGCGCGGGAGCAATTAGTCACGATGAGTCCGCCTGTAAAACCCACTGCTGGCTGATTTGAAAAGTCGTCGACTGGTGTTTTCCCATGGTGAAAACCAAAAGATTCACCCCTCTCCTCGGTTGGCTTCCTCCGCCTTCCTGTAGATTGCATTGCCTTTCAGTCGTTTCGCCCCCTTTGCTTCCTCTCCACATTGCTTCTACCTGGTGCCATGGAGGCGCCGCAGATCACGGAGTCTGAGGTGAGGCGCCTGACACAGGAGCTCCAGGCCAAGGAAGTGGAGCTCAGGGCCAAGGACGTGGAGCTCCGTGAGATCAAGGATGAGAGGAGTGCCATGCTCCTCCGTTATGTGTGGGAGTTCACGGAGCTTCAAAAGCGGCAGGCGTCCACCACAAAGATGCTCGAGGCGTCGGTGGTGTTGCTGCAGAAAGCGGGAGATACAATAGGCCGTCAGGGGAGCCTACTGGAGCGCGAGCGGGCTGATCGTGACGAGGTCCAGGATCGCCTCAGCCACTTGGTGGACCAAGTTGCCACGCACGTGTTGCGGCTGCGCGATGCCTACCGTCGTGCCAGCGCGACCATGCCGGCCGTCGAGCTAAACCTGTTCGACCAAACCGTTGACTTCAACGAGCTGCGGCTTCCGGACCTGGTCTCCTTTTTCACCTATATCTCCGAGGAGCTGAGCCGTCTCCGTGCGATGGTGGGGGCGGAGCTAGACAAGGAGGGGTTGCGGGCTGCCGTCACCGTTGCCGGGCGAATCCTCTCAGGGCTCTGTCACCGGAATCCATTCGTGCCATTGGACGCCGTCTTTGACGAGCTGGCTCCCATCGACCGGGAGCGGGTTCTATGGGCGGTTGCACCCTACATCACCAACGTCGTGCGCCTTGAGAAGCAGAGGGACTTCGGTGGTGTTTAGGCGTCCTCTGCATGGGCATGTCCATGTCTCGGTGCAACATGACCATTGGATCAAAGTCAGACGGCGCAGATCGGTCACTGTAGCACCAAGCGTGTGGGTGTGTTTGGTTGCATTCTCATCTCAATATAGTTGTTCCCTCTTCGTGTATTTGTGTTAACCTACTAGTGTGGACTCATGCACCCTTCATGCACTCTGCCAAACACCCAAAAGTGGGTCGAGAAGGGAACTTTTGCTCCCATCCCGTGCACCCTTCATACACCCTGCCTAACACCAATTCGTGCTTCATATGGTTCATGTTTCGTGGAGTACTGGAGCACCGTACTCTCCGTGCGCTGTAGACCTAGTTCTGTTAACATTGATCTCACCATTCATTCTCGGCCGGACAGTCGAAAATGCGGTACCATGTTACATTACTGTTCATATAGTTGACATACGCACAACATCATTTGTTGTCGTCATATCTTACTACGCTAGCAACAAGATTATGTAGTACTAACGTATGTACCACTGCACATGCCTAGTAGTAGGGGCACTGTGTATGTTCAAGTGGCTGCCGTGTTTCGCACTCCTCCATCGTAAGAGCGGAAACACTTGTTTTAATCATTTTTTTCTTCAGAAAAACAGTGGACACGCTCTACCGTGCGGATCCTCCTTGACGGTCTTCGAGAACCTTGCTACTCACTTTCGCCGACGTGTGGGATAGCCAGCATCGGGGTCCACTAGCCATGCACTAAATTACTCCGTAGTAGAGTGCCCAACTGCACGGTAGACTACCCAGATCAAAGCGCCGCAGTAATGCCCAATGAGCCGTCAAATCACAAAACCCCCTCCTTTCCAGCAGTAAGTTGGACGGACAAAGCAACCATCATTTCACTCTTCTCTCTCAGCTTCCTCTGTTGAAGAAAACCCCCACTCTCTTCTCCCTCATCTTGTTCCTCATGTCTTCAAGAAAACCCTGACCTGCTTCTGCCATTGTTCTTCTCTCCCAAAGAAGGAAAGGTGAGCACATCAATGGTGTTGATTCTGGCCAAGACCCGGTCTTGCAACCCCTAGACTAATCCTATAACTCCCTCTCTGTTCTTCTTTTGGGGTTGTGATTATGGTTTCTTTTCTTCTATTTCTATTTGATAGTTTCTTGATGGACGCTGGAGCACTGGCCGAAGTGATGTCTATGGCTCTGGCCAAAACCATCGAGGCTCATGGTACGAAGAAGCGCAAGCACCCCGCCAAGACTACTAGAGACAAGCTCAAAGCCATCGCCCTGTCCAAGCCCCCCTCTCCGGGATCCCTCATTAAGCAAGTCCAGGCAATATCTCTTCTTGACGATCTTTTTCTCGATCTTGATCATGTTTTTTCATCTAACACACAGTACTAGTACTAGTAGTACAACTTTCTGGGTGATCTTGCATGTGATTTTTGTGTGCCAAATGACGGTTTTAAATTCCTCTTTTGACCAAAACATGCGAGAGGTTGACACTGATTTCTTATAGATTACTTTCAACTACTTTATGAACATCAATGCTACCTTTGAAGAGGATATATTTGCCTCAGTAACCTGTGTTATGGATATTGCAAGTAATCCCTCTACTCTCATGCCTTTGAAGACATGTTCTAGTGTCTTTGTTCACTCATATGTGTGCGTATATGTAGTCATATATGGAGTAAAATATCGAAAATCATCTTATATTTCTGAATGGAGGTAGTAATAAAATACCTGGTTTCTGTTTGAATTAGAACCAGGTCCGCGGTGGAGATGAAGTTCTCAAAGTCATGCCGTGTGAACTGGAAGACCTGAGGATGAGTTCTATTGCTAAACTATCCAGCTGATGTGTCCTTGTCGCCATGTGTCCTGAACTAGTGTTTTCCTGTAGCATTGTTGTCAGGCGTGTTCTCGAGGTTGTACTTGACCACAACAATTTCCTGGTTGTGCCTTCGATTATGAAGGGTGTGGTTCTTGTAAAGCTTCCCGACAAATCTGATGCGGCTTGTCTTCAACGTCATGTTTATGAGTGGAAAGACCACTCTGTTAGGTTCTCCAAGGTTGACGAGATGGTGATGGTGCAGGTAGACACCTCTCACGAAGTGCATGTCCTAGTCAGTTATGTGGGGTTCATCCCGTAGGTCGGTGGCAAGAAATAGTCTGCAGAGTTTAATTAGTGCTACTTTGCTTGTCTGTAGTAAGTACTATTGTTCAGTTCTTCATTTGTGTTTTTGAACCCTGTATTGTTTAGTACTGCCGCTTTTGGTCTGTGGTGAGTCCTGAGAACAGTCTATGTTAATGTCTGTCCACTCGATTCAGTCTGTATATTTTGAAGTATCCAGATCATCTTTTTTGTGAGGATGGTTTATCAATTATGGTTCTTGAGGAGTCTGGACTAGGGGTGTCCGGATAGCGAACTATCATCGCGGCGGACTCCAAGACTATGAAGATACAAGATTGAAGACTTCGTCCCGTGTCCGGATAGGACTTTCCTTGGCGTGGAAGGCAAGCTTGGCGATACGGATATGTAGATCTCCTACCATTGTAACCGACTACTGTAACCCTAACCTATCCGTGTCTATATAAACCGGAGGGTTTTAGTCCATAGGACGAACAACAATCATACAATAGGCTAGCTTCTAGGGTTTAGCCTCCTCGATCTCGTGGTAGATCTACTCTTGTACTACCCATATCATCAATATTAATCAAGCAGGAGTAGGGTATTACCTCCATCGAGAGGGCCCGAACCTGGGTAAAAACATCGTGTCCCTTGTCTCCTGTTACCATCCGCCTAGACGCACAGTTCGGGACCCCCTACCCGAGATCTATCGGTTTTGACACCGACATTGGTGCTTTCACTAAGAGTTCCTCTGTGTCGTCACCTATAGGCCCGATGGCTCCTTCGATCATCAACAACGACGCGGTCCGGGGTGAGACTTTTCTCCCCGGACAGATCTTCGTATTCGGCGGCTTTGCACTGCGGGCCAATTCACTTGGCCATCTGGAGCAGATCAAAAGCTACGCCCCTGGCCATCAGGTCAGATTTGGAAGTTTAAACTACACGGCTGACATCCGCGGAGACTTGATCTTCGATGGACTCGAGCCACAGCCAAGCACGCCGCACTGTCTCGATGTGCACGATCTAGCTCTGCCGCCGAACAGTGTCCTGGAGGCTGCATCAGCATCCGCTTCGACCCTTAATCCGGAGCCGGATTCCTCGATCGAGGACGAGTGGATGGACACCTCCTCGGGGGCTACGATCTCAACGGCGATTGAGCCGAACTCCATCTCTGTCCTTTGCGAAGACCGTGACTCCAAGGTGCGGACTCCTCTCCGAACTTCGATCCTCCTCCGCCCCGCCAATCGAATCCGATTGGGCGCCGGTCATGGAGTTCACCGCCGCGGACATCTTTCAGCACTCGCCCTTTGGCGACATCTTGAATTCACTAAAGTCTCTCTCTTTATCCGGAGAGCCCTGGCCGGACTACGGACAGGAAGGTTGGGATGCGGACGACGAAGAAATTCAACGCCCACCCACCGCCCACTTTGTAGCCACTGTCGACGATTTAACTGACATGCTCAACTTCGACTCCGAAGACATCGACGGTATGGGCGGCGATGCGGAGACAACCAAGACCCAGCGCTTACAGGGGCTGGAAGGCCACCTCGTCATCGACATATACATGGTGGACATCCCAAAGAGGGGAACGGCGATGGAACAACGAAGGATGACCTCCAAGAAGCAAATCAAGCGCCAACGTCGTGGCGCGCTCTAAATCCGCCATAGTAAAAGCGGTGATTCCGCACGGAGATAATAACACCACGGACGGTGCGAAGACAACCCCTCAGCAGGACTCAGCGGAGGAGGAGGAGAAGCAAGTCCGCACGACAAAGGCAGCAGAAAGAGAGGTAGAGGGCGATAATTATCGCCTCCCTCCGAAGATGAGGCAAGCATCAACAACGGCGAATTAAATGCGTGCACGAGATCCCTTGAACAGGAGAGTTTCAAACGCAGGCTTATAGCCACGGCAAGCAGCCTCAAGAAAAAGCAGCAACAACTTAGAGCTGACCAAGACCTGCTAGCTGACAGATGGACTGAAGTCCTTGCAGCCGAAGAGTATGAACTCGAACGCCCCACCAAAAGCTACCCCAAACGCAGGCCGTTGCCTCGATCAGAGGAGGAAGCACCCACATCGCCAGCGCGTGATGCGGCCGACCGGCCACCCCATGGCCGCGACAGAGAGGCCTCTAGAACCTCCATTCAAGCCGCACCCCGACGCCGCTCAAAAAGTACCAAGGCACGGGAAAACGCGCCAGACTTGCGAGATATATTGGAGGATAAGGCAAAACATACAAGATCGATCTACAGATCGCGTGGGCGCCCAACGACTCGGGATGATTACCGTCGCACGGATCTGACAAACCCGCCGGGCGAACACGATGACAAAGCTCGGATGAGCTACGTCGTGATATAGCCCAATCTGAGGTGTGCACACCCACTATGCTTCACAGATGAAGTAATGGATCATCAAATCCACGAGGGCTTCAAACCCGTAAACATTGAATCATACGATGGCACCACAGATCACGTGGTGCGGATCGAGGACTATCTCCTCCATATCCACATGGCCCGCGGTGATGATCTACATGCCATCAAATACCTCCCACTCAAGCTTAAAGGACCAGCTCGGCATTGGCTCAACAGCTTGCCGGCAGAATCAATTGGTTGTTGGGAGGACACGGAAGCCGCATTCCTTGATAACTTCGGGGCACATATGTGCGACCACCGACGCCGATGACCTTAGCCATATAATTCAGCAGCCAGAAGAATCGGCCAGACAATTCTGGACACGGTTCCTAACCAAGAAAAATCAAATCGTCGACTGTCCGGATGCAGAGGCGCTAGAAGCCTTCAAACATAACATCCGCGACGAGTGGCTAGCGCGGCACCTAGGACAGGAAAAGCCGAAATCCATGGCAGCCCTCACCACACTCATGACCCGCTTTTGCGCGGGAGAGGACAGCTGGCTAGCTCATAGTAACAACTTGACCAAAAACCCTGGTAGTTCGGATACAAGGACAGCAATGGCAGGTCGCGTCGCAACAAGAACAAGCGCCGCATTAACGGCGATAATGCTGAAGATACAGCAGTCATTGCCGGCTTCAGAGGCTCTAAACCCGGTCAGCGGAAGAAGCCATTCAAAAGAAATACCCAGGGCCCGTCCAACTTGGACCGAATACTCGATCGCTTGTGCGGATACATGGCACCCCTAAAACCAGCCAATCACACCAACAGGGATTGTTGGGTGTTCAAGCAAGCGAGCAAGTTAAGTGGCGAACTTCGGTGACAAGGGGCTGCATAGCGATGGCGAGGAAGAGCCCCGCCGCCAAACAATAGAGGATGAAGGGCTTCCCCCACAAGTGCGGACGGTGAACATGATATACGCAACCCACATACCCAAAAGGGAGTGGAAGCGTGCACTAAGGGGCGTATATGCGATGGAGCGATCGCCCCAAAGTTCAACCCATGGTCTTCTGCCCGATCACCTTCGATCGAAGGACCACCCCACTAGCATTCGTCATGGCGGTTTCGCGCATTGGTTCTTGACCCGATTATTGACGGATTTCACCTCACCGAGTCCCGATGGACGGCGGTAGCAACTGAACCTGCTTTATCGGGATACTGAAGGCGCAAAATGGGTATAGACCCTCAAGGATTAAACCTACAAAGGCGACCTTTAAAGGCGTCATACGGTGTAGAGGCCAATTGTACAGGCTCAGTTACACTCGAAGTGGTCTTGGATCCCGGATAACTTCCGAAGCGAAGAGTTAATCTTGGCATAGTCCGTTCCCGCAGCGGCTATCACGCCTTTGCCGGACGAACCGCATTTGCAAAGTTCAATGCGGTGCCGCACTATGCATACCTCAAGCTCAAGATGCCAGGCCCTCGAGGAGTAATCACGGTCAATGAAAACACCGAACGCTCTCTCCGAACGGAGGAGCACACGGCGGCCCTCGCGGCGGAGGCGCAAAGCAGCCTCTCACAACAATTCTCGAGTCCGGCCACTAAACATCCGGCCACTAAACGTCCGGACACTGTCAGGCACGCCCGGAGTAACCTACAACAAGACCGCCTGGCACGATTCAAGCATGCGTAGCAATCCGGCCCCAACCCCAGCCCTCGCGAAACAGCGAAGCCAGTACTACGCGTACATAACTACGCTCCGGAGATACCATGGGCATAAGGGGAGGGGCACGACCACGGCACGCCCAGAATGCGGCTCAACCACACTAGGGGCTCCCAATTGTGTCATTCTTTTTCTTTCTTCTTTTTTCTTACTTTCAGGACTCTGTTTTCCAGAAGTCCTATCCGGCACTAGAATCGCCGAACTCACGATGCAACAGCCAGGGAAGCAGAAAGGTACGTCGAGTGTTCAGGTGGTCTCTATTACGAGCATTATACCTGTTTTACATACCATCCCGCAGCTTACCCCTGGAAGGGGACATGTTAAATTGTCCCATCCCTTACTTATCGCACTATTTGTATCGTTCTGCTTTCATTGCAGTACCTTTTTGAATAAACAATGCATAGCTTTTGCCTATTATTGCACTCCTTTCTTTATCTATATATATGCTTCATTTCATGACATGTTGCACCCGTACACTTTGGTACGGCCAATACACCAGGGGCTTAAGTACCCCAAAAGTATGGTGTGATAAGTCCGAACACTTTCACAAGTGCGGCACCCCGAACTTATAGCATTATATGCATCGGCTCGAATCATGTCTTGGGTCAATAGTTGGGTTTGCCGGCTCCTATGTTTTGGTACCTTACGTTCCGTTATATCGGCTAAGGTAGCACTAGGAGAACCACTGCGATTGTGCCCCGGTTGAGCTGGGTTGAGCACCTCAGTGGAGAAAGCTAAAACTGACCGTCATGATAGGGCGATAGCCGGTCGCTGTTCGAGAAGTTTTTTCGGGTCCCTAAAGACTTATGCCGCTTAGAGCGAGGAACCGACATTGTCCGGCCAATGCGGGGATAGCGCCCCGAACTCGGTCTTCCGAATACTAGGGGCTTCGCCGAAATTTAAAATTATAGAATTCTATGGCTAAGTGAGAGTGTTCAAGCACTATAAGTCCGGTTGCCTTGTTCGTTGCGTTGAGCGCCTCCCTAGATGGACCCAAGAATGGGAACAAGAGTGCTCAAGTTTATCCCGAACACCCCAGCACCCGTGGCATGGGGGCTGAAGCCAACGACTTGCCATCTCTCAAATTTGATAAACGGCCGCACAGAAGGTAATATTTTAAATTAACAAGTGTTGCTTAGCGCATATGAACAAGTTTTCAGCGTACATGATAACAAATGCGAGTCTATTCAAAAATTACATCTTTGGAGCACTCATCCGCTATACGACGGGCACCTTCAGGAGGCCCTCATAGTACATTTCGGGCGTGTGATGCTCCTTGCCCTTCGGTGGCCCGTCCGTCACAAGCTTCTCCGCATCCAGCTTGCCCCGGTGCACTTTAGCACGGGCAAGGGCCTGACGGGCACCTTCAATGCAGACGGAGCGCTTGATGACTTCAATCCATGGACAAAGGCCCACCACCAGCCGCCGCACTAGCCCAAAGTAGCTCCCAGGCATGGCTTCCAATGGCCACAACCGAACTATGAGGCCCTTCATGGCCTGTTCGGCGACCTTGTGGAGCTCGACCAGCTGCTTCAGCTGGTCGCTTAGGGGCACCGGATGTCCGGCCTTGGCATACTGAGACCAGAACACCTTCTCCGTCGAGCTCCCCTCCTTGGCATGGTAGAATGCGGCAGCATCAGACACACTACGGGGCAGATCTGCGAACGCTCCTGGAGAGCTCCGAATCCGGGTAAGTAATAGGTAATTCACTTTCACATGCTTGCTTTGCATAAAGAATGCCTTACCCGCCGCTATCTTCTTTAATGATTCAATTTCTTGGAGGGCTTTTTGGGCTTCGGCCTTAGCGGCTTTGGCACTCTCAAGAGCCGAGGCGAGCTCGGACTCTCGAGTTTTCGAGTCATGCTCCAAACTCTCGTGTTTTTCCACGAGAGCCTGGAGCTCTTGCCGTACCTTCGCTAGCTGCGCCTCCCCCTTCTCTCGCTCGGTGCGCTCCGCAGCCGCTTTGTCTTCGGCCGCAGACACCGCCTCCTTCAGGGTCACCACCTCTCTCGTGGCCCCTGCAGTACCCATGTTATTCCTGTTATTTTTTGCAACCAAATCCTTTCTATAAGGTATTTCTTTCATAAGGTCTTACTTACCTTCCTTGTCCTCGAGATGCTTTTTGGCAAGGCCGAGCTCGTTCTCGGACCGCTCGAGGCTCTGCTTCAATGCATTGACCTCCATGATCGGTCTGGCAGAGGTCAAGCAGAGCCTGCATTCGCATATTGACATACTTATATTAGACTCCTGCGTATATCTTTTTAGATCCTTAGTCCGGCTTTTCTTTCCGAACACGAACTAAGCATCGAGAACTCTGTCTATGCGGTAATATTTTTACATATTCTAAACTTACCTCAAAGCCTGTTAGAAGGCTGGTGCAGGCTTCAGTCAGCCCGCTCTTGGCGGGTGAACTTTCTGGACCACCACACTCATAAATGATGCGGTGCTCCTCCTCGATGGAGGCGCTGTTAAGCGCCTCGATGCTATCCGGTGCCTCGGTTGGGACGGAGGACACCGGCGTCTTACCCTTCCTACGAAGGGGCCGCTTGCCGGACTTTGGAACCAATGAAGGTTCTGGTATGGAGTCCGGACAAGGGTCGGGCTTAGAGCCCCTGGGGGTCTCGCCCCCCACGCGCCTGGAGTCCGGGAGGTCGCCTTGCGCCGCCTCCTGCGCCACCTCCTCTTGACCAGGCCCCCCTTGGGGCCCCACCTCGGCGTCGTCCGTAGCATGAGGTGAGGAGGCGGCCGGAAGTGAAGTACTCTCCATTTTCGACGAACTCAGGGACCCGCTCGACGAAGCGGCGAGCTCGCCCTTGGGCGGGCTACATGATTGTTCGGCATTAGAGAACACTATGCAATGAAAAAAAACCATGGGTATCCGGACACTTATGATCTCGCCAGGTGCTTAGCCCTTGTTGGCCACTCCTCCTCGTCGTTGTCGGTGTTGGTGGAGAAGTCCGGAGGAAGGGTCCTCCCCTTCTTGGACCCTCCGGCCTCCCCAGTTGGGGCGGCCTTCCTTTTCCTCTCTTCCCCCGCTGGGGGAGAGGCTTCTTTTTCCTCCTCCTCGTTCTCAGGAGAGGATTCCGCTTGAATCGACAGCACTTGGCGCGGGAGCTCCTTGAGTTCTCGTGGCCTCCTTCTTAGCCTTCTTCTCCGCACCACATGAGGTACGGAGCCAGCAGCCTCATCAATCAGGCGTCTCTGCTGGTCTTCCGCAAAGGGGTCGGACAGTTAATCTATCCGGACGTCTTCACCATCTGCCAAAGGTTAGGGAGTTTTAGATCCGCATAGAGTCAAACTATGAAAAAGAGTCCCATAAAGGGTAAAATAACACCTCGCTGGCTTGATGTTGCGAGCTGAATCCGCGATCTTGATGGCGGATGTGGGAGCCTCGGCGCCTTGAACAGCACCTTCGGGCATCTTAAATGCGTAGTGTCCAAGAGCCTTTTAGAGTTGAGTGTTGTGCGGATCGAACTCCCACAATTTGAAGGCCCGTTGTTGGCATGGGAGAATCCGGCGGATGAGCATAACCTGGACTACGTCGACAAGCTTGAGCTTCTTGTCCACGAGGTTTGAGACATTGTGTTTGGAGTCGGTCAGCTCTTCCAAATCACCCACGTCCAGGCCGTCTCTTTCCATGATGTGAGCCGTGTGGGGAGCCAGATCTGAATTCGGGGGCCGCCGCCCATTTGGAGTCGCGCGGCTCGGTGATGTAGAACCACCCCGATTGCCACCCCTTTACTATCTCCACGAAAGAGCCCTCGAGCCATAGAACATTGGGCATCCTGCCCACCATGGCGCCTCCACACTCTGCCTGTCGGCCGCCCACTATCTTCGGCTTGACGCTGAAGGTCTTCAACCATAAACCGAAGTGGGGTTGGATGCAGAGGAAAGCCTCGCACACGACGATAAACATCGAGATATTGAGGATGAAGTTTGGGGCCAGATCATGGAAATCCAGGCCGTAGTAGAACATGAGCCCCCGGACAAATGGGTGAAGTGGAAAACCCAGTCCGCGGAGGAAGTGGGTGAGGAACACCACCCTCTCATGGGGCCTGGGAGTGGGGACGAGCTGCCCCTTGTTGGGGAGCCGACACGCGATGTCGCCGGACAAGTATCCGGCCTCCCGCAGCTTTGTGATGTGCCCCTCCGTGACGGAGGAGGCCATCCACCTGCCTCCCGCTCCGGACATAGTTGGAGAAGGTTGAGGTGGGATGTGCGGACTTGGGCGCTGGAGCTCGAGTCTTGTGAAATGGATAAGCAAAGGAGGAAGAAGGCGTGGGTGAAAAGGTGGATCCTTATCCCTTATATGGACGGACGGCTATCGTCCCCACCAACTGGTAAAACTCGCTTATCTCCCAAGCGCCGTAATCAATGGCGCGGATGGATTACCCACGTCGGTATTGATGGGAATCCCGGAATAAGGGGGCACGATCTATGCTTTGATAAGACGTGCCAAGGAAACCGCCTCGCTAAACACGCTGAGGCAGGATAGTAAAAAACGATTCATATAAAGGCTGGCCATGGTGTGATGTCACGCCGCTGAATCGTCGGCGCAGATCGTGCAAAAGTTATTCTCTCTACGGTGGTATGTGGAACTTGTTTTGCAGAGCCGGACACTATCCTTGTGTTCAAAACCTTCTATGAAGTATCCGGAGGAGGAACCCGCCTTGCAATGTCGAAGATAATATGCGCGCCGGACTCTTCGTCATTGAAGCCTGGTTCAGGGGCTACTGAGGGAGTCCTGGACTAGGGGGTGTCCGGATAGCCGAACTATCATCGTGGCCGGACTCCAAGACTATGAAGATACAAGATTGAAGACTCCGTCCCATGTCCGGATAGGACTTTCCTTGGCGTGGAAGGCAAGCTTGGTGATACGGATATGTAGATCTCCTACCATTGTAACCGACTCTGTGTAACCCTAACCTATCCGATGTCTATATAAACCGGAGGGTTTTAGTCCGTAGGACGAACAACAATCATACAATAGGCTAGCTTCTAGGGTTTAGCCTCCTCGATCTCGTGGTAGATCTACTCTTGTACTACCCATATCATCAATACTAATCAAGCAGGAGTAGGGTATTACCTCCATCGAGAGGGCCCGAACCTAGGTAAAAACATCATGTCCCTTGTCTCCTGTTACCATCCGCCTAGACGCACAGTTCGGGACCCCCTACCCAAGATCCGCCGGTTTTGACACCGACAGTTACACTCCAATATCTGTATGCATTGCAGAGTTTATCGCACCCACCAGGATTTCCAGTTCCATGGATGTTCGGTCCATACGATTTGTCACGGCCTTTGGACTGTCCTGCTTGTGGGAGTAGGCGGCGGCCATGCATGCCACGCGTAGTTGGACGATCAATCTTCTATTTAGTACTTCAACATAGTGATTTCCTGGTAAGGATTCACTCGTGTCACATCAAGTAAATCTTATTGATTTACTGTCTAAATATTATTGATTTAGTGTCATGTTTTCTTTCTTTTGCTGCAATTTTACGATACAGGTTTTGCCATGTGGCATTCATCACAGAATAAACCGTTTGGTTTGCTCTACGATGGATATTTTTGCAGGTTTCACTTCTTATGTCGTGTCGATGCTTGAAGGCCTCGTCCATCACTTATATTGCTGGAAAAAATTGGATCAGTCTGTTGTCTGAGTACAAGTTGAATCCCTATCATGAACTGCAGTTTGGTTTAACAAACACGCCACAATTAGTCCTTCTCGCGTTTAAAAGAAATGAAGAAAAAGGCTGGATCACGGTCACGGAGCCTACTCAAGTTAGAAAGCTGATCATAGCAGACCAGACACGACCGCCGCTGTCTCGCACATCGGTACCACCTTCAGCAACGGATCGAGCACCGGCAGTTGCTCTAGCACTGACAGCTGCAGCAGCTCAGTCTGATCCAGTTGGGGATTGGGCACCGATCGCGTCAGCGGACCAGGCTAATCTACGGGAGGATCGGGCATCGACACCGGCACCTGCTCTACAAGGATCACCATCTCCGACAGCAGCAGCGGCACTACCAGTTGCACGGGCACCAGCAACGGCTTCGGCACCTGCACCAACACTTGCACTTGCATCTGCCCCGGCCCGTGCAGCGGCAACGGAACCAGTAGTTGCACCGGCAACAGACTGGGCTGCAGTTCGCACTTCATATACCTAAGTCCTTAAAAAAACCGACATGTCCACCTTCTTGGTAAGCATTGGACGCCCAAGTGCTTCGTTCTTTTTTCTTTCCATGTTGTTTCACATGATTCACTGTGTTGATCTAACTGTTTGTGTATGTCTTCTTGTTTGCAAACAAAGAATTCCTAGAGCAACGAGGGAGTCGTTCAACAATCCGGGCGTCCGTGGCCAAGTTTACCATGCATAGCCTTGGTGTGAATGAACCTGCTCAATATACCATAAGTACAAAGGATGGTCGCATGATGATTGATGTTAAATGATGGTCAAGGTTTAAATCTAAATCATATCTTGCGGTAGGGGATGATGTCAAAATCGAACTTTCTCGACATGAAGAGCTGGTCCAAATCAACTTTGAAATTCTTCAGTAGCAGTACGCAACTGCCGAACTGATCTATCCTCCGAGAGATTTTGATGTAATAATCTGGCATGGTGAAACAAGTGTCATGTGTGTATAAGTAGTACGACAGTATTATTTATCACATGGTATATCGTTGATAGAATTGCAACTCTGATTGCTGGTTAGGAACTGTCGTTCGATTTCATTCTAACAGCTGTCTTGCTTTACTCAATTTTTTGTATTCGCCTTGCGCCCGCATCTAAAACCAGCGCAGTACCGTTCGCTTGCAATATGAAAAGCGCTAAGGTAGAACACATGGGCCCCCAAACATGCAGGCCCACCGGCCTGTGGCCCAGAGTCCAGAACCGTGAGCCTGTCTGAGTATTATATTCTCAGCTGAACCTCCATAATGCTCGTGCGTTGCATGTAACATCAAGATGCATTTGTATGAGTATTTTATCTTGTGGGAGAAAAGGATGAACGAGGGAAGGCCTTATTTGCAAATGTGGAGAGGTGTGTGGGTTTCCTTCCTATCCGTTAGATATAAATCGGACGGCCTATATTGCAGGATGGCAAGCACACCATCATCACCAACTCATCTATACTGTGTTAAAAAATCTCTGTTTTTATAGTTATATATGTTATATATATTCCCCTTGATTTTTCTTATGTATAAAGTTGTGATATAAAAGATTTTAATATTTCTTTACAGAGGGAGTATCTCTCTGTCAAAAATATATTTATGTGTAACTAGTTACTCCTGTCTTTCTACTTCCTTTCGCTGATATGTGGGACATCTAGCAAAGGGGTACACGTGCCATATGCACCAAATTAGAGTCCACAACTGCACAGTAGACACACCCCGGTCGTAGCGCCGCAGTAATGCCCAATGAGCCGTCAAATCACAAAACCCTCCACCTTTCCAGCTTTAACGAGAAGCTGGACGGACTGACGACAATATCTTTGGGCTGAATCCCTTCTCCCTAAATGCTTGTTGGAGAAAACCCACCTTGGCGATTTCATAGGGTTTCTCATGGAGAACCTGGTACGAATTCTTCATCCATCCCCGATAAATCCAAGTCCCTTGGTCGCGGGTAATCCTAGGATGGCAGCTGCTACCGTTGATGCATTTTTCTTCCTACTGAATCTAGTGTGTTTCATTTGCAGTGCCCAAAGTGCGAGGACCCTACAGGTTTCTGCGCCCTCGGCGAGACGCCACACTTGTTCCTTCTCATCCTAATACGGGATTTTAAAGCACGCACAGTATGTTCTTAGAATCCTCTTTTCTATCCGGGAGGGTGGGGTTTTTTGAACATGTTGTCGACTAATTTGGAAATTTGGATTGCTATATTTGGATAAAAGGTACTAGTACCATGGTAAACACTGACATGAAGGAGGAAATTATTTCTAGATTTGGATAGGGAATACATTGTGTTCTCATATTATTTTTCCTGCAGTGCATTCCTTGGCCTGCCAGAACACATGTACTCAAGATGCTCGTCCTTGCCGTAACTGAATACACCAGTTTAATGGTCACAGTGAAGACAAACCATGGATATAAGTTCCGAGTTGGGTTCATGAACCAAGAAGATCGCTGCTTTTTTATGGCCGTACTTGGATAAACTTTCTCAAGTGTTACAGACTGAAAGTTGGCGCATGAATCTTGATGGAAATAGCAGAACCTGGTCTCATCTTCACTGCGATCTTCCACCCCAACATCGTTCCAATTGTTCATCCATATTAGTTTTGTATCTGGTTCTTGCTTGTTGCCTTGATTACTTCTTAATCCACCTATTCTGTCTAACTAATCACAATTTAACTTTAGAAGTAGCAACAAATCTCTCACGAAGATGCTACTTTTAACTAATATTTTCTTATAATTGGTGGCACGTGTAGGTTTTTCAGAGTTAAGAAGGCTACTCGTTTGTTATTCTGTAAGAACTCGGATGTTACTGATGGCACTGAATTTGACTAGGATGACATCCACAAGTTCCTACATTTTATTGATCGTCTTGAGGTCCTTGTGGGGCGTTTCAATGGTGGAAGGCCACGTGGGATATGTGTGCCACTGCTGCACTCGTTGAACAGGTCCAACTGTGTGGAGAAACTTATGGTACGAGCTGTTTTCTGTTATATATGTTGTTCATAAACTCTTGCTTATACATAGTTTAACAGATGTGATCTTCTTGAAACAGAAACTACCCAGTTATATTGTTCCTATACAGATGCCTGACCATGGTCAGGTCAGACTTGCGCTTGGTCACAACATGATGTTTATGTCAACCTACTCCATTCCCCTTGGAGGTGAAAAGATACTTATTCATGGGTGGTCTCAAATAATGAAGGCCCGTCCATCTTGGAGAATAGGACAGAAGATTATGTTCCTGCTTTTGCATGGCTCTAAAGCGAATATACTGTTTATTGACCACATTGAGAGATGAAGCCGCTTTTAGAAGGTTGTGGATGCGCGGGGTGGTGCCTGGGCCTTGTCCTGGGGCTTGGCTGCCTCACCCTTGGTTAACTATAGGCAAAGTAGCACTGTTCGAGGCGTGTTTTGTACGGTTGAACATGTATAAGTACTCATACTGCTTTCAACTATGGTTGTTAAGTGCCCCTGCTGGTTTCAGTTAAGGTTATTAAGTACTCCTGCTGCTTTTACAGTCTGTTGTGTTTCTCCAGTCCTGTCTTCCTCCAGCCACCAAAACCAAACCAGCGCTAGCGGGGCCGCCTGCTTCCGCCTCCCACGGCTGGCTGCGCCTCAGCGCACGCATCATCGCCCCACCGTCTCCTAAATCGTTAACGCCGATGTCCGAGGCCTCACCGTCGTCCTCCACGCGCTTTGGTGCACTCGCCGCGGCGCCGCCCTCTTGCGTTGTCAACATGGTCAACAAACAACAGGAATCGGCAGAGGATTGTACGTGGAGGGGATGACAGTAGGGGCCCACCATGTCCATGGTCGGACGCAAGGAAGTTCCTCATTTTTTGTTATATATACTCCATTGTCAGTATATGGAAAAATAAAATGCTTTCTCCTGGTGGTTTCCTGACATCTGGGACCCACGACATTGTCAGCGTATATAGTCAATAGACAAGAGAACAGCACCACAAGATGGGCTGACACCTGGGACGTAGCTGCTTGAGCAAAAAAAATTGTTATTGTTGAGACGGAGCAGGGTTTCAACTGGGTTGTGGCCCGTCTAGCCTAGGCATATATTTTATGTTCACCATATGACCAACCCAACTATTATTTTTCTTTGCGAAAATGAGCCCAGGTTATTTTTTCTGAAGAATACCCAATCCAGGCCTACTTATTTTTCTACGCCCTGATGGGCTGCAACTCTTTCAAGACGCCTACAGATCTTGAAAGTAATATGAAATGGGTTGTAAATATAAAAACAGATGACAAATTGGCAATTACTTCATAATTTCTGAATTTTTTCACATTTTCAGATTCTTATTTCACTGGGCTTTAACCTAATGTAAATATATCTTCAAAGTACTTTAAAATTGGCTCGACATTTTGGTATTAAAAATAGTTTGGAACCCACAAAAATATGTGAATTTTTTTTCGAATTTTTAACCCTGGCCCTGGCCAACAAAAAACGGACTGCAATAAATTGCATAAGAAGTTGCAATGAGCTATATATAAATTATTAAAAAAAATAGGGAATGGTCTGACTTGTGGGCCTATTAAGTTGACGCGTATGCAAGATTTTTTTTACTTATTATATACATCAACAAACGATTCTAGCAGACGTAACCATTGGATGTCAATCCAACGGCCGTCGTGTTTCTTCAATCTCTGATCTTCTTGCTCCAGACGCCAAATCCAGCTCCGGCGGGACCGCGTGCTCCCGCCTCCCGTGGTCGGCTGTGCTGCCGCGCAAGCCTCACATACCCCTACTACTCCAACCACTGGCCAGGCCATCCCTCTACTCACCCACATCCCTCCACTGTTGTGGCTTCGCCGCCTCCGGGTCATTCCCTTCCTGGGTCTCACCATCGTCCATCGCACTGGTGTTCTCGGCACGGCGTGGTCAACGTTGTCAACAATCGACAACATCGGAAGAGGCATGTACATGGAGAGGCTGACAGTTGGGACCCACATGGTCCATGGCCGCATGCAAGCAAGTACCTCCTTATTACGCCAAAAATAATGAATACTCCCACTGACAGCTCAGTCCCACTAGCTATATCTTCACACGCAAGGAAGTGCCTCCTTATTATGCACAAAAAAATGAATACTCCCCCTGCTAGCTGGGACCCACCATAGTGGGAGCCTGACTTGTGGGCCTACTAAGTTGACGCGGACGGAGGGCTTTGTCAACTTAGTCAACAAACCATTCTATCACCAGTGATCGTTGGATTGTTAACATCCAACGGTCGTCCTGCTTCTTCAACCTCTGATTTTCTTGCTCCAGCCATCCAAACTACCGCGTGCTCTTGCCTCCCGTGGCCGGCTATGCTGCCGCAGAGGCCTCACCACCCCCTACTACTCCCACCGCTGGCCAGGCCCTGCAGCGACGGCAGCCTCACACCAAAGCCGAACCAGTGAATCCTCGTACTCCTCTTCGCGTGGGCATCCAGTGACGCGTCTTCCCCGCTCTGCGTCGTCCGCTTCCTAGGCCTCGTCGTCGTCCACCGCCCTGGTGCTCTCGGCGCGGCGTGGTCAACCTGGTCAAGGAACGACTTCCATCGGAAGAGTATTGTACGTGCAGAGACTGACAGCTAGGTCCACGGCCACAGCAAGGAAGTGCCTCCTTATTAGGCGGAAAATAATGATTCCTCCACCTAACAGCAGGGACCCACCGGACGGGCCACTCACGAAAAAATGGTTCCCCCTAACTACTGGGACCCACCAGCTATATCTTCGCACGCAAGGAAGTGTGTCCATATTACGGGCAAAAAAAATGATTCGCCCCCTGATTGCTAGGACCCACCAGCTACATCTTCGCATGCAAGGAAGTGCCTGACAGTCGGGACCCACCTGGTCGAAGCATACGTAGCATTGTCATTTTGGTCGCGAACGTGTACATACATACTGGTCGATGTAGAGGCGCGCACATAGCATGTACACGTACATATAGCGGCCAGGGTGCAAGAAAGTAAATACGGCCACGTACGTACATACGAGTGGGGTCTCGAACGCCTACTCGCGCATACGTACGGCCAAGGCTCGTGTACATGGCTGGGTCGGAATGGAGAAACTGCATCGTCTCGTGTTCATGGGGAGGCAACGGAATGCGTCGTGCTCATCGGGAGGCAAAGGAACGCGTGCTGTTCATCGGGAGCCAACCGGCTTGGATGGAACAGCCGATGGAAACGAGGCCTGGCATACCGCGGAACGGAGGAAACGGCCTTGTGTTCGACCGGCCACGGTCAAAACGGGATCCTGTTCATCGGGAGGGGTCTGGTGTACCGCAAAATGGAGGAAACTGACTTCTCTTAGACCTCCTATGGTGGAAACGGGGTCCTGTTGATCGGAGGGGTGTGGCGTACCGCAAAACAGAGGAAACGGACTTGTGTTGGGCGCTTCTGATCAAGCGGGGTCCTGTTCATCGCGAGGGTGTGGCGATCGCAAAGCAGGACTCCACGGATCTGTTCATCTCCACCGCCGATCGCCTCCACGGGCTCCTGTTCATCCACCGTCGGCCTCCTCCAGCCTCCACTGCATTGTTCATCCACGGGCTCCTATTCATCCAGCCTCCACCGCGCTCCTCCACGGCTCTTGTTCAACCAGCCCTCTCCACGGGTCTGTTCAACCACCCCTCCACGGGCTACTGTTCATCCAGCCCTCCACCGGGTCCTGTTCATCCAGCCCTCCACGGGGTCCTGTTCATCCACCCCCCCCCAACCGGCTCGATCGGGGTCCTGTTCATCCAGCGGCAACACCACGGGGTCCTGTTCATCCACCCACCACCAGGAACTGTTCATCCAAACCCCCCAACAACGCTCACTGTTCATCCAAAGGCAGCATCGATCGGCTTCAGTTAGCAGCAGTAGCGAAGGAATCACTCGAGTTCAGTTAATAGCAAGGGATCGATCGCTCGGGTTCAGTAACGTAGCCAGTGCAATCACTCAGGTTCAGATAGAGCCCAATGCCTCGCACACACGCGCGTACGTACAAGAGAAACGCGCATCACTCGGCCCCCGACCACCCACTGTAACCGGGAACTCCCTCGATATTTTCCTCGCCCTGCTTCAACCACGGTTTTTTCCGTCATGGACGACCCAAAGAATGTCATGCGGCTGCTCTCCGGCCCGCAAAGGACGAAAAGCCCATTTTATGTCATGATTTTTTTTCATAGAAGTAGGACCCCACCACATATATGATGATACCGGGTTTTGTCACAATTATCGTCATAGAAGTGTCATAAGCATGATAGAAAAAAATTTCGTTCGGCCCAAAATGTCACGGATGTGTCTTTTTTCTGTACTGAAGTCAGTGGCTCGCTCCATTGTTCCGGAGAACGGAGTCTTAGTCATCTTGCCCATGAGGCATGGTTTGCAAGCATCAAGTGATTCATAATCAAGTGATTCCAAAAGCCCATATGCATGGAGTTTCTTCATGCGCTTTACACCAATATGACCTAAACGGCAGTGCCACAAATAAGTTGCACTATCATTATTAACTTTGCATCTTTTGGCTTCAATATTATGAATATGTGTATCACTACAATCGAGATTCAACAAAAATAGACCACTCATGAAGGATGCATGACCATAAAAGATATTACTCCTATAAATAGAACAACCATTATTCTTTGATTTAAATGAATAACCATCTCGCATCACACAAGATCTAGATATAATGTTCATGCTCAACGCTGGCACCAAATAACAATTATTCAGGTATAAAACTAATCCCGAAGGTAGATGTAGAGGTAGCATGACGACGGCGATCACATCATCCTTGGAAACATTTTCGACGCACATCGTCACCTGCTACCTCTTGAGCATGCATTGGTTTTCCCTTGAAGAGGAAAGGGTGATGCAGCAAAGTAGCGTAAGTATTTCCCTCAGTTTTTTAGAACCAAGGTATCAATCCAGTAGGAGACAACGCGCAAGTCACCTAGTACCTGCACAAACAATCAAGAACCTTGCAACCAACGCGATAAAGGGGTTGTCAATCCCTTCACGGCCACTCGCAAAAGTGAGATCTGATAAAGATAGTAAGATAAATATTTTTGGTATTTTTGTTGTATAGATTGGAAAGCAAAGATTGCAAAATAGTAAACGAGGTGCGATGTAAATAAAAGAGATGCAATATAATAAGAAAGAGACCCGGGGGCCATAGGTTTCACTAGTGGCATCTCTCAAGATAGCATGTATTACAGTGGGTGAACAAATTACTGCCAAGCAATTGATAGAAAAGCGCATAGTTATGAAGATATCTAAGGCAATGATCATGAATATAGGCATCACGTCCATGTCAATTAGACCTAAATGATTCAGCATCTACTACTATTACTCCACACATCGACCGCTGTCCAGCATGCATCTAGAGTATTAAGTTCATAAGAACGGAGTAACACATTAAGCAAGATGACATGATGTAGAGGGATAAACTCAAGCAATATGATATAAACCCCATCTTTTTATCCTCGATGGTAACAATACAATGTGTGCCTTGCTGCCCCTGCGGTCACTGGGAAAGGACACCGCAAGATTGAACCCAAAGCTAAGCACTTCTCCCATTGCAAGAAAGATCAATCTAGTAGGCCAAACTAAACTGATAATTCGAAGAGACTTGCAAAGATATCAAATCATGCATATAAGAATTCAGAGAATAACCAAATAATATTCATAGATAATCAAGTTCATAAATCCACAATTCATCGGATCTCGGCAAACACACCGCAAAAGATTATTACATCAAATAGATCTCCAAGAACATCGAGGAGAACTTTGTATTGAGAATCAAAGAGATAGAAGAAGCCATCTAGCTAATATCTATGGACCCGAAGGTCTATGGTAAACTACTCACGCTTCATCGGAGAGACTATGGTGTTGATGTAGAAGCCCTCCGTGATCGATTCCCCCTCTGGCAGATCATCGGAAAAGGCCCCAAGATGGGATCTCACGGGTACAGAAGGTTGCGGCAATGGAAAAGTGGTTTCGTGGCTCCCCCTGATGTTTTTAGGGTATAAGAGTATATATAGGCGAAAGAAGTACGCCGGTGGAGCTCCATGGAGCCCACGAGGGTGGGGGCGCGCCAACCCCCTGGGCGCACCCTCCTGCCTCATGGCCGCCTCACGGAGTTCCAGACTTCAACTCCAAGTATTCTGGACTACGTTTGTTCCAAGAAAGATCATCGCGAAGGTTTCATTCCGTTTGGTATTCCTTTTCTGCAAAACACTGAAATAGGCAAAAAAAAAACAGAAACTGGCACTGGGCCTTCAGTTAATAGGTTAGTCCCAAAAATAATATAAAAGAGCATATTAAAGCCCATTAAACATCCAAAACAGGTAATATAATAGCATGGAACAATAAAAAATTATAGATACGTTGGAGACGTATCAAGCATCCCCAAGCTTAATTCCTACTCGTCCTCGAGTAGGTAAATGATAAAAAACATAGATACGTTGGATACGTATCAAGCATCGTTATCGTCTCGCCAACTATTGCTTCTACGACTATCTCTACCGCTTGATAAAATAAAGCAATTACATGGCGATTGCATTTCATACAATAAAGCGACAACCATATGGCTCTTGCCAGTTGCCGATAACTATTACAAAACATGATCATCTCATACAACAATTTATATATCATCACATCTTGACCATATCACATCACAACAAGCCCTGCAAAAACAAGTTAGACGTCCTCTACTTTGTTGTTGCAAGTTTTACGTGGCTGCTACGGGCTTCTAGCAAGAACCGTTCTTACCTAAGCATCAAAACCACAACGATTTTTCGTCAAGTGTGTTGCTTTAACCTTCAACAAGGACTGGGCGTAGTCAAACTCGATTCAACTAAAGTTGGATAAACAGACACCCGCCAGCCAGCTGTGTGCAAAGCACGTCGGAAGAACCAGTCTCATGAACGTGGTCATGTAATGTCGGTCCGGGCCGCTTCACCCAACAATACCGCCGAATCAAAGTAAAGCGTCTTTGGTAAGCGATATGGTATTATCGCCCACAACTCTTTGTGTTCTACTCGTGCATATAACATCTACGCATAGACCTGGCTCGGATGCCACTGTTGGGGAACGCAGTATTTCAAAAAAATTACCTACGATCACGCAAGATCTATCTAGGAGATGCATAGCAACGAGCAGGGAGAGTGTGTCCACGTACCCTCGTAGACCGAAAGCGGAAGCGTTTAGTAACACGGTTGATGTAGTCGAACGTCTTCACGATCCAACTGATCCAAGTACCGAATGTACGGCACCTCCATGTTCAGCACACGTTCAGCACGATGATGTCCCTTGAGCTCTTGATCCATTTGAGGACGAGGGAGAGCGCCAGCACGACGGCGTGGCGACGGTGATGATGAAGTTACCAGCGCAGGGCTTCTCCTAAGCACTACGATGATATGACCGAGGTGTTGAACTGTGGAGGGGGGCACCGCACACGACTAAGAGATTGTCTGTTGTGCCTTTGGGGTGCCCCTTGTCCCCGTATATAAAGGAGGGGAGGAGGAGGCCGGCCAACAAGGGCGCGCGCAGGAGAGGGGAGTCCTACTAGGACTCCGGTCCTAATAGGATTCGCCCCACCCTTTTTTCCTTCTACCGGAGGGGGGAAAGGGGAAGGAGAGGGAGTAGGAGAAGGAAAGGGGGTGGCGCCCCCTTCCAAAGTCCAATTCGGCCTCCTCCCTTGTGGGGGGGGGGGGGGCACCAGCCCCTTGTGGGCTGGTTAGCCCCCCTCCTATGGCCCCTAAGGCCCATATCTTTCCTCAGGTGGTTCCCGTAACCCCTCCGATACTCTGGTATGTACCCGATACTCTTCGAAACCCTTCCGGTGTCCGAATACTACCTTCCAATATATCAATCTTTACCTCTCGACCATTTCGAGACTCCTCGTCATGTCTGTGGTCTCATCCGGGACTCTGACCAAAATTCGGTCATCAAATCACATAACTCATAATACAAATCATCATCGAAAGTTAAGCGTGCGGACCCTACGAGTTCGAGAACTATGTAGACAAGACCGAGACACATCTTGGTCAATAACCAATAGAAGAACCTGGATGCTCATATTGGCTCCTACATATTCTACGAAGATCCTTATCGGTCAAAACGCATACCAACATATGTTACTCCCTTTGTCATCGGTATGTTACTTGCCCGAGATTCGATCATCGGTATCATCATACCTAGTTTAATCTTGTTACTGGCAAGTCTCTTTACTCGTTCCATAATGCATCATCCCATGACTAACTCATTAGTCACATTGCTTGCAAGGCTCATAGTGATGTGCATTACCGAGATGGCCCAGAGATACCTCTCTGATACACAGAGTGACAAATCCTAATCTCTATCTATGCCAACTCAACAAACACCATCAGAGACACCTGTAGAGCATCTTTATAATCACCCAGTTATGGTGTGACATTTGATAGCACACAAGGTGTTCCTCCGGTATTCGGGACTTGCATAATCTCATAGTCAGAGGAATATGTATAAGTCATGAAGAAAGCAATAGCAATAAAACTTAACGATCATTATGCTAAGCTAATGGATGGGTCTTGTCCATCACATCATTCTCTAATGATGTGACCCCGTTCATCAAATAACAACACATGTCTATGGTTAGGAAACTTAACCATCTTTGATTAACGAGCTAGTCGAGTAGAGGCATACTAGGGACACTCTGTTTTGTCTATTTATTCACACATGTACTAAGTTTTCGGTTAATACAATTCTAGCATGAATAATAAACATTTATCATGATATAAGGAAATATAAATAACAACTTTATTATTGCCTCTAGGGCATATTTCCTTCAGGGAGGAGGAGGCCAGCCACAAGGGGGGCGCGCCATGGGGGGGCAGTCCTACTAGGGCTCCACTCCTAGTAGGATTCGCCCCCCCTTTTCCTTTTTCATCAGAGGGGGAAAGGAAGGGGAGGGAGAGGGAGAAGGAAAGGGGGGCGCCGCCCCCTCCCCTAGTCCAATTCGGACTCCCATGGGGGGAGTGGCCACCCCTTGCGGGATCCCATCTCTCTCCACTAAGGCCCATGTAGGCCCAATATTTCCCCCGGGGGGTTCCGGCATCCCCTCGGTACTCCGGTAAAATACCCGAACCACTCAAAACCATTCCCATGTCCGAATACCACCTTCCAATATATCAATCTTTACCTCTCAACCATTTCGAGACTCCTTGTCATGTCCGTGATCTCATATGGGACTCCGAACAAACTTCGGTCACCAAAAAACATAACTCATAATGCAAATCGTCATCGAACGTTAAGCGTGCAGACCCTACGGGTTCGAGAACTATGTAGACATGACCGAGACATATCTCCGATCAATAACCAATAGCGAAACCTGGATGCTCATATTGGTTCCTACATATTCTACGAAGATCTTTATCGTTCAAACCGCAATAACAACATACGTTATTCCCTTTGTCATCGGTATGTTACTTGCCCGAGATTCGATCGTCGGTATCATCATACCTAGTTCAATCTTGTTACCGGCAAGTCTCTTTACTCGTTCCGTAATGCATCATCACGTAACTAACTCATTAGTCACATTGCTTGCAAGGCTTATAGTGATGTGCATTACCGAGAGGGCCCAGAGATACCTCTCTGATACTTGGAGTCACAAATCCTAATCTTGATCTATGCCAACCCAACAAACACCTTCGGAGACACCTGTAGAGCATATTTATAATCAGCCAATTACGTTGTGATGTTTGATAGCACACAAGGTGTTCCTTCGGTATTCGGGAGTTGCAGAATCTCATAGTCAGAGGAATATGTATAAGTCATGAAGAAAGCAATAGCAATAAACTTAGCGTTCATTATGCTAAGCTAACGGGTGGGTCTTGTCCATCACATCATTCTCTAATGATGTGATCCCGTCCATCAAATGACAACACATGTCTATGGTTAGGAAACTTAACCATCTTTGATTAATGAGCTAGTCAAGTAGAGGCATAATAGGGACACTCTGTTTTGTCTATGTATTCACACATGTACTAAGTTTCCGGTTAATACAATTCTAGCATGAATAATAAACATTTATCATGATATAAGGAAATATAAATAACAACTTTATTATTGCCTCTAGGGCATGTTTCCTTTAGTATGATCGGCCATTAATCTGGCTAGTCCGAGTCCCGTTCGAGTAAATCGAGTAACCTAGGCCCATTTCCTGTGTCTTGGTGTCTACTAGACCTCAGGGGCATAGGCCCATACTCCACAGGAGTTATCATGGTGGTTGGGAGGAGAAGGCTTTGAGGAAGGAGACAACGTGGGAATTGGAGGAGCTTCGATCGAAGAGGAGCTCCGAAGACAGAGGAATGAGTGTTGAGCTAACTGGGTCCACGGGAAGATAAAAAAAGAGCTCCGTGATAGAAAAGGAGGAGAGAACACATGTGAGATAAGAAAAGGGAAATGTGTGATAGGGACAATGCATTTTTTCTCCAGTGAGGTGATCATTTTTTCCTTGATTAGTCGCTAATACAAATTATTCTCCTTGAATTTGTCGTCAATGAAGATGCCAAAATTAAGATGAAAAGCCACTTGTAAGCACTATAAACATTCCTTTTCAAAAATAACATGCGCCTAGTTGAGGTCCATGAACCTATTTGAGTTTCTTAAGGATAAAATTGGATGGAAAGGACAATGGTAAGAAGATCGAAATTTCCACAGAGGATAAATACTAGCCTCCATATTTTAGCAATGCATACACAATTATTTTCTTTCATCTTTGAGACCAATATGGGTGTATGAACATAAGTGTGTCGCCCCCTAAGAGGATGCGCACAAGTATTGTTTCATTTTGTTTATTTCTTTTAGATCAATATGCCATATCTACAAATCTGAAGAAGAGAACTATGAGGAAGAAACAACAAGCGAGGCCGAGTTTAGGGGAAACAAATATCATGCCTCCTTTTTCTAATAGGATACATACATATTCATTCTCCTTCAGAGGAAGAAGAAGAAGATGTAAGAGCAGTTAGAGAGCAAGCAACAGCTTTCTTTGAGATATATACACATATTTGAATTTCTCAAGGATAAAACTGGACGGAAAAAATAATAGTAAACATGACCGAATTATTGAAGGGCGATAAATATGTAGCCTCCATTTTATAGCTAGATGCATACAAACATTATTTCTTACTTTTACAAGACTTGTATGTGTGTCTAAACTTCAAATGAACAAAATTAGATGCAAGAGACGTGGTAGCATGATCAAATTTGTGGAGGAGAAGAAGTTTTCTATTTTTATATTTTGGAGCCAATTAGTGTACCCCCCCCCCCCAACACATACACACACACACAAATAAAGGATCGCCTGACAAAAAGCAAACTCATATAAAACTAAAACTATGCCTATGTGAAAAAACAGAAGCTATTAAAGCAGTGATCAATGAAATGCAGTACAACCCATCGGCACCAACCATATCATCACAACACAATGAATAAGATCAAATTTATGAAGCGACATAGCCATGTTGTCTGCTTTTCCAAACCTGGATATGTGATGTCGTCGAATTTGTGATAGAAAATAAATATGTCACCTCCGTAAGCAGATACGCGCAAGTATAGTCTCAATATTTTGTTCTTTGAGATCATTACAACATATCTACACTTTTAAAGAACAAAGCTCGGTGGAATTGACAACATAAAAAAGACTATCGGAGATAGTAAATATCATGCCTCCATACAAATACTTGTTCCTTCTTTCTTGGAGACTAATACGCATATTTGGATTTTCAAAGAGCGAATTTGAGTGGAAGAGATAATCACAAAAAGATGGATCGTGTGATGGATTTGCATGCATAAAACAAACTGGAATGGAAGACATAATGTCAAACAAGGTCAAATTTGTGATGTGGGGAAAACACCTCACCTCCCTTTTGAGACTGCAATCTTTGGAATCATTTTTATTTCTTTCCTTGATACCAATGAGGTAATAACATTGGTCCTATTTCCTTTCAAGGATTAACAACTAAATCTAATTTCTCTCTATGACTAAGTGATTTTGCACGCCAAAATTAGTTAGGATTGTTTGAATGCACATATTGTACATAAGTCTGGTAAAGAAAAACAGAAGATACATTTCTTCTGAATTTCAGACACTAGATCGCAAATATGTGTTACATGCAAACAAATTGCATATATACATATATATTGACATATGTACATTATATCCTCCCGGCCTCAAGACTCAAGAGATATGGCTGAAAAATTATATATAAGTTTTGGCCATGTTTGATATTATGATGATGTTATGATAATCCAGCTTGCCTAATTCGATGTTGTTCATGTTAGTGTTTTTTCTAAATTGAAAATGGTAAATGTGCCAACAAGCGTCAGTATTCATTCAACTTAGGTACAAAGTACATCACGTAATTCAAAAGCCTTAAACCCAACATTATCCAATAGTTGAAAATTTGGACAAGGTCTAGCTCTATGAGTTGAATTGATACATCTGAAAACATTTTCTAAAGATGTGTTCAGAATCTGATGAGCACAATTATGAGCCACGCCTTGGAAATATTGTAAATAGAGCTGGTGCAATGGGCTGATTTGTGGAGGAAGCTGTTGAGAAAGGCTTGAATTCTCCTAGTGCCATTCTCAAATGTGATGTCTATGCTAGTTTTATCTCTTACTAGTGTCAATTATCACTGATGAGAGTGACCTGCTAGAGTGGAAGTGATGCATCTAGCTAGTTGTACAACAAGATGAAGCGCAGAAGCTTCAGCTAGAAGAGGGGAGGGAGATGTAGTCGAGGAAGCCTGAGTTTGTGTGGCTTGTCAGGATGTACACTCCAATATCATGATCTTGTTTGATTCCCTGTCCAAGGATTTTTGTTGTGTTCTGCCATAAGGCATCAAAATAGATTTTGGTACATGTGATACGCAAGTCAGATTTAAGATTAGAACCCTGGACAGGGTGAGAGTTTGATTGTTGCTTCTCCTTTATGTTTTGACGAGTTCTATAGGTTGAGCAGAAATCTTAAAAGATTAGTTATTAGATATATCTTGCGCACCTGATGAACATGATGAGGCATAGAGTGTTTCGTGCAAAAGACAACATCATTCCCAGCTTTCCACATACTCCAAAGGGACGTAAAGATATTTGAAATGGAAGCATGCAGATGTTTCGTAGAGAGGAGACAGTGGATGATTGCATGGATGGAAATGTGTTCCTGAATTCTGAAGGCAATGAAAAAAGGCATTGAAATAACCAATGTTCAAAATATCATCTGATTCACCGATTTATCGCTTATCGGTGGGTGACCGCTAATATTATACCATATCTTTGCTATTTATCATTTGGGTCTATTTTTTACTTTGACAAGAGATTAATCGGGAATCTAGCGATTAATCAAGCCGGTCCCCTCTTGTCAGAAACTATAAAACATGGCCTCCTCTTCAATAGACTGTCGCACATCACACTTCATCCCCCGTTCGATAGGACATGTGTTGTAATGTTGTCCTATTTATTTGTCATTGACTCATTCTTTGACATGTAATATGTAGTTATGTATTGATACAGTGTTGTCCTCTTTAAAGGCTTACACCACATTGATGGTTGTTTCCACATTTGCCTTATTAGTGCTTGGAACCTGGGAATTGCAAGTAAAAACTGACTGATTAATAGTCGATCGATAAAGTAGATTAATCAGTCGATTTTCGATTAATCTCTAATCCCTAGTCGATCGAAACGCTAATGATAAGTGATATCCTCAACATTGGAAATAACTAAAAGTAGATATAAGGGTCGTAAAGTAAAAAATGTGAGCCAACTTTGATGTACCAAGGGTGTGCAAATCAAGCGGAACTGGAAAAAGGTGCACCCAACGAAGAGTGTACTCCCTCTGTTTCTTTTTAGTCTGCATACAACTTTTGTCTGAAGTCAAAGTATCTCTAGTTCGACCAAACTTACAGAAAAAGTATCAACATTTACAATGCCAAAGTAATATCTTTAGATTCATTATGGAATGCAGTTTCATATTATGTATATTTGATATTGTAGATGTTGTTCTTTTTATACAAATTTGGTTAGAGTTTTTAAAGTTTGACTCACCACAAATCTTATATGCAGAGTAAAAAGGAACGGAGGGAGTACCTCATTTTCCTCAATACTGCACTTGTAGTCCTTGCTGATATGCATGGAGGACCTGCATGCTCTTGCTCTAGTATGAAATGCTTTCCTCAGCAACCTCCAAGCAAATGTTTGAATCATGTGCGCCATATAATTTTTCTTCGAAACCTGCAGAAGAGTGTTTTATAACAAGGAGGAGACCTGCCTGGTTTATTGACCTATAAATCTTGAGTTTTCTGCATACAAAGTTTATAAGTAATCTTGAAGTTGCATTTGCCATTTGCAGTAAGATCCCAATAAAGAATACCCCTTCCATCATCAAGAATAAATGGGGCACTTATAATAGTGGAAGCAATAGGTTCCTCAAACAAATAATGGACGAGCTAGGCATTTGCATCCTTTTTGACATGTAACCCAAACACCATTCACTTTGATAGGGTAAACAAAGTTATTAGGCTGAATGACTAGATGGTTATAAACATCAGTCCAAGATGGGCACCATGGAGAGCTCAAAATGGAGACATTGCCTTTTGTAAGTTGATAGAAAGAAAAGGATTTAAGCAAAGGCGAAACTTTAAGAATGGAGGTCCGGAAAGTGTAATTTGGGATATTTTGTTTAACATTTCAAATGGAAGAAAGGTAAGTATTTGAATTTCAAAACCTTGTATATATGTCGCTCATTATCATCTATAATTCTCTAGGAAACAACAAGAATAAGACCTTGCTTCATGGCTTGCATATTACTAATCTAACCCGCCCACCCTTGATTTTTGGGGGTGCAAATGTCTTTCTAGGCTCATTGTGCCTTAGTTCCAACCTCTTCTCTAACACATGTCCACCAAAAAAATCGTAATGGCAGTCGTGAGTTTAGCCAAGAGTTTCTTAGTGAAAAGAATATTTGACATATAGAAGATAGGGATAGGAAAAATAGATTAAATGAGCTCGAGCCTAGCAACATGAGAGAGCTTGTTGGACCTGTAAGTAGGCAGCTTGTTGTTAAATTTGCCATAAACAAACTTGTAAGCGGTGATTGTATCATTAGAAAGCAAAATCAGTGGGTTCCCTAAATGAATAGACCTATGGTTAATGCTTGGCATAGGTAAAATTTTAATATGGGAGATAATATTTGGGTCGGCATTAGCACAAAATGTCATAGCAAACATGTCAAGTTAGGAGTCTAGCCGAAGTCACGACAAAAATGTTGAATATGTAAGATGAGACATTTGAGTAGCCTCAATCACAGAAGAATTGCCATTGATAATCAAGTCATCAACAAGAGAAAAGAGTAATTAGAAGGGCGGTTTGGTCCAAGAGAAATGAATGCAATATTATTATTTTCCATAGCCTCCTGTAGAACCAAAGAAATCTCATTGGTTGCAAGAACAAAAGGATAGAGACAAAGGGGGTAGCCTTGCGTAATACCTCTACTACTTCAAAATCCCACAAAAGCCTGGCCATTAACAATCGTAGAGAAGACAACATAAAGATGTATACATAGATGATATATAAAATGACCTTGCAACCCTTTACGTGAAAGTGCAGGGAAAAAACATAATTCCACTCTAAATGGCCAAAATTCTTAGCTAGCAATCTTAAGCAAAAAAAACAGCGTGTTCTAAGAAGGGCAAAGGAATGGGTGAACTCTTGAGCATTGGATTATACATAAAATAAGTAATTGTACTATAGTTCAGCAACCGTAAAATGAGTAATCTGCCTGAAAGTTCAAGAAAATATGATAAAGGAGAGCATAGAGTGCCACTAGCTAATGTTGCAGAGCTTTGCTACCCTCACGGGCAAAACTTATAGAATTTTTGTTACCGGATGAGAGGGCATCATACAATTGGAGAAGAAAAGGGGCCCGCCCTGCAATAAAGGGGGATATTAACAAGGGATTGATCAAGGAGGAGTCCGTAAGAGAGTTTTGTAGCTATTGTCATTAAGTGTAGAATTATTATTTTTTCGAGGGTACGTCAAAGGCGTACCTTAGCTTTATAGAAAGGAGAAAATATGTACAAGAGTTATTACAATGCGCTAGTTGGTAGTCACAAGCCGACCCCAACCAAAACTCCACCCCACTCCTAATACTACTCTACTACTCGGGTATAGGTCGTCCTCCAAATGCTCCTGCCCTAGCCCAAGTCCTCAAGTCGTCTGTAACATCCCAAATTTTCAATTTGGAATGTTATACATTAGATCATCAATGCATATCATATTTTATTTGCTTTGGGTTTTGATCCTAGAAATTCTACGCAACTCAAGGACCCACGGAGAGAGTTGGGGATTTCGTTATTTTCATATTTGAGTTTTTCTCAAATTTTGAGAATAGGATCATTTGACTTTAATTATTTTATCATCAATTATTTGTATTACAAAAATATGAGAGAGGGAATAAAATGACTTTCCCAAAAGAAAGAAATATTGAGGATTTAGTAATAAAATCAAATAAGATTTTATTTTGGAGTTTTTCGCCATTTTATTTGAATTTAGGAAAAATGTGCGTTTTTTCGAAATTGTATTTAGGCCCAAAATAAATGTTCATCTTGTCCGGCTTGATTTTAGAAGCCGCGGAAAATTTATTTCGGGATTTTTGGAGTCCGTTTAGTATTTCTTTTGTTTATTTTTCTGCACGGAAATATTTAAAAAAACGCGAACCGACCTAAGGGCCCGTCTAGGCTTTATAAGCCGGGGGGAGCCTGAAGGAAATATGCCCTAGAGGCAATAATAATGTTATTATTTATTTCCTTATATCATGATAAATGTTTATTATTCATGCTAGAATTGTATTAACCGGAAACATAATACATGTGTGAATACATAAACCTACAGAGTGTCACTAGTATGCCTCTACTTGACTAGCTCGTTAATCAAAGATGGTTATGTTTCCTAACCATGAACAAGGAGTTGTTATTTGATTAACGGGATCACATCATTGGTTGAATGATCTGATTGACATGACCCATTCCATTAGCATAGCACCGATCGTATAGTTTGTTGCTAGTGCTTTTCTTCATGACTTATACATGTTCCTATGACTATGAGATTATGCAACTCCCGTTTGCCGAGGAACACTTTGGGTGCTACCAAACATCACAACGAATCGGGTGATTATAAAGGTACATTACAGGTGTCTCAGAAGGTACATGTTGGGTTGGCATATTTGAGATTAGGATTTGTCACTCCGATTGTCGGAGAGGTATCTCTGGGCCCTCTCGGTAATGCACATCACATAAGCCTTGCAAGCATTGCAACTAAATGTGTTAGTTGTGAGATGATGTATTACGGAACGAGAAAAGAGACTTGCGAAGAACGAGATTGAACTAGGTATTGGATACCGACGATCGAATCTCGGGCAAGTAACATACCGATGACAAAGGGAACAACGTATGTTGTTATGCGGTCTCGACCGATAAAGATCTTCAGTAGAATATGTAGGAACCAATATGGGCATCCAGGTTCCGCTATTGGTTATTGACCGAGAATAGTTCTAGGTCATGTCTACATAGTTCTCGAACCCGTAGGGTCCGCACGCTTAAGGTTTCGATGAAAGTTATATTATGAGTTTATGAGTTTTGATGTACCGAAGGAGTTCGGAGTCCCGGATGAGATCGGGGACATGACGAGGAGTCTCGAAATGGTCGAGACGTAAAGATCGATATATTGGACGACTATATTCGGAGTTCGGAAAGGTTTCGAGTGATTCGGGTATTTTTCGAGTACTAGGGTAGTTACGGAGAAGTAATGGGCCTTGATGGGCTTTAGTGGGAAGAGGAAAAGGCTGCTGCGCCCCTCCCTCTAGTCCGAATTGGACTAGGGAAAGGGGCCGCCACCTTCCTACTCCTCCACTTCCTTCTCCTTCCTCCCCTACATGGAAGGATTCCTAGTTGGACTAGGAAAGGGAATCCTACTCCCGGTGGGAGTAGGACTCCCTTGGCGCGCCAAACATAGGGCCGGCCTCCTCCTCCCTTGCTCCTTTATATACGGGGCAGGGGGCACCCTAGAACACACAAGTTGATCTTCGTGATCGTTCCTTAGCGTGTGCGGTGCCCCTCCACTATATTCCACCTCGGTCATATTGTAGCGGTGCTTAGGCGAAGCCCTGCGACGGTAGAACATCAAGATCATCACCACGCCGTCGTCGTCGACGGAACTCCTTCCCCGACGCTTTGCTGGATCGAAGCCCGGGGAGCGTCATCGAGCTGAACGTGTGCAGAACTCGGAGGTGCCGTGACGCTCGGTACTTGGATCGGTTGGATCGGGAAGAAGTACGACTACTTCCTCTACGTTGCGTCAACGCTTCCGCTTCTTGGTCTCACGAGGGCACGTAGACAACACTCTCATCTCGTTGCTATGCATCACCATGGTCTTGCGTGATCGTAGGAAAATTTTGAAATTACTACGTTCCCCAACGGTGGTATCGAGCCAGGTTTTATGCGTTGATGTCATGTGCACGAGTAGAACACAAGTGAGTTGTGGACGATACAAGTCATACCGCCTACCAAGCATGTCATACTTTGGTTCAGCGGTATTGTGAGATGAAGCGGCCCGGACCGACATTACGCAGACGCTTACGCGAGACTGGTTTCACCGCCCGAGCACTCGTTGCTTAAAGGTGACCGGCGGTGTCTGTCTCTCTCACTTTAGTTGAATCGAGTGTGGCTACGCCCGGTCCTTGAGAAGGTTAAACGGAGTCTATTTGACGAAGTATCGTTGTGGTTTTGATGCGTAGGTAAGAACGGTTCTTGCTCAGCCCGTAGCAGCCACGTAAAACTTGCAACAACAAAGTAGAGGACGTCTAACTTGTTTTTGCAGGGCATGTTGTGATGTGATATGGTCAAGACGTGATGCTATATTTTATTGTATGAGATGATCATGTTTTGTAACCGAAGTTATCGACAATGGCAGGAGCCATATGGTTGTCGCTTTATTGTATGAAATGCAACGCCATGTAATTGCTTTACTTTATCACTAAGCGGTAGCGATAGTCGAGAAGCAATAGTTGGCGAGACGACAACGATGCTACGATGGAGATCAAGGTGTCGCGCGGTGACGATGGTGATCATGACGGTGCTTGGAGATGGAGATCACAAGCACAAGATGATGATGGCCATATCATATCACTTATATTGATTGCATGTGATGTTAATCCTTTATGCATCTTATTTTGCTTTGATTGACGGTAGCATTATAAGATGATCCCTTACTAAATTATCAAAGAAGTGTTCTCCCGAGTATGCACCGCTATGAAAGTTCTTCGTCCGAGACACCACGTGATGATCGGGTGTGATAGGCTCTACGTTCAAATACAACGGTGCAAAACAGTTGCACACGCAGAATACTCAGGTTATACTTGACGAGCTATGCATATAAGATATGACCTCGGAACACGGAGACCGAAGGTCGGCGTGAATCATATAGTAGATATGATCAACATATTGATGTTCACCATTGAAACTACTCCATCACACGTGATGATCGGTCATGGTGTAGTTGATATGGATCACGCAATCACTTAGAGAATTGGAGGATATTTTTCTAAGTGGGAGTTCTTAAGTAATATGATTAATTGAACTTTAATTTATCATGAACTTAGTCCTGGTAGTATTTTGCAAATTATGTTGTAGATCAATAGCTCGCGTTGTTGCTTCCCTATGTTTTTATATGTGTTCCTAGAGAAAATTGTATTGAAAGATGTTAGTAGCAATGATGCGGATTGGATCCGTGATCCGAGGTTTATCCTCATTGCTGCTTGAAGTATTATGTCCTTAATGCACCGCTAGGTGACAGACCTATTGCAGGAGCAGATGCGACGTTATGAACGTTTGGCTAGCTCAATATGATGACTACTTGATAGTTTAGTGCACCATGCTTAACGGCTTAGAATCGGGACTTCAAAGACGTTTTGAACGTCATGGACCATATGAGATGTTCCAGAATTGAAGTTAATATTTCAAGCAAATACCCGAGTTGAGAGATATGAAGTCTCCAACAAGTTCTATAGCTAAAAGATGGAGGAGAATCGCTCAACTAGTGAGCATGTGCTCAGATTGTCCGAGTACTTCAATCGCTTGAATCAAGTGGGAGTTAATCTTCCAGATAAGATAGTGATTGATGAATTCTCTAGTCACCATCACTAAAGTTACTAGAACTTCGTGATGAACTATAATATGCAAGGGATGACGAAAACAATTCCCAAGCTCTTCGCGATGCTAAAATCGCGAAGGTAGAAATCAAGAAAACATCAAGTGTTGATGGTTGACGAGACCACTAGTCTCAAGAAAAGGGCAAAGGGAAGAAGGGAACTTCAAGGAAAACGGCAAGCAAGTTGCTGCTCGAGTGAAGAAGCCCAAGTCTAGACCTAAGCCCGAGACTAAGTGCTTTTGCTGCAATGGAACTGGTCATCGAAGCGGAACTACCCCAAGTATTTGGCGGATAAGAAGGATGGCAAAGTGAACAAAGGTATATTTGATATACAGATTATTGATGTGTATTTTACTAGTGTTCATAGCAACCCTCAAGATTTGATCTTGGTTCGGTTGCTAAGAGTAGTAATCAAACGGAGTTTCGAATGAACAGAAACTAGTTGAAGGGAAGTGACGATGAGTGTTGGAAGTAGCTCCAAGATTGATATGATTATCATCTCACACTCCCTATACTTTCGGGATTAGTGTGGAACCTAAATAAGTGTTATTTGGTGTTGAGCATAAATATGATTTGATCATGTTTATTGCAATACGGTTATTCATTTAAGTAAGAGAATAAATTGTTGTTCATTTACATGAATAAAACCTTATATGGTTACACACTCAATGAAAATGGTTCATTGGATCTCGATCATAGTGATACACATATTCATAATATTGAAACCAAAAGATGCAAAGTTAATAATGATAGTGCAACTTATTTGTGGTAATCGCCGTTTAGGTCATATTGGTGTAAAGCGATGAAGAAAACTCCATGTTGATGGACTTTTGGAATCACTTGATTATGAATCATTTGATGCTTGCGAACCGTGCCTTTTGGGCAAGATGACTAAAACTCCGTTCTCGGAACAATGGAACAAGCTCTTGACTTATTGGAAATAATACATACCGATGTATGCGATCCAATGAATGTTGATGCTCGTGGCAAGTATCGTTATTTTTCGACCTTCACAAGATGATTTGAGTAGATAAGGGTATATCTACTTGATGAAACATAAGTCTGAAATAGTTGAAAGGTTCAAAGAATTTCAGAGTGAAGTGGAAAATCATCGCAACAAGAAAATAAAGTTTCGCGATCTGATCGTGGAGATGAATATTTGAGTTACGAGTTTGGTCTTCAATGAAAACAATGTGGAATAGTTTCACAGCTCACGCCACATGGAACACCACAACATTATGGTGTGTTCGAACGTCAGAACCGTTTTTTATTTTGATATGGTGCGATCTATGATGTATCTTACCGATTTACCACTATCGTTTTGGGGTTATGCATTAAAGACAGCTGCATTCACGTTTAATAGGGCACCATCTAAATCCGTTGAGATGACACCGTATGAACTATGGTTTAGCAGTAAACCTAAGCTGTCGTTTCTTAAAGTTTGGAGTTGTGATACTTATGTGAAAAAAAATTCACCTGATAAGCTCGAACCCAAATCGGAGAAATGCGTCTTCATAGAATACCCAAAGGTAACTATTGGGTACACCTTCTATCACAGATCCGAAAGCAAGATATTTGTTGCTAAGATGGATCCTTTCTAGAGAAGAAGTTTCTCTCGAAAGAAGTGAGTGGGAGGAAAGTAGAACTTGATGAGGTAATTGTACCTTCTCCCTTATTGGAAAGTAGTTCATCACAGAATCAGTTCCGGTGATTCCTACACCAATTAGTGAGGAAGTTAATGATGATGATCATGAAACTTCAGATCAAGTTGCTACCAAACCTCGTAGGTCTTCCGAGTAAGATCCGCACTGAGTGGTACGGTTATCCTATTCTAGAAGTCATGTTACTAGACCATGATGAACCTACGAACTATGAGGAAGCGATGATGAGCCCAGATTCGCGAAATGGTTTGAGACCATGAAATCTGAGATGGGATCCATATATGAGAACAAAGTGTGGACTTTGATGGAGTTGCCCGATGATCGGCAAGCAATATTATATAAATGGATCTTCAAGAGGAAGCAGATCTTGATAGTAGTATTACTATCTACAAAGCTCGACTTGTCGCAGAAAGGTTTTCGACAAGTTCAAGGTGTTGACTACAATGAGATTTACTCAACTGTAGCGATGCTTATGTCTGTCCGAATCATGTTAGCAATCGCCACATTTTATGAAATCGGCAAATGGATGTCAAAAATACATTCTTTAATGGATTTATTAAAGAAGAGTTGTATATGATGCAACCGAAGGTTTTGTCAATCCTAAAGGAGCTAACAAAATGTGCAAGCTCCAATGATCCATCTATGGACTGGTGCAAGCATCTCGGAGTTGGAATAAACGCTTTGATAGTGTGATCAAAGCATATAGTTTTATACAGACTTGCGGTGAAGCCTGTATTTACAAGAAAGTGAGTGGGAGCACTACAGCATTTCGATAAGTATATGTGAATGACATATTGTAGATCGGAAATAATGTAGAATTATTCTCGCAAAGCATAAAGGAGTGTTTCAAAGGAGTTTTCAAAGAAAGACCTCGGTGAAGCTGCTTACATATTGAGCATTAAGATCTATAGAGATAGATCAAGACGCTTGATAAGTTTTTTCAATGAGTACATACCTTGACAAGATTTTGAAGTAGTTCAAAATGGAACAGTCAAAGAAAGAGTTCTTGCTGTGTTACAAAGGTGTGAAATTGAGTAAGACTCAAAACCCGCCACGGCAGAAGATAGAAAGAGAATGAAAGTCATTCCCTATGCCTTGGCCATAGGTTCTATAAAGTATGCCATGCTGTGTACCAGATCTATTGTATACCCTGCACTTGAGTTTGGCAAGGAGTACAATAGTGATCTAAGAGTAGATCGATGGACATGGTCGAAATTATCCTTAGTAGAATAAGGATATGTTTCTCGATTATGGACGTGACAAAAAGTTCGTCGTAAAGGGTTACGTCGATACAAGTTTTGGCACCGATCTAGATGACTCTAAATCTCGGTCTAGATACATATTGAAAGTGGGAGCAATTAGCTATAGTAGCTCCGTGCAGAACATTGTTGACATATAGATTTGCAAAATACATACGGATCTGAATGTGGCAGACCCGTTGACTAAACTTCTCTCACATAGCAAAACATGATCACACCTTAGTACTCTTTGGGTGTTAATCACATAGCGATGTGAACTAAATTACTGAATCTAGTAAACCCTTTGGGTCTTGGTCACATGGCGATGTGAATTATGGGTGTTAATCACATGATGATGTGAACTATCGATGTTAATCACATGGTGATGTGATCTAGATTATTGACTCTAGTGCAAGTGGGAGATGAAGGAAATATGCCCTAGAGGCAATAATAATGTTATTATTTATTTCCTTATATCATGATAAATGTTTATTATTCATGCTAGAATTGTATTAACCGGAAACATAATACATGTGTGAATACATAAACCTACAGAGTGTCACTAGTATGCCTCTACTTGACTAGCTCGTTAATCAAAGATGGTTATGTTTCCTAACCATGAACAAGGAGTTGTTATTTGATTAACGGGATCACATCATTGGTTGAATGATCTGATTGACATGACCCATTCCATTAGCATAGCACCTGATCGTATAGTTTGTTGCTAGTGCTTTTCTTCATGACTTATACATGTTCCTATGACTATGAGATTATGCAACTCCGTTTGCCCGAGGAACACTTTGGGTGCTACCAAACGTCACAACGAATCGGGTGATTATAAAGGTACATTACAGGTGTCTCCGAAGGTACATGTTGGGTTGGCATATTTCGAGATTAGGATTTGTCACTCCGATTGTCGGAGAGGTATCTCTGGGCCCTCTCGGTAATGCACATCACATAAGCCTTGCAAGCATTGCAACTAAATGTGTTAGTTGTGAGATGATGTATTACGGAACGAGAAAAGAGACTTGCCAAGAACGAGATTGAACTAGGTATTGGATACCGACGATCGAATCTCGGGCAAGTAACATACCGATGACAAAGGGAACAACGATGTTGTTATGCGGTCGACCGATAAAGATCTTCGTAGAATATGTAGGAACCAATATGGGCATCCAGGTTCCGCTATTGGTTATTGACCGAGAATGGTTCTAGGTCATGTCTACATAGTTCTCGAACCCGTAGGGTCCGCACGCTTAAGGTTTCGATGATGCTTATATTATGAGTTTATGAGTTTTGATGTACCGAAGGAGTTCGAGTCCCGGATGAGATCGGGGACATGACGAGGAGTCTCGAAATGGTCGAGACGTAAAGATCGATATATTGGACGACTATATTCGGAGTTCGGAAAGGTTCCGAGTGATTCGGTATTTTTCGAGTACCGGGTAGTTACGGAGAAGTAATGGGCCTTGATGGGCTTTAGTGGGAAGAGGAAAAGGCTGCTGCCCCTCCCTCTAGTCCGAATTGGACTAGGGAAAGGGGCCGCCACCTTCCTACTCCTCCACTTCCTTCTCCTTCCTCCCCTACATGGAAGGATTCCTAGTTGGACTAGGAAAGGGGAATCCTACTCCGGTGGGAGTAGGACTCCCCCTTGGCGCCAAACATATGGCCGGCCTCCTCCTCCCTTGCTCCTTTATATACGGGGCAGGGGGCACCCTAGAACACACAAGTTGATCTTCGTGATCGTTCCTTAGCCGTGTGCGGTGCCCCCTCCACCATATTCCACCTCGGTCATATTGTAGCGGTGCTTAGGCGAAGCCCTGCGACGGTAGAACATCAAGATCGTCACCACGCCGTCAGGTCGACGGAACTCCTTCCCGACGCTTTCTGGATCGGAGCCCGGGAGCGCCATCGAGCTGAACGTGTGCAGAACTCGGAGGTGCCGACGCTCGGTACTTGGATCGGTTGGATCGGGAAGAAGTACGACTACTTCCTCTACGCTGCGTCAACGCTTCGTTGCTGGTCTACGAGTGCGTAGACAACACTCTCATCTCGTTGCTATGCATCACCATGGTCTTGCGTGATCGTAGGAAAATTTTTGAAATTACTACGTTCCCCAACAGAGCCAGCCCAGCGCGCCAGCCCCGCGCCCCCGAAACCCTAGCCGCCAGCGCCCGCCGCCGCCGCCGCCCGAGGTGCCTCGTAATCCGCGCCGCCGGTTTTTCACGAAAGCCGTTCGATTTTTCCGTCGGTTTTTCGCCGGTTTTTTTTAGTTCCGTTTTTTTATTTAGATCGGTTTTTTTCCCGGTTCGGTTAAATAGCGAGCGTCCGCTCGTTCGTTCGTTTTAGCGAACGTGTTCGTCGTTTAGATCCAGTTAACGAACGTTCGTTCGTTAAGCTATTCGTCGTTTTTCTTTTTCTCGGATTTTCCGCGATTATTTCTGATCGCGATTTCTGATCCGATTTTCGTTTTAGTATAACTTTTCGCTCGTTTATCGGAATCAGGCGATTCAAGCGCCTGGAGTTTCGTCTCGAAACCCTCTTTCCCAATAACCAACTTAAACAAGTTTTTGCTTCTGTAAAATTTGACTTAGATCCAGATTAGTAAAACGAAGCTGTTTTCTTTCGCCGTTTGACTTTCGTTACTTTGTTTGATTTGATTCTTTTTGCAAACCGGAGTTCTTAAGTTGAACTTTCTGGTTAGATCTTTTATTTGAGATTTACATGTGCATTAGATGAGTACTTATTGTATGCTTGTTTGTTTGTCTGCGATAGAATACCCGAGTCGCTACTTTGTTACTTCGAGTCTCTAGGTTTCGTGGATCATCAGCAAGGCAAGTAACACTTTGATCATATACTTTTCATACCCAGTTTTATGCATTAGATCAATCCTCAAACATTGCATGATTAGGACCTAATTAAATTGTGGGTTTTAGGAAGTAGTTTGAGGTAGTACCTATTACCTGATTTATTATTAAACCCTTGGGAGTTACTTCTACGTTTGCTTATTATGCCATGCTATGCTCGTAGACGTGGATTGGGTTTGAGTGAATATCCATGACAGATGTGAGATTGTTAATTAATGGTTTATATAAGGTGGCAACATTAATACACATCTGGGTGGATTGAGGTACCTAGTTATTCCAGGATTTGCCTATCTAGGCACCTGGGTAGACCAGGATTGCCTGTTTTTTTATGGACCGCCACCCAGGCTCAAAGGGATCATAAGATTATTCATGCTAGAAACTTCCGTGTGCAGCCACATGCTACTATGGGCTCTAGCATAGTTGATTAAGTCGTGCGAACTCTTACAGTGGTAGACTAGCTGATGTAGGGGTTGTAGGTTGGTACGGTCTACCCATTCGTAAGGTGCTAGCGCTTCTGAAAGACTATATCTCGGTGATCCGTTTCTCAAACACCATGTAGTGCGAGAAATCAAACGGAGGAGATCGAGTCTTGTGGGAAAAGTGCACAAACCTCTGCAGAGTGTATAAACTAATCATGATTTGCCGTGTCCCCGGTTATGGACATCTTGAGTATCTAGTACTTGGATTATCAAGTGAATCTCATCATGTTACTTTAATTAATACTGTTGGGTTTTAATGATGATTACTTTAATTGGGATTGAGAATGCTGTCAACCATTCTCAATGTTTAACAACCACCATGATAGTTAAATAAATTTATTCCTTTGCGTAGGGAAAATTTGGCTTTTCGCAAAACTGTAACCATAGAGCTTTCCACCAGCCATATATGCATGTAGTATAGGCTTACTCTTTCATTACTCTCTATGTGTTACATTGCCAGCATATTCCATGTGCTGGCCCATTTTTGGGCTGCAACTTTTCATGTTGCGATTTTTTTGAACGACAGTAAGGTGCTTTTAGGTCGTGGTTCTATACTCAATGATGCCGTTGGAGTTGATGGACTCGCTTATCTTCCAAGCCTTCTGTTGTTATCGTTATTAGATGGCCTTAAGCCATATTTATTTTGCTAAGTTCTCTTTTGAGACATTCGATGTAATAAGTGTGTGATTGCTACTCTGTTATAAATCCTTCAAGTCTTGTGTGGTGTCAAGCATTCGATCCAGGATGACACTTGAGCACGAGATCGGTATTTGAGGTCTAGTCGCTACAAAGATGGTATCACAGCACACGCTGACTGTAGGACACGGCCACTAAGCTAAAGCCCTAGATCACTACTCTTTCTTCTCATTTCTGACTCCTCATCTTTTCTATTCTGACTCCTCATCTTTTCTATTCTTTTAGGATGACGGAAGCAAGGAACAAGTTCACACAACCGGATGAAGCTACACCCTTTGGATGCCACTTGAAGGAAGTCACTAGATACCTGAACATAGGAGTACCAAGCTTCACCGGGACCTTCAACGCCACTTTACCCGAAGAGGAGCGCTGGATGATTCAAGTTCACATTCCAGGAAGGACATTTGCACCAGTCACGGAGCCCATAGAGTTTTCCTTTGATGCACCAACTTGGAGCCTAGGAAAGAGCATGGCAGCCCACATCGCCATGGGACGAATTGGAGAAGTTTACCACAATGATCTCAAGAATACTATCTACCAGATTTGTGGGCGCCGAGATGAGCAATGGGAGATGATCAGCACCAGGAAGGATAGATCAATCGCAGCTTATATCCAGGAATTAAACCAGCACATCCGACGCCAGGAGAACTAGATGTGCGCAGGTATGGAGGATCTACAAAAGGCTGTGACCAAGATCAAGGAGCTAGAAGAAGAGCTCAAGGCTACACGTGAAGATTATATGGAGGAGATCGTCGCTCTAGTGAGACAGAACGACGACCTTAAGGAGAAGATTGAAGTATTCATGGGAGGTTCAGCACCCAAAGGAGAAGATGACGAATCCACTTGCCCGGATAACTATATCATCATTGACGACACCGACTCGGATCCTGACGATAGTGATGATGACTATGTTGATGAAGCTGGAGCAGATATCATGGAGTCTTCATCGGAGCAGTTTTTCTAGTTGACCACCATAACCGTAGTAGTGTTCTACCATGTACATAGTAGTCCACGCACTTTTGCGATAGTTCTAGACCGTTTGTATGCTTTTGCTTGATTGAATGAAGTGATTTTGTGTGCATTTGTCTCATGTGCATATGGGTAGTGTTTTCCCCTAGACCTCATTCTATTCTATTTTCTCTTCTTTTCTAAACCCTCAGATGCCTCCTAGACGCGACCCCGGATTTGTTTTTCCACCGGAGATCACTCAGTTGATTCAGCAGCAAAATGCCTTGATTCAAATATTGGTACAGAACCAAGGCAACAACAACAACAACAACAACAACAACCCACCACCACCACCACCTGTTGACCATTTGACTCGTTTCTTGAGACTAAATCCGCCGGTGTTTTCCAGTAGCACCGAGCCGATTGTTGCAGATGATTGGCACCGTAAGATAGGGAGGGAGTTGACCACTGCAGGATGTACAGATGGGGAAAGGGTGAAATTTGCCGCACATCAGCTTGAAGGACCCGCAACGGCATGGTGGGAGAATTTTACAGCCACTTATCCTGTAGACACTGTCACATGGGATCAGTTTCAGCAAGCTTTCCGTACTGCCCATGTTTCAGCAGGAGCTATGGCCATGAAGAAGCGTGAGTTTCGCAACTTGCGCCAAGGAGGACGGACAGTTGGCCAGTATGTGGATGATTTTAGTAAGTTAGCACGTTATGCCCCAGATGACGTTGCTATAGATGCAGCTAAGCAGGAGAAGTTTCTAGAAGGACTGAATGATGAGATGAGCATGCAGTTGATGGTAGCCACTTTCAACAACTACCAGGAGTTGGTAGATCGTGCACTTATGATTGAAGGGAAGCAGCAGCAGATTGACAACCGCAAGAGGAAGTATGGACAAGGAAAGAACAATTCTGGAGCTCAGCAGAAGCTACACTTTACCCCGAAGCCGGGAGGACAATTCCAGCATACCCACGGAGGTGGTAGCTCGCACAATCATAATGGAAACGGGAATGGAGGAAGCAATGGACAAAACCGCACCAACCCGTCAACCCCAGCCAAGAGAGACCTGAGACAAATCACTTGCTTTAAGTGCTATAAGACTGGGCATTATGCAAATGAATGTCCTGAAGCCCAAAATGGAAATGGCAATGGAAGCTCGGGAAAGAAACCGAACCCTTTCAACAGGGGACAGGTGAACCACGTTACCGTGGAGGAGGTTGAAGCTCAGCCGGATGCGATAATAGGTAAGTTTTGGTTAAGACATTTACTGCAGTTGTTCTTTTTGATACTGGTGCATCGCATTCATACATATCAAGGGGATTTGTGGATAAGTATACATTGCCAACCCAAGCCCTTAGGTCACCCATGTTAGTAACCTCACCCGGAGCAGAATATATGGCAAGTAAATGGTGTGATCGACTGCCATTAAGGATTGGAAACTACGTATTTCCCTCGGACCTAATAGTTTTGGAATCACAAGGATTGGATGTTATATTAGGCATGGATTGGTTATCAAAGTACGGAGGGAACATTGATTGCGCCAGTAAGACGATTTTGCTTACTAGCCCAGAAGGAAGGAGGATTAGGTATGTATCACGTCATGAGCCGAGGAAGGCACATGTAAATTCCTTATCAGGAGTTGTGCAGGAGGAAGTACCAGTGGTGAAGGATTGCCCGGACGTGTTTCCGGAAGAGTTGCGGGCATGCCACCGGACAGAGACATTGAGTTTCGATTGAGCTATTGCGCATCTTTGGCCGATATCTAAGAGACCGTATAGGATGCCCGCAAGATTTGGAAGAAATTAAGAAGCAGATTAAGGAGTTACTGGATAAAGGTTTTATTCGCCCAAGTTCTTCGCCTTGGGGATCGCCAGTACTTCTAGTGGAGAAGAAGGATGGATCATTAAGAATGGTTGTTGATTACCGTGGATTAAATGAAGTGACCATTAAGAACAAGTACCCGTTGCCGATGATCAACGACTTGTTTGACCAATTGCAAGGAGCTAAGGTATTTTCCAAGATCGATTTGCGATCGGGATACCATCAGTTGAAGATTCGAGAGCAGGATATACCTAATACGGCTTTTACCACCAGGTACGGGCTGTATGAGTATACCGTTATGTCATTTGGTCTGACTAACGCACCTGCCTATTTTATGAACAAGGTGTTTATGGAGTTTTTGGATAAGTTCGTCGTGGTGTTCATTGATGATATTCTGGTTTACTCGAAGAGTGAAGAGGAACATAATGAACATTTGTGTTTAGTACTCGAGAAGCTCAGAGAACATCAGTTATATGCCAAGTTCAGCAAATGTGAGTTTTGGTTGAAGGAAGTAGGGTTCCTCAGACACGTTACATCCGGAGAAGGAATAGCGGTTGACCCCACCAAGGTTATCACTGTGACCAATTGGGAAGCACCAACAACAGTTGGAGAGATCCGGAGTTTCCTTGGACTGGCAGGATACTACCGGAGATTTATTGAGAATTTCGCCAAGATAGCAAAACCTATGACGAAGTTGTTGAAAAAGGATACCAAGTTTATATGGACTGAAGAGTGTGAGGCTAGTTTCCAGTAGTTGAAGAAACGTTTGGTTACCTCACCAGTGTTGATTTTACCAGACCAGACTAAAGATTATGAGGTGTATTGCGACGCTTCACGTCGAGGACTTGGAGCAGTGCTCATGCAGGAGGGAAGAGTTGTTTCGTATGCTTCACGACAACTGAAACCTCATGAATTGAATTATGCCACGCATGATTTGGAGTTAGCAGCCGTAGTGCATGCATTGAAAACATGGAGACATTTCCTTATTGGAAATCATTGTGAGGTGTACACGGATCACAAGAGTTTGAAGTACATTTTCACGCAGAAGGAGTTAAACCTCAGACAAAGGAGATGGTTGGAGCTCATCAAGGATTATGATATGAGATTGCATTACCATCCCGGAAAGGCTAATGTAGTAGCTGACGCATTGAGCCGTAAGAGCCATGTCAATACACTAATGACGGGAGAAATACCAAAGGAGTTAGCCGAGGATCTTCGTGAGCTATGTTTGGAAATAGTTCCGAGAGGCTATGTAGCAACATTGGAGATTCAGTCAACCTTGATGGATAGAATCAGAGAAGCTCAGAAGACTGACAAAGAGATTGCCTCTATAAAGGAGAAAATGAGCAAAGGAAAAGCTAAAGGATTTCGTGAGGATGAGCACGATACCTTATGGTTTGAAGACCGGATTTATGTGCCCAATGACCCGGAGATCAGGAAGTTGATTTTGCAAGAGGCACATGATTCACCATACTCGATTCACCCAGGAAATACCAAGATGTATTTGGATTTGAAGGATACTTTCTGGTGGACCGGAATGAAGAAGGATATTGCGGAATATGTAGCAGTTTGTGATGTATGCCAGAGAGTGAAGGCAGAACATCAGAAGCCAGCAGGATTGTTACAGCCTTTGCCAATACCCAAATGGAAGTGGGAAAAATTAGGCATGAATTTCATCACGGGATTGCCTAGGATTCGTTCAGGCTATGACTCGATTTGGGTTGTAGTCGATCGTTTGACGAAGGTAGCTCATTTCATTCCAGTGAAGACTACCTACAGCAGTGCCAAATTGGCTAAGATATACATGACCAGAATAGTATGTTTACATGGAGTTCCGAGGAGTATCGTATCTGATAGAGGAACCCAATTCACCTCAAAGTTTTGGAATCAGTTGCACGAAACTTTGGGAACCAGACTTGAGTTTAGTACAACTTTCCATCCAGACATGATGGATGACCGAAAGAGTCAACCAGATTTTGGAGGATATGTTGAGAGCATGTGCATTGGATTATGGATCAAGTTGGGATGATAACTTGCCATACGCCAAGTTTTCTTATAACAACGATTACCAAACTAGTTTGAAGATGGCCCCTTCAAGCATTGTACGGAAGGAGGTGCAGGACCCGTTGTTGTGGGATGAAGTTGGAGACCGCCATTGTTCGGACCGGATTTGATTAAGGAGTGCGAACGGAAAGTTAAGTTGATTCGCGATAGGCTCAAGGTAGCCCATCCCAGCAGTAAGAGCTATGCGGATTCAAAACGCAAGGAGACAGTTTCTGAAGTCGAAGACGAGTTTATCTTGATATCTCCACCACGAGGAATTAAGAGTTTTGGAGTTAAGGGAAAGTTAGCGCCACGCTTTGTGGGACCGTATAAAGTTTTGGAGCGCATGGGAGAAGTTGCGTATAAGTTGGAACCGCCGAGGATTGTCGGTGTTCACGATGTGTTCCACGTTTCTCAGCTGAAGAAGTGTCACGCAGAGATGGCGGATATACCACTGAGAGATACTGTGCCACTTGAAGCGATTCAGTTGAGTAATGATTTGACCTATGAGGAGAAGCCAGTCAAAATTCTAGAATATGCCAGCCGAGTCACCCGCTGCAAGGTTATCAAGTTTTGCAAAGTTCAGTGGAGCCACCACACTGAGGATGAAGCCACCTGGGAGCGAGAGGAAGATTTGCTAAAGGACCACCCTCACCTATTTTCTAGCCAACCCGAATCTCGAGGGCGAGATTCATCTTAAGGGGGGTAGGTTTGTAACATCCCAAATTTTCAATTTGGAATGTTATACATTAGATCATCAATGCATATCATATTTTATTTGCTTTGGGTTTTGATCCTAGAAATTCTACGCAACTCAAGGACCCACAGAGAGAGTTGGGGATTTCGTTATTTTCATATTTGAGTTTTTCTCAAATTTTGAGAATAGGATCATTTGATTTTAATTATTTTATCATCAATTATTTCTATTACAAAAATATGAGAGAGGGAATAAAATGACTTTCCCAAAATAAAGAAATATTGAGGATTTAATAATAAAATCAAATAAGATTTTATTTTGGAGTTTTTCACCATTTTATTTGAATTTAGGAAAAATGTGTGTTTTTTCAAAATTGCATTTAGGCCCCAAATAAATGTTCATCTTGTCCGGCTTGATTTTAGAAGCCGGGGAAAATTTATTAAAGGATTTTTGGACTCCGTTTAGTATTTCTTTTGTTTGTTTTTCTGCGCGAAAATATTTAAAAAAACGCGAACCGACCTACGGGCCGTGTCCGACCGGGACTCCGGCCCGTCTAGGCTTTATAAGCCGGGGGGGAGCCAGCCCAGCCCGCCAGCCCCACGCCCCCGAAACCCTAGCAGCCCGGCCGCTGCGCCGCGCCCGCTTCAGCGCATGCCGCCGCCACCCGCCGAGCCGCCCGCGCCTACTGGCCGCCGCCGCCACGGAGCCGGAGCCGCCGCCGCGCGCTTGCCGCCGACGACCAATACCGAGGTGCCTCGTAATCCGCACCACCGGTTTTTCTCGAAAGCCGTTCGGTTTTTCGCCGGTTTTTTTAAGTTCCTTTTTTTATTTAGATCGGGTTTTTTTCCCGGTTCGATTAAATAGCGAGCGTTCGCTCGTTTGTTCATTTTAACGAACGCGTTCGTCGTTTAGATCCAGTTAATGAACGTTCGTTCGTTAAGCTGTTCGTCGTTTTTCCTTTTCTCGGATTTTCCGTGATTATTTCGATCGCGATTTCGATCCGATTTTCGCTTTAGTATAACTTTTCGCTCGTTTATCGGAATCAGCGATTCAAGCGCTGAGTTCGCCTCGAAAACCTCTTCCGAATAACCAACTTAAACAAGTTTTTGCTTCTGTAAAATTTCACTTAGATCCAGATTAGTAAAACAAAGCTGTTTTCTTTCGCCGTTTGACTTTCGTTGCTTCGTTTGATTTGATTCTTTTTGCAAACCGGAGTTCTTAAGTTGAACTTTCTGGTTAGATCTTTTATTTGAGATTTACTTGTGCATTAGATGAGTACTTATTGTATGCTTGTTTGTTTGTCTGCGATAGAATACCCGGAGTGCGCCGCCTGTTACTTCGAGTCTCTAGGTTTCGCTGATCATCAGCAAGGCAAGTAACACTTTGATCATATACTTTTCATACCCAGTTTTATGCATTAGATCATTCCTCAAACATTGCATGATTAGGATCTAATTAACTTGTGGGTTTTGGGCAGTAGTTTGAGGTAGTACCTATTACCTGATTTATTATCAAACCCTTGGGATTTACTTCTACGTTTGCTTATTATGCCATGCTATGCTCGTAGACGTGGATTGGGTTTGAGTGAATATCCATGACAGATGTGAGATTGTTAATTAATGGTTTATATAAGGTGGCAACATTAATACACATCTGGTGGATTGAGGTACTGGTTATTCCAGATTTGCCTATCTAGGCACCTGGGTAGACCAGGATTGCCTTTTTTATGGACCGCCACCCAGGCTCAAAGGGATCATAAGATTATTCATGCTAGAAACTTCCGTGTGCAGCCACATGCTACTATGGGCTCTAACATAGTTGATTAAGTCGTGCGAACTCTTACAGTGGTAGACTAGCTGATGTAGGGGTTGTAGGTTGGTACGGTCTACCCATTCGTAAGGTGCTAGCGCTTCTGAAAGACTATGTCTCGGTCATCCGTTTCTCAAACACCATGTAGTACGAGAAATCAAACGGAGGAGATCGAGTCTTGTGGGAAAAGTGCACAAACCTCTTCAAAGTGTATAAACTAATCATGATTAGCCGTGTCCCCGGTTATGGACATCTTGAGTATCTAGTACTTGGATTATCAAGTGAATCTCATCATGTTACTTTAATTAATACTGTTGGATTTTAATGATGATTACTTTAATTGGGATTGAGAATGCTGTCAACCATTCTCAATGTTTAACAACCACCATGATAGTTAAATAAATTTATTCCTTTGCAGTAGGGAAAATTTGGCTTTTCGCAAAACTGTAACAATAGAGCTTTCCACCAGCCATATATGCATGTAGTATAGGCTTACTCTTTCATTACTCTCTATGTGTTACATTGCCAGCATATTCCATGTGCTGACCCGTTTTCGGGCTGCAACTTTTCATAACGTAGACTTTTCAGACGACGAGTAAGGTGCTTTTAGGTCGTGGTTCTATACTCAGTGATGCCGTTGGAGTTGATGAACTCGCTTATCTTCCAAGCCTTCCGCTGTTATCGTTATTAGATGGCCTTAAGCCATATTTATTTTGCTAAGTTCTCTTTTGAGACATTCAATGTAATAAGTGTGTGATTGCTACTCTGTTATAAATCCTTCAAGTACTGTGTGGTGTCAAGATTCTCGATCCAGGGATGACACCGAGCACGAGATCGATATTTGAGGTCTGGTCGCTACATCGTCGAAGATCAAGTCCACAGTCTCCCATTCATTTTTGATTTGGTTCGATTCGAACACTCTCGCGTTCCTCTGTTTCCAAAGCGTCCAGCAGATGAGCATCACGAATGTGTCAAATCCTTTCCGAGTTTGTTTATGTATGCGCTTTCTAGCTTCCGTCCACCATTGCACCAATTGGGATTCATATGTTGGGCAAAGCTCCACTCTCAATCCCATCCTGGTCATGCATCTGTACCACACTTGCCTTGAGAACAGACATTGTTGCAAGAATATGTGGTCGACCGTGTCTTCCTCTTGGTCACAAAAGTAGCATTTAGACGTTTGGTCTTGCAAATCGTGTCTAGCCCTTCTATCTGACGTCCACAGTCGATATTGCACTGCCAGCCACATGAAGATTTTACACGCAAGTGGCACCCAACATTTCTAGATTGCTCCGAAAGAGTGAAATCTAACTCCTCCCTCACATAACATCTTGTATGCGGATGATGCGGTGTAGACTCCGGTCACATTCCAAGCCCAGATGGGGCTATCCTCAGTTTGAACATCCAATTGAACCTCCGATATGATCTCCCAAAGTGCGATGAATTGGGTTAGACCCTCCATGCATAGGTCACCCACAACATCGTTCATCCAAGCATGCATGCACATCGCATCACGTACCAGTCTCCTGTTGGCCACCTGCGTACGGACTGTCATCATTACCAAGGGGGCCAGCTCTGAGATGGATGCGCCATCGATCCACCGATCTTTTCAAAACAAAATTTTGTCTCCTGCTCCAACCTTCCATTTAACCAGGCTCCCGAAAGCTTGGGCAACCTTTTTGTCCGCGGTCAAGTTGAGCCCTTGCCAAGGCCTGGAAGCATCTGTGCGTCTAAGCCATTCCCATCGTAATCTTAGAGCAATGTCGTGCTTAGATAAATCAATTACGTCCAAGCCGGCCAGGTGCTTTGGTCGACATACCCTTGCCCAGGATACCACACACTTGAAGTGTAGAATTATTGAATGTGAGCTTCGCTCTCTTGCTTGCCCCTATCAAACGCAAATGGCAAGTCATTTGGGAACCACGGCGACGCACAGAACGGCCGAACGGCACCTTCCACGCGGCGAGCGGCCGGAGATACCACGAGCGGCCCAGGGTGCAAGCCGGCGATCAACTGCCGGGACAGTGAGCAAAGTCACGGAATATTGTAGTCCCCCAGCCGCGTATGCTCCGTGTGCTAGTGACGTGGCGCAGTGGTAGTTGCTGATGGAGCCGGCACGTTATTGGCTGTGGGCGCTCCAGGTGCTGCGTGGCGGGAGACACCTCACCTGCCACGAGAGCCTTCCCCGCACGGGGGGCCGTCGGCTGCCGAGCTCCACCATCCACGTACGGCACCACGGTGGTCTGACAAGTCATCCCAAGCCGCTGTAGGCTGACGCAGGTTTCGGGGATAATTTAGCTACCTAGACGACCAGCGTTGGTCTATCCGAACGACTGTCTTTTGCAAGACGACACAAACAAATTTGAATTTCAGCTTATGTAGCCAGTATTTTTGGCAGTTGTTTTTTATAGTAGCTTTATGAAGCCAGTTAATAGTGGGAAGAATATTGCTTGAAATTCTGCCTTGTATAAGTCCAGTCAAGTGCTGGAGAATGCAACTACGCGTGTGAGGTAGCTGAAATCCTAAAAATAAAAATTGAGTCCTACTGTACATATCGAAGAAGTTACGTGTCGTCACTTGCATGTTCCAAAGTACTCCCTCTGTAAATTAATATAAGAGCGTTTAGATTACTAAAGTAGTATTCTAAACGTCTTACATTAATTTACGGAGGGAGTACGACGTACCCGGTCCAAAAGCGAGGTCAGCCAGTGTTGCCGGGAATGATCAGTAATCAGACATGCGGGCGTCGCCGGGCTTCCAACAGGAACATCATTTCCTCGGTATTGCTACCTAGTCTTACCGCACGTGTAGACAAAATCTTGCAAACGAACGATGCGATATCTGCTTTGGGTCTGTTTCGATCAATTATCGTCAACAAACCGACCATTCCACCAACCGCTTTAAACTCAACTGATCTCGATCAAACTGCGATATCCAATCTTTTAACACTTCGTGCATACTCCTATGTCGCAAGCAAAACACCAGCGGCACAAAAAGCACGTATCCTCGGCAATGAATGATCATATCACACACTAGTGATTAGCCTAGATACGTCGCCGCCAGGTTAATCCACAGACAAGGCACTTGGCCAGTTTGACAAGAATCGTGAAGCAACGTGTGGGCAAAACAAACAGACAGTAGGTACTGCTACCCCGTACGTGCGGTGACGTGCTTGTTTATGCAGCGCAGCGACAGTAATGGCGCCCGATCGAGGCCCAATTATTCAGCTCCCGCTTAGTTGCCCTCCAGTATATGTATATCGCTGATCAGTGATCTCCTCGTCCTCGGGCAATAATACAGGCGCCCCAGTGTATTACACCACACAACAAAAACAAAGGAAGCAGATCGGCTGCAGCTGTGCCACTCACTCTCGACGTGCGGATGTGGCCTGTAGAATCAGCGCAGAACGCAGAATTATACTACTACGGGTACAATGTACATGCACTGGCATTCTCTTGTTAGAAAATGAGATGCAGCATGAGCTGCCTGTGGCCTCCTGCTTTAGTTTAGCTTAGCGTCGATCGATCGTCCCACATGCTCGATTACGGATGCTTAAGTGCGCTCGGTTGGGGAGCAGATCCGCGGGGTGCTCCCCTAATCGTCTCCGCGGAGAATAATCCCCACCAGTCGCTGTCTACTTATGTTGTTGGAATGATAATACTACTAATAATATAGTGCCAGTGTGTTCGATCCAGTGGGTTCTGTCATAAATGAGCTGATTTCTTCAGCTCTTGAGAGAGCAAACTACACATGATTGGATTGGAGTCAACATTCATGCCAGGGTGAAACCAGTTGACCACGGATTTACAACTTTGTTCGAGAAATTACAACTTTCGGTGCAAATGGGAGCTATCTTTGGAATGTCTGTACAATTGGACCGCCACTATACCATCAAGTGATCGTAAAACTGTACGTACTACTGTAAAACCCCAGGTTTGTATCAAGTATTTAGAACGAATCCACAGTTTCAGCTAAAACTAAGTGTGTATGTCTCATACTCCAGTGAGCCTCTGAACTAAAGCGGGAACAAGCAACCTGTCGAAGAAAGCGCACCTCACTCATCAGTGCCTCGGCTTTACTTCCACTTCGTTGACATCGCGGATAAAGATCTTAGTAGCAGGTTCATTCCTGTAAAGTGCAAAAGCGGCGGTTAAATTGACGGTTCAGCGGTTCTATCTTGCATGATAGGGGAATGTTCCTAGGGTATAGAAATTTTTTGGTCTTACTCGATGTTTCCACTTTCGTAAGTGTAACTGGATGCAACGGCGAGCAGATTGTTATCCTTGCTGAAAGACAGAGCAGCAATGCTAGTTGGGTACCTGGGGGACTGCAACCGGAACAGAAAAAAGAAATTCAGATATCCCGAGGTCTGAATTCCTGACACAGAATTAGGACTAGTTTGTTTGACAGATAAATCGCGGGGCAAGAAAAACCTGAAACAATCTCTTTTTCTTTTCTCCATCCCAAGTGTACACAAATCCATCACATCCGCCCGTGGCGAACGTTCCATGTCTGCGTACGTTAGATTAGGCTATTAAAGGAACTGAAAGTTGATGACGGTGTGAGTGCGAGAGAGATGAGGGACATCGTACTCTGAGTGGAATGCAATTGCATTAACAGGATATGCAACCCTCCCTCTGTCCTCGGTCAATCGATGGCACTTGAAAGAATACCTGACGAAAATAAACAGGCAATGAAAAACCATAAGGCTAGGTATAAAAAGGTGGAACCGCTCGGCATGAGTGGTTAACTATATCAAAAACAATGAACAATGCCCTAAAAGAAGTTATAAAGGTGGAACACAAGTGACCTTATGTAGAATAAGAAGCCAATTGAGAGCAATGTCAATGCCCTTATCTTTAATAAACTAGCTATTTAGAAAAGGTGTCATCCTTTTGCAACATAGTATATACCTCTTTTCGAGACTAGACTCAGATTGGTCAAAGAAGTCCATTGCAACTCGTCCGTCTGTACTACCCAAAGCAAATCCTACATACAGGTCAAAAATAGAGATTAAATTAAAGGGCACTTTGCTGAATGTAAAGAGGCCTAAGAAATAAAATGAGAAATATGCACTAGAGACTAGAGTTCAAGACGATGATAGTTACAGCTAGTTTGCGGATGAATATTCAAACTCAAAAATATATCGAACTTCCCTTTGCAAGAAAAGTATTGATTATGCTATGTTGTGACTTCAACACCACCCATTGCCCATGGGTAGTATGTTCAAGTGTAGGACTAAACTTATACTACAAGGCTAGAGCCCTAGAAAAAACTGAAAGTTCTGAAAATATATCACTAATGTTGATTACTATTTATAACCATTAATATTATCCTGCCAACGGAATTAGAATGTCAGGCAAGAGAAGGTCCAAAACAAAAATAAAAAACATAGTCAGATGCAACACAGAACTGAAGACACCGTCAATGTGGATCAACCATTAACCAAGAGTACTACACAGAAATAGAAAGCGTCCATAGTCAACACAGCGCTGGAGCACTAGAACAAATGACGAAACCAATTGAGATCAGTTAAAAATATCTCATTCTGAATCAATATAGATAGTGACGGAAGGCATTAGCATTATAGTATGAGACTGGAGGGATATCTGAAATTCAGGCTTTGCTGTGAATCTTTCATTATGAGATAGACTTGTTTTCTAAGCTCTACTGCTGGAAAATCATATCCTGGAAGAGACAGCGAGAAGCTAAATCTTAACGATAATTAAGGAAACAGTACAAAGTCATGCTTTCATCAAATTCATGTATGCTGACGAAATAGAGAAGTTCAAACTTTCCCAACGAGTTGACCTGTTATTGCACCTTCAATAGTTGAATCAAAGATCATAAATCATCCACACCCTTGGACCGGTGAAAGTTAAAAACCGAATAGGAAATTCTATAACCATAGGACAAAATAACCATACTTGTCAAGCATCAAGTAGATTAAGTAGTAATGGAGCCAAATGATAATCTATACAAAAACTGATAACAACATTGTTGCATGAATCTCAAACAACCTATCCATCCACTTGTACACACAAAATGATATATGGTTCCATGAAATTTCAAGATATTTATCTATTGACCATGCATTAACACAAGGAAGTTAATCATGTACCAATTTTTATAAGATTCAAGAAACAGTACAAGATAACAGTTCTCATGGCGCCTCTCCAAATGAACAAGAAGGGTTCATGCCAAACAAGAAAGGTAAATTCTATTCCAACTTAGTACATCTTTTGTATGTTACACAAATCAACAAAAATAAGGTTCAATTCATGCCAGTGTTATTTAGCAGGAATATTGATCAATGCATATTCACAGAATTATCATAAGAACGTCTTACCAGTTTTATTTGGATAACACTCAACACAGCGTGTTTGAGAATTCAGATAAGACTTCCTTTGCTGAGGCTCAGACATATTGCGCAAATCATAAACATTCACATGCTCTCCTGCTGTTGCAACAACCAACTTATGTCCTGCTAATGAAAGTGCGTATACACGTTCAGGTTGGGTGTGTGTCCCAATAAGCCCAGTCGCACCTCTTTGATCCCAACACTTTATAGTCCTATCCCAGCTTCCAGTGATTACTTGACCTGGCATAAGACAGGACACAAGCATATGATGGTTAAGGTTATTATTAAGAGTGAAAAGTTATCTGTTTATTAATGAATTATAGTTGTGCAGGAAATACCAGAGCCATTGTACGTGAGATACTGTAACCAATATGCTTGATTTTCTTAATTTGTCATGCATACTGTAAGTCTCTTGGCTGTCTGGTAGGGTGAAATTTTCACCTACCTATTCGGTTAAGACTCTCATCTAGTAATCCACATGAGCTCACTACCAGATGACAATAGTATAAGACATCAGGTTATCTACTACAAGTATTTTGGGTCAGAGACAATAATACTGTAGATGCTAGTCGCATAAATGTAGAGATCACATGATTTGGATGTTTCTACAGATGTAGGACTTGTAAACTGAATATATATTTGACACAACAAAGGACAAACGTGGTAAACTTCAAACGATAACTGCCCACATTACAACTTCTGAATACTTAAGGCCATATTTCACCACTGTCTACTATAGTCTTCATCAGCATTGCATGTCTATTGATAAAGACCAGACCCACCAGGTAGCTATCTTCCTAGATTATCTAGTATTCATTCAACAGATATCATCTAGGCTCTTTCAGTTTCTCATATTGGGATTTAGGAACAACTATTGAATGATGGCAGATGAACAATACAGAGAACTAAGCATAAAAACAGAAGATGGATATCATAAGCAGGTTCATGGAGTGGATATTTATCAAATACTCTATCTTAAAACATAAGTAAAATATACCCAAAAATCATTATTGTTGCACGGTAACAGAAGACGGCTGTATATTATATGAAGGTTATTATGATAGTCCTAAACCAACAGCAGGAAGAAATAAAGCATGAACTCACCTAGCATAGCGATCCATTGAACTATTACAGTTTGGGGGTCAGATTGACAATGTTCTTAACTTAATTAACCCTTCTCTAGCAACACGAAACATGGTTTTGATGATAAATTAGCAATTTTCTTCAGAAACTGAAGTTTGACAACACAATAGCACTGTTCAGCAAAAGGGAACAGGCAAAAGTAATTAAGCAAGTACCTGTAGTATCGGAGTACTCCACACAGCGAACTGGACCATCATGGGTTCCCAAGCGATAACTACTTTCGGCACTAAAGGACAGCCTGCATTATATGTAGCACAACAAAACAGATCCGAAACATACAGGTCAACAATTGAGCTTCGATTTGTACGAACATTTGGATCCGAAACATACAGATCTGGCCGATCAGAAATTTAAATTCAGTTAACCGTGCTGAATAAATATGCTATTGCCTATGCTGCTTGCATTTGGGTCCGAAATCCACTAAAATCATGTCCGACCCTACTTCCTACCGACCCATTTTAACATCACAAATGCACTTCTGCAACGCAAAGCTCCGCCTCTTTTCGGGGCTATGCTGCGAAACTGTACCGCGTCCCCAACCACTCATTCAGAATCGCTAAGCAAAATAGCAATCAAACGGGGCGGGAAGATGAATGGGTGACCCCTATCACCTCACCTCCGCACGACGTGGTCGCTGGAGGCGCTGAACGCCGAGGAGTCGTTATCGTGGAAGCAGCAGTCCAGCACGGGCGTCATGTGCGGGAACGCGCCCACCAGCGCGTTGGTGGCATCGACGTCCAGGAGTCGCACCGCCTGGAAGGAGCGAACGCGCACGCGCACGCGCAGCCAAGCCCGCGCAGGCACAGAACCCAACGGATCAAACCGAGTCGCTAGGGTTTCGTTTCCTCGGAGAAGTGGGAGGCGCGCGAGGCTTGTGAACTAACCTTCTCCCATGAGGAGACGAGGAGGCGGTTGCTGTGCTTCGAGAAGCGGAGGTTGGAGACGCCGTCCCTCGGCGGGTGCCCCAGCTCCCTGCCCAACCCGACGCGGCCGCCGCCAGCGTCGACCGGCGGCTGGCCGGTGGCGGATGCGCTCATGGCGGGGTCAGGAGGAGAGGAGGCGGTGGTGATTCTGGGTAGCCTTGGGTGCTGGGGTTTGCGGTAGGTAGGATGCGGTGGGGACCGGAATTTTGAACCCGCGACGAACGAGCCGTGGAGCAGAGCGCGGGGTTTATAGAGGGAACGGTTTCGGGGACGAATGGCCAGTTTGGTGCCACCCGCCCCGACCCGCCGTCGTATGGGCTTTAGCATTAACTGGGCTTTGGATTTGGGCTGGGTGTATGGTCCGAATCGGCTTATCTGATGAATTCAGCGGAGGAAAGTATCGTTTTCCCCCCTCAAATCATGTGTGATGGATCAATTCCCCCCAAAGTCTAAAATCAGATCAATCAGCCCTAAACTCTGTAACACCGGATCAATTCTCCCCATGATGGTTTTGGACCAGATTTCGGTGGTTTTGACTTTTCTCCTTGCTGATTGTACAGTGCTGACTGGACATATGCAACTTTCACCAATTCTTAATTGCAACCCCTAGGTCTCTCGCCGCCCCCTCGCCGTGTAGCACTGTGTCGCCGTCCCCCTCGCCGCCCCCTCGTCGCCCCCTCACCGCCCCCTCGCCGCCGTCCATGGCGTCTGCTAGCTCGCCAAGCAGTCACCGGTCGTCGCAATCAATGGCCTTCTCAGGGCAGTCGCCGGTGCCATATCGGGAGCCACCGATGGCGTACTCGCCTGAGAAGTTGTGCCACTGCAACGTCAAGGCTCCGAGGTGGATTTCGTGGAGCATTGCCAACCCCGGTCGTCGATACTACAACTGCAGCCAGTCTCTGGTACCCGTCGATATGTGCCCGCCGTTTCTGTTTTGTTGTCTTCTTGAGCAGCAAAGTTATAGTCTTTGCGCAATTCTCTTGATGAAATTGCACAAATTGTTGAATAGGGATATGACTGTCGGTACTTCAAGTGGCATGATGATCCCCTGGATCAGTTTGTCAGTATGCTACTAGGTGATCTGCGAGATGTTGTGAATCGGCTAAGACAGAGGTTAGGAAGCTCAAGACCGAGAAATCATAGCTGGAGCATGCTCTCATGGATGCCAAGTGCAGCATTGGTGATGCTGATGTTTATTTGCTTGATTTGAAAGCGCAGCATGCTCAACAAATGGATGTTCTTGCGAAGGAATTTCAAAGAAGCAAGTTGATGTACAAATTTGCCATCTTTTCCTGCATTGTGTGTGTTGTTATCATGGCTTTGAAGATGTGATGTACTATGTAGGATGCAGTGTCTTAGTCAACCACCTATGTAAGCTGGAGTGAACAATTGTATTTGAGTTTAAAATTCCAAAAGAGGAAGTCTGAACTTGTGTCTGAAGTTAACTGAACTTTTGTCTGAATTTTTCTGAAGCGTTGTCTGAAGTTAACTGAACTTTTATCTGAACTTTGACAGCCACCGCTTTGACAGCCACCCACCCACCCATTTAAAGCCAGCGCTCGCCCAGACACCAATCGCCCACCCATTCTCATCCACTCGCCCAGTCGTTCCCCATTCTCATCCACTCCCTTCGCCTCTCACCCACCACTCCCATCGCTTCTCGACGCCGGCGATGGCGCCCAAGAAGAAGACTGCAAGAGATGTTCGCCGTGCTCAAGAGCGGTGGGAGGAAACTGTGAGCAGGTTCTGCAAAGGGGATTCAGAGAAAAGGGCCGATGTGGAGGAGATCTGCAACAGATTTCCGAGCTTGCAGATGTGCGTGGACCATGCTAGGGGCCTCATCGCCGTGGCAACTGATGTTGAGAAGAAGACAATGTTCCCCGACGGCCGTCCCATTCCAGCTATCTCTGTTTTCCTTTGGGCTGAATGAGGCGGAGAAGTCACCAGATCCGCGTCAGCGTGCCAGGTGGTACGAGTACCGCTCCCGCCGTCGCCCCCCTCCACCTCCAGTTGAAGGGCTCGTCGGCGTCGTGGTCGCTGTACCAGCTGCAGTGAAGCAGGTTATTGTGCACTCTGACAGCGACGGGAGTACAGTGAAGATGTGGAGGAGGACAGCGAGCAGGAGCAGTGGTGCTGGATGTGGAGGACAGCGAGCAGGAGCAGGTGGTGCTGGATGTGGAGGACAGCGAGCAGGAGCAGGTGGTGGTGGATGTAGAGGACGACAGCGAGGGGGAGGTGGCGCCTGCCGACGACGACGTGTACGTGGTGGCGCCGACGATGGCGACAGGAGCATGCCAATCGAGGCGGAGACTTACATCCGCGTCGGCATTCGCCACTCCGACCTCATCAACAAGATGAAGGACATGCAGAAGTGAAGACAGAGAAATGTACTGGAGTTAAGTTTCTAGTTAAGTGTCTAGTTCATTATGCAGTTAAGTTTCTATGTTAAGTTTCTATGTTAGGTACTGGAGAAATGCAGTTAAGTTTGTAGTTAAGTACTGGAGAAATGCAGTTCTGTATGCACTGTCAGAGTTTCTAGTTAAGTACTGAACAAATGCAGTGATAAAATGTACTGAAGATGTTCAAGCATAAATGTTTTCAAATTTGTTGTCCTCTTTGTTTCAATCCAAAAAATTATACTAGCAGAAATTGTGCCTCAAATGAACAGAAGCAGAAATTTAGGACAAGTGTAGCACAAATTTAGCACAGTATCACAAATTTTGTAATCAAATGGATGGACCTTTCTTAGCATTTAGTGTCTCCTTGTATGCAGCAAGGTTGAACACACAATGTTGTGGAAGTCTAGGTTGAGAGCTTGGTTGTAAGCTCGGTTGAGAGCTTGGCTGTGAGCTTTGTTGAGATGTAGGTTCATTGATCTTCAGGGTTCCTGGTTTTCTTCTAACTTCCAACTTCTTTGGCCTAGGTTGCACAGCCACTGCCTTGCCTTTTATATCAGCAGCCTGCAAACAAGTTTTCATTAGTATAAACAAAAAGCAACTGAGTTTTCATTAGTAGAAACAAAAAGCAACCAAGTTTTCATTAGTACTAACAAGTGTCATCTTAACCTGCTTTTCAAGCATAGCTTTCTGAGTCTGAAGAGCATCAAAAGCCTCTTTGTCTTGCTTCTTTTGTTTTGCAGCTTCTCTGACCAAATGTGCATTTCCATGATGTTTAGATGCATCATTGTTCTTACAGCTTGATCTATTATGTCCTTGCCTTTTGCAAGAACTGCAAGTGATCTTGCCACCTACTTTGCTCATCTTAGTACCCTTAGGTTTTTCTCCTTCCTCTCTCCTCCTTTCTATTTTAGGCCTTCCAGGCAAGCTAATGTGACCAGGTGGTTGTGGCTTTGGATTTGTTGAAATAGGCCAACTCTCATCTCCCTCCAAAGGTTGTAAGCAATGATCATATATCTTGTTGTACACATCTATGGAGTAACAAGGAGCAATATAATCATCAATTTTCTGTCCTGTTTTATAGATAGCACTAATGGCATGGCAGCAGGGTAAACCTGACAGCTGCCAATATCTACATGAGCAAGTCCAGAGCTGCAAGTTAACAGTAAATTTGAATTTCTCATGCTCTTGCACTTCAAATCCATCTATCCCATTCCACAGCACATGACAGAAACCTAATCTCCTTATGTTTTGCTTTAGTTTTTTGAAAATGTTGGGACATATAGTTCCTTTCCAGTTAACTGACTTCCCTCTATTTTCTTGTACCCTCACCATAAATTTGCACCTGATCCACTCAAGCATTGAGACAATAGCAAGGTACCTAGCTAACAGGATGTAGTTGTTGAAAGATTCACACATGTTGTTATCAACTGAATCACAATTAGACCCCAGCTTCATGTAGGCCCTACTCCAATGTATTGGATCAGTGTTCATCATATCTTTTGCACCCTCAATAGTAAATTGTGCTAGCCTTGCCCTGTTGTAGTTGAAAATCACTCTGTTTGGTGATTTTGCACATCTCCAAAACCTTTTCTGAAGATCATGGTCTGGGTGTTTTTTCTTCCAATTAGCATATATGTGTCTTGCACACATTCTATGCTCAGCTTTAGGAAAAATGTCCTCCATTGCCCCTATAAGTCCCTTTTGCTGATCTGACATAAATACATATCCATCTCCTTGATTGCTTATTTTCAAGTCCTGATTTATTTTGGCAAGAAACCAGAACTATGACTCATAATTTTCTTTATCCACAATAGCCCAAGCAATAGGATACATCTGGTTATTTGCATCTCTTCCTATAGCACACAACATCTGCCCATAGCAAGCACCTTTGAAAAAACAACCATCAAGGCCTATAACTTTTCTACAACCTGCCAAGAAACCTTTCTTCAAGGCATCAAAACACATGTAAAACCTTTGTAATACATATGACCCATCCTTTTCATTGTGGTCCAACTTCACTGCTACTATGCTTCCAGGATTAGTTCTCAGGAGCTCTAACTGACAATTAAATAATTTGGAGTACTCTCCTTCAGTGGAATGCAATAGTTTCTGCATGACCATTCTCTTTGCCTTCTTGCACTGTGCAACTGTCACATCAGCAAATAAGTCCTCAAGTACAGTTTTTTCTCAAATCTTCTAACTTCCAACTTGGATTTGCTCTTATAAGCCTGCCATATTTTGTAGCAATAACAGTTGATGTGACCAGTTTGTTATCTCTTCTTGGAATGCAATGGTGCTCATCTACAAAGGTAGACACCTGTAGCCACTTATTTCTAGTAGTTTTAAAAGCATACATCATCCAGTTGCACCCAGGCCAAGTACACTTTGCACCAACTTTATGATTTTCATCCTTTGTGAAAGCAATATGCACATGCTTCTTAATGCCATATTTTATTAGAGCTTTCTTCATTTGATGTCTTCCTCTAAAAACCATTCCTATCTCAAATGTAGGAATTTCTGATTTGCTGTCATATTTTTTTCCATTCACTTTTCCTTCTCACTAGCTGTGTGGTCCCCTCACCATCACTTTCCTCATCAAAAGAGTAGTCATCATCTGATGACACAACATCATCTTCTATGCCATCCAGCTTCTCATCACCATACAATCCTTCAATCACATTATTATCTTTGATGATAGGCCCCACAGCATCCCCTAATTTCTTTGCTCTCTTCTGCCTCCTAATTTCCCTTGCTAATTTCCTTAATTGCTCGCCTCGATTCTTCATTGAGAATGCGTGCTCGACAAAGGCTGGTAGTCAATGTCACTTTCATCATCACCTTCTTCTCCTTCTTTTACATTTTCATGTAATACTTCATTAGCACTTGTTCCAATTTCAACATGATCTGCAGATGTATACTCAAATTCAGAAGTAGCTGTTGGGTTCTGTTTTTCAGTAAATTGTGGCATTGTTCCTCTCTGTGGTGTACCTGCTGCTGCTTTGGTATTTGTAGATTTTGGTTTATTTCCTATTGGAGCTGAAGAAGATGCACCTGGACATGAAGAAGATGCACCTTGGGCTGCACCTGCAGTTGGTGGAGGAGCACATGCACCTTGAGCTGCACCTGAAGATGTAGTTGCTGAAACTGGAGCTGCAAGAGGTACTTTTCTTCTTTTAGCTGTAACTCTACTTGCTCTACTTTTCTTAATCTTCACTGGACTCTCAAATGTAGTAAGAAAGTCATTAGCCTCACTTATTATCCTCAAATTTTCTTCCTCAGCAGCTGTCCTTTTGACACCTACAACAACTTCTGGCTCTGCTCTTTTTTCTGCTAAAGCTGCTACATTTGATAAAAACATCTCATCGACCATGTCTGTCTCCACAGCATCCACATTTACCAAGGCAAATCTGCTACCTTTATGCTTGAAATATGTTTCTGAAACTACCACTGACACATCTTCTACTCTATTTTGCAACTGCTCTACTGCTTGTTCACACAACTGCACTTCCTCCACATAGATCTCTGCACATGACCCAATAGGTGTTGCATTCTCCATCTTCTCCACAATTGAATCATCATAAATAAATTGCAAACCCTCACTCAACTTTTTCCCTGCAATAAGCCAGTGCATCTTGTAACTATAATCCCCCCTACAATGTCCTCTTTCTACATGATACATGTCCTGAGCATAAGACAACAAAAGCTCAAACTTTAGGTTTTTCCTATCCAGCGGAAAAGTAATCATCAGACCTCCCTTGTATACAAGCAATCCATCCACTGTCTCAAATTTGCCAAAATAATGTAGTGACACATACAATAGTTCATATTCATCTGTTGCCTCATCGACAACACCTTCCCAAAAAACAATCTTTAACTCATTACATAGCTCAAGACCATAAAATCAGACCTCTTCCTATGATCTACCCAGCACCTCCACGATTTGCAGCAAAATTGGGTGCAGCTATGATTTCTAACCGCAGCTCTGATTTCTCCTAAACTCAGATCATGCAGTAGATGACTTCGACGGGAAAGAAAGGGGGGCGGTTGACTCACCATCGGTCGGCGCAGTACAGCTACTGGAGGCCGGCGGCATGGTTGATTCCATGGCGGCATGGGCGGACGCCGGCGGCGTGCTTGACGCCGTCGCGGCAAGGTCAGGCGTCATCGTCGAGGCACAGGGAGATTGGTCGAGGCACAGGGACTGAAATCACCTGAATTGGGAGCTGACTGGTCGACCGGCTCCCCCAATCGATGAAAACACCTGAAATCTGCCAACTCGGCACTGCCCAGTCAGCAAAACCACCGAAATCTGGTCCAATACCACCATGGGGGGAAAGTGATATGGTTTTGGAGAGTTTAGGGGCTGATTGATCCGGTTTTAGACTTTGGGGGGAAATCGGTCCATCAGACATGATTTGAGGGGCAAAACGATACTTTCCTCAATTCAGCGAAATCACTGTACATGCGATAGAAAAATTACTCCAATCTGTTAAGATATGGTACGCAACAAGTGAATGTTTGAAAGAAGAAATGAATTTTATTTTTCGGATAATGGATCCTTCTAATCCAGTCTATCTGCGAAGTTGAATAAATGTTCATTTTCTCAACCACAGATTGAATACCCGGATCATGTCATTAGTAGGCAAAAAGGTGGCTACAGACTAAAAGAAGATCCTCACAGTGAAAGAGTGGCCTACTTCCAAGTTAAGCACATTAGATTTTGGGCTTAGCAGGATATGCATTTCATTCTCAGGAGCTTAGCTCATTTGACTGCTCAAAGACTTAAAACACTTAGCTATAGCGAAGCCAAGCCACTGCCTATCACTACAAAAAAAGACACATCTGTGACATTTTGGGCCGAACAAAAAAATTTCATGTCATACTTATGACAATAATTGTGACAAAACACGGTATCATCATAGATGTGGTGGGGTCCTACTTCTATGACAAAAAATCATGACAGAAAATGGGCTTTCGTCCTGGGCGGGCCGGAGACGCAGCTGCATGACATTCTTTGGGCCGTCCATGACGGAAAAACCGTGGGAGAAGCGAGGGCGAGGAAAATATCAGGGTGTTCCCGGTTACGGTGGGTGGTCGGGGCCGAGCGATGCACGCTTTCTCTGACACGCACGCGCTGCGTGTGTGAGGCGTTGGGCTCTAATCAACCCGGCGATTGCAATTGTAGGCTACGCATTCGAACCCGGCGATCGATTGATGGCTGTTAATCGAACCCGATCGGCGATTCGCCGCCATCGCCGCTAATCAAGCCGATCGATGCCTCTGGATGAGCAATGGCGTTGCTGGGGGGTTGGATGAACAGTTCCGGTGGGCGTGGATGAACAGGACCGTGGTGTACCCTGGATGAGCAAATGGCGTTCTTTGGGGGTTTGGATGAACAGTTCGGTGGGGGTGGATGAACAGGACCCCGAGGTGTTGCCTCTGGATGAACAGGATCCCGATTCGATCGAGCCGGTTGGGGCTGGATGAACAGGACCCCGTGGAGGGCTGGATGAACAGAACCACCCCGTGGAGGGCAGGATGAACAGTAGGCGGTGGAGGGCTAGATGAACAGTAGCCCGTGGAAGAGTGGTTGAACAGGAGCCCGTGGAGAGGGTTGGTTGAACAGTAGCCGGTGGAGTAGTGCGCGGTGGAGGCTGGATGAACAGGAGCCTGTGGATGAACAGTCGCAGGTGGAGGCTGGAGGAGGTCGACGGTGGATGAATAGTAGCCCGTGGAGGCTGGAGGGGGTCGACGGTGGAGATGAACAGTATCCCGTGGAGTCACGTTTTGCGGTCGCCCACCCTCCCGATGAACAGGACCCCATTTCGACCGTAGCGCTCCAACACAAGTCCGTTTCCTCCGTTTTGCGATACGCCACACCCCTCCCGATCAACAGGACCCCCGTTTCGACCGTAGGAGGTCCGTTTTCTCTGTTTTGCGGTACGCCAGACCCCTCCCGATGAACAGGATCCCGTTTCAAACGTGGCCGGTCGAACACAAGGCCGTTTCCTCCGTTCTGCGGTATGCCAGGCCTCGTTTCCATCGGATGTTCCGTCCAAGCCCTCCCGATGAACACGACGACGCATTCTGTTCCGACCCAGCCGGTTGGCTCCCCATGAACACGACGACGACGATGTTTCTCCGTTCCGACCCAGCCATGTACATGAGCCCTGACCGTACGTACGCGCGAGTAGGCGTTCGAGACCCCTTCGATGTATGCGACGCGGTCAGTGTTACTTTCTTGCACTGGCCGTTGTGCGTGCGTGTACATGCTACGTGCGGCGCCTCTGCACGACAAGTGCGGCGCCTCTACATCGACCAAGTATGTACGTACCGTTCGCGACGAATGACAACGCCACGTATGCTTCGACCAGGTGGGTCCGGTATCGTCGCACTTCCTTGCGTGCGAAGATGTAGCTGGTGGGTCCCAGTAGTCAGGGGGGCGAATCATTTTTTTGCCCGGACGCACTTCCTTGTGTGAGAAGATGTAGCTGGTGGGTCCCAGCAGTCAGGGGGAAATGTTTTCTTCGCGAAATACTGTGGCACGTCCGGTGGGTCCCCGCTGTCAGGTGGAGGAATAATTATTTTGCGCGTAATAAGGAGGCACTTCCTTGCTGCGGCCTTGGACCCAGCTGTCAGCCTCTCCACGTACAGTGCACGTCCGATGGAAGTCGTTCCTTAACCACGTTGACCATGCCGCACCGAGAGCACCAGGGCGGTGGACGACGGCGAGGCCTAGGAAGGGGACGACATGGAGCCGGAGAAGACGTGGCAGTGGATGCCCACGCGAGAGGAGTACGAGGTTCACCGGTTCTGCGGTGTGAGGCTGCCGTCGCGTTGAGAATAACGGGGTGTGGGTGAGTAGAGGATGGCCTGGCCAGCGGTGGGAATAGTAGGGGCGGTGAGGCCTTCACGGCAAGACTGCCGCCACGGAGGCGAGGAGCATGCGGCACGACCGGCGTTGCTTTGGGCGGTGGAGCAGAAGACCAGAGGTTGAAGAAGCACTACGGTCGTTGGATGGACATCGTATGGTCACTGGAGCTAGAATCGTTCATATTGACTAAGTTGACAAAGCACTTCGTCCCCGTCAACTTAGTAGGCCCACAAGTCAGCCTCCCACCAAGGTGGGTCCCAACCAGCAAGGGAGTATTCATTTTTTTGTGCGTAATAAGGAGGCACTTCCGGTGGGTCCGAGTTGACAGCTGGGGGAACGTTTTTTCGCGAAATACGGTGGCCCGTCCGGTGGGTCCCAACAGTCAGGGGGAAACGTTTTTTTTTTGCCAAATACGGTGGCCCGTCCGGTGGGTCCCTGCTGTCAGGTGGAGGAATAATCATTTTCCACGTAATAAGGAGGCACTTCCTTGCGATTGTCGTGGACCCAGCTGTCAGCCTCTCCACGACAGTACTCTTTCGATAGAATTCGTTCCTTGACCACGTTGACCACGCTGTGCCGAGAGCACCAGGGAGGTGGACGACGGCGAGGCCTAGGAAGGGGACGATGCGGAGCCGGGGAAGACGCGGCAGTGGATGCCCACGCGGAAAGGAGTACGAGGGTTCACTGGTTCGGCTGTGGTGTGAGGCTGCCGTCGCTGCAGAATAACAGGGGGTGTGAGTGAGTAGAGGGATGCCCTGGCCAGCGGTGGGAGTAGTAGGGGGCGGTGAGGCCTGCACGGGAGGCGGGAGCAGGCGGTCCCACCGGCGCTGGATTTGGCGGCTGGAGCAAGAAGATCAGAGATTGAAGAAACACGATGACCGTTGGATTGACATCCAACGGTTACGTCTGCTAGAATCGTTTGTTAATGTATATAATAACTAAAAAATATCTTGCATACGCGTCAACTTAATATGCCCATAAGTCAGACCATTCCCTCTTTTTTTAATAATTTATATATAGCTCATTGCGACTTCTTATGCAATTTATTGCAGTCCATTTTTAGTTGGCGAGGCCAATTTAGCATATTCTGTGGGTTCCAAACTATTTTAATACCGAAATGTCGAGCCAGATTTAAAGTACTTGAAGATATATTTAAATTAGGTTAATGCCCAGTGAAATAGGAATCTAAAAATGTGAAAAATTCAGAAATTATAAAGTAATTGCCAATTTGTCATCTGTTTTATATTTACTACCAATTTCATATTACTTTCAAGATTTGCGAGCGTCTTGAAAGAGTTGCAGCCCATCGTATGTAGAAAAATAAATAGGCCTGGATTGGGTATTCTTCAGAAAAAATAAACTGGGCTCATTTTCACAAAGAAAAAATAGCTGGGCTGGTCACATGGTGAACATAAAATATAAGCCTGGGCTAGACGGACCACGGCCCAGTTCAAACCCCGCTCCGTCTCAACAATAACAAAAAAAATACTGCTCGAGCAGCTACGTCCCAGGTGTCAGCCAATCTTGTGTTGTTCTCTTGTCTATTGACTATATACACTCACAATGTCGTGGGTCCCAGATGTCAGGAAAACACTAGGAGGAAGCATTTCATTTTTTCATATGCTGACATGGTGGGCCCGTACTATCATCCTCTCCGCGTACTTCTGCCAATTCCTGTTGTTTGTTGACCATGTTGACAACGCGAGAGGGCGGCACCGCGGCGAGCGCACCAAAGCGCACGGAGGACGACGGCGAGGCCTCGGACATCGACGCTAACGATTTAGGAGACGGTGGGGTGGTGATGCGTGCGCTGAGGCGCAGCCAGCCATGGGAGGCGGAAGCAGGCGGCCCCGCCGGTGCTGGTTTGCTTTTGGCGGCTAGAGGAAGACAAGACTGAAGAAACACGACAGACTGTAAAAGCAGCAGGAGTACTTAACAAGCTTAATTGAAACCAGCAGGGGCACTTAACAACCATAGCTCAAAGCATTATGAGTACTTATACAGGTTCAACCGTACAAAGCACGCCTCGAACAGTGCTACTTTGCCTACAGTTAACCAAGGGTGAGGCCGCCAAGGCCCAGGACAAGGCCCAGGCGCCACCCCGCGCATCCACAACCTTCTGAAAGCGGCTTCATCTCGCAATGTGGTCAATAAATAGGATATTCGCTTTAGAGCCATGGAAAAGCAGGAGCATAATCTTCTGTCCTATTCTCCAAGATGGATGGGCCTTCATTATTTGAGACCACCCATGAATAAGTATATTTTCACCTCCAAGGGGAATGGGTAGGTCGACATAAACATCATGTTGTGACCAAGCGCAAGTCCGACCCGACCATGGTCGAGCATCGTATAGGAACAATAGAACTGGGCAGTTTACATTTCAAGAAGATCACAACTGTAAAACTATGTATAAGCAATAGTTTATGAACAACATATATAACGAAAACAGCTCGTACCATAAGTTTCTCGACACGGTTGGACCTGTTCAACGAGTGCAGCGATGGCACACATATCCCGTGGCCTTCCACCATTGAAACGCCCACAAGGACCTCAAGAAGATCAATAAACTGTAGGAACTTGTGGATGTCGTCGATCAACTTTAGTGCCATCGAAGAACAGCGAGTTATTCTGAGAATAACAAACGAGCAGCACGCTTAACTCGAAAAAACCTACACGTGCCACCGTTATAAGAAAATATTAGTTAGAAGTAGCATCTTCGTGAGAGATCCGTTGCTACTTCTAAAGTTAAATTGTGATTAGTTAGATAGAATAGGTGGATTAAGAAGTAATCGAGGCAACAAGCAAGAACCAGATACAAAACTAACATGGATGAACAATTGGAACGACGTCGGGGTGGAAGATCGCAGTGAAGATGAGACCAGGTTCTGCTATTTCCATCAACATTTGTGCGCCAAGTTTCAGTCCGTAACACTCGAGAAAGTTTATCCAAGTTCGGCCATAAAAAAGCAGCGATCTTCTTGGTTCATGAACCCAACTCAGAACTTATATCCATGGCTTGTCTTCACTGTGACCATTAAACTGGTGTATTCAGTTATGGCAAGGCCGAGCATCTTGAGTACATGTGTTCTGGCAGAGCAAATAATGCACTGCAGGAAAAATAATATGAGAACACAATGCATTCCCTATCCAAATCTAGAAATAACTTCCTCCTTCACGTCAGTGTTGACCATCGTACTGGTAGTACCTTTTGTCCAAATATAGCAATCCAAATTTCCAAATTAGTCGACAGCATGTTAAGAAAAACCACCCTCCCGGATAGAAAAGAGGATTCTAGGAACATACTGTGCACGTTTTAAAATCCTGTGTTAGGATGAGAAGGAACAGGTGTGGCGTCTCGCCGAGGGCGCAGAAACCTGTAGGGTCCTCGCACTTTGGGCAATCGCAAATGAAACACACTAGATTCAAATGGGAAGAAAATGCATCAGCGGTGGCTGCCATCCTAGGATTACCCGCGACCAAGGGACTTGGATTTATCGGGGATGGATGAAGAATTCTTACATGGTTCTCCATGAGAAAACCCTATGCAATCGCCGAGAGGGGTTTTCGAACAAGCGACGAGGAGAAGGGGATTCATGCCCAGTGAAATATTGTCGCTTTGTCCGTCCAGCTTACTCCTAAAGCTGGAAAGGGGGGGGGGGGTTGTGATTTGATGGCTCATTGGGCATTACTGCGGCGCTACAACCGGGGTGTGTCTACCGTGCAGTTGTGCACTCTAATTTGTGCATATGGCACGTGGACCCCATTGCCGGATGCCCCACATATCAGCGAAAGGAAGTAGAAAGACAGGAGTAACTAGTTACACAAAAAAATATTTTTGACAGAGAGATACTCCCTCTGTAAAGAAATATACAAATCTTTTATATCACAACTTTATACATAAGAAAAATCAAGGGGAATATATATAACATATATAATTATAAAAAACAGAGTTGTTTTTAACACAATATAGACAAGTTGGTGATGATGGTGTGCCTGCCATCCTGCAATATAGGTCGTCTGATTTATATTAGACAAATAGGAAGGAAACTATGGCAATTTTGCAAAAAGGTACCCACACACCTCTACACATTTGCAAATAAGGCCTTCCCTCGTTCATCCTTTTTTCACAAGATAAAATACTCATACAAATGCATCTTGATGTTACGTGCAACACACGGGCATTATGGGGGTTCAGCTGAGAATATAATACTCAGACAGGCTCACGGTTCTGGACTTTGGGCCGCGGGCCCACCCTGCATGTTTGGGGGCCCATGTGTTCTACCTCAGCGCTTTTCATATTGCAAGCGATCGGTACGGCGCTGGTTTTAGATGCTTTCGCAAGGTGAATACACAAAAATGAATAAAGCACGGTAGCTGTTGGAATGAAATCGAACGACAGTTCCTAACCAGCAATGAGAGTTGCAATTCTATCAACGATATACCATGTGATAAATAATCTGTCAGACATTTATATACACAGGACACTTGTTTCACCATGCCAGATTATTACATCAAAATCTCTCGTAGGATAGATCAGTTCAGCAGTTGCGTGCTACTACTTAAGAATTTCAAAGTTGATTTGGACCAGCTCTCCTTGCGGAGAAAGTTTGATTTTGAGATCATCCCCTACCGCAAGATATGATTTAGATTTGAACCTTGACCATCCTTTAGCATTAATCGTCACGCGACCATCCTTTGTACTTACGGTATATTGAGCAGGTTCATTCACACCAAGGCTGCGCATGGTAAGAGAAACTTGGCCGCTGTCGCCCGATTGTTGAACGTCTCCCTCGTTGCTCTAGGAATTCTCTGTTTGCAAACAAGAAGACATACCCAAACAGTGAATCATGCGAAACAACATGGAAAGAAAAAAGAATGAAACACTTGGGCGGCCAATGCTTACCAAGAAGGTGGACATGTCGGTTTTTGTAAGGACTTTGGTATATGAAGTGCGAACGCAACCCGATCTGTTGCGGTGTGCAAGCTGCACGGGCGGACCAAATGCAAGTGCAAGTGTTGGTGCAGTGCGAAGCCGCTCTTGCTGCGGAGATGGTGCTCCTTGTAGAGCTGGTGCCGGTGTCGATGCCCGATCCTCCGGTAGATCGGTGATCACGACGCGGTCGGTGCCCAATCCTCGGTGGATTAGGCGAGGCTGCGCATTGTCGATGCTAGAGCAACTGCCAGTGCTCCATCCGTTGCTAAAGGTGGTACCGATGTGCGAGACAGCGGCGATCGTGTCTGGTCTGCTATGCAGCTTTCTAACTTGACTAGGCTTCATGACCGTGATCCAGTTTTTTTCTTCATTTCTTTTAAACACGAGAAGGACTAATTGTGGCGTTTTTGTTAAACCAAACTGTAGTTCATCATAGGGATTCATCTTGTACTCAGACAACAGACTGATCCAATTTTTTCCAGTAATATAAGTGATGGACGGTGCCTTCAGCATCGACACGACATAAGAAGTGAAACCTGCAAAAATAGCCATCGTAGAGCAAACCAAACGGTTTATTCTGTGATGAATGTCACATGGCAAAACCTGCATAGTAAAACTGTAGGAAAAGAAAGAAAACATGACATTAGATCAATAAGATTTAGACAGTAAATCAATAAGATTTACTTGATGTGACACGAGTGAATCCTTACCAGGAAATCACTATGTTGAAGTACTAAAGAGAAGATTGATCGTCCAACTACGGGTGGCATGCAGGGGCCCCGCCTACTCCCACAAGCAGGACAGTCCAAAGGTCGTGACAAATCGTATGGACCGAACATCCATGGGACTGGAAATCCTGGTGGGTGCGATAAACCCTGCAATGCATACAGATATTGGAGTGTAACCAAAATTGTTAAACCGTCCTCACAAAAAAGATGATCTGGATACTTCAAAATATATAGACTTAATTGAGTGGACAGACATTAATATAGACCGTTCTCAGGACTGACCACACACCAAAAGCGGTAGTACTAATAAAAATACAGGGTTCACAAACACAAATCAAGTACTGAACAATAGTACTTACTACAGAAAAGCAAAGTTGCACTAATTAAACTCTGCAGACTATTTATTGACACCGACCTACGGGATGAACCCCGCATAACTGACTAGGCCATGGACTTCGTGAGAGATGTCTACATGCACCATCACCATCTCGTCAACCTTGGAGAACCTAACGGAGTGGTCTTTCCACTCATAAACATGATCATGAAGACAGGCCGCATCAGATTTGTTGGGAAGCTTTACAAGAACCACACCCTTCATAATCGAAGGCACAGCCAGGAAATTGTTGTGGTCAAGTACAGCCTCGAGAACACGCCTGACAACAATGCTACAGGAAAACACTAGTTCAGGACACGTGGCAACAAGGACACATCAGCTGGATAGTTTAGCAGTAGAACTCATCCTCAGGTCTTCCAGTTCACACGGCATGACTTTGAGAACTTCATCTCCAGCGCGGACCTGGTTCTAATTCAAACAGAAACCATATTTTATTACTACATCCGTTCAGAAATATAAGATGATTTTCGATATTATACTCCATATATGACTACATATACGCACAGAAATGAGTGAACAAAGACACTGGAACATGTCTTCAAAGGCATGAGAGCAGAGGGCTTACTTGCAATATCCATAACACAAGTTACTGAGGCAAATATACCCTCTTCAAAGGTAGCATTGATGTTCATAAAGTACTCCCTCCGTCCCAAAATTCTTGTCTTAGATTTTTCTAGATACGGATGTATCAAGTCACATTTTAGTATTAGATACATCTGTATCTAGACAAATATAAGACAAGAAATTTGGGATGAGGGAGAAGTAGAAAGTAATCTATAAGAAATCAGTGTCAACCTCTCGCATGTTTTGGTCAAAAGAGGAATTTAGAACTGTCATTTGGCACACAAAAATCACATGCAAGATCACCCAAAAAGTTGTACTACTAGTACTAGTACTGCGTGTTAGATGACAAAACACGATCAAGATCGAGAAAAAGATCGTCAAGAAGAGATATTACCTGGACTTGCTTAATGAGGGATCCCGGAGAGGGGGGCTTGGACAGGGCGATGGCTTTGAGCTTGTCTGCGGTAGTCTCAGCAGGGTGCTTGCGCTTCTTCGTACCATGAGCCTCGATGGTTTTGGCCAGAGCCATAGACATCACTTCGGCCGGTGCTCCAGCGTCCATCAAGAAACTGTCAAATAGAAATAAAAGAAAAGAAACAATAACCACAAACCCAAAATAAGAAAAGAGAGGGAGTTATAGAATCAGTCTCGGGGTTGCAAGACCGGGCCTTGGCCAGAATCAACACCATTGATGCGCTCACCTTTCCTTCTTTGGGAGAGAAGAACAATGGTAGAAGCAGGTCGGGGTTTTCTTGAAGAAATGAGGAACAAGATGAGGGAGAAGGGAGTTGGGTAGAGAGGAAGCTGAGAGAGAAGAGTGAAATGTGGTTGCTTCGTCCGTCCAACTTACTACTGGAAAGGAGGGGGTTTTGTGATTTGACGGCTCATTGGGCATTACTGCGGCGCTTCGATCGGGGTAGTCTACCATCACTCTACTACGGAGTAATTTAGTGCATGGCTGGTGGACCCGATCTGGTTGTCCCACACGTCGGCGTAAAGTGAGTACTTTAGTGCATGGTGGAGGAGGATCCATGCGGTAGAGCGTGTCCGCAATTTTACGAAGGAAAAAATGATTCTGACAAGTGTTTCCACTCTTCTGACGGAGGAGTGCGAAACACGACAGACCACTTGAACATACGGTGCTCCTACTACTAGGCATGTGCGATGGTTCATCGTCGATACTACATAATCTTGTTGCTAGTGTAGTAAGATATGACGACAACAAATGATGTTGTGCGCATGTCAACTATATGAACAGTAATGTAGTAACATAGTACTGCTTTCTTGACTGTCCGGTCGAGAATGAACAGTGAGATCAATGTTAATAGAACTAGGTCTACAGCGCACGGAGAGTATGGTGCTACGGTACTCCACGAAACATGAACCATATGAAGCACGAATAGTGTAGGGTGTATGAAGGGTGCATGGGATGGGACCAAAAGTTCCCTTCTCGACCCACTTTTAGGCGTTTGGCAGAGTGCATGAAGGGTGCATGAGTCCACACTAGTAGGTTAACACAAATACACGAAGAGGAAACAACTACTCCCTCCGTCTAGGTGTGTAAGTCATCTTACGTTGTGCACTGCGACCAAGGCGGAGAGGAAAACGAGAAAACTTAATGTCTTTTTGCTAATTAATAGCATTGCATGCAATGAACTAACCACTGCATGTCATGTTTATTAGTCTCAAGTCATTGAAAGCATGCACGGCCCACGTCTCTTATTGGTTGATATGTCACAAAACAAGAAACGGGGAGGGAGTTAATGTACCGTGCCTAAGTGTTTTTGGATTATTTGGTTTTCGTAAGGTGACTTACACACCTAGACAGAGGAGTATATTGAGATGAGAATGCAACAAAACACACCCACACGCTTAGTGCTACAGTGACTGATCTGCACCATCTGATTTTGATCCAACGGTCATGTTGCGCCGAGACATGGACATGCCCATGCAGAGGGCGCCTAAACACCACCGAAGTCCCCCTGCTTCTCGGGGTGCACGATGTTGATGATGCAGGGGGCAAAACGACTGAAAGGCAATGCAATCTACGGGAAGGCGGAGTGAGCAAGCCGAGGAGCGGGGAATCTTTTGGTTTTCACCATGGTAAAACAAAAGTCGACGACTTCTCACATCAGGGAGCAGTGGGTTTTACAGGCAGAGTCATCGTGACTAATTGCTGCCACGCCTGCTCCTGTCAATCAAAAAATTAAAAATCCTGCCGCACCTGCTCCCGTCAATCAAAAAATTAAAAATCCTGCGGCACTCAAACACCAGAGCAATGCCGCGGTGGATATTTAAATTTACCTGCCGACAAGTAGATAAAAAAAGGGGTGAAAAAACAAATGTGGTGGCGGCCTAGCTAATCGGTCGAACTAGCCCAACTAGCTAGCCACCATGCTTCACTGATGTACTCGGAGGGAAAAGTGGTCTTTTGTGATTTGACGACTCATTTACTTGCTTCGGCAAAACAGCGGTAGGCCCCACGTCGGGGAAGAATATGTCGTGCACCACGGGAGGACCCGAAACCGTGCGGTAGGGTGTGCCATGTCTCGGCACGGAGGAAAAATGTGCGTGTAAAAATTTACTGTATCAGACATAGTACCTATGGTTCGACCTCGGGACCTAGCCAGTCGGTCGAAAACACCCCACTAGCCACACAGCTTCATCATGCTAACATGGCATGGAGGATAGGTGTGGTTAGCTCCGTCTCGACCAGCCACAACGTCTCTTGTTCTAGGCGATTCTTCTATTTTCCAAGCTTTTTTTAGTTGTAATAACACCACGGCAAGCTAGCGCCGCTCTTCGTGTGTGCCCGTGCAAAGGTTAGACGATGGAGAGAAGAGAAAGATTGCATACCTGGGACCCACCAGTAAGTGAGTCAACGGTCATGCACGTGTTGACGAGGCACTCCCTCTACTCTACTCAACGTAATACTATATAAAATCAAGTTATGGAACAAAGCCAACAACCGTTGTTGTTTCAGGCTATCGACTTACGCTTTGTAGTCCGGGTTGCCAGTTTGAATCTCGTATTTCAGATTTGTTAGTTTTAGGTTCAAATTTGATTAATGACAAGTGGGACCCCCGTGTGTTGTTCCGATATTTCAGTGTATGATGATTTTTTTTTGAACAAACACTTTGCGCGGTTAGACAAGTAACAACACAAGTTACACGTATTTTGCAAGTTTACGAACAAAAATGACAGCGGCATGGAATATCACATCCACCCCGCAGCTTAGATGCTATGGTGATACGAGTTTTTACACCGTTGGAAGTGAGATCCAATGGTTTGGGAGTAGTCTTTGCAATTATGCACAATTTCCAAACTCTCCAAAGGTTTTTTTGCAAATAAAACATCCAGGCCTCGTGTGTGTCGCTGCATCTTGGATCCAACGGCTCCCCGTTGCTCATATTAGGAGCTCCCCGTAGCTTAATTACCCGCTATGGTGATATGAGCATCTAGGTCGTATGATCATGATCAGATGGCACATGCGTAGTACTTGTACTTTCTGCGCAATTCCCAAACTCTCTCAGCCGTATATTGCAAAAACATTCAAACCTCCTCTGTGGGCGTTAGATCTCCGTGAACTCGTATCACCATAGAATCTCTGGTGCGGGAGCACCTCATATTCTCCCGTGCAAGAAAACATAAGGTGCTCTCGCAGCTTGGATGCTACGGTGATACGAGCTTCGAGGTCGTTTGATCTCAGATCCAATGGCATCTGAGCAGTCTTTGTGCTTGTAATAAGTGGCCGAACTCTTTAGGGGCTTTTTTGCAAAAAATCATTCGAACCACCGAGGAGGTGTTGGGTCACAAATCCAACGGCTCCGAAGAGCTTGTATCACCAAAGCATCTAAGGTGTGGTATGATATGTCTCTAACGTATCTATAATTTTTTATTGTTCCATGCTATATTATATTCTGTTTTGGATGTTTAGTGGGCTTATTTATACAATTTTATATTATTTTTGGGCCTAACCTATTAACCGGAGGCCCAGCCCAAATTGTTATTTTTTTGCCTATTTCAGTGTTTCGCAGAAAAAGAATATCAAACGGAGTCCAAACGGAATGAAACCTTCGCGAACGTGATTTTTGGAACAAACGTGATCCAGAGGACTTGGAGTGGATGTCAAGCAACAGACGAGGAGGCCACGAGGTAGGGGGGCGCGTGATGACCCACAAGTATAGGGGATCCATCGTAGTCCTTTCGATAAGTAAGAGTGTCGAACCCAACGAGGAGCAGAAGGAAATGATAAGCGGTTTTCAGCAAGGTATTCTCTGCAAGTACTGAAAGAAGTGGTAACAGATAGTTTTGTGATAAGGTAAATTGTAACGAGCAACAAGTAACAAAAGTAAATAAGGTGCAGCAAGGTGGCCCAATCCTTTTTGTAGCAAAGGACAAGCCGGAACAAACTCCTATAATAGGAAAAGCGCTCCCGAGGACACATGGGAATATCGTCAAGCTAGTTTTCATCACGTTCATATGATTCGCGTTCGGTACTTTGATAATTTGATATGTGGGTGGACCGGTGCTTGGGTGCTGTTCTTACTTGAACAAGCATCCCACTTATGATTAACCTCTATTGCTGTGACGCCCGGATAATCTTGCTACAGTAATCCCACGCTAATCTTGCCACATCACCTCGATTATTGTTGCTAATCTCGAGTTAGTTCGAAACCGATTCAAATTTAAAATCACGCAAACAATAAAAGTTTTCAATTATTAAAACTAAAATGTTCGGGGTGAGCCAGATGAATCCTATGTAATAATGGTGGAGAAACCACACTTTTATAATGTGTTTAAATGCACTATAATAAATAAATAGTGACAAAACAGTTATTCAAATGCTTTAAAATAATAAACAATTTAAAACTATTTTATTTTAGTGCTAAACGGTTTGTGGCGATGGCATAAGTTGTAACAATATTTTAGGTGCCACTTTTGTATTTTGGAAACTAAAATAAAACAAATAGGAACTAAAAGAATAAATAAAAGAAAAGAAAAACAAAACAAACAAAAATAAATAAATGAGGGAGACCCCCAGCCAAGCTGGGCCAAGCGGCCCACCAGCCAGACCACCGTCGAGCCGCCCACCCGGTCCCCTGCATAACCCCACCCCACTAATCCTAGAGCCCACTAACCTTGCCCCCCGAAATATCTCCCCCTCTCTCCCGATTGGATCGGGATCGAGGAGGAGATCACCCCAACGACCACGCCTCGCGCCTCCCCGACGACTGCGCCTCGCGCCGCGACGTCGACGCCCGTCCCCGATGCCGCCCCGCCCCGTCACAGGACCTCCTCCTCACCCCTCCTTCCCCCTCGCGCGTCGCCCGCCCGAAGGCCCCGCCGTCGCCGCCCGGAACGACTCCGCCTCGGCGACCTCGTCGCCTCCTCGCCGTCCTCTCCGCCGACGCCGTCCCCGTCTTCCTCCTCACGCCCGCTGCCCCTGACCCTACGAACCGCCGTGAGACCCCTCCTCTCCCCCCTTTCCCTCATCTGGCGCGCATTAGCGGCGCTCGACCTCCTCTACTCGCACCGCGCGCTCCAGCGTTCGGGCGCGCCCGAGCCGTTGCGCCACCCGTCCGTGTAGCGCACCGCACGCACCTACCCACCCGGCGCGGCCTTGAGCGCACGTCTCGCCATGCCCGCCAGCTCCGACCACCGCTGCGCGCCGTCGCCGTTGTAGTAGCCCACCTGCTCGGGCGATGCGCCGTTGCAGGTCTTTGCTCCTCCGGTTCGAACGAGCGCTCCACCGTCAAATGGTCGCCGGAGGCCTATTCCGCCACCACCGGTGCGTCGGGCATCATCGCCGGCGGCGCGATTTGCCGGTGGGCCACTCCTGTGGGTCCGGCGCTAACCACGATGGTTAGCCCTAAGCTAACCTCCTAATTCACCACGGTGACAACGACCTATGGGCCCACTTAATTAATTAAAGTAACTAACTAATTTAATTAAGCTAACGAGGAATGACAAGTGGCCCCTAGCTAATTAACGATTAATTAAACATGTTTATATATAACACATCGGCGGTGGGACCCACTGTCGAGTTGACCAGTCAACGATCAACGCCGACTACGACGACGATCTTGGCGTCATCTTGGCGTCGGCAAACACTATTCTGGATAATGTTAATTTAATTAATAATTAATAATTTAGAAAATGATTTAAAACTTTAAAAATCAATATAAATTAATCCGTAACTCGGATTAAAATATTTTCAACATGAAAGTTACTCAGAACGACGAGACGAATCCGGATACGCAGTCCGTTCGTCCGCCACACCCCCCTAAACTATCGAACCCGCAACTTTCCCCCTCGGCTCCTCTGCCCGAAAACGCGAAACACCGGGAATACTTTCCCGGATGTTTCCCCCCTTAACCGGTACCACCCATACCACGTTAGGGCACGCCTAGCATCGTTACTTGTCATGTCATGCATCGATATGCATCTGTTTACATGGTATTCATTGTTTCTTCCCCTCTTCTCTCCGTGAGACTACGAGACCGACGCTGCTGCTGCCAGTTCGACTACGGTGTTGGCGACCCCTCTCTCTTGCGAGCAACCAGGCAAGCCCCCTTGATCACCGGATATCGCCTACTCTTCTCTATCTGCTTGCATTAGAGTAGTTTAGCATATTCTTGCTTTCGATTATACCTATCTGATGCATAGCTTTGTCCTTGTTACTCTTTATTGTTACCTTTACGCAATCCTATATGCTTAGTATAGGATGCTAGTAATTCATCTGTGGCCCTACATTCTTGTCCGTCGCTGCCGTGCTATACTATCGGGCCGTGATCACTCGGGAGGTGATCACGGGTATATACTATATACTTATACATGATACATGTGGAGACTAAAGTCGGGTCGGTGGTGGAGCACCATGAGTGGATCTTTGAGGCGGAGCGACAGGCAGGTTGAGACCGCCTAGGAGAGAGGTGGGCCTGGCCTGTTCGGCGTTCGCGGATACTTAACACGCTTAACGAGATCTTGGTATTTGATCTGAGTTGGCTCTGAGCTTATCGCACTAACCATCTACGCGGGAGTAGTTATGGGTATCCGGCGTCGTGGTATCGGTAAAGCACTTGAGACGTCGGCGACGGAGCGCGCGCGCCGGATTGGACTGGAGCGCTTGCTAGGCTAGGTCGCTTCCGGCCGCCTCGCAACATGCAGGTGTGCTCGAGGCGATGGGCCCAGACCCTGCGCTTAGGTTTGAACCGGCGTCTTGGCCTCTCTGTTGTGCCTAGGTGGGGCTGCGGCGTGTTGATCTTCAGCGGCGGGCATGACCCAGAAAGTGTGTCGGCCAAATGGGATCAAGCGTCTTTGGGTAAGATGGTGCACCCTGCAGGAAGTTAATCTATTGAATAGCCATGATCTTGATAGCAGGGACGACTTGGAGTTGTACCTTGAGCTTATGACAACTAGAACCGGATACTTGATAAAACACACCCTTCCAAGTGCGGATACAACCGGTGGTCGCTCTCTCGAGGGATCGAGGAGGGATCGCGGGTAGGATTATTGCTATGTGATGTTACTTGGAGGACTTGATTGTCCTCTTCTACTGTTGCAAGACGGTGACGAAGCGTAGTCTTCGATAAGACTAGCTATCCCCTCTTATTCCGGCATTCTGATTCGGTCCTTGATATGGCCCTTTACACATATATCCATGCATATGTAGTGTAGCTCCTTGCTTGCAGTACTTTGGATGAGTACTCACGGTTGCATTGTTTCCCTTTCCCCTATCTATACTCGATTGCTGCAGCAGACGATGGAGCCGAGGCAGAGCGCCACCGTCGATGGCGACTACTACTGGAGGTGCCTACTACTACGTGCAGCCCACGGCGGCGACCGGGAGTAGCTAGGAGGATCCTAGGCGGGAGGCCTGCGCCTCTTTGATCTGTATCCCGGTTTGTGCTAGCCTTCTTAAGGCAAACTTGCTTAACTTATGTACGTACTCAGATATTGTTGCTTCCGCTGACTTCGTCTATGATCGAGCACTTGTATTCGAGCCCTCGAGGCCCCTCGGCTTGTATTATGATGCTTGTATGACTTATTTTTATTTGTAGAGTTGTGTTGTGATATCTTCCGTGAGTCCACGATCTTGATCGTACACATTTGCGTGCATGATTAGTGTACGATTAAATCGGGGCGTCCTGAGATTAATATCGAGCCATTGCTGTAGGAATCCCCTTCCACACTCCTTGGCGAAGTCGAGTCTAGACATTGCAAAACTTTTACTAACTTGGCTGTGTGCCTTACGGGCCCACGTCGCCATCGGGTGGTACTAGGATCTTTTACTCCTCGACCTTTACTCGGGACTCTAAGCTCTCTTCTCTTGGGTTAAAGGATTTTGCTAAAATCAAACTAACTTTAGGTTCTATAAGTACTTTCTCCGGAGAGCCCTCACTTCAGATGATACTTTCTTTGCACTAGAAGATTCCGAAGTTACTCTACGATTTTCTCTCGAGACCTTGTGCCTGATGCTTTCGCAATTCCCGTCCACCGAAATATCCCTATGGATAAATACTTACACCTGTCGTGCTTACTTTTATTTGTAGTAGATCTTGTTATTACAAGATACCCCGAGAATATTTTGTGCCTACTGCCTTGCAGTTCTTTGCCACCTGAATAGCCCTAAAAATAATTTCTCGCACTTTTCGAGTATCCGCTCATCCCGATTGTTCATGTGTTTTAAAAGTCTTTGAAATACTATTAAATCCTCGAAAATCCTTGCAGCCCTATTGCTCTACAAATACTTATGCCTTGCATTATGGATGCTTTGCATATGTCTGGCAAAATTCGTTAGTATCCTTAGACACCGTCATTGGATCCTATTAATTCAACATGAGTGTGAATGCTCGCAATCATCGGCTGATCCTTTTAAACTATCTTTTCGGCTCAGACATCATTTTTGAACATGAGCTGGTTCTCGACCAATCAGATTGCCGTCGACTGTACCCCTAAGGCTAATCAACTTATTCGTCCGTAATCGGAGCATTGCTTCTGATCCCTTGTCCTGGAATTCATAATTCCTTTGCAATTGAGCTTTGAAGTAGTCAGTTATTTCTATCATCTGATCTCCTTGCATGCTTTCTTCTTCTGGTTGAGTACCGATGCTCACATCAGATCCCTTATGGACCACGGATCTTTTGTTGAATTTTATCCGACAATATCCTTCATATTCAATAACCTTGAGCCTTTCCTAGGATATATACGCCTTTGGTAAATGGTATCCTTTGCTTTGTCAACCATGCTCTACTTTGAGCTTGTGTTAACTACTCTGAAGTTAAGTGGTATATGTTCTAAGAAGCCCGATGGCTTGAACCTATGCCTTCCTTAATATGTGTGAACTAGAAAGTTTTCACGAGTCATACACTCTGGTATTTTGCTAGATAAAATTTCAACACTACAACCTCCTCGAAAGTGAGAACTGAATGAAAGGTTATGCCTTGGAGAAGTGGGAGTCGACCTTGAACTTTGTGTTCATGCCCATGGGCCTTGATGTATATCCTATCATGGAAGCTTCTTGTAATAATAACTATTTCCTTGATAACTAACATATGGTATCGTGAATTGATCCCTTGCAACCGTGGTTCCAACCATGATTGTTCTTATTTGATTCCATTTCTCGGACAAGTTAAAACAATTGTCTCCTATGGATCAATACACCAGTCCAACCTTTACTTGATCTTGTGTCGAGTATTACCCCTTGGTATCTCGAGGTTATCATGGAACGCATAACTTCTTATGAGTTCTTCATCAAGTGCTACCTTCCCTTGATTCCAATTTTTCACGGGCTCGAGTTATTAAAACTCAAAGACACCGATAAGCGAACCGAGTCCACTACGGTTCAACAACTCTTCGATAGCTTCTATAGAGTGCGAGTTTGTACCCGATCCGCCATTCCTAGCCTGTTTGGCTATATCATTGTCGTGATGATTCTAAGCTGTGCTACTTGGTCCTTATTCTCGGAGCACCAATTTGCGACGATAGCTAAGCTTCGTCGGTTTTCCTCGTCATACCCTTTTACCTTAAACAACAAGCTTGAGTTCGAGTTTGTGTAAATGGCGTGGTTCCAATAACCTCTTGCTTCATCATTCCTTTGACTTGATGTAAATGCTGATTGATTACATCGCATGAAATCTCTCGACAAATGTGTCGTGATCATCATCAACCTTATGAGCTCTTCCAGAATTCAATTGAATTCATGATGGGTAATACCATCCTTGCCCCTCGATGATTCATGTTTTCGCCGACCACTTTATTGCCTTCCGTTCAACACAACTTGTTCGTGTTTTGTGTAAACCTTGAAGATCCACGCTACCTAGCAGTTGATCTTCCTTACCTCGAAGTATTACCATTTCTTTTTGTCAAGAATGTGGTGAGGATTTCACCACCTCTTAAAATTCTTGATATCATAATACTTCTTGCCATCTTCGTTCATTCCTTGGTCCCGTAATGTTTTCAACCGAATACCGACAATGGAGCTATGACGTGTGAATTCAAAACTTCTAGCAACCCTATTGATTTGAAGTGAATGGGTGATAGTTCATTCTAAGTCTTCGATAATTGAATCACCATTCTAACATTGGCCATGCAACCCAACCCATATTTGGTGCACCGTTCAACCAATGTTTAATTATGTATGTTTTCCTCGAGCATATCCCATTATATCATTTGATCTAACAAATGTCATCTTCTTGTTCACATTATCGTGGAAATCCATCATTTGGAATTCTCGATGAATTGTCATTGAGCCCATCAGCCACCTTCTCATCCCTCCTTGGTTTAATGATGAACTATTGCTTCAAAACCCGCTCCCATAGTTCATTTCTCGAGAATCTTGCAATGCCATTTAGCGGTTTGTGTTGCACCTTTTCCTCTCGGACCCCGAGTTTGAGGTATCATGACACCAATTGGATATGAATCTCGGTCGAGATATGATGGTTGGGACAACTTTTAAAGAGCTATGATGTTGATCCTTTGGTGACCCGGTAACTTTGATGTCATGCCTAGCACCCCCCGGCTGGAGGACCTATCATTATAATTTCTTTTGCAAGATAACCATTCTTCACGGAGGAAATTGTAAGACTTATCCTACAAGTTGTTCCTAATGGATCCTTCCTATATCCAAAGTCGGCCCTTGATTGAAACACCTGTCAATGCTATCTCGAAGCATATACTGTGGTACTCAATTTTCAACAAGAACATTTGAAGCCCAATGCTAAATGTTCTTGCTCAATTATCCAAACACCGATGTATGGGTAATGTCATGAAAATTCTCTCCCCTACCTAAGGAGTTTTCTACTTTATATCCTGTCATGGATATCATGCTTTGCTTATCCTTGGGAAGGATATACCCCTGAAATATGTGTTTAAACACATTTTCCTTTCCATTGTTCTGTTTAACCTGATGATCACATTTTCCTTTCCATTGGTTTGTTTGACTTTTTTTTTGTGATCTATATAACCTAAGCAGTAATAATTTACTTCTTATGTAAACACCTCGGTATACAACTCTGCCAGTGAGACCCTGTTACTTTGTTGTTGACATTTCGGTAACCACCGATGGACGAGAACTTTGCCTAATGGTCCGCCTCGTTCAACGAGCAGGAAAATGGTTCTCTTCGTCCCTCGCCCTTGGTACCAACGTTGTTGCCGACATAACTGACATGGTACTCTCTGACATGCCTTGCTATCATGACCGTGCAAGATGTCAACGCCCTTCCTACTTTTATCCACATGGTGGGCCCATAACCCACAGGTCCCAGGATCGAAACCTGACTCTCCTATACCCCCTATTTCCAAAGTTATTCCTTGCGCTTGGCTTCGTATTTAATTCACGGGCCATATTCCTAGTGCTCTATTCTGGTATCAGACGCAATACTTACTCTCGCTGCTCTGAACCCCTTTCTCACTCTGGTTCAGACTTCGAGCAACTATCTATCCGCTTGGAACCTCTTATTGTACCTTCGTACCTTACTCTCGATGTATTTTATATGTTCAACTCGAGATAATCTTATGCTCATTCATGGGTTAACCCAGATTGTATCCCTCACAAGCATACAGCCGTAGTCAAGCTGCCCTTACCTATTAAATGAAATGCGTTGGAGTTCTGAAGCAAAGGAAGCAAAGGGCGACATCACCGTGATGACTGAAGCGGAGAAATGAAGATGTCAATGTAATGGATCGACCTCTTCAAGAAGAGCAACCAAGGCGAGAAGATTCGTTAGGATTTCGTAACGGACCTTCCCCTTAGACCCCCTCTTAAATCTGGGACGAGATTTCTTGTAATGGAGGAGAATTGTGGCCTTGGATAATCTTGCTACAGATAATCCACGCTAATCTTGCCACATCACCTCGATTACTGTTGCTAATCTCGAGTTAGTTGAAACCGATTCAAATTTAAAATCACGCAAACAATAAAAGTTTTCAGTTATTAAAACTAAAATGTTCGGGTGAGCAGATGAATCCTATGTAATAATGGTGGAGAAACCACACTTTTATAATGTGTTTAAATGCACTATAATAAATAAATAGTGACAAAACAGTTATTCAAATGCTTTAAAATAATAAACAATTTAAAACTATTTTATTTTAGTGCTAAACGGTTTGTGGCAGTGGCATAAGTTGTAACAATATTTTAGGTGCCACTTTTGTATTTTTGGAAACTAAAATAAAACAAATAGGAACTAAAAGAATAAATAAAAGAAAAGAGAAAAACAAAACAAACAAAAATAAATAAATGAGGGAGACCCCCTGGCCAACTGGGCCAAACGGCCCGGCCAGCCAGCCCACCGTCCAGGCCGGCCCACCCGGTCCCCCTGCATAACCCCACCCCACTAATCCTAGAGCCCACTACCCCACTGCCCCCGAAATATCTCCCCCTCTCTCCCGATTGGATCGGGATCGAGAGAGGAGATCACCCAACGACCATGCCTCGCGCCTCCCGGCATTGCGCCTCGTGCCTGCGGCGTCGGCCCCGTCCCGATGCCGCCCGCCCGTCAGGACCTCCTCCTCACCCTCCTTCCCCCTCTCGCGTCGCCCGCCTGAAGGCCCGCCGTCGCCGCCCGGAACGACTCCGCCTCGGCGACCTCGTCGCCTCCTCGCCGTAATCCTCTCCACCGACGCCGTCCCGTCTTCCTCCTCACGCCCGCTGCCTGACCTTACGAACCGCCGTGAGGACCCCTCCTCTCCCCTTTCCCTCTGTCGGCGGGCTGTTGTTAGGACGCTCGACCTCCTCTACTCGCACCCGCACTCCCAGCGTTGGGTCGCGCCCGAAGCCGTAGCGCCACCCGTCCGTGTCGCGCACCGCGACGCACCTACCTCGCACCCCCGGCGCGGCCTTGAGCGCCGTCTCGCCGTGCCCGCCAGCTCCGACCACCGCTGCACGCCGTCGCCGTTGTAGCCCACCCCTGCCGGGCGATGCCGCTGTCAGTTGACTAGGTCAGCAGTCAACGCTGGCTGGCGCGCGTTCTTGGACGTCATCTTGGCGTCGGCAAACACTATCTGGATAATGTTAATTTAGTTAATAATTAATAATTTAGAAAATGATTTAAAACTTTAAAATCAATATAAATTAATTAAGTAACTTTCGGTTAAAATATTTTCAACATGAAAGTTACTCGAGCAGCGAGGCGAATCCGGATCGCGATCCGTTCGTCGCCACACCCCCTAACCTATCGAACCGCAACTTTCCCCTCGGCTCCTCTGCGGAACGCGAAACACCGGGAATACTTTCCGGATGTTTCTTATAACGGTACCACCCTATACCACGTTAGGGCACGCCTAGCATCGTTACTTGTCATGTCATGCATCGATATGCATCTGTTTACATGGTATTCATTGTTTCTTCCCCTCTTCTCTCCGGTAGACTACGAGACCGGCGCTGCTGCTGCCCGGTTCGACTACGGTGTTGCGACCCTCTCTCTTGCGAGCAACCAGGCAAGCCCCCCCTTTGATCACCGGATATCGCCTACTCTTCTCTATCTGCTTGCATTAGAGTAGTTTAGCATATTCTTGCTTTCGATTATACCTATCGATGCATAGCCTGTCCTTGTTACTCTTGTTGTTACCTTTACGCAATCCTATATGCTTAGTATAGGATGCTAGTACTTTCATCTGTGGCCCTACATTCTTGTCCGTCTGCCGTGCTATACTATCGGGCCGTGATCACCGGGAGGTGATCACGGTATATCTATATACTTATACATGATACATGTGGAGACTAAAGTCGGGTCGGTGGTGGAGCACCATGAGTGGATCTTTGAGGCGGAGCGATAGGGCAGGTTGAGACCGCCTAGAGAGAGGTGGGCCTGGCCTGTTCGGCGTTCGCGGATACTTAACACGCTTAACGAGATCTTGGTATTTGATCTGAGTTGGCTCTGAGCTTATACACACTAACCATCTACGCGGGAGTAGTTATGGGTATCCGGCGTCGTGGTATCGGCCAAGCACTTCGAGACGTCGGCGACGAGGCGGCTAGCGCGGATTGACTGGAGCGCTGCTAGGCTAGGTGCCTTCCGGCCGCCCTGCATAGCGTCTTGAGGTGTGCTCGAGGCGATGGGCCCGGACCCCTGGCGCTTAGGTTTAGACCGGCGTCTTGGCCTCTCTGTTGTGCCTAGGTGGGGTTGCGGCGTGTTGATCTTCATGGCGGGCATGACCGGAAAGTGTGTCTGCCAAATGGGATCAAGCGTCTTTGGGTAAGATGGTGCACCCTGCAGTGAAGTTAATCTATTGAATAGCCGTGATCTTGATAGCAGGGCGACTTGGAGTTGTACCTTGAGCTTATGACAACTAGAACCGGATACTTGATAAAACACACCCTTCCAAGTGCGGATACAACGGTGGTCGCTCTCTCTCGGGGATACGAGGAGGGATCGCGGGTAGGATTATTGCTATGTGATGTTACTTGGAGGAGTTCAGATTGTCCTCTTCTACTGTTGCAAGGCGGTGATCGAAGCGTAGTCTTCGATAAGACTAGCTATCCCCTCTTATTCCGACATTCTGCGATTCGGTCCATCGATATGGCCCTTTACACATATATCCACGCATATGTAGTGTAGCTCCTTGCTTGCAGTACTTTGGATGAGTACTCACGGTTGCATTGTTTCCCCTTTCCCCTATCTATACTCGATTGCTGCAGCAGACGATGGAGCCAGGGGCGAGCGCCACCGCCGATGGCGACTACTACTGCGGAGGTGCCTACTACTACGTGCAGCCCGGCCGGCGACGACCGAGAGTAGCTAGGAGGATCCCGTGCAGGAGGCTGCGCCTCTTCGTCTGTATCCCAGTTTGTGCTAGCCTTCTTAAGGCAAACTTGCTTAACTTATGTCTGTACTCAGATATTGTTGCTTCCGCTGACTCGTCTATGATCGAGCACTTGTATTCGAGCCCTCGAGGCCCCTGGCTTGTATTATGATGCTTGTATGACTTATTTTTATTTGTAGAGTTGTGTTGTGATATCTTCCCGTGAGTCCCTGATCTTGATCGTACACATTTGCGTGCATGATTAGTGTACGATTAAATCGGGGGCGTCACAATTGCAAGCATCCGCAACTACAACAAAAGTATTAAGGTAAACCTAACCATAACATGAAACATACGGATCCAAATCAGCCCCTTACGAAGCAACGCATAAACTAGGGTTTAAGCTTCTGTCACTCTAGCAACCCATCATCTACTTATTACTTCCCAATGCCTTCCTCTAGGCCCAAATAATGGTGAAGTGTTATGTAGTCGACATTCACATAACACCACTAGAGGTTAGACAACATACATCTCATCAAAATATCGAGCGAATACCAAATTCACATGACTACTAATAGCAAGACTTCTCCGTGTCCTCGGGAACAAGCGTAACTACTCACAAAGCATATTCATGTTCATAATCAGAGGGTAATAATATGCATAAAGGATCTGAACATATGATCTTCCGCCAAGTAAACCAACTAGCATCAACTACAAGGAGTAATCAACACTACTAGCAACCTACTAGCACCAATCCGGACTTGGAGACAAGAATTGGATACAAGAGATGAACTAGGGTTTGGAGATAAGATGGTCTTTGGTGAAGATGTTGATGGAGATTGCCCTCTCCCGATGAGAGGGCGTTGGTGATGATGATGGCAATGATTTCCCCCGGAGGGGAAGTGTCCCCAGCAGAATAGCTCTGCGGAGCCCTAGATTGGTTCCGCCAAGGTGCCGCCTCGTGGCGTGAGTCTCGTCCGAAAGGTTGCTTATGATTTTTTCTCATCGAAAGAGCTCATATAGGAGAAGATGGGCGTCGGAGAGCCACCGGGGGCCACGAGGTAGAGGCGCGCGCCGGGGGGCGCGCCCCACCCTCGTGAGCAGGTGTGGGCCCCTGGCCTTCATCTTTGGCGACGATTTTTCTTTATTTATTTTAAGACATTCCGTGGAGTTTCAGGACTTTTGGAGTTGCAGAATAGGTCTCAATATTTGCTCCTTTTCGGCCGAATTCCAGTGCCGGCATTCCCGTCTTCATGGTAAACCTTGTAAAATAAGAGAGAATAGCCATAAATATTGTGACATAACGTAAAATAACAGCCCATAATGCAATAAATATCGATATAAAAGCATGATGCAAAATGGACGTATCAACTCCCCCAAGCTTAGACCTCGCTTGTCCTCAAGCGAAAAGCCGATAACAATAAATATGTCCTCATGTTTAGAGGTAGAGGCGTCGATAAAAATAAAATACGGACATGAAGGCATCATGATTATTCTCATAACAGCAACATATATAAATTTTGTCATATGATTACTTATGTTCAAGTGATGATCTTTTCACAATGCAAAAGTATGAATCAGAAACTTTATTGGGCACCATCAAAGTATAACCTTAGTCATTGAAGCAATTGCAATTTATCATAACATCGGAAAGAGTCTATGTCAGAGCTTAAAAGCAAGTCCACATACTCAACTATCACTTAGTCCTTCATAATTGCTAGCACTCACGCAATACTTGTGGTTACGGAGTTTTAATCGGACACAGAGAAAGATAGGGACTTATAGTTTTGCCCCACAACCTTTTACCTCAAGGGTAATGTCAACAATAATAATTCATGCTCCCCCACATCCAACTAGATATATATATATATATATATATATATATATATATATATATATATATATATATATATATATATATATATATATATATATATATATATATATATATATATATATATATATATATCATGTTCTTTCAACATCTTTGGGCTTGCCAAAGGATAAAATGAAAAAAGAAAGGTGAAGATCACCGTGACTCTTGCATAAGGTAGAAGATAATAATAAAAGATAGGCCCTTCGCAGAGGGAAGAGAGGTTGCCATGCGCTTTTATGGTTTGATGCACAAAATCTTAATGCAAAAGAACGTCACTTTATATTGCCCTTGTATGTGAACCTTTATTATGCGGTCCGTCGCTTTTATTGCGTCCACAACAAGTTCGTACAAAGCTTATTTCTCTGCACTAATAAGTCATGCATATTTAAAGAGCAATTTTTATTGCTTGCACCGATGACAACTTACTTGAAGGATCTTACTCAATCCATAGGTAGATATGGTGGACTCTCATGGCTAAACTGGTTTAAGGGTATTTGGAAGCACAAGTAGTATCTCTACTTGGTGCTGAGAATTTGGCTAGCATGAGGGGGAAAGACAAGCTCAACATGTTAGGAGATCCATAACAATATACTTTATCTCAGATATAAGAAAACATAACTCATTACGTTGTCTTCCTTGTCCGACATCAACTCTTTAGCATTTCATATTTTAATGAGTGTTCCCAATCATAAAAGTTGTCAATGAAAATATATCTATATGTGAAACCTCTCTCTCCTTATTACTTCCTATTAATTGCAACGATGACCAAACTATATTTGCCAACTCCCAACAATTTTTAATCATCATACTCTTTCTATTTGAAGTCATCGCTCTCAATAAGATCAATATGAACTCTTTGTTTCTTTTTATTCTTTTCTTTTATTCACTCAAGATCATGGAAAAATAATCAAGCCCTTGACTCAACACCAATCTTTATTATATATAGCTCACGGACTCGATTGCATAGAGGGATCATAAAGCAAAACTTCAAAACTAGATCATGCTATGACTTTATTCTACTATATCAAGATACTACTAATAGGATCAAACTAAGAAAAACGGTAAAGATAGGAGTTGTGATGGTGATACGATACCGGGGCACCTCCCCCAAGCTTGGCAGTTGCCAAGGGGAGTGCCCATACCCATGTGATTATGTCTCCTTCTTTGTTGTTGGCGGTGGAGGTGTTGTTGATGATGCAAGCTTGTCGTCCACCTTCCATGGCATAGGCTCACCCTCATAGAAGGATGATCGAGTCTCAGAAATCCTCAAATCTGCAGCGGAAACAGCTCGAAACGAAAGCAGAGGATATTTGCGTGATACGGTCGTCAAAACCTTGGGAGAATATATAATGAATTTTACAGACCAAAATCGTGCTGCAAGAAAAGCGGAGTCTGGAGGGCACACGAGGTGCTCACGAGGTGGGGCGTGCCGGGGGGTAGGCGCGCCTCCACCCTCGTGGAGGCCTCGTGTCCTCCCGGACTGCTACTTATTTTTCTATTTTTCTAAATATTCCAAAATGGAGAAATATTGCCTTAGAATTTGTTTTGGAGTCGGTTTACTAACCGTAACACATACCTATTCCTTTTCGGAGTCTGGAACGTTCTGGAAAGTGTCCCTTATGTATTCCTCCGGGGTTACGGTTTCAATAATATTAGTTTCAACATTTATAGGATTACCTGAGATATAGTGTTTGATTCTTTGACCGTTTACCACTTTCGGATTTGTGCCTTCGAAGTTGTTGATTTTTGTGGCACTGGAACGATAGACCTCCTCGATAACATAGGGACCTTCCCACTTGGAGAGAAGTTTTCCTGCAAAAAATCTTAAGCGAGTTGTATAGCAATACATAATCACCTACATTAAACTCACGCTTTTGTATCCTTTTGTCATGCCATCTTTTAACTTTTTCTTTAAACAACTTGGCATTTTCATAAGCTTGGGTTCTCCATTCATCAAGTGAGCTAATATCAAATAACCTCTTCTCACGGCAAGTTTGAAATCATAGTTGAGCTCTTTAATAGCCCAATATGCCTTATGTTCTAATTCGAGAGGTAAGTGACATGCTTTTTAGTAAACCATTTTATACGGAGACATACCCATAGGATTCTTATATGCAGTTTGTAGCGACTGACCCAAAATCGGTCAAATCTACGTATCATACCATCCCAAGATCATCTTTGGTACTCACGATTACATCGATAAAGTAATCAAAGTTCAATCACACCTGAATATCATTAAACGATTCTCATATAGAGTCTTTATTACAAGGGAATAAATTGGCTCAAGGCCAACTCATGAGAAATAAACTACTAATGCTGCGGAGCGTCGAAGGTAAGCGAGTCCATCCGACTCAAAGGGCAATCGCCAAGCGCGGGCGTAGCCTCACTCTGATCGGAATATATCTCTGCAACATAATACGTTGCAGCCATGTAGGTCAGCTTTTGGAATAAGCTGGCAAGTCATGAAGAATAACAATAATAAAGTTACTAACTCTATATGCATTTTTGGCTGTAGAGCTCTAAGTTTCATCATTTTGCGAAAAGCAAATTTTATCCTACTACAGTGGACTTGCTTGCAAACTACTACAATTGTTGGTAGTTATTGAGATGGTTCCGCCAACCAATATCTCGTTCCCAAATTATTAAGTCATAAACCCCACAAATTAATCCATTAGTTTTAGTGTTGAGATATCCGAATACTTCCAAGTTCCAGAGGCTCAAATGTCCGTAACCGGGGACACGGCTAATCGATTAGATCTTTAACTCTGCAGAGGGTTGCGCACTTTCCCCGCAAGAATCATTCCCTCCTTTAAAGTCTTTGCACTTCATGGTGTTTGAAGGCGGACCAGATGAAACGAGGTCTTCAAAGAGTTCTTACGCCACTGCCGGTACCCATCAATCCTACCGTTCGTCTACTTCTCGTAGTACCGTCCAGCCAGCGTCACTACTAGGGTCAACCCAGCGAGCCCATAATGGCTTGCGGCTGCACTGTAAGCTTCGGTCATGGGGCACCCATCCTTCTCTTTGTGGCTGGGTGAAGCTTTCCATGAGGATGTCATGGCGCTTCTCCATGCATCCCGGCCACCACTGGGTGCTCCAGGGTGCCCGTCAACCGTCCTCCACCCAGTAGTGATTTTCCGAAGTCCATCTTGATCATTGTAGTCCATGGGGTTGTCATCATCATTGACTCTCACATCTTGCTTATGAATTTCACTCATCCCAAATCCCGTCTACGAGCATAGCAAAATAACTACTACGTCCCGGGGTCATGGTAACAAGGGGATTGGTTCATCCTACCACATGATACTACTCAAGTTTAATGACTTCAAGATTTCACTACTGCATGCATGGTGGGGTGGTGACAACTACTAATGCACAAAACATAGGTATAGAAATAACATGATCAAAACTTGCCTTGCTGATGATCCTTGTAAGCTAAAGAGTCGTAGTAGCAAGCTTCGCACTCCGGAAACTCTACCGAGACAAACAATAGCACAATAAGCACAAAGCAATAGGATCACACAACATAGCAAAAGTAACATAACACAACAAATCAACCAAAACCAAATCCAAAAGGAAAACTCAAAGAAACCAATTCAAAGTTTTTCCCTACTCCAAACAATAACTAAAATAGTTTTTATATAACAAAAATTCCTTAATATAACCTAATCATGCTTTTAAGTTAACTTAACAGAAAAGGTTTCACTAAGCAACTAGGAGCAAAAAGAATTAATTAAAAGCTATTATAAAACTCATATTAGGCCTAAACCAATTTCTATTAAGAAAAATAAATTAAAACTTTTATTAATTATAAATAAAAGTTCATCTACTAGAATGACAGAAACTAACCTAGAATAACTAATCACAAGTTAAAAATAAATTAATTTACTAATTAATTTAATAGGAAAACATCACCTAGCTAATTAATTAGAATTAATAGGATTCTGCTTAAAACTAATTATTTATTAACCCTAAAATACCAAAGTTAATTTCTAGGGTTTGACAATGACAAAATAAAGTTGGGGCAAAAGGAATCATGCAAAAATAATTTTTCTAACTAAAGTTATAGCAGATTTACTATTCTGACTAAAACTAAAATAAAGCAATTTTATTTATTTTAACATAGCTAAATATATATTCTACAGAAACTACATAAAATTTGCAATCCAACAAAAAAGAATCACTCAAAAATATTAAGCAGAATAAAAGATATGAATTTTTGAAAAGCGAAACTATTACGCTAAAACAGAAAAAATCAAAATAAAAGAAAAAGGCCTAATGGGCCTATCTCGTGCCTACAATGCGTTAGATAGCCTAACGGGCCTAGGGTTAACTAAAGCGAACCGCCTAAAAGAAATAAACCTAACCTAAAATAAACCGATTGGACCGGCGGTTTCTAAATAAAACCTACCCCTTGGGGTTTCTAATCGAGGCCGTCGATTTGAGATCAGACGGGGGGGAGGCGTTGCGGTGGCTTACGGACTCGGCGGCGGGCAGTGGCAGCGAGAGTCGTCGGGGCTTCAGGCGTCAGTGAGCTCAGTGAGTCGTCGAGGAGATCTGAGGAGCACGGGAGTGGTTTGGTGGGGTCGGGGTTGGTCGGGGAACTAGGCGGCGGCGGCGACTTTGGCGTGAGGAGAGCTTCAGACTCCGGCGACGTCAGCAGGAGGAGAGAGGTCTGGCGAGGTCTCGGGGAATGGGGTCTGTGAGCTCGGCTTTATAGCACTGGGGTCAGGCGGCTTGAAGTCGATCAGGCGGATCGGGATCCGGATCCTTGGGATCCGCGATCTCCAGCGAGTCGCATGTGTGAGGGGGAAGAAGAGGCGGGGCCCACGGGTCAGTGAGAGAGGGAGGGTGAGGCGGCGGTCGGCCGAAGCCTGGGGTTCGGCAAGAGGGGAGGCGGTCGGGTATTTGGGCTGGCTGTTGGCCTAGTGGGCTTGGTGGCTTGGGCAGCCTTGAGGTCTTGTGCATTTGGGCTTAGGGTGGTTCGGTTTGGCGCCCGGGGTTTTTCTTTATTTTTAAATAAAACAAAAACAAAAATAAAACAATATCTATAAATATTTTATATAGGGTATATATATACCAAAATGATCGGGGAATATTCCTTTCATTTGAACATTTTCCAAAGGAAAATCAAACTTCATAAAATCTATTTTTTCAAATTCAAATAAATTTCAGATTTGAATCCAAATCTTTTGGCATTGTTTCCTCTGATATTTTTGGAGTGTCATGTTTGCTCCTCTCATACTTTTGATCAAGTATTTATCGGGCTTAGTTTTGAAATGATTCCCACATGCCAAAGTTTGAAATTCAAATTCAAAACTCAAAATTCTTTGAAACTTCAAATGGCATTCAAATTCAAGCAGGATGCATAGGATGCTTAGCTATAATTGTAAAACATTCCAAATAGGAAATTTGGGATGTTACAAACCTACCACCTTAAGATGAATCTAGCCCTCGAGATTGGGTTAACTAACAAATAGGTGCGGATGGTCTCGAAGAAGATCTTCTTGGCGTTCCCAGTGGCTTCTTCCTCGGTGTGGTGACTCCACAGCACCTTGCAAAATTTGATGACCTTGCTGCGGGTGACTCGCTTGCAGTCTCGAGAATTGGACGGGTTTCTCCTTGTAAGTCAGATCCTTTGTCAAGCTGTATGGCCTCTAGGGGCCTTGTGTCTCTCAACGGAACATCGGCCATGTCGGCATGACACTTCTTGGTGAGAAACATGGAAGACATCATGAACTCGGACAATCCTTCCGGCAATTCCAACTTGTATGCAACTTCTCCACGACGTTCGAGGATTTTGTAGGGGCCAATGAATCGGGTGCTAATTTTCCTTGACTCCAAACCTCTTGATTCCACGAAGTAGTGACACACGAAGGTATGCTCGGTCTCCCACTTCGTAAGTCACTTCCTTGCGCTTCTTGTCGGCGTAAATCTTACATTCATGACTGTGCTATCTTGAGCCTGTCTCGAATCAGCTTGACTTTCTCTTGGAATCCTTGATAAGATCGGAACGAAAATGATCGATCTCAACATTATCCCACAACAATGGTGTTCGCACCTCCTTCCGTATAGAGCTTGAAGGGCCATCTTCAAACTGGATTGATAAGCTGTTGTTGTATGAGAACTCTGCGTATGGCAAATTATCATCCCAGCTAGACCCATAGTCTAGCACACAAGCTCTCAACATGTCTTCCGAATCTGATTGACTCTCTCGGTGCATCCATCTGTCTGCGGATGAAAAGCTGTCTTGAATTCAGCCTCGTACCCAAAGTTTCATGCAAGCTGCTTCCAAAACTTTGAGGTAAACTGCGTTCCTCTATCGACACGATTTTCCTCGGAACTCCATGCGGACATACGATCCTGGTCATGTATATCTTGGCCAACTTAGCCTGGTATAGGTAGTCTTCACGGAATGAAGTGAGCTACCTTGGTCAAGCGATCAACTACTACCGAGATAGAATCATAACTTTGAGCGGGTCTGGGTAATCCTGTGATGAAATCCATACCAAGTTTCTCCCATTTCCAATCGGGAATCGGCAAAGGTTGAAGTAACCTGCTGGCTTCGATGTTACGCCTTTACGTTGGCAAACATCGCATCTTGCTACGTGCTCGGCAATGTCCTTCTTCATACCATCCACGAAACTTTGCTTCAAATCCGGTACATCTTGGTGTTGCGGGATGAATCGAATCTGATGAATCATGAGCCTCTGAAGAATTAGCTTCTGAGCTCGGGATCATTGGGCACATAATCGATCCTCAAACCATATAGTTCCGTGTTCATCCTTACGGAATCCTTTAGCTTTTCCTTCCTCCATCTTTTGCTTTATCTCATCGATTTCCTTGTCCGACTTACGGGCTTCACGAATCCTTTCGGTCAAGGTGGACTGAACTTCGAGTTGCAACAAAACCTTTGGAACTATCTCCGATCGGAGATCTCGAGGTCGTCGACTAACTCTGGGTAATCCTCCTGTTGTAGAGTATTCACATAACTCTTACGGCTCAAAGCATCTGCTACAACATTAGCTTTACGGGGTGGTAATGCAGTCTCATGTCGTAGTCCTTTATCAACTCTAGCCATCTCCTCTGCTTGAGGTTTAATTCCTTCTGCGTGAAGATATACTTCAAACTCTTGTGATCGTGTAGACATCACAGCGGTTTCCGATGAGGAAATGTCTCAGGTCTTGAGTGCATGCACTACAGTTGCTAACTCCAAATCATCGTGGCATAATTCATCTCATGAGGCCGTAGCTATGCGGAGGCATAAGCTACAACCTTACCTTCCTGCATCAATACTCCTCCGAGTCCTTGACGCGAAGCGTCTAATAAACCTGGTATTCCTTGTGTATGTCCGGCAAAATCAACACTAGGCGGTGACCAACCGTTTCTTCAATTCTGAAAACTGGCTTCACATTCCTCGGTCCAAACATACTTGGCTTCCTTCTTCAACATTCGGTCATGGGCTTGGCAATCTTGAGAAGTTCTCAATGAACCTCCGATAATATCCTGCGAGTCGAGAAAACTACGGATCTCCTTGGTGAGGTGGGCAGCGCCAATCGGTGACTGATTCAACCTTGGCGGGATCAACTGCTATTCCTTCTCCTGAAATAACATGTCAGGAATCCAACTTCCTTCACCAAAATTCACATTTGCTGAACTTGGCATACTGGCGATGTTCTCGAAGTTTCTCGAACTAGGCATAAATGCTCCTTATGCTCTTCCTCGCTCTTGGAGAATATCAATATATCATCGATGAACACCACGACAAACTTGTCCAGATATTCCATGAACACCTTGTTCATCAAATTCATAAGTATGCAGGAGCATTAGTCAATCCAAATGACATGACGGTATACTCATATAAACCATACACAGTGGTGAATGCTGTTTTGGGTATATCCTTTTCACGGATCTTCAAGCGATGATACCACGATCGAAGATCGATCTTAGAGAATACCTTGGCTCCAACTAGCTGATCAAACAAGTCATTGATCATCGGCGGGGGTACTTGTTCTTGATGGTTACTTCGTTCAATGCACGATAATCCACAACCATCCTCAAGCTTCCATCCTTCTTCTCTACCAAAAGAACTGGGGCTCCCCAAGGTGATGAGCTTGGGCGAATATATCCTTTCTCCAATAACTCATTTATTTGATCCTTGATCTCTTTCAACTCATTCGGTGGCATCCGATAAGGTCTCTTGGATATTGGGGCTGTGCGGGCAATAACTCAATCAGAAATTCAATGTCCTGTCCGTGGCATTCACAGTAATTCCTCAGGAACACATCGGAAATTCTTGCACTCTGGCACTTCCTCTGAACAACTCCGTGAGAATGCATGATTCTTCATCTGGCTGTGCTGGCTACATACTTGATCCTCTTACGCTCCGGGGTGGTGAGCTGAATAGACTTGCGGGCACGATCAATGTTCCTTCAAACTTTGACAACCAATCCATGCCTAGGATTACATCCAAGGTCTGGGTTTCCAACACTATGAGGTCCACGGAAATTTATGATTCCCGATGTTGAGGGTTGCAGGACAGCCTACACTGCCATCATTTCTCCTCTGCGGGCCCGGCGCGAAGGGGCTTCTAAGGGTTCTAGTCGTAACCCGTACTTTTCCACAACTACCCTTGATATGAATGAATCGTTGCACGAATCAAAGAGAACCAAAACTGAGCGTGAATTCAATAAAACTTACCAACCACGATTATGCGGCTGATCATAGGCGTCCTCCACGTCGATGTGGTTCACGAGCACGAGGAAGCGGTTTGGCTTCTTCTTTGAGCCTCCATTGCCATTTCCATTCCTCGCTTGCCCTCCGGGCGTCGGTGGCGTAGTGCCTGTCTTACGGCACTTGAAGCGGTGATGTGGCTCAGATCCTTGGGCCGGGGCAGAAGCGGTGCTGATTGCCATTACCATTGCCATTGCCATTGCCATGGCCGACTTGTTGTCTGGCTGCGGTTGTTCCCATTTCCTCCATGGTTATGACCTCCATGGTTATGATGGGTGTGCCCTCCCGAGTATGGTGCATAGCGGGCTTCTGCTGAGCTCTGAGTTGTGCTTCCCCAGGCTGTACTTCCGCTTGCGGCTTCTATCTGCTGCTTTGCTTGCCTTCCGAATGGTGGCCTTGTCTACCAGCTCTGGTAGTTGTTGAAAGTAGCCACAATAAGCTGCATGCTCAGTTCATCATTGAGTCCCTCAAGGAACTTCTCTGCTTGGCGGCATCTGTGGCCACATCATCGAGGGCATAGCGGCGAGCTTGCTGAATTCATCCACGTCTTGTGCCACGATGCGGTTCCCCTGGCGCAAGTTGCGGAACTCACGCTTCTTGAGACTCATGGCTCCGGTGAGACATGAGCGGTGCGGAAAACTGCTGGAATTGATCCCAAGTGATGGCACCAATGGGAAAAGTGGCGGTGTAATTCTCCCACCAAGAAGCTGCAGGTCCATCCGGTTGATGTGCGACAAAGCGCACCTTCTCCGCATCAGTGCATCCAACGGTGACTAGCTCTCTTCCGATTTTGCGGAGCCAATCATCAGCCACAATCGGCTCAGTGCTACTAGAGAACACTGGCGGATTCAACCTCAGAAATCGAGTCAAGTTGTCCACAGTGGGTGGTGGCGGTGGCGGTGGATTGTTGGCGGTGTTGTTCTGATTCTGAATAAGGAGCTGCATCAGTGCATTCTGCTGTTGGAGCAGCTGGGTGAGCTCTGGCGGGAAACCAGTGTCACGTCTCGGAGGCATCTGGTGTTTTGGAGGGGATGAGAAATTTAGAATAGAACAATGGTCTATGAGGAATACACTACCCATATGAATGCACAATCATAACACACCAATCATTTATTCATTCCACTCAAACATTGTTCAAACTCGATTACAAAAGCTCATGACTAATCGAAGGGAAAACATCGGCCTAACTGATCGACGAAAAAGTAAAAGATAACATGGTGGTCGACTAAAAGTCTTTATCGATGGCGCCTCCTCTTGGGGTTTCCTTGATGGTACTCCTTGAAATCCTGATCATTGCTCACGAGGGTGCTTCATCTCCACTCGGGTAAGGTCCTCTCCCAAGTCCATCTTTTCCTCTATCGCGGCAAGCTTCATCTTGGATCGTCGACTATCTCCATGAAGTCCGTGATTTCTTCCTCATAGCCAAGGAAGTCTGCGTGCCTTCTCCTCCAGTTCGATTCGCGGAACAAAAGCTTCCGTGTGTCTTGAGTTCTGGCGAGTCTGAATCTCCGTTTCACGAGAAGACACTCCAAGTCTGGATGTCGAGAGAGTGGAATCGTCCTCAATGGTACGGATGATATCTCCATTCCTTGCCTGCGAGAAACCATGGCGAGTCGAGTGATCGAGCTCGGCCTGTACTCCTCTTGGAGATTTCCAAGTGCTCGATAGATCGCCACGTCCCTTCCGATGATCCAGTTGAACTCGGTGAACTCAAAGTTGATAGGCTCCGTGTGTCCTCCAAAGGTTCTCCCTGGGATATGCACTTCAATCCTGTAGCGGGTGTCCGTTGGAAGTGCATTAGTGGGTTTCCGGTGATCGAGGTAGAGCTATCTTCACTGCTTCACCATCTGGACCAGCTTTCTTCCGAAGGGCATCGTCTCATCGGGCTGGCAGAACTCCGGTAGCAAAACTGGGGTGAAATCGGCGGCCATCTAGAATGTTGCAAAGGGGAGAAGAGTCAGATGAACAGGGAAGAATTATAGAATGAAAAGGGGTTCAAAGTAAATGGTCTCGCTTATGGCTTTCCGATCCTAGGGGTTACGATCCTACGGTCAGCGTGTGCTCGATACCATCTCTGTGGCGACGACCCAAAATCGGTCAAATCTACGTATGCATACCATCCCAAGATCATCTTTGGTACTCACGGTACATCGATAAAGTAATCAAAGTTCAATCACACCTGAATATCATTAAGCGATTCTCATATAGAGTCTTTATTACAAGGGAATAAATTGGCTCAAGGCCAACTCATGAGAAATAAACTACTAATGCTTTGAGCGTCGAAGGTAAGCGAGTCCATCCGACTCAAAGGGCAATCGCCAAGCGCGGGCGTAGCCTCACTCTTGATCGGAATATATCTACGCAACATAATAGGTTGCAGCCATGTAGATCAGCTTTTGGAATAAGTGGCAAGTCATGAAGAATAACAATAATAAAGTTACTAACTCTATATGCATTTTTGGTGTAGAGCTCTAAGTTTCATCATTTTGCGAAAAGCAAATTTTATCCTACTACGGTGGACTTGCTTGCAAATTACTACAATTGTTGGTAGTTATTGAGATGGTTCCGCCAACCAATATCTAGTTCCCAAATTATTAAGTCATAAACCCACAAATTAATCCATTAGTTTTAGTGTTGAGATATCCGAATACTTCCAAGTTCAGAGGCTCAAATGTCCGTAACGGGGACACGGCTAATCGATTAGATCTTTAACTCTGCAGAGGGTTGTGCACTTTCCCATAAGAATTATTCCCTCCTTTAAAGTCTTTGCACTTCATGGTGTTTGAAGGCGGACAGATAAACAGGGTCTTCAAAGAGTTCTTACGCCCTTGCGGTACCCATCAATCCTACCGTTCGTCTACTTCTCGTAGTACCGTCCAGCCAGCGTCACTACTAGGGTCAACCCAGCGAGCCCATAATGGCTTGCGGCTGCACGAGTAAGCTTCGGTCATGGGGCATCCATCCTTCTCTTTGTGGCTGGGTGAAGCTTTCCGCGAGGATGTCATGGCGCTTCTCCATGCATCCCGCCACCTTGGGTGCTCGGGGTGCCCGTCAACAAATCCTCCACCCAGTAGTGATTTTCGAAGTCCATCTTGATCATTGTAGTCCATGGGGTTGTCATCATCATTGACTCTCACATCTTGCTTATGAATTTCACTAATCCCAAATCCGTCTCTGAGCATAGCAAAATAACTACTACGTCCGGGGTCATGGTAACAAGGGATTGGTTCATCCTACCACATGATACTACTCAAGTTTAATGACTTCAAGATTTCACTACTGCATGCATGGTGGGGTGGTGACAACTACTAATGCACAAAACATAGGTATAGAAATAACATGATCAAAACTTGCCTTCTTGATGATCCTTGTAAGCTAAAAAGTCGTAGTAGCAAGCTTAGCACTCAGGAAACTCTACCGAGACAAACAATAGCACAATAAGCACAAAGCAATAGGATCACACAACATAGCAAAAGTAACATAACACAACAAATCAACCAAAACCAAATCCAAAAGGAAAACTCAAAGAAACCAATTCAAAGTTTTCCCTACTCCAAACAATAACTAAAATAGTTTTATATAACAAAAATTCCTTAATATAACCTAATCATGCTTTTAAGTTAACTTAACAGAAAAGGTTTCACTAAGCAACTAGGAGCAAAAAGAATTAATTAAAAGCTATTATAAAACTCATATTAGGCCTAAACCAATTTCTATTAAGAAAATAAATTAAAACTTTTATTAATTATAAATAAAAGTTCATCTACTAGAATGACAGAAACTAACCTAGAATAACTAATCACAAGTTAAAAATAAATTAATTTACTAATTAATTTAATAGGAAAACATCACCTAGCTAATTAATTAGAATTAATAGGATTCTGCTTAAAACTAATTATTTATTAACCCTAAAATACCAAAGTTAATTTCTAGGGTTTGACAATGACAAAATAAAGTTGGGGCAAAAGGAATCATGCAAAAATAATTTTTCTAACTAAAGTTATAGCAGATTTACTATTCTGACTAAAACTAAAATAAAGCAATTTTATTTATTTTAACATAGCTAAATATATATTCTACAGAAACTACATAAAATTTGCAATCCAACAAAAAAGAATCACTCAAAAATATTAAGCAGAATAAAAGATATGAATTTTTGAAAGCGAAACTATTACGCTAAAACAGAAAAAATCAAAATAAAAGAAAAAGGCCTAATGGGCCTATCTTTGTGCTACTGTCGTTAGATAGCCTAACGGGCCCTAGGGTTAACTAAAGCGAACGGCCTAAAAAAATAAACCTAACCTAAAATAAACCGATTGGACCGGCGGTTTCTAAATAAAACCTACCCCTTGGGGTTTCTAATCGAGCCGTCGATTTGAGATCGAGACGGGCGTTGCGGTGGCTTCTAGGACTCGGCTGGCGGTGCAGAAGTCGTCGGGGCTTCAGGCGTCAGTGAGCTCAGTGAGTCGTCGGGGAGATCTGAGGAGCACGGGAGTGGTTTGGTGGGGTCGGGGTTGGTCGGGGAACTAGGGGCGTCGTGGCGACTTTGGCGTGAGGAGAGCTCAGACTCCGACGCGTCAGCGGGAGGAGAGGTCTGGCGAGGTCTCGGGGAATGGGGTCTGTGAGCTCGGCTTTATAGCCTGGGGTGAGGCGGCTTGGGGTCGATCAGGCGGATCGGGATCCGGATCCTTGGGATCCGGCGATCTCAGCGAGTCGTTCGTGGGCGAGGGAAGAAGAGGCGGGGCCAGGGTCAGAGAGAGGGAGGGTGAGGCGGCGGTCGGCCAAAGCCTGGGGTTTCGGCGAGGGGAGTCGGTGGGCTGGGCTGGCTGTTGGCCTAGTGGGCCGGTGGCTTGGGCCAAAGGCTGGGGTCTTGTTGGCTGGGCACAGGGTGCTTTGGTGGCGCCCGGGGGTTTTTCTTTATTTTTAAATAAAACAAAAACAAAAATAAAACAATATCTATAAATATTTTATATAGGGTATATATATATACCAAAATGATCAGGGGAATATTCCCTTTCATTTGAACATTTTTCCAAAGGCAAAATCCAAACTTTATAAAAATCTATTTTTTTCAAATTCAAATAAATTTCAGATTTGAATCCAAATCTTTTGGCATTGTTTCCTTTGATATTTTTGGAGTGTCATGTTTGCTCCTCTCATACTTTTGATCAAGTATTTATCAGGCTTAGTTTTTGAAATGATTCCCACATGCCAAAGTTTGAAATTCAAATTCAAAACTCAAAATTCTCTGAAACTTCAAATGGCATTCAAATTCAAACAGGATGCATAGGATGCTTAGCTATAATTGTAAAACATTCCAAATAGGAAATTTGGGATGTTACACAGTTCTATAGGCCCATAATGCATCATCAAGTTTCTTGGACCAATTCTTTCTAGACCTATTAACAGTCTTTTGCAAAATTAATTTGAGCTCTCTATTGCTCAATTCTACTTGACCACTAGACTGCGGGTGATATGGAGATGCAATTCTATGATTAACATCATATTTAGCAAGCATTTTACGGAAAGCACCATGAATAAAGTGTGAACCATCATCAGTCATTAAATATCTAGGGACTCCAAACCTCGGAAAAATAACTTCCATAAACATTTTAATAGAAGTGTTATGATCAGCACTACTAGTTGGAATAGCTTCTACCCACTTAGTAACGTAATCAACAGTAACTAAAATATGAGTGTATCCATTAGAGGCAGGAAAAGGTCCCATATAATCAAAGCCCCAAACATCAAATGGTTCAATAATAAGTGAATAATTCATAGGCATTTCTTGACGTCTACTAATATTACCAATTCTTTGACATTCATCACAAGACAAAACAAACTTACGGGCATCTTTGAAGAGAGTAGGCCAATAAAAACCAGATTGCAATACCTTATGTGCAGTTCTATCTCCAGCGTGGTGTCCTCCATAAGCTTCAGAGTGACACTTGCGTAGGATCGGTTCCTATTCATGCTCAGGTACACAACGTCTAATAACACCATCTACTCCTTCTTTATAAAGATGTGGGTCATCCCAAAAGTAATGTCGCAAATCATAAAAGAACTTTTTCTTTTGTTGGTATGTGAAGCTAGGTGGTATAAATTTAGCAACAATATTATTAGCATAATCAGCATACCATGGAGTGCTAGTGCTTACGACATTTAATTGTTCATCAGGAAAGCTATCATCAATAGGTAGTGGGTCATCAAGAACATTCTCTAACCTAGATAAGTTGTCTGCAACGGGGTTCTCAGCTCCTTTTCTATCAACAATATGCAAATCAAATTCTTGCAGCAAGAGAACCCACCTAATAAGTCTAGGTTTAGCATCTTTCTTTTCCATAAGATATTTAATAGCAGCATGATCGGTGTGAATAGTTACTTTAGAATCAACAATATAGGGTCTGAATTTATCACAAGCAAATACAAGCGCTAAAAGTTCCTTTTCGGTAGTAGCATAATTTCTTTGAGCATTGTCTAGAGTCTTACTAGCATAATGGATAACATTTAATTTCTTATCAACTCTTTGCCCGAACAGCACCTCTGACATAATCGGTAGCATCACACATAATTTCAAAGGGTAAATTCAATCGGTGGCTGAACTATAGGTGTAGAGACTAATGCTTTCTTAAGTATTTCAAATGCTTCTACACAATCATCATCAAAGACAAATGGTACATCTTTTTGTAATAAATTAGTCAGAGGCCGAGAAATTTTTGAGAAGTCCTTAATGAACCTCCTATAAAATCCGGCATGACCAAGGAAACTTCTTATACCTTTGATGTCCTTGGCATCTTTTCAATAGCATCAACCTTGGCTTTATCAACTTCAATACCTCTTTCAGAAACTTTGTGCCCCAAGACAATACCTTCATTAACCATAAAGTGGCACTTTTCCCAATTCAAGACAAGATTAGTTTCTTCACATCTCTGCAAAACTCAATCAAGATTGCTCAAGCAATCGTCAAAAGAGGAACCATAGACGGAAAAGTCGTCCATGAAAACCTCACAAAAGTCAGAGAATATAGCCATCATGCATCTTTGAAAGGTAGCAGGTGCATTACATAAACCAAAAGGCATACGTCTATAGGCAAAAGTACCAAAAGGGCATGTAAAAGTAGTCTTTGATTGATCTTTAGCCGACACAAGTATTTGAGAGAAACCGGAATAACCATCTAGAAAGCAATAATGTGTATGTTTGCATAATCTTTCTAGCATTTGATCGATAAAAGGTAAGGGGTAATGATCTTTCTTAGTAGCTTTATTTAATTTGCGGAAATCAATTACCATCCTCTAACCTGTGATAATTCTTTGCGGAATTAATTCATCTTTATCATTAGGGACAACAGTAATACCTCCCTTCTTAGGGACACAATGGACATGACTTACCCACTGACTATCAGCAACGGGATAAATTATACCTGCCTCCAGGAGTTTGAGTATTTCTTTTCTTACAACTTCTTTCATTTTAGGATTCAAACGTCGTTGAGGATCATGAACTGGTTTGGCATCCGCTTCCAAATTTATTTTATGTTGACATAGAGTGGGACTAATGCCCTTAAGATCATCGAGTATATCCAATAGCTGCGGTGCTTCTTGAGTTTTCAATAATCTTTCTTCTTCATGCTCTGAAAGGTTAGCACTAATAATAACAGGATATATTTTCTTTTCATCAAGATAAGCATATTTAAGATTATCAGGCAACGGTTTAAGCTCAAACACGGGATCACCCTTGGGTGGAGGAGGATCCCCTAGGATTTCAACAGGCAAATTGTGTTTCAGAATAGGTTCTTGTTTAAAGAATACTTCATCTATTTCCCTTCTTTCATTCATGAACATATCATTTTCATGGTCTAGCAAATAGTGTTCCAAAGGATCACTAGGAGGCACGACAATAGAAGCAAGACAAATAATTTCATCCTTACTAGGCAATTCTTCCTCACGATGTTGTTTACTAAATTTAGAGAAATTGAACTCATGAACCATATCATCCAAGCCAACAGTAACAACATTCTTTTTGCAGTCTATCGTAGCATTAACAGTATTCAAGAAGGGTCTACCAAAAATAATGGGACAAAAGCTATCTTGTGGAGAACCAAGAACAAGAAAATCAGCGGGATATTTGGTTTTTCCACACAAGACTTCAACATATCTAACAGTTCCCATTGCAGGTATAGTATCTCTATTGGCAAGTTTAATTGTAACATCAATATCTTCTAACTCAGCAGGTGCTATATCATGCATAATTTCTTTATATAAGTCAATGGGTATAACACTAGCACTAGCACCCATATCACATAAGCCATGATAACAATGATCTCCTATTTTAACAGAAATAACAGGCACGCCTACCACAGGTCTATGTTTATCTCTATCACAGGGTTTAGCAATACTAGCAGTTTCACCAGAGAATTGAATGACATGTCCATCAATATTATCATACAAGATATCTTTAACAATAGCAATATTAGGTTCTACTTTGACTTGCTCAGGAGGTGTATAAGTTCTAGTATTGCTTTTACGAACAACAGTTGAAGCTTTAGCATGATCCTTTACTCTAACAGGGAAAGGTGGTTTCTCAACATAAGAGGTAGGAACAATAGGATCATTATAAGTGACAGTCTTTTCTTCAACTTTAATAGGTGCAGCTACTTTTACTTCTATGGGAGGATGATATTTAAACCGCTTCTCTTTAGGGAGATCAACATAAGTAGCAAAAGATTCACAGAAAGAAGCTACTATCTCAGAGTCAAGTCCATATTTAGTGCTAAACTTACGGAAGATATCGATATCCATAAAAGATTTAACACAATCAAACTTAGGTGTCATACCTGACTCCTTACCTTCGTCGAGGTCCCAATCTTCAGAGTTGCGTTTAATTCTATCCAATAAATTCCATCTGAATTCAATAGTCTTCATCATAAAAGAGCCAGCAGAAGAAGTATCGAGCATGGTGCGATTGTTATCAGAAAGCCGAGCATAAAAATTCTGAAGAATTGTTTCTCTTGAGAGGTCATGATTGGGGCATGAATATAACATTGATTTAAGCCTCCCCCAAGCTTGAGCGATGCTTTCTCCTTCGCGAGGCCAAAAATTGTATATATAATTGCGATCACGATGAACAAGATGCATAGGGTAATACTTTTGATGAAATTCCAATTTCACTCTTTTATAGTTCCATGATCTCGTATCATCACATAGCATATACCATGTCAATGCGTCTCCCTCCAAAGATAAAGGGAAAGCCTTCTTATTAACAACATCATCGGGTATACCTGCAAGCTTAAATAGTCCACAAATATCATCCACATAGCATAGATGCTCGTCAGGATGCTTTGTTCCATCTCCTGCAAAAGTGTTAGCTAGCAGTTTTTCCATCATACCCGAAGGAAATTCAAAAGGAGTTTCATTTTCAATAGGTTCAGTAGGTTGAGTAGGTTGAGGAGCAACTCTTTGCTCTACTGGACGGGGTGAAGATACCTCGAACAAGCCCCTCAGAGAATTACTTTCCATAATAACAAGTGATGAGAAAATTTCAGCACACTATATAAATTTTCCTTACCAAATTCCACCTACCAAAGGCGCTTCACTCCCGGCAGCGGCGCTAGAAAAGAGTCTTGATGACCCACAAGTATAGGGGATCTATCGTAGTCCTTCGATAAGTAAAGTGTCGAACCCAACGAGGAAGCGAAGGAAATGATAAGCGGTTTTCAGCAAGGTATTCTCTGCAAATCTTGAAATAAGTGGTAATAGATAGTTTTGTGATAAGGTAAATTGTAACGAGCAACAAGTAACAAAAGTAAATAAGGTGCAGCAAGGTGGCCCAATCCTTTTTGTAGCAAAGGACAAGCGGAACAAACTCTTATAATAGGAAAAGCGCTCCGAGGACACATGGGAATATCGTCAAGCTAGTTTTCATCACGTTCATATGATTCCCGTTCGGTACTTTGATAATTTGATATGTGGGTGGACGGTGCTTGGGTGCTGTTCTTACTTGAACAAGCATCCCACTTATGATTAACCTCTATTGCAAGCATCCATAACTACAACAAAAGTATTAAGGTAAACCTAACCATAGCATGAAACATATGGATCCAAATCAGCCCTTACGAAAGCAACGCATAAACTAGGGTTTAAGCTTCATCACTCTAGCAACCCATCATCTACTTATTACTTCCCAATGCCTTCCTCTAGGCCCAAATAATGGTGAAGTGTTATGTAGTCGACGTTCACTTAACACCACTAGAGGTTAGACAACATACATCTCATCAAAATATCGAACGAATACCAAATGCACACGACTACTAGTAGCAAGACTTCTCCCGTGTCCTCAGGAACAAACGTAACTACTCACAAAGCATATTCATGTTCATAATCAGAGGGATAATAATATGCATAAAGGATCTGAATATATGATCTTCCACCAAGTAAACCAACTAGCATCAACTACAAGGATTAATCAACACTACTAGCAACCTACTAGCACCAATCCCGGACTTGGAGACAAGAATTGGATACAAGAGATGAACTAGGGTTTGGAGATAAGATGGTGCTGGTGAAGATGTTGATGGAGATTGCCCTCTCCCGATGAGAGGAGTGTTGGTGATGACGATGGCGATGATTTCCCCCTCCGGAGAAGTGTCCCAATGAACAGCTCTGCCGGAGCCCTAGATTGGTTCCGCCAAGGTTCCGCCTCGTGGCGGCTGAGTCTCGTCCCGAAAGGTTGCTTATGTTTTTTTTCTCATGGAAAGAGCTCATATAGGAGAAGATGGCGTCGGAGAGCCACCGGGGGCCCACAAGGTAGGGGGCGCCCGGGGGAGGCCGCCCCACCCTCGTGAGCGGTGTGGGCCCTTGGCCTTCATCTTTGGCGACGATTTTTCTTTATTTATTTTAAGACATTCCGTGGAGTTTCAGGACTTTTGGAGTTGCGAGAATAGGTCTCAATATTTGCTCCTTTTCGGCCAGAATTCCGGTGCAGGCATTCCCCTCTTCATGGTAAACCTTGTAAAATAAGAGAATAGCCATAAATATTGTGACATAACGTAAAATAACAGCCCATAATGCAAGAAATATCGATATAAAAGCATGATGCAAACTGGGACGTATCAACTCCCCAAGCTTAGACCTCGCTTGTCCTCAAGCGAAAAGCCGATCTTGATAAATATGTCCTCATGTTTAGAGGTAGGCGTCGATAAAAATAAAATACGGACATGAAGGCATCATGATTATTCTCATAATAGCAACATATATAAATTTTGTCATATGATTACTTATGTTCAAGTGATGATCTTTTCACAATGCAAAAGTATGAATCAGAAACTTTATTGGGCACCAGCAAAGTATAACCTCAGTCATTGAAGCAATTGCAATTTATCATAACATCGGAAAGAGTCTATGTCATAGCTTAAAAGCAAGTCCACATACTCAACTTAATACTCTAGATGCATGCTGGATAGCGGTCGATGTGTGGAGTAATAGTAGTAGATGCAGAATCGTTTCGGTCTACTTGTCATGGACGTTATGCCTATATACATGATCATACCTAGATATTCTCATAACCATGCTCAACTCTATCAATTGCTCGACAGTAATTCGTTTACCCACCGTAATACTTATGCTCTTGAGAGAAGCCACTAGTGAAACCTATGGCCCCGGGTCTATTTTCCATCATACTAATATTCTAATACTTAGCTATTCCTTTTACCATTTATTTTACTTTGCATCTTTATTTCTCTTTATCATAAAAATACCAAAAAAATTATCTTATCATATCTATCAGATCTCACTCTCGTAAGTGACCGTGAAGGGATTGACAACCCCTTTATCGCGTTGGTTGCGAGGTTCTTATTTGTTTATGTAGGTGCGTGGGACTCGGCGTGGTCTCCCTCTTGGATTGATACCTTGGTTCTCAAAAGCGGGGAAATACTTACGCTACTTTACTGCATCACCCTTTCCTCTTCAAGGGAAACCAACGCAGTGCTCAAGAGGTAGCAAGAAGGATTGCTGGCGCCATTGCCGGGGATATTCGCGCCAAGTCAATTCAAGATTTGACTCCCAACAACAAGCCATTTTTGGTGCCATTGCCGAGTCTATGCACAAGTCAAGACATACCAAGTACCCATCACAAACTCTTATCCCTCGCATTACATTATTTGCCATTTGCCTCTCGTTTTCCTCTCCCCCACTTCACCCTTGCCGTTTTATTCGCCCTCTCTTTTCTGTTTGCCTCTTTTTCGCTTGCTTCTTGTTTGCTTGTGTGTTGGATTGCTTGCTTGTCACGATGGCTCAAGACAATACTAAATTGTGTGACTTTACCAACACCAACAATAATGATTTTCTTAGCACTCCGATTGCTCCTCTTACCGATGCTGAATCTTGTAAATTAATGCTGCTTTGTTGAATCTTGTCATGAAAGATCAATTCGCCGGCCTTCCTAGTGAAGATGCCGCTACCCATCTAAATAGCTTCGCTGATTTGTGTGATATGCAAAAGAAGAAAGATGTGGACAATGATATTGTTAAATTGAAGTTATTTCCTTTTTCGCTTAGAGATCGTGCTAAAACTTGGTTTTCGTCTTTGCCTAAAAATAGTATTGATTCTTGGAATAAGTGCAAAGATGCTTTTATCTCTAAGTATTTTCCTCCGCTAAAATCCATCTCTCTTAGAAACGATATCATGAATTTTAAGCAACTTGATCATGAACATGTTGCACAAGCTTGGGAGAGGATGAAATTAATGATACGTAATTGCCCTGCTCATGGTTTGAATTTATGGATGATTATACAAAAAAATTATGCCGGATTGAAATTTGCATCTAGAAATCTTTTAGATTCGGCCACGGGAGGCACTTTTATGGAAATCACTTTAGGAGAAGCTACTAAACTTCTAGATAATATTACGGTTAATTATTCTCAATGGCACACCGAAAGATCTACTAATAAAAAAGTGCATGCGATAGAAGAAATTAATGTTTTGAGTGGAAAGATGGATGAACTTATGAAATTATTTGCAACTAAGAGTGTTTCTTCTGATTCCAATGATATGCCTTTGTCTACCTTGATTGAGAATAATAATGAATCTATGGATGTGAATTTTGTTGGTAGGAATAATTTTGGTAACAACGCGTATAGAGGAAACTTTAATCCTAGGCCGTTCCCTAGTAATTCCTCTAATAATTATGGTAATTCCTACAACAACTCTTATGGAAATTTTAATAAGATGCCCTCTGAATACAGACTAGTGTTAAAGAATTTATGATTTCTCAAAAGAATTTCGATGCTTTGCTTGAAGAAAAATTGCTTAAAGTTGACGAATTGGCTAGGAACGTTGATAGAATTTCTCTTGATGTTGATTCCTTGAAACTTAGATCTATTCCACCTAAGCATGATATCAATGAGTATCTCAAAGCCATGAGAATTTCCATTGATGAGTGCAAAGAAAGAACCGCTAGGATGCGTGCTAAGAAAGATTGCTTTGTAAAAGCGTGTTCTTCAAATTTTTCTGAGAATAAAGATGAGGATGTAAAAGTTATTGATGTGTCTCCTATTAAATCTTTGTTTTGCAATATGAATCTGATAATGATGGGATTGGAGATGAGTCACCTTTACCTAGAAGGCATTCAAAAATTGGAGTTTTAGATCTTGATGCAAAATTGGTAAAAGTGGCATTGAAGAGGTCAAAACTTTAGATATCAATGAACCCACTATTTTGGATTTCAAGGAATTTAATTATGATAATTTATCTTTGATAGATTGTATTTCCTTGTTGCAATCCGTGCTATATTCTCCTCATGCTTATAGTCAAAATAAAGTTTTTACTAAACATATCGTTGATGCTTTGAGGCAATCTTATGAAGAAAAACTTGAGTTGGAAGTTTCTATCCCTAGAAAACTTTATGATGAGTGGGAACCTACTATTAAAATTAAAATTAAAGATCATGAATGCTATGCTTTGTGTGATTTGGGTTCTAGTATTTCCACGATTCCAGAAACTTTATGTGATTTTTTAGGTTTCCGCGAATTTGATGATTGCTCTTTAAAATTACACCTTGCGGATTCCTCTATTAAGAAACCCATGGGAAGAATTAATGATGTTCTTATTGTTGCAAATAGGAACTATGTGCCCATAGATTTCATGGTTCTTGATATAGATTGCAATCCTTCATGTCCTATTATTCTTGGTAGACCTTTCCTTAGAACAATTGATGCAATTATTGATATGAAGGAGCGGAATATTAGATTCAATTTTTGTTAAGGAAAGGCATGGAACACTTCCTAGAAAGAAAATAAAATTACCTTATGAACCTATTATGAGAGCCACTTATGGATTGCCTACCAAAGATGGCAATACCTAGATCTATCATTGTTTTTATGCCTAGCTAGGGCGTTAAGCGATTACGCTTGTTGGGAGGCAACCCAATTTTATTTTATTTTTTGCTTTTTGCTTCTGTTTAGGAATAAATATTTGATATAGCCTCTGGTTAGATTTGCTTTTATGTTTTAATTAATGTTTGTGCCAAGTTAAACCTATAGGATCTTCTTGGATGATAGTTATTTGATCTTGCTGAAAATTCCAGAAACTTTCATTACGAAAACAATTGTTAAAAATCACCAGAACGTGATAAAATACTGATTCAATTTTAGTAGATAAATAAACAAATTATCTAGGCCGTCCTATCTTCGTAGATTTTTCTGAGTTCCAGAAGTTTGTGTTAGTTACAGATTACTAATGACTGTTCTGTTTTTGACAGATTCTGTTTTTCGTGTGTTGTTTGCTTATTTTGATGAATCTATGGCTAGTAAAATAGTTTATAAACCATAGATAAGTTGGAATACAGTAGGTTTAACACCAATATAAATAAAGAATGAATTCATTACAGTACTTGAAGTGGTGTTTTGTTTTCTTTATTCTTAGACTCATGAGATTTTCATTAAGTTTTGTGTTGTGAAGTTTTCAAGTTTGGGGTAAAGATTTGATGGATTATGGAACAAGGAGTGGCAAGAGCCTAAGCTTGGGTATGCCCATGGCACCCCAAGGTAATCTAAGGACACCAAAAGCCAAAGCTTGGGGATGCCGGAAGGCATCCCTCTTTAAATCTTAAATCCATCGGTAACTTTACTTGGAGCTATATTTTTATTCACCACATGTTATGTGTTTTGCTTGGAGCGCCTTGCATGATTTGAGTATTTGATTTTTAGTTTACCACAATCATCCTTGCTGTACACACCTTTTGAGAGAGACACACATTATTCAGAATTTATTAGAATACTCTATGTGCTTCACTTATATCTTTTGAGCTATATAGTTTCTGCTCTAGTGCTTCACTTATATCTTTTAGAGCATGGTGGTGGCTTGTTTTATAGAAACTATTGTTCTCTGATGCTTCACTTATATTATTTTGAGAGTCCTACAAAACAGCATGGTAATTTGCTTAAATTGAGAAATTAGTCCTAAAGTGATGAGGCATCCAAGATTAGTAAAACTTTCTTATGAGTGTGTTGAATACTATGAGAAGTTTGATGCTTGATAATTGTTTTGAGATATGAAGATGGTGATATTAGAGTCATGCTAGTTGAGTATTTGTGAATTTGAGAAATACTTGTGTTAAAGTTTGTGATTCCGTAGCATGCATTATGGTGAACCGTTATGTGATGAAGTCGGAGCATGATTTATTTATTGATTGTCTTCCTTATGAGTGGGGGTCGGGGACGGCGATGGACTTTCCTACCAATCTATCCCCTAGGAGCATGCATGTAATATTTTGTTTCGATAACTAATAGATTTTTGCAACAGGTATATGAGTTCTTTATGACTAATCTTGAGTCCATGGATTATACGCACTCTCACCCTTCCACCATTGCTAGCCTCTCTAATACCGCGCACTTTTCACCGGTATCATACACCCACCATATACCTTCCTCAAAACAGCCACCATACCTACCTATCATGGCGTTTCCATAGCCATTCCGAGATATATTGCCATGCAACTTACCACCATTCTGTTTGCTATGACACGCTCCATCATTGTCATATTGCTTTGCATGATCATGTAGTTGACATCGTATTTGTGGCAAAGCCACCGTTCATTATCTTCATACATGTCACTCTTGATTCATTGCATATACCGGTACTCCGCCGGAGGCATTCACATAGAGTCATATTTTTGTTCTAAGGATTGAGTTGTAAGTAAATAAAAGTGTGATGATCATCATTATTAGAGCATTGTCCCAAGTGAGGAAAGGACGATGGAGACTATGATTCCCCCATAAGTCGGGATGAGACTCCGGACGAAAGATAAAAAAAAGAGGCCAAAAAAAAGAGAAAAGGCCCAAATAAAAAAATGAGAGAAAAAGAGAGAAGGTACAATGTTACTATCCTTTTACCACACTTGTGCTTCAAAAGTAGCACCATGATCTTCATGATAGAGAGTCTCCTATGTTGTCACTTTCATATACTAGTGGGAATTTTACATTATAGAACTTGGCTTGTATATTCCAATGATGGGCTTCCTCAAAATGCCCTAGGTCTTCGTGAGCAAGCGAGTTGGATGCACACCCACTTAGTTTCTTTTGTTGAGCTTTCATACACTTATAGCTCTAGTGCATCCGTTGCATGGCAATCCCTACTCACTCACATTGATATCTATTGATGGGCATATCCATAGCCCGTTGATACGCCTAGTTGATGTGAGACTATCTTCTTCTTTTTTGGTCTTCTCCACAACCACCATTGTATTCCACATATAGTGCTATGTCCATGGCTTATGCTCATGTATTGCGTGAAGATTGAAAAAGTTTGAGAACATCAAAAGTATGAAACAATTGCTTGGCTTGTCATCGGGGTTGTGCTTGATTTAAATACTTTGTGTCGCGAAGATAGAGCATAGCCAGACTATATGATTTTGTAGGGATAACTTTCTTTGGCCATGTTATTTTGAGAAGACATAATTGCTTAGTTAGTATGCTTGAAGTATTATTATTTTTATGTCAATATTAAACTTTTATCTTGAATCTTTCGGATCTGAATATTCATACCACAATTAAGAGGTTACATTGAAAATTATGCTAAGTAGCATTCCACATAAAAAATCCGTTTTATCATTTACCTACTCAGGGCGAGCAGGAATTAAGCTTGGGGATGCTTGATCGTCTCCAACATATCTATAATTTTTTATTGTTCCATTCTATATTATATTCTGTTTTGGATGTTTAATGGGCTTATTTATACACTTCTATATTATTTTTGGGACTAACCTATTAACCGGAGGCCCAACCCAAATTGCTGTTTTTTTGCCTATTGCAGTGTTTCGTAGAAAAAAAAATATCAAACGGAGTCCAAACGGAATGAAACCTTCGGGAACGTGATTTTTGGAACAAACGTGATCCAGAGGACTTGGAGTGGACGTCAAGCAACAGACGAGGAGGCCACGAGGTAGGGGGGCGCGCCCACCCCCACCAGGCATGCCCTCCACCCTCGTCGGCCCCTCGTGGCTCCACCGACCTACTTCTTCCTCCTATATATACCTACGTACACCCAAACCATCAGAGGCATCCGTGAAAACCTAATTACACCGCCGCAACATTCTGTAGCCATGAGATCCCATCTTGGGGCCTTTTCCAGCGTCCCGCTGGAGAGGGCATTGATCATGGACGGCTTCTACATCAACACCATAGCCTCTCCGATGATGTGTGAGTAGTTTACCTCAGACCTTCGGGTCCATAGTTATTAGCTAGATGACTTCTTCCCTCTCTTTGGATCTCAATACAAAGTTCTCCTCGATCTTCTTGGAGATCTATTCGATGTAATCTTGTTTTGCGGTGTGTTTGTCGAGATTCGATGAATTGTGGGTTTATGATCAAGATTATCTATGAACAATATTTGAATCTTCTCTGAATTCTGTTATGTATGATTGGTTATCTTTGCAAGTCTCTTCGAATTATCAGTTTGGTTTGGCCTACTAGATTGATCTTTCTTGCAATGGGAGAAGTGCTTAGCTTTGGGTTCAATCTTGTGGTGTCCTTTCCCAGTGACAGCAAGGCACATATTGTATTTTTGCCATCGAGGATAAAAAGATGGGGTTTATATCATATTGCATGAGTTTATCCCTCTACATCATGTCATCTTACTTAAAGCATTCTCTGTTCTTATGAACTTAATACTCTAGATGCATGCTGGATAGCGGTCGATGTGTGGAGTAATAGTAGTAGATGCAGAATCGTTTCGATCTACTTGTCACGGACGTGATGCCTATATACATTATCATACCTAGATATTCTCATAACTATGCTCAATTCTATCAATTGCTCGACAGTAATTCGTTTACCCACCATAATACTTATGCTCTTGAGAGAAGCCACTAGTGAAACCTATGGCCCCGGGTCTATTTTCCATCATATTAATATTCTAATACTTAGCTATTTCTTTTACCGTTTATTTTACTTTGCATCTTTATTTCTCTTTATCATAAAAATACCAAAAATATTATCTTATCATATCTATCAGATCTCACTCTCGTAAGTGACCGTGAAGGGATTGACAACCCCTTTATCGCGTTGGTTGCGAGGTTCTTATTGTTTGCGTGGGTGCGTGGGACTCGGCGTGGTCTCCTCTTGGATTGATACCTTGGTTCTCAAAACTGAGGGAAATACTTACTCTACTTTACTACATCACCCTTTCCTCTTCAAGGAAAACTAACGCAGATGCTCAAGAGGTAACATGGTAGCACATGATATTCTTACATACAGGAGAATATGATGTCCTCCTTCATCTTAGATGCTACGGTGATCTGAGCTTGAGGTCGTTGGATATGGGATCAAGGGCATCTGAGTAGTTTTGTACAAATTGTGTGCAATTCTCAAACTCATCAAGGTTTCCTGTAAAAATATTAAGACATCATGTGAGCTACTATATCTCATATCTACAAGCTCCAAGCAACTCGTATCGGCATATAGCATCTAAGGTATGGGGGCACATGATATTCTCCCGGGGAGGAGGGGTGGGGGTGCACAACCAATCGGTGGTTGGGAGGGTGGGGACAAATATAATCTAAACAACCCTAAACAGAGCTTCACAATTTTATCTAAGGTCGAGGGGGTGAACCTCGAGAATCATAGCTCCGCCTAATTAAACACAACATTTGCATGTACTGTAGTACTAGACTTAATATTCATGTTTCAGTTTCATGTTTGTTTTAAATATTGAATTGAGGACCATGCATGTCTTACATTTTACTCCCTTCGTTCCTAAATATTAGTCTTTTTAGAGATTTCAAGTGGACTGGCACATACAGATGTATATAGACATATTTTAGAGTGTCGATTCACTCATTTTGCTCTGTATGTAGTCGCTTGTTGAATCTCTAAAAGACTAATATTTAAAACGAAAAATATTTTAATTCGTGTCATACATGCATGGTTTGGAAAAATAGATGCACTATACTTATTGGATTGTTGTTGTGTTCGTGTGTGGGTGTCTGTGTGTGTGTGTGTGTGTGTGTGGTCATATGCTTGATACATACAAAGTTTTCTCACCTCCATATTTTTCATATTTTAAATTTTAATTTGCATTGAAAAACTTACCAGGGATACCATGAAATGTGAAATCCACGTTGAGATCACTATATCACAAACTCACTCGAATTCAACAACTCGTCATAAATCAATTACCACGTTGAGATTAGTATTTGCAAGGAAAGTACGGGCATTGTAATACACAAGCAATTTAAAAGGTTCCTTTCGTATTCTCGAATGGTAGGACCCAACGGCGTACCAGCCAGACCTTGGCTTGTGTTGATCCTAAAAAAATAAAAAATAAAAAAACCGGGCTCGTGTCCTTCTGGTGGCGTGTGTAGTGCGCACATTAGGCAACCCCAACCGATCGAGCCTCCGCGTTTCGAGTCGAAATATCTGGCGGCCAGAATTCTAGCCCTAGGAAATTCCCCTCATGTCCCCGGTCCATAATGACTACCGATGAACAACGGAGGGATGCTTTAGTAACTAGACGATGTTACCTACCGTGCCGAGCACGGTTCAATTCCCTCTGTCGCCACTCGCCAAGGTCACCCGTCAACTGCATTGCCTAGTACTACTACTACTACACCAGGATGAGCACAAAATTGAGCCCGTTTGATCGTGCCTAGTACTTGAGTTAATATATCAGGCAATGCACTAGTACAGAGGGATTATCCTTTTGCTCTGCATATATAACTTGTCTGAAGTCTAACTAAGCAAAATGTTTGACCAACTCCTTTCTTAAGAAATACAACAGGACAGATGTATGGCTTGTAAAATTATTGCATGATGCAGGTTATGATATTGTTTCGAATCCTGGATCTTAAATTTCAGAAAATCCAAAAGTGACCATAAATTCTTGAAACTGAGCATGGTCACGTGATATGGCACAAATATTACTTCGCAATTTTTTCTTCAATTTGAGACAAGCTGCTTATGACAAGTTGCACAAATGAAGAGCCAAGGTATTTTGGAACAAAGACCTGTCACGTTAAGGCGAACACTTTCATTATTGAAACCGTGGGAGTTTACGTGCCGCCACGAGTCCCGCTTCTCATCGGCAGGTGCCGTCCAAGCAAGCGTGTGAGTCGATGGGAGGCGTCTTGAGCAGACCCGCTGCGCCGGTGACGAGGCGTCTTGGCGGAACCATTGTGCGAGCTCACCGGAGGCGAGCCCTTTGACCAGGCTCCGCCGCCCACCTTCGTCCCAACTGCTCCCACTTTTAATGTCGCCGGGGTCGCAGTTTAAAATCAACCCCGCACTACCCTGTATCGCTACAATCTTCTCTCTTCCTCTCCGATTCTCCTGTCGTCTACCTCCAACCAGCTGACCTAAGCGTCGCCATGCCGCATCACAATAGTCGCCCTTAGTCTTCCGGTTTCACGAGGAAGACACCAGCGAGTCCCAAGAACATAAGGCGCTTTGGGACGAGCTTGAACTGCCTTGCGGGAAGGCGTCGCGCTGTCCTCGCTCCCGTTCGGCTCCGTCGCCCGAATTTGCAGCGCCCATCCCGTGGCATTGATGGGCTGGGAGCCACATTGTCGCCGAGCTTGATGCCACGGGGTTCCACGAGGTCCCGCCGACTTTCCGCGCGCCGTGCACCTTCCGGCGCATGCGCTGCGCATCTGCGATCGCATGCCGTGCGGTGCCCATGCACTGCCGGTGTATGCGCTGCGCATCTGTGGCGATGCGCCCGTGCGTGCCGTGCACATGAATGTCTCCACCGCGCCGTTGACGGCGCTTTGTCCCCAGCAGGTGCCGTCCCCCTCGCCGGCATGGATGGCCACCGTCGACCGCTTCCTTGCACCAACGCCGATCACCTCCTCCCGCCAGTTGACTCGCTCGAAGTCCGAACATTTGGCCTTCCTTGAAGCTAGGACAACGTCGAGTACGCCAACAATGGCGCAAAGCGCCGCCGTCGGCGTTGGTCGATGTTGACGACACACGAGCGCAGAGGAGCCGCTTCCCCCGCAAGAGCGCCCCGCCGCCGCGTAATCTAAATTGCCATGAAAAGCGTTTGGGTGCCATGCTTAAAATCGAGCGTTTATCATTTCCGTTTATTTTAGATCGATCGTCGTATAATTTAAAGTCGGAGTCAGACTGAACGAAATCTATGGTTTGATCGATTGAATGTTCTGCTAGAGCCGTATCAAATTAAATATAAAACTTCATCAAGCCACATGTATTCCTTGTCATCCAACGACCTAGACTGCTTCAATGTCGAGCGCTCAACACGTTTAGCGTGCAGTTAATTTCATGCCAAAAATAGTGCTAATCTGATAGAGGCAAAGGTGCTTAATATCCGCATGCACTTAATATACTTCCAAATTAACATGCATTGAACGTACACACTGACTAGTGCTGCTAGCACGTGAAACTGGTGCCGTAACTTGTGAACGCGTCCAGATATGGTCAACATCGCCCGCGAGTTCTTTGTGTTTGCCCGTGGGTCTAAACGCAGAAGGGGAGGAGAGAGAGAGCACACATGGAACCCACCAGTAAGTAAAGGCGAATAGAACTAAAAATAATATTACATGTTATCAATTAAATAGGCTGTGGTAATATGAAAAAATTATGTGAACAAAGGGAGGTACAACAAACATTGTTGTTCTACGTATGTTGCCTATTGATGTGCGGCTTGAAGGCCCTGGTCGCATGTCCGATCCTCGTCCTTTATTTTTTAATTTGTATATGGGTCCAAATTTGTTTCATGACATGTGGTCTCCTCGGTGTGTAGTTTGTAGCACTTTAATTTGTGGGTCAAAATTTGTTCCATTCCAAGTGGACTATCGGTGTGTAGTTTTGTAGCTTAATTATAATAATTAAAGAGAACAACAGAGTTTTTTGCAATAATACCATGGTGCAACGTTGAAGGCGAGAAAGGACGTCTGAGAGAGCGATAACCGAGCGGAGGAAATCAACTAGGGGAGTTACGGGGTTGCAGCGGTGTTTGAGTAGTTGTGGGCGAATGCTAAGAAAACATAATCTAAACCGACCGGAATAAATGCCTACACAAATTAATCCAAGGTTGGAGTGCCCTACATAGCGTAAATGAAGGAAATATGCCCTAGAGGCAATAATAAAGTTATTATTTATTTCCTTATATCATGATAAATGTTTATTATTCATGCTAGAATTGTATTAACCGGAAACATAATACATGTGTGAATAAATAGACAAACATAGTATCACCAGTATGCCTCTACTTGACTAGCTCGTTTATCAAAGATGGTTATGTTTCCTAGCCATGGACAAAAGAGTTGTCATTTGATTAATGGGATCACATCATTAGGAGAATGATGTGATTGACTTGACCCATTCCGTTAGCCTTAGCACTTGATCGTTTAGTATGTTGCTATTGCTTTCTTCATGACTTATACATGTTCCTATGACTATGAGATTATGCAACTCCCGTTTACCGGAGGAACACTTTGTGTGCTACCAAACATCCTAGCGTGGCGGGTGATTATAAAGGAGCTCTCTGGTGTCTCCAAAGGTACATGTTGGGTTGGCGTATTTCGAGATTAGGATTTGTCACTCCGATTGTCGGAGAGGTATCTCTGGGCCCTCTCGGTAATGCACATCACTACAAGCCTTGCAAGCAATGTAGCTAATGAGTTAGTTACGGAATGATGCATTACGTAACGAGTAAAGAGACTTGCCGGTAACGAGATTGAACTAGGTATTGGATACCGATTGAATCTCGGGCAAGTAACATACCGATGACAAAGGGAACAACGTATGTTGTTATGCGGTTTGACCGATAAAGATCTTGGTAGAATATGTGGGAGCCAATATGGGCATCCAGGACCCGCTATTGGTTATTGACCGGAAACATTTCTCGGTCATGTCTACATAGTTCTCGAACCCGTAGGGTCCGCAAGCTTAACATTTCGTTGACGATATAGTATTATATGAGTTATATATGTTGGTAACGAATGTTGTTGAGTCCGGATGAGATCATGGACATGACGAGGAACTCGGAATGGTCCGGAGATAAAGTTTGATATATGGAATAATAGTGTTTGATCTCCGGAAGGTTCGAATTCAGGAAGGGGTTCGGATGTTTCGAAATGTTTGGAGTGCGAGAACACATTATTTGAGCCAAAGGGAAAGCCCACAAGGTTTTGGAAAGTGCAAAGGAAGTTTTGCGGAGTCCGAGGGCGACGCCTTGGTCCTGGCGTGCAGGTCGAGACGCGGAACCTGGCGTCTGCCTGGAGTCGAGAAGGACTCTTACCTTCGGGTGAAACCGACTTTGTGGAGGCTTTACTCCAAGTTTCGACCCCAAGGCTCAACATATAAATAGAGGGCAGGGCTAGCACCAAAGCAGATCAAGAAACACCAAGCCGTGTGCGGCAACCCGTCCCCTCTAGTTTATCCTCCGTCATAGTTTCCGTAGTGCTTAGGCGAAGCCTGCGGAGATTGTTCTTCACCAACACCGTCCTGCCGCCGTCGTGCTGCGGAACTCATCTACTACTTCGCCCGTCTTGCTGGATCGAGAAGGCGAGGACGTCATCGAGCTGAACGTGTGCAGAACTCGGAGGTGCCGTGCGTTCGGTACTTGGATCGGTCGGATCGTGAAGATGTATGACTACATCAACCACGTTGATAAACGCTTCCGCTTAGTGATCTTCAAGGGTATGAAGATACACTCCCCCTCTCGTTGCTATGCATCACCATGATCTTACGTGTGCGTAGGATTTTTTTTAAAATTACTACGTTCCCCAACAATGGCATCTGAGCCAGGTTATATGCATAGATTTTATATGCACGAGTAGAACACAAGTGAGTTGTGGGCGATACAAGTCATACTGCTTACCAGCATGTCATACTTTGGTTCGGCGGTATTGTTGGATGAAGCGGCCCGGACGGACATTACGCGTACGCTTATGCGAGACTGGTTCTACCGACGTGCTTTGCACACAGGCGGCTGGCGGGTGTCAGTTTCTCCAACTTTAGTTGAACCGAGTGTGGCTACGCCCGGTCCCTGCGAAGGTTAAAGCAGCACTAACTTGATGAACTATCTTTGTGGTTTTGATGCGTAGGTAAGAACGGTTCTTGCTCAGCCCGTAGCAGCCACGTAAAACTTGCAACAACAAAGTAGAGGACGTCTAACTTGTTTTTGCAGGGCATGTTGTGATGTGATATGGTCATGACGTGATGCTATATTTTATTGTATGAGATGATCATGTTTTGTAACGAGTTATCGGCAATGGCGAGAACCATATGGTTGTCGCTTTATTGTATGAAATGCAAGCATACTGTAATTGCTTTACTTTATCACTAAGCGGTAGCGATAGTCGTAGAAGCAATAGTTGGCGAGGCGACAACGATGCTACGATGGAGATCATGGTGTCGCGCCGGTGGCGATGGTGATCATGGCGGTGCTCGGAGATGGAGATCACAAGCACAAGATGATGATGGCCATATCATATCACTTATATTGATTGCATGTGATGTTTATCCTTTATGCATCTTATCTTGCTTTGATTGACGGTAGCATTTTAAGATGATCTCTCACTAATTATCAAGAAGTGTTCTCCCTGAGTATGCACCGTTGCCAAAGTTAAATCGTGCCCGGACACCACGTGATGATCGGGTGTGATAAGCTCTCGTCCATCTACAACGGGTGCAAGCTAGTTTTGCACCGCGGAATACTCAGGTTAAACTTGGCGAGCCTAGCATATGCAGATACGGCCTCGGAACACGGAGACCGAAAGGTCGGCGTGAATCATATAGTAGATATGATCAACATAGTGATGTTCACCATTGAAAACTACTCCATCTCACGTGATGATCGATTATGGTTTAGTTTATTTGGATCACGTGATCACTTAGATGACTAGAGAGATGTTTGTCTAAGTGGGAGTTCTTAAGTAATATGATTAATTGAACTTAAATTTATCATGAACTTAGTACCTGATAGTATTTTGCTTATCTATGTTTGTTGTAGATAGATGGCTCGTGCTGTTGTTCCGTTGAATTTTAATGCGTTCCTTGAGAAAGCAAAGTTGAAATATGATGGTAGCAATTACACGGATTGGGTCCGTAATTTGAGGATTATCCTCATTGCTGCCGAGAAGAATTACGTCTGGAAGCGCGGCTGGGTGCCGAGGCCCTGCTGCAGAACAACGCCGGATGTTATGAGCGTCTGGCGAGCAAAGCGATGACTACTCAATAGTTCGATGTGCCATGCTTTACGGCTTAGAACCGGGTCTTCAACGACGTTTTGAACGTCATGGAGCATATGAGATATTCCAGGAGTTGAAATTAATATTTCAAGCAAATGCCCGGATTGAGAGATATGAAGTCTCCAATAAGTTCTATAGCTGCAAGATGGAGGAGAATAGTTCTGTCAATGAGCATATACTCAAAATGTCTGGGTATAATAATCACTTGATTCAACTTGGAGTTAATCTTCCGGATGATAGCGTCATTGACCAAATTCTCCAATCACTGCCACCAAGCTACAAGAGCTTCGTGATGAACTATAATATGCAAGGGATGGAAAACACAATTCCGAGCTCTTCGCAATGCTAAAAGCTGCGGAGGTAGAAATCAGAAGGAGCATCAAGTGTTGATGGTCAACAAGACCACTAGTTTTAAGAAAAGGGCAAAGGGAAGAAGAAGGGAACTTCAAGAAGAACAGCAACCAAGTTGCTGCTCAAGAGAAAAAACCCAAGTCGGACCTAAGCTGAAAGCGAGTGCTTCTCTGCAAGCAAACTGGTCACCGGAAGCGGAACTGCCCCAAGTATTTGGCGAGATAAGAAGGATGGCAAGGTGAACAAAGGTTTATGTGATATACATGTTATTGATGTGTACCTTACTAGAGCTCGCGATAGCACACAGGTATCGATCTGGTTATGTTGCTAATATTTGCAACTCAAAGCAGGGACTAAGGAATAGCGAACACGGCCAAGGGCGAGGTGACGATGCGGCGTGGAAAATGGTTCCAAAGTCGATGTGATCGCGGATCGCACGCTACCTCTACATCTACCTTGGGATTAGTTTTAGACCTGAATAATTGTTATTTGGTGCCAGCGTTGAGCATGAACATTATATCTGGATCTTGTTTGATGCGAGGCGGTTATTCATTTAAATCAGAGAATAATGGTTGTTCTATTTATATGATTAATATCTTTTATGGTCATGCACCCTTAAAGAGTGGTCTATTTTTATGAATCTCGATAGTAGTGATACACATATTCATAATGTTGAAACCAAAAGATGCAGAGTTGATAATGATAGTGCAACTTATTTGTGGCTTTGCCGTTTAGGTCATATCGGTGTAAAAGCGCTGAAGAAACTCCATCTTGATGGACTTTTGGAACCACTTGATTATGAATCACTTGGTACTTGCGAACCGTGCCTCATGGGCAAGATGACTAAAACGCCGTTCTCCGGTACTATGGAGAGAGCAACAGATTTGTTAGAAATCATACATACAGATGTATGTGGTCCAATGAATGTTGAAGCTCGTGACAGATATCGTTATTTTCTCACCTTCATAGATGATTAAAGCAGATATGGGTATATCTACTTAATGAAGCATAAATCTGAAACATTTGAAAAGTTCAAAGAATTTCAGAATGAAGTTGGAAATCATCGTAACAAGAAAATAAAGTTTTTACGATCTGATCGTGGAGGAGAATATTTGAGTTACGAGTTTGGTCTACATTTGAAACAATGCGGAATAGTTTCGCAACTCACGCCACCTGGAACACCATAGCGTAATGGTGTGTCCGACCGTCGTAATCGTACTTTACTTGATATGGTACGATCTATGATGTCTCTTACCGATTTACCGCTATCGTTTTGGGGTTATGCTTTAGAGACGGCCACATTCACGTTAAATAGGGCACCATCAAAATCCGTTGAGACGACCCCTTATGAACTATGGTTTGGCAAGGAACCAAAGTTGTCGTTTACGAAAGTTTGGGGCAGCGATGCTTATGTGAAAAGATTCAACTTGATAGCTCGAACCCAAATCGGAAAAATGTGTCTTCATAGGATACCCAAAGGAGCAGTTGGGTACACCTTCTATCACAGATCCGAAGGCAAGACATTCGTTGCTAAGAATGGATCCTTTCTAGAGAAGGAGTTTCTCTCGAAAGAAGTGAGTGGGAGGAAAGTAGAACTTGATGAGGTAACAATACCAGCTCCTTATTGGAAAGTAGTTCATCACGAAATCGGTTCTGTGACACCTACACCAATTAGTGAGGAAGTTAATGATGATGATCATGAAACTTGAGATCAAGTTATTCTTGAAATTAGTAGATCAACGAGTAAGATCCGCTTTTGAGTGGTACGGTAATCCTATTCGGAAGTCATGCTACTAGATCATGGTGAACCTACAAACTATGAAGAAGCGATGGTGAGCCCAGATTCCATAAAATGGCTTGAAGCCATGAAATCTGGATGGGATCAATGTATGAGAACAAAGTGTGGACTTTGGTTGACTTGCCCGATGATCGTCAAGCAATAGAGAATAAATGGATCTTCAAGAAGAAGACCGGCGCTAACGGTAATGTTACATTTACAAAGCTCGACTTGTTGCAAAGGTTTTCGACAAGTTCAAGGGGTTGACTACGATGAGACCTTCTCACCGTGGCGATGCTTAAGTGTGTCCGAATCATGTTAGCGATTGCCGCATTTTATGATTATGAAATATGGCGGATGGATGTCAAAACTGCATTCTGAATGGATTTACGGAAGAAGAGTTGTATATGATGCAACGGAAGGTTTTATCGATCCTAAGGAAGCTAACAAAGTGTGCAAGCTCGATGATCCATTTATGGTGCGGTGCAAGCCTCTCGAGTTGGAATAAGCGCTTTGATAGTGTGATCAAAGCATATGGTTTTATCTGAGACTTTTGGAGAAGCTTGTATTTACAAGAAAGTGAGTGGAAGCTCTGTAGCATTTCGATATTATATGTGGACGACATATTGTTGATTGGAAATGATATAGAATTTCTGGATAGCATAAAGGATACTTGAATAAAAGTTTTTCAATGAAAGACCTCGGTGAAGCTGCTTACATATTGGGCATCAAGATCTATAGAGATAGATCAAGGCGCTTGATTGGACTTTCACAAAGCACATACCTTGTTAAAGTTTTGAAAAAGTTCAAAATGGATCAGGCAAAGAAAGGATTCTTGCTGTATTACAAGGTGTGAAGTTGAGTCGGACTCAATGCCCGACTCTTGCAAAGATAGAGAGAAAATGAAAGGAGTTCCTATGCTTCACCATAGGCTCTATCATGTATGCAATGTTGTGTACCAGACCTGATGTGTGCCTTGCTATTAGTTTAGCGAGGGAGGTACCAAAGTAATCCGAGTGGATCATCGACAGCGGTCAAGAACATCTGAAATACGAAAAGGACTAAGGATATGTTTCTCGTTTATGGAGGTGACAAAGAGCTTGTCGCAAATGGTTATGTCGATGCAAGCTTTCACCTGATCCGGACGATTCTAAATCGCAAACCGGATCGTGTTTATATTAAGCAGTGGAGCTGTCGGTTAGTGCAGTTCTAAACAAAGCGTCGTAGAGGGATCTACATGCGAGCGGAGTACATAGCTGCTTGAAGCAGCAAATGAAGGAGTGCGGATGAAGGAGTTCATTTCCGATCTAGGTGTCGTACCTAGTGCATCGGGACCAATGAAAATCTTCTGTGACAATCTTGGTGCAATTGCCTTAGCAAAGGAATCCAGATTTCACAAGAAGACCGAGCACATCAAGAGACGCTTCAATTCCATCCGGGACCAAGTCCAGGTGGGAGACATAGAGATTTGCAAGATACATACGGATCTGAATGTTGCAGACCCGTTGACTAAGCCTCTTCCACGAGCAAAACATGACTAGCACCAAGACTCCATGGGTGTTAGAATCATTACTGTGTAATCTAGATTAATGACTCTAGTGCAAGTGGGAGACTGAAGGAAATATGCCCTAGAGGCAATAATAAAGTTATTATTTATTTCCTTATATCATGATAAATGTTTATTATTCATGCTAGAATTGTATTAACCGGAAACATAATACATGTGTGAATAAATAGACAAACATAGTGTCACTAGTATGCCTCTACTTGACTAGCTCGTTTATCAAAGATGGTTATGTTTCCTAGCCATGGACAAAAGAGTTGTCATTTGATTAATGGGATCACATCATTAGGAGAATGATGTGATTGACTTGACCCATTCCGTTAGCCTTAGCACTTGATCGTTTAGTATGTTGCTATTGCTTTGTTCATGACTTATACATGTTCCTATGACTATGAGATTATGCAACTCCGTTTACGGAGGAACACTTTGTGTGCTACCAAGCGTCCTGGCAACATGCTGGGTGATTATAAAGGAGCTCTGGTGTCTCTGAAGGTACATGTTGGGTTGGCGTATTTGAGATTAGGATTTGTCCTCCGATTGTCGGAGAGGTATCTCTGGCCCTCTCGGTAATGCACATCACTACAAGCCTTGCAAGGAATGTAGCTAATGATTTAATTACGGAATGATGCATTACGTAGCAGTAAAGAGACTTGCCGATAGCAGATTGAACTAGGTATTGGATACCGGCGATCGAATCTCGGGCAAGTAACATACCGATGACAAAGGGAACAACGTATGTTGTTATGCGGTTTGACCGATAAAGATCTTCGTAGAATATGTGGGAGCCAATATGGGCATCAGGTCCGCTATTGGTTATTGACGGAAATGTGTCTCGGTCATGTCTACATAGTTCTCGAACCCGTAGGGTCCATACGCTTAACGTTTAGTTGGCGATATAGTATTATATGAGTTATATATGTTGGTAACGAATGTTGTTGAGTCGAGATGAGATCATGGACATGACGAGGAACTCCGGAATGGTCAGGAGATAAAGTTTGATATATGGAATAATAGTGTTTGATCTCGGAAGGGTTAGGATGTTTCGAAATGTTTGGGTGCGAGAACACGTTATTTGGGCCAAAGGGAAAGCCCACAAGGTTTTGGAAAGCGCAAAGGAAGTTTTATGAGTCCGAGGCTAGACGCTTGAGGTCCACTGGCGTGCAGGTCGACAGCAGGAACCTGGCGTCGCCCTGAAATCGAGAAGGACTCTTGCCTTCGGGTGAAACCGACTTTGTGGAGGCTTTTACTCCAAGTTTCGACCCCAAGGCTCAACATATAAATAGAGGGGCAGGGCTAGCACCAAAGGCAGATCAAGAAACACCAAGCCGTGTGCCGGCAACCCCGTCCCCTCTAGTTTATCCTCCGTCATAGTTTCCGTAGTGCTTAGGCGAAGCCTGCGGAGATTGTTCTTCACCAACACCGTACCTGCGCCGTCGTGCTGCGGAACTCATCTACTACTTCGCCGTCTTCTTTGGATCGAGAAAGCGAGGGCGTCATCGAGCTGAGCGATGTGCGAGAACTCGGAGGTGCCGTGCGTTCGGTACTTGGATCGGTCGGATCGTGAAGGCGCACGACTACATCAACGCGTTGATCGCGCTTCCGCTTAGCGATCTTCAAGGGATGAAGATACACTCCCCCTCTCGTTGCTATGCATCACCATGATCTTGCGTGTGCGTAGGAATTTTTTTGAAATTACTACGTTCCCCAACAGTAAATAGCTCCGGCTTTGCTAGGGGTGGAGAGGTAGCTTCAATGTGTGGAAGATACGGCGTGAGAAAGCGAGGTCAATCGAGAGACGTATAGATAGAGAGACAAAGTGAGTGTGGTCCGACATTCATTGAACAAATATATATGCTCTGGAGAGATATTGTCCGATTGAGCTTTTGGCAAGGGTGAGGGCTGTAAGATAGAGCTTGAGAGATGATCCAATCACAGACGTGTAGATATATTTTGTGCGTGGGAGGAAGCAAGGTCAATCAATCACATAGGGTCATCGTGCGATCGCAAAGAGTGAGACGGGTTGGAGAGAGTGACCTATATAGACAATGTGCGTGAGAGAGTATATAATGTGAATAAGTCGAATTGGGATCAAACATGGTGATATATCATTTTTGTCCAAGAAAGAGCGAGGTCAATCGAGACATACAAAGAGAGAGAGAGAGGGAGAGAGAGAGAGGGAGCAAGAGTGAGAGAGAAAGAGAGAGAGAGAGAGAGCGTGGCCTGCCATGAGGTCAAAAGAGTGGGGACGGCTTCGATGGACTAACCTAGATAGACAATCTACATGAGAGAGTATAGAGTGTGTCGATCGAGGCCCGAACAAGGAGATGTATCATTTGTGTGTGAAAGAAAACAAGGTTAAATGAGGCTCAGATAAAGAGAGCGAGATTGAGCGAGTGTGGCCCGCCGTGCGGAAGAAAGAGTGAGACAGTCTCGAGGGAGTGACCTAGATAGACAATGTGCGTGCGTGCGCATGAGAGGTTGGGGGCTAGATAGGCAATTCATGTATTTAGCGCGAGAGGGTGAGAGGGAGAGGGAGAGAGAGAGCTCGGCATGGGGTGCAATGGCCGGTGTGTGAGGTAAATAAATTTCGTAGCAGAGTGGAAAAAGGGGGTTGTGTAGTTGAGAGAGTTAGAGATGGAAACATGGAGAGAAAGAATGGATGTGTGTTGGAAACAGATAGCTTCCTAAGGTGGTTAGGAGAGGAAGATTGACCGTCTGAGAAGTATGTTGCGTGTGTGCGGGGGCGGGGGGCTAAAACAACATTTGAATGTAGATAGTATGAGACTTAATATCTATGTTTCAATTGATTGTACATTGTAAGATTTGAGCTGAGGACCATGCATATGGGTAATTATTTCGAATTCGTGCCATACTAGGTTTCGAAAAGTTGACATTGACTCGATTGTTTGTGCTATTTTGTAGGTCGTATATTTGAATCCATCCAAAAGTTTTCTCACTAGCATGGTGTTCATCATATACATATGAATTTGTATTAAAAAAAGTAGCATGGATACAGTGAAATGCGAAATCCACGTTAGAATTGGAGATCGCTATGTGACGCACACTCTAATTCAAATAACTAATTATGTGACACACACTCTAATCCACGTTAGCATGGATACCGTTTCGATTTTTTTTTTCAAATAACTCCTCATTAATTAATTTATAGTATCTCGTTTCAAATGACTAATTATTGCAAGGAAATCACGGGCATGGTAATACATACAGATTTGTTTGAAATGAAAGAAGATTCGTTTGCATTCTCAAATGTAGGCGCACCAGGCAGACCAGGGTTGTGTCGTGGTGGTCGCGTGTGTCGGACGGACGCTTAGCACCCAGCCACCCACCCCCTCCCCCCCCCCAAAAAAAAGGACGACGACAAAATAAGTTCGCGCTTCCACGTTTCGGATTGAAATATCTGGCGGCCCCAATTCCAGCCCTGCAAAATCTCCCTTCTCCACCGTCCCCTTCCACGACCAGATTGCTCAAATCCCTAATTCGCCGCCAATCAAAGCAAAGTTCGAATCGCCCCTCGTCTCGTCTCTTTCCCCACCTCTGTGCCGGACGAATACGACGGTCGCACTTCACCACCGCACCGGAGCTACCTCATCTACACCCTCGTCCACCGCACCGGGTGGTCCACCGACAATGTCGACCGCCGCAACCGACATGCCTCACAGACACCGACTTCCACCGCATCAGGTGCACTTCACCGACGCCGTCTCCCAGCTCACCGGGGCTACTTCACCGAGCACATCGTCGCGCCTCCGCCCCGAGGCCGCTGGGTGTAACATCCCAAATTTTCAATTTGGAATGTTATACATAGAGCATCATTGCATATCATATTTTTGTTGCATTTCTGGCTCGATCCTAGAAATTCTACACAACTCAAGGACCCACGGAGAGAGTTGGGGATTTCGTTATTTTCATATTTGAGTTTTCTCAAATTTTGAAAATAGGATCATTTGATTTTAATTATTTTATCTTCAATTATTTCTATTACAAAAATATGAGAGAGGGAATAAAATGACTTTCCCAAAATAAATAAATAATGAGGATTTAATAATAAAATCAAATAAGATTTTATTTTGGAGTTTTGAAAAATGTGCGTTTTTAAAAATTGCATTTAGGCCCCAAATAAATGTTCATCTAGTCCGACTTGATTTTAGAAGCAGGGGAAAATTTATTTCGGGATTTTTGGAGTCCGTTTAGTATTTCTTTCGTTTGTTTTTCTGCGCGAAATTATTAAAAAAACGAACCGCCCTACCGGGCCGTACCCGATCGGGACTCCGCCCGGGGCAGCCTTTAAATAGCGCCGCCCCCGAGCCGCCCCAGCCCACAACCACCGCCCTGCCCGCCAACCCCGCCCGGCGGATCGCCCGCCGCCACCGCCCAAACCCTAACCTAATCCGCCCGCCGCGCCGCCGCCGCCTCCGACTTGGCCGAGCCGCCCGACCCCGCCGAGGTTCGCCGCCGCCTCGTTTTCTGCGCCGTTTTTTTAATAAAAACCGATCGGTTTTTTTAGTTTTCGTCGTTTTTTTAGTTTCCGTTTTTTTAGTTAGATCGGTTTTATTATTTTCGGTTCGGTTAAATAGCGAGCGTTCGCTCATTCGTTCGTTTTAACGAACGTGTTCGTCAGATTAGTTTTAGTTAACGAACGTCCTCGTCATTTTTCTTTTTCTCGGATTTAATCCGTGATTTTCTGATCTCGATTTCTGATCTGATTTTCATTTTAGTATAACTTTTCGCTCGTTTATCGGAATCAGGCGATTCAAGCGTCTGGATTTTCGTCTCGAAACCCTCTTTCCAAATAACCAACTTAAACAAGTTTTTGCTTCTGTAAAACTTGACTTAGATCCAGATTAGTAAAACAGAGCTGTTTTCTTTCGTCGTTTGACTTTCGTTGGTTCGTTTGATTTGATTCTTTTTGCAAACCGGAGTTCTTAAGTTGAACTTTCTGGTTAGATCTTTTGTCTGAGTTTTACCTGTGCATTAGATGAGTACTTATTGTATGCTTGTTTGTTTGTCTGCGATAGAATACCCGGAGTGCGCCGCCTGTTACTTCGAGTCTCTAGGTTTCGCGGATCATCAGCAAGGCAAGTAACACTTTGATCATATACTTTTCATACCCAGTTTTTATGCATTAGATCTGTCCTCAAACATTGCATGATTAGGATCTAATCTAAATTGTGGGTTTTGGGAAGTAGTTTGAGGTAGTACCTATTACATTTATTTTCAAACCCTTGGGAGTTACTTCTCGTTTGCTTATTATGCCATGCTATGCTAGTAGAGGTGGATTGGGTGAGTATTCCATGACAGATGTGAGATTGTTAAATTAATGGTTTGTTTAAGGTGGCAACTTAAACACACATCAGGTGGATTGAGGCACTGGTTTCCATCGGGACTTACTGTTTTTCTTGGACCGCCACCCGGGCTCAAAGGGATCATGAGATTTTTCATGCTAGAAACTTTCGTGTGCAGCCACATGCTACTATGGGCTCTAGCATAGTTGACTAAGTTGTGCGAACTCTTACGGGTAGACTAGCTGATGTAGGCGTTGTAGGTTGGTACGGTCTACCCACATGTAAGGTGCTAGCGTTTCTGAAAGACTATGTCTCGGTCATCCGTTTCTCAAACACCATGTAGTGCGAGAAATCAAACGGAGGAGATCGAGTCTTGTGGGAAAAGTGCACAAACCTCTGCAGAGTGTATAAACTAATCATGGTTAGCCGTGTCCCCTGTCATGGACATCTTGAGTATCTAGTACTTGGATATCATGTGAATCTCATCATGTTACTCTAAATAATATTGTTGGGTTGTTAATGTGTACTTTTAATTGGGATTGAGGATGTTGTCAACCATTCTCAATGTTCAACAACCACCATGATAGCTAAATAAATTTATTCCTTTGCAGTAGGGAAAATTGGCTTTACGCAAAAACTGTAACCATAGAGCTTCCACCAGCCATATATGCATGTAGTATAGGCTTACTCTTTCATTATTCTCTATGTGTTACTTTTCCGGCATATTCCATGTCTTGACCCGTTTCGGGCTGCAACGTTTCATGTTGCGAGACTTTTCGAACGACAGTAAGGTGCTTAGGTCGTGGTTCTATACTCAGTGATGCCGTTGGAGTTGATGGACTCGCTCATTCCTCCAAGCCTTCCGCTGTTATCGTTATTAGATGGCCTTAAGCCATATTTATTTTGTTAAGTTCTCTCTTGAGACATTCGATGTAATAAGTGTGTGATTGCTACTCTGTTATAAATCCTTCGAGTACTGTGTGGTGTCAGGATTACTGATCCAGGGATGACACTTGAGCACAAAGATCAGACTGTTTGAGGTCTGGTCGCTACAAAGATGGTATCAGAGCACACGCTGACTGTAGGACACGACCATTAAGCTAAAGCCCTAGATCACTACTCTCTTCTCATTTCTAACTCCTCATCTTTTCTACTCTTTTAGGATGACGGAAGCGAGGATCAAGTTCACCCAGCCGGATGAAGATACACCATTTGGACGACACCTGATGAAAGTCACTAAGTACCTGAACATCGGAATACCAAGCTTCACCGGGACCTACAATTCTACTTTACCCGAAGAGGAGCGCTGGAAGATTCAAGCTCAAGTTCCCGGAAGGACGTTTGCGCCAATCACGGAGCCCATAGAGTGTGTTTTTAATGCACCAACTTGGAGTCTGGGAAAGAGCATGGCAGCTCACATAACCATGGGACGCATTGGAGAAGTTTACAAAGAAGACCTCAAGGATACTATCTACCAGATTTGCGGGCGCCGAGATGAACAATGGGAGATAGTTGGCACTAAGAAGGATCGATCCATTGCAGCTTTCATCCAGAGTTAAATCAGCACATTCGGCGCTTGAGAGAACCGGATGTCTTGAGACATGATGGAGTTGAAGAAAGCAAAAGCCAAGATTATCGAACTAGAAGGAGGCGAAGGCCACTCGCAAGGACTACATGGAGGAGATTGTAGCTCTAGTGAGACAAAACGGCGAACTTAAGGAGAAGATTGAAGAACTAATGGGAATTTCAGCACCCGGAGAAGAAGATGAAGATTGCAACTGTCCAGAGAACTACATCATCATCGACGACATTGACTCCGATCCTAGTGATGATGACTTCAAAGATGAAGCTGGAGCAGATATCATGGAGTCTTCATCGGAGCATATTTTCTAGTTGACCACCATAACAGTAGTAGATTCCCCCATTAAATTAGTTTTAGTTCCAGCACTTTGTAACGATAGATAGACCGTTGTATGCCCTTGTTTGAATTGATTGGAGTGATATTGTGTGTTTTGTCTCATGTGCATATGGGTAGTGTTTTCTCCTTAGACCTCATTCTATTCTTAACTCTCGTCTTTTCTATAAACCCTCAGATGCCTCCGAGGCGCGACCCGGTTTGTTTTCCGCGGAGATCACTCAGTTGATTCAGCAGCAGAATGCCTTGATTCAAACATTGATGCAGAACCAAGGCAACAACAACAACAACAACAACAACAACAACAACCCACCGCCACCACCACCGTGACCATTTGACCCGTTTCTTAAGGCTGAATCCACGGTGTTTTCCGGTAGCACCGAGCCTATTGTTGCAGATGATTGGCTCCATAAAGTAGGGAGGAGTTGACCGCTGCGGGATGTACAGATGGGGAAAAGGTGAAATTTTCCGCACATCAGCTTGAAGGACCCGCAGCAAACATGGTGGGAGAATTTTACAGACCACTTACCTGTGAGACTTTGTCACATGGGATCGATTTGACAAGCTTTCCGTCTTGCCCAAGTTTCAGCAGGAGCTATGGCCATGAAGAAGCGTGAGTTTCGCAACTTGCGCCAAGGAGAACGGACAGTTGGCCAGTATGTGGATGACTTTAGTAAACTAGCACGTTATGCCCCATATGACGTTGCTACGGACGCACCTAAGCAGGAGAAGTTTCTAGAAGGACTGAGCGATGAGCTGAGCATGCAGTTGATGGTAGCCACCTTCAATAACTACCAGGAGTTAGTAGACCGTGCTCTTATGATTGAAGGGAAGTAGAAGCAGATTGACAATCGCAAGAGAAAGTATGGACAGGGGAAGTATAACTCAGGGGCTCAGCAGAAACTTCGCGTTACCCCGAAGCCAGGAGGACAATTTCAGCATACTCACGGAGGAGGTAGCTCGCACAACCATAATGGCACCAAGAATGGAAACGGGAATGGAGGAAGCAATGGACAAAACCGCACCAACCCGTCAACACCATCCAAGGTAGACCTGAGCCATATCACTTGTTTTAAGTGCCGTAAGAATGGGCATTATGCAAATGATTGTCCAGAAGCCCAAAATGGTAACGGCAATGGAAGCTCAGGCAAGAAGCCGAACCCTTTCAACAGGGGACAATTAAACCACGTTACCGTGGAGGAGGTTGAAGCTCAGCCAGACGCAGTAATAGGTAAGTTTTTGGTTAAGACATTTACTACAGTTGTTCTTTTTTATACTGGTGCATTGCATTCATACATATCAAGGGGATTTGTGGATAAGTATAAATTACCAACCCAAGCCCTTAGGTCACCCATGCTAGTAACCTCACCCGGAGCAGAATATATGGCAAGTATATGGTGCGATCGACTGCCATTAAGGATTGGAAACTATGTATTTCCCTCGGACCTAATAGTTTTGGAATCCCAAGGATTGGATGTGATATTAGGAATGGATTGGTTATCAAAGCACGGAGGAATATTGATTGCGCCTGAAAGTCGATTTTGCTTACCACCCCAGAAGGAAGGAGAATCAAGTTTGTATCACGGCATGAGCCGAGGAGAGCACATGTAAATTCCTTAACAGGAGTTGTGCAGGAGGAAGTACCAGTGGTAAGGGATTACCCGGACGTGTTTCCGGAAGAGTTGCCAGGCATGCCACCGGACAAAGACATTGAATTTCTGATTGAACTACTGCCATGCACTGGGCCGATATCTAAGAGACCGTATAGGATGCCATCCCAAGATTTGGAGGAATTAAGAAGCAGATTAAGGAGTTACTGGATAAAGGTTTTATTTGCCCAAGTTCTTCGCCTTGGGGATCACCAGTACTTCTAGTGGAGAAGAAGGATGGATCTTTAAGAATGGTTGTTGATTATCGAGGATTGAATGAAGTAACCATTAAGAACAAATACCCATTGCCGATGATCAACGACTTGTTTGACCAATTGCAAGGAGCTAAGGTATTTTCCAAGATCGATTTGCGATCAGGATACCATCAGTTGAAGATTCGGGAGCAGGATATACCCAAGACGGCTTTTACCACAAGGTACGGGTTGTATGAGTATACCGTTATGTCATTTGGTCTGACTAATGCCCCAGCATATTTTATGAACATGATGAACAAAGTGTTTATGGAGTTTTTGGATAAGTTCGTCGTGGTATTCATTGACGATATCTTGGTCTACTCAAAGAATGAAGAAGAACATAAGGAGCATTTGCATTTGGTACTCGAGAAGCTCAGAGAACATCAGTTGTATGCCAAGTTCAGCAAGTGTGAGTTTTGGTTGAAGGAAGTTGGATTTCTCGGACATGTTATATCCGGAGAAGGTATAGCAGTAGACCCCACTAAAGTTGCCACGGTGACAAACTGGGAAGCGCCAACAACAGTTGGAGAGATCCGGAGTTTCCTTGGACTCGCAGGATACTACCGGAGATTCATTGAGAATTTCTCGAGGATTGCGAAGCCCATGACAGAATTATTGAAGAAGGATACCAAGTTTATTTGGACTGAGGAGTGTGAGGCTAGCTTCCAAGAGTTGAAGAAGCGTTTGGTTACCTCACCAGTATTAATCCTGCCAGACCAAAGCAAGGATTACGAAGTTTATTGCGACGCTTCACGTCGAGGACTTGGAGCAGTGCTTATGTAGGAGGGAAGAGTTGTTTCGTATGCTTCACGACAGCTGAAACCTCACGAATTAAACTATGCCACGCATGATTTGGAGTTAGCAGCCGTAGTGCATGCATTGAAAACATGGAGACATTTCCTCATTGGAAATCATTGTGAGGTGTATACGGATCACAAGAGTTTGAAGTACATCTTCACGCAGAAGGAGTTAAATCTCGGCGAGAGAAGATGGTTGGAGCTCATCAAGGATTATGATATGAGATTGCATTACCACCCCGGAAAGGCTAACGTGGTAGCAGACGCGTTGAGCCGTAAGAGTCATGTTAACATCCTAATGACCGGAGGTTTACCAAAAGAATTAGTCGAGGAATTTCGGGAGCTATGTTTGGAAATAGTTCCGCGAGGCTATGTAGCAGCGTTGGAGATTCAATCTACTTTGATGGACAAAATTAGAGAAGCTCAAAGGACAGATAAGGAAGTTGCTTCTATTAAGGAGAAGATGAGCAAAGGAAAAGCAAAGGGATTTCATGAGGATGAGCACGATACCTTATGGTTTGAGGACCGCGTTTACGTACCAAGTGATCCGGAGATTCGGAAGTTGATTTTGCAAGAGGCACATGATTCGCCGTATTCGATCCACCCCGGAAATACCGAGATGTATTTGGATTTGAAGGATACTTTCTGGTGGACCGGAATGAAGAAAGATATCGCGAGTATGTAGCAGTTTGTGATGTGTCGAAAGTGAAAGCGAACATCGAAGCCAGCAGGATTATTACTGACCATTGCCTATACCGAATGGAAGTGGGATAAACTAGGCATGGATTTCATCACGGATTGCCCAGACCCGTTCAGGCTATGACTCGATTTGGGTTGTAGTCGATCGTTTGACGAAGGTAGCTCATTTCATTCGATAAAGACTACCTACAGCGGTGCCAAATTGGGTAAGATATACATGACAAGGATTGTATGCTTGCATGGAGTTCCGAGGAGTATCAGTCGATAGAGGAACCCAATTCACCTCAAAGTTCTGGAAGTAGTTGCACGAAACTTTGGGAACTAGGCTGGAGTTTAGCACAGACTTTTCATCCATGCACGGATGGACAAACCGAGAGAGTCAACCAGAGGATATGCTGAGAGCATGTGCTTTGGATTATGGATCAAGTTGGGATGACAACTTGCCATATGCGGAGTTTTCTTATAACAACAGCTACCAAACTAGTTTGAAGATGGCACCTTTGAAGCCTTATGCGGAAGGAGGTGCGAGAACCCCGCTATTGTGGGATGAAGTTGGAGATCGCCATTGTTTGGACGGATTTGATTAAGGAGTGCGAGCGGAAAGTAAAGTTGATTCACGATAGGCTCAAGGTAGCCAGTCAAGACGGAAGAGCTATGCAGATTCAAAACGCAAGGAGATGAATATGAAGCGGAGGCGAGTTTATCTTGAGTATCTCCGCTTGAGGAGTTAAGCGTTTTTGTGTTAAAGGAAAATTAGCGCCACGTTTGTGGGACCATACAAAGTTTTGGGCGCATGGGAGAAGTTGCGTACAAGTTGGAATTACCGAAGGTGCATCGGTGTTCATGATGTGTTTCATGTTTCTCGATTGAAGAAGTGTCGCGAGAGATGGCGGATATACCACTAAGAGATATTGTGCCACTTTGGAGGCGATTCGGTTGAATAACGATTTGACCTATGAGGAGAAACCGGTTAAGATTCGGAGTATGCCGGCGAGTCACCCCATGACAAGGTCATTAAGTTTTGCATAGTTCAGTGGAGCCACCACACCGAGGATGAAGCCACCTAGGAGCGAGAGGAAGATCTGCTTAAGGACCACCCTTACCTATTTTCTAGCCAACCCGAATCTCGAGGGAGAGATTCATCTTAAGGGGGTAGGTTTGTAACATCCCAAATTTTCAATTTGGAATGTTATACATAGAGCATCATTGCATATCATATTTTTGTTGCATTTCTGGCTCGATCCTAGAAATTCTACACAACTCAAGGACCCACGGAGAGAGTTGGGGATTTCGTTATTTTCATATTTGAGTTTTCTCAAATTTTGAAAATAGGATCATTTGATTTTAATTATTTTATCTTCAATTATTTCTATTACAAAAATATGAGAGAGGGAATAAAATAACTTTCCCAAAATAAAGAAATAATGAGGATTTAATAATAAAATCAAATAAGATTTTATTTTGGAGTTTTTCGCCATTTTATTTGAATTTAGGAAAAATGTGCATTTTCCAAAATTGCATTTAGGCCCCAAATAAATGTTCATCTAGTCCGACTTGATTTTAGAAGCCGGGGAAAATTTATTTCAGGATTTTTGGAGTCCGTTTAATATTTCTTTCGTTTGTTTTTCTGCGCGAAATTATTAAAAAAAACGAACCGCCTTACCGGGCCGTACCCGAGCGGGACTCCGCCCGGGGCAGCCTTTAAATAGCGCCGCCCCCGAGCCGCCCCAGCCCACAACCACCCCCGCCCCGGCCCGCCAACCCCGCCGGCCCGATCCGCCGCCGCCACCGCGCCCAAACCCTAACCATAATCCGCCGCCGCCCGATCCGCCGCCACCGCCGCCGCCGAGGTTCGCCGCCGCCTCATTTTCCGTGCCGGCTTTTTTTAATAAAAACCGATCGGTTTTTTTAGTTTTCGTCGGTTTTTTTTAGTTTCCTTTTTTTAGTTAGATCGGTTTTATTATTTTCGGTTCGGTTAAATAGCGAGCGTTCGCTCGTTCGTTCGTTTTAACGAACGTGTTCGTCAGATTAGTTTTAGTTAACGAACGTCCGTTCGTTAACCTGTTCGTCGTTTTTCTTTTTCTCGGATTTAATCCGCGATTTTCTGATCGAGATTTCTGATCCGATTTTCTTTTTAGTATAACTTTTCGCTCGTTCATCGGAATCAGGCGATTCAAGCGCCTGGAGTTTCGTCTCGAAACCCTCTTTCCGAATAACCAACTTAAACAAGTTTTTGCTTCTGTAAAATTTGACTTAGATCCAGATTAGTAAAACGGAGCTGTTTTCTTTCGTCGTTTGACTTTTGTTCTTTCGTTTGATTTGATTCTTTTTGCAAACCGGAGTTCTTAAGTTGAACGTTCTGGTTAGATCTTTTTTCTGAGTTTTACCTGTGCATTAGATGAGTACTTATTGTATGCTTGTTTGTTTGTCTGCGATAGAATACCCGGAGTGCGCCGCCTGTTACTTCGAGTCTCTAGGTTTCGCGGATCATCAGCAAGGCAAGTAACACTTTGATCATATACTTTTCATACCAAGTTTTTATGCATTAGATCTATCCTCAAACATTGCATGATTAGGATCTAATCTAAATTGTGGGTTTTGGGAAGTAGTTTGAGGTAGTACCTATTACCTGTTTATTTTCAAACCCTTGGGAGTTACTTCTACGTTTGCTTATTATGCCATGCTATGCTAGTAGACGTGGATTGGGTCAGAGTATTCCATGACAGATGTGAGATTGTTAAATTAATGGTTTATTTAAGGTGGCAACTTAAACACACATCTGGGTGGATTGAGGCACCTGGTTTCCATCAGGACTTGCCTGTTTTTCTTCGGACCGCCACCCAGGCTCAAAGGGATCATGAGATTTTTCATGCTAGAAACTTCCGTGTGCAGCCACATGCTACTATGGGCTCTAGCATAGTTGACTAAGTTGTGCGAACTCGTACGGGTATACTAGCTGATGTAGGGGTTGTAGGTTGGTATGCTATACCCACATGTAAGGTGCTAGCATTTCTGAAAGACTATGTCTCGGTCATCCGTTTCTCAAACACCATGTAGTGCGAGAAATCAAACGGAGGAGATCGAGTCTTGTGGGAAAAGTGCACAAACCTCTGTAGAGTGTATAAACTAATCATGGTTAGCCGTGTCCCCGGTCATGGACATCTTGAGTATCTAGTACTAGGATATCATGTGAATCTCATCATGTTACTCTAAATAATATTGTTGGGTTGTTAATGAGTACTTTTAATTGGGATTGAGGATGTTGTCAACCATTCTCAATGTTCAACAACCACCATGATAGCTAAATAAATTTATTCCTTTGCAGTAGGGAAAAATTGGCTTTACGCAAAAACTGTAACCATAGAGCTTCCACCAGCCATATATGCATGTAGTATAGGCTTACTCTTTCATTATTCTCTATGTGTTACTTTTCCAGCATATTCCATGTGCTGGCCCATTTTCGGGCTGCAACGTTTCATGTTGCAGACTTTTTAGATGACGAGTAAGGTGCTTAGGTCGTGGTTCTATACTCAGTGATGCCGTCGGAGTTGATGGATTCGCTCATTCCTCCAAGCCTTCCGTTGTTATCGTTATTAGATGGCCTTAAGCCATATTTATTTTGTTAAGTTCTCTCTTGAGACATTCGATGTAATAAGTGTGTGATTGCTACTCTGTTATAAATCCTTCGAGTACTGTGTGGTGTCAGCATTACTGATCCAGGGATGACACTTGAGCACAGAGATCAGACTGTTTGAGGTCTGGTCGCTACACTTGGGCTTCACCAACGGTCTCGTCCACCGCATCGTAGCGCTCCGCTGCCACTCAAGATATGCATCCGTGCGCGGCCAGCCAACGCCAGCGCATCACCCTCAACGGCTCTGAAGTGACCCGTGCTCTAGCTAGGCGAGCATGCCCAAACGCCAGCCCGAACTAGGTATCCACACATCACTCCCTTGTGCCTTTATTACGGCGATGTTTGGATATCCTTTCACCGCTCTCTTAGCTTACACGCCTATCCAACTCGACTTTAACTCTTATTTCTTACGGAGATATCATCTGAAACAAGCAAATCCATTTTTAGCGAAGCATGACGGCGCTACGGGATCTGGTACACATCCCGCACACCCATATAACCTTGTAAGTATCGTCCTCGATTACAACACAAGGTCGATTCCTCTTATTTGATCAGCCATTCGCCATGTCAAAAATGCAGAGGGGATGCAAGGAGCACAAGGCCTGCACATCCAAGCAAGTGGTAACATGGACTTGTACATGGAACATCAAGCGCAAGCGAGCTGCAGTGAGCCTGTACAACGAGCTTGCGTAAGTCCTCGCATTTCATTTAATTCAATCTTGGCATTCGTGTATGATTTGTGTGCAGTGGCGGATCCATGAATTCAAGTTACCAGGGGCGAACATTTAACTTAAAAAATACGAAGGCACTTGCACCCCGAAAATCAACATAACTTGAGAAATGTGAAGCTACATGCACTTTGAAAACCAGCTAATGATCCAAAGTAGTTCAGATTATAAACACTAAATGATGCAAGCACCAAAAAACACAAAATGCAACATGGTGTACAAGGACTACAAACATGGTCTGTACTTGCTTGAATTATTCGTTCTCTGGCTGAAAATATTGAAGTGTAATTGCACCTATAACCAGTGCGCAAATTGCATATCAATATATCTATCCTACACAAGTATGCCAATAGTTTCAAACAACAGATTAGAAAAGTATTTATGCTACGTTGTCATGATACTGGGACTTTATGGTAGATGGCCTCGACGTTTCCTCAAGCCATGAAAATGCACTATAATTTGCTTGTCATCAATGCCTGCAAATCTCTATGTCTCTCTCAACATAGCAGATCATCATTAGACACTAAATCCTTCAATGGGAGCTTGCAAAATGCTTGCATTAGATGCCTCATTAGACACTATATGTTCATCACTAGGAGCATGTAAAATGTTTGCATCAAATCCTTCATTAGCAGTCTGTTCATTAGACACTTCAGGCTCAAGAACAACATGAGCTTGGATGTTTGCACCGGAAACTTGATTAAATTCATCAGATTCAGCCAGTTCAGTATAATAAGTAGAAATTGGTTTCATTTTCTCATAGATTCCCTACATACAAGCAGTTTTACAACACCGTCAGGTTTAACTATTGGCCAGAAATTGAAGAGTTGAATTAGATATAATCAGGGATGTGATGTGTACTGCTCGTTGCGCATGCTACTCTTGCAAGCTGCAACTGTCCGTTTGCGCAAGCTCGATGCCATGCCCGTGCTGCCACCGCTGCCTCCCACGCAGGCTACACCCAGGGTTGGATCTTCATCTTCTTGTCCTTCCGTTCGCTTGAAGCCCGGCGACCGCCCTCCAACAAGGGCGCGAGGAAGTGATGTGTCGGTCTGTCCAGCGGCGGCTAGGTTAGGAGCGAACCAGACTGGAGGCTGCAACAGATGAATTGGGATTTTCCTATTGTCGATCGATATGGGAGGCGCTCGTTTGGGCCACGAGCCTGCTATAGGGCCTGCCTTGCACTTATGTTATTGGCCTATCCAAATTGAAACATTTTTCTTCATTTTTTACATTGACTGCTCGTGCGTTGGGACGAACAAAACTAGCCTAGGCCAACCTGGACGACTCAAACTAGGTGCACACTTTCGAGCCACCCGAGGCGGCCGCCCATACCAGCCCCTATGGTGGCGTCGCCCCTTTTTGCGTGTATGATAGGGGTAGTGAAAAATATTCCAGTGGCGCTTTTGATTTACCCACAGAATGGCTGAATTGCTTGTTTCTATGAACAGAGATCGCCAATAGTGTGAAGGATGCCAGTCTTTTCATCCTATTGTAGATTGCTTAGATCTCGATATGCCAAAAGTAATCGCATGAAATATACAGTAAAAGCCAGTGTGATGTGTGTGGCTACAACTAGTCTGACTACACGTCCTCATATAACATATCAAGGAGGCACCATCTTACCAGATTAACCATTCGACTTACCAATGCAATGTGGGAAGAAAGAAGTATTGGGACTGCGTATCCAAGCAATTGATGCCATGGACTCCTTCATTACAACCTTGTAGCGAAAAAGAAGTTGCAGTGTGCTGTACAAAGAACTAGCGTAAGTTCAGTTACCTGCTTCTCGGAATTTCAGTTAGCCACTTATTGCAAAATTGTTCAATTACGTTGCTTGGCTTAATTTAGTTTGCTATTGATTACATAATGCCACAGCCAGTTAATCCTATTACAGATTGCGCCTATCTATGTGTTTGATACTTCTCGTTAAGAATTACTGTTTGCACGAACTTAAATAGCTACTTGTTTGTTTAACTGCTTTGCTGCCGCAACAACGGGTTACAATGATGTTAATAACTACTTTTCAGCATCGAATTGAAACTCTTTAATTCCTTGTTTGTTTAACTAGTTTGTTGTTATAACTCCCAGTTGAGATGTTTTGCTAACTTCAACTTTTCTGAATCCAATCGGAACGTTAATGGAAAAACAGGTTAGCCCAAGATCAAAGAGTGAGGTCCCCATGGACATTGTATCATCCCACAGCAGTGGTACCGGCCCAATCGTGCATTATGAATTGCCAACTGTTGATGCTCTAGAGGCTAAACTAGTGGTAGAAAGAGATTCTGCTTCTGCACTTAGATATGAAGTTGACATGTTGAGGAAGCAAACAACACAATCAGTAGCAGTACTCAGGATAACCATTAAATATTTGGTGGATTTCAAAATGAAGCAAGCTGAGACTGACCACATTGTTAAGGTACTGAAGGAAAAAAGGAAATTAAATTCCCACTTGGTAAATCATAGGTGAAATGTTCTTTCCGTCGTTGAATAACCTTTGTGTTGTTTGTTCATGTAATCAATCAACCCATTTGTTTTAGAGATCATGTAATAATTGTTTTTTGTTTTTTGTTTTTTGGTTTGTAATTTTATTTGAGCGCAAGTCTGTATTAATTGATAAGACTCGGACACATTTCATTTTGATTGTTGTGCCAGACCTACAAATATGCCAATCGGGCTAAATGTGCATTCAGCAATAATAGTAGTATAGATGGACCATAAGAGGCACGCATCGGAAAGGGCCAAGATGCTGTAGTAGTTTGGCTAAAAAAAGGATGCTGTTGTAGCAAAGAAAAGTATAGCGGCCTGGCTTATGTATGTTAGTTGATATTATTGATCCATATACTGTATAAGTGTTTATATGTCTGTTAGTTCTGTACATTCTTGGTTGATTGGGTCGGTATTTGAATCTTGATACATCGCTTGTGTACATATATAAATGAGAGTACACATTATGTTGCGTGTGACATTTGAGTTGGACAGGAAGTGTCCCAAATATTCGAATTCACCTTAAACTGGATTCTAGCTTCTGAATTTGAGTATCGGCATTTGTAAACCATATTCATATATGACAGTGGAATACATCTTTGTCGTCCTTTTGAAGATATATAAAAACACATAGAATGATTTATAAAGATTCGTATAGGAATACAAAATGGATTCGAATTTAGTTGCCAGGGTAAACATGGATGATTATTGTCCCAAAATTTGAAAGAAGCGAAAAAATGTCCACTCCCACGTCGGCTGCCCGAAGCCAAGTGTTTGGGAGATGGAAATTACTGTCTACCCATTACACGGACAATCCATCAGCCCGATTTCCACTGCTCTAAATAGGGGTAGGATAGTAACTTCAATTAGACGTGACACGGCCGCCTCTGAGCCCATTCCGACACGGTGGGCGCCAAACATGGGCGGCAAAACACATTTGATTCAAGCTCGTCCGAAAGACCACTGTTTCTCCCTCCATTTCCCCATTCATACATGGTGGGCGGCAAAACAAACTCGACTCGGTCGAAATCGATGTAGGCAAATATTTTCAATAGGGGCAGGTTTGTAACTTCACTCACACGTGACACAACCGCCCTACCTGTCAGCCCCGTTCATACACCGTGGGCGCCAACCACTCTCTCCTCGCCCGAAATCGCCCTGGGCAAATATTGGCGAGATGCGAGATTACTGTCGTATCCCCAGCCGACGAGACGTCCAAATTTTAAATGGGGGCTAAGTTCGTAACTTTCCCATATTTCAGACAGGCGCATCCCAAAAACATGGTTCCCCGTCCCCCCCCCCATTTTCCCATTCATACACCGCTTTGCTAGAACACCATCCCACACCAGCCTCTCGCTCGCCACCCCATCCATCCCCGCCGTCCTCCACCACATCCATCGCCGCCGTCCTCCACCACATCCATCACCGCCGTCCTCCACCATGCCGGAGCGCCTACCAATACAGCATCATCCACTGCTAGAGATGGACGTTTCTCATCCACTATGATGGACCAAGAGCCTTGCATCACATCCTCTCGCTTCATCGGCGTCGTCGTTGATATGTCTCCAACGTATCTATAATTTTTTATTGTTCCATGCTATTATATTACCCCTTTTGGATGTTTATGGGCTTTATATTACACATTTATATCATTTTTGGGACTAACCTACTAACCTGAGGCCCAGCCCATATTGCTGTTTTTTTGCCTATTTCGATATTTCAAGAAAAGGAATATCAAGCGGAGTCCAAACGGAATGAAACCTTCGGGAGTGTGATTTTTGGAACAAACGTGATCCAGAGGACTTGGAGTGCAAGTCAAGAAGCAGCCGAGGCCTCCACGAGATAGGAGGGCGCCTCCCCCCTATAGGGCGCGCCCCCTGTCTCGTGGGCCCCTCTGGCGGCCACCGACGTACTTCTTCCTCCTATATATACCTACGTACCCCGAAAACATCCGGGGGCACCACGAAACACAATTTCCACCACCGTAACCTTATGTATCCGCGAGATCTCATCTTGGAGCCTTCGTCGACACTCTGCCGGAGGGGGAATCAACCATGGAGGGCCTCTACATCAACATCCTTGCCCCTCCGATGAGTTGTGAGTTGTTTACCACATACCTACGGGTCCATAGTTATTAGCTAGATGGCTTCTTCTCTCTTTTTGGATCTCAATACATGTTCTCCCCCTCTCTTGTGGAGATCTATTCGATGTAAACTCTTCTTGCGGTGTGTTTGTCGAGATCCGATGAATTGTGGGTTTATGATCAAGTTTATCTATGAATAATATTTGAATCTTCTCTGAATTCTTTTATGTATGATTGAGTTATCTTTGCAAGTCTCTTCGAATTATCAGTTTAGTTTGGCCTACTAGATTGGTCTTTCTTGCCATGGGAGAAGTTCTTAGCTTTGGGTTCAATCTTGCGGTGTCCTTACCCAAATGATGTAAAGGGTTGCAAGGCACGATTGTATTGTTGCCATCGAGGATAACAAGATGGGGTTTATATCATATTGCATGAGTTTATCCCTCTACATCATGTCATCTTGCTTAAAGCTTTACTCTGTTCTTATGAACTTAATACTCTAGATGCATGCTGGATAGCGGTCGATGTGTGGAGTAATAGTAGTAGATGCAGGCAGGAGTCGGTCTGCTTGTTATGGACCTGATGCCTATATACATGATCATGCCTAGATAATCTCATAACTATGCGCTTTTCTATCAATGGCTCGACAGTAATTTTTTCACCCACCGTAATACTTACGCTATCTTGAGAGAAGCCACTAGTGAAACCTATGGCCCTCGGGTCTATCTCTTATCATATTTGCTCCCAATCTACTTTTATTTGCATCTTTACTTTTTGCATCTATATTATAAAATACCAAAATATATTTATCTTACCATACTATCTTTGTTAGATCTCACTTTCATGAAGTGGCCGTGAAGGGATTGACAACCCCTTTATTGCATTGGTTGCGAGTTCTCGGTTGTTTGTGTAGGTGCGTGGGACTTTTGAGGAGCCTCCTCTGGATTGATACCTTGGTTCTCAAAACTGAGGGAAATACTTACGCTACACTTGCTGCATCACCCTCTCCTCTTCGAGGAAAACAACCACAAGCTCAAGATGTAGCAAGAAGGATTTCTGGCGCCGTTGCCGGGGAGGTCTTCGCTCAAGTCAAGACATACCAAGTACCCATCACAAACCTATCTCCCTCGCATTTACATTATTTGCCGTTTGCCTCTCGTTTTCCTCTCCCCCACTTCACCCTTGCCGTTTTATTCGCCCTCTCTTTCCCAATCTCCTCCTCTCTTCTCCGTTTGCCTTCTCGTTGCCATGGCCGAATCAAAAAGAACTACGGGCCCTTTCCTAGGTTCTAGTACCTTGGATAACCCCTCTATCCTCTCTAAGCTCATGAATAATGATGCTATAGAAAGACCCACCGGGGTCTCCAATGAGAGCTTGAATAATTTTGATGAGGATGACTCTGGAATTTTTCGCTATTTACTTGATGAGTCTTTAAAAGATGCTTGGGATAGGTTATTAAGGATTCGGGCTAGCTATGTGCCACAATATCAAATTGAAGATTACTTAAAAAGTTTCTATGTTGGCTTGCCCGCTTCTTTTAAAAAAGTTTTAGATTCTATTTTTGAAGGAGGTTTTCTTGAAGGGGATGCTATAGATACCTATGAAAAAATGAAAACTATATTTGGGCACCCTATGAATGATAAGGTTGAATCAACTACTCTTTTGTGCTTCGATCAAAATGAAATTATTAAAGAGATGAAGTCTAGTTTAGAGGCAAACTTCTGTAACGTGCTTAATCTTACTTCTTCCATTAATGGACATGTGCTTAACTTAAATAGAAGAATGAATTCCATAGAAAGGAGATCCCCCTCTCCGAGTGCCAAAGATGGCACTCGTTAGATCTATCCTTGCTTTTATGCCTAGCTAGGGGCGTTAAACGATAGCGCTAGTTGGGAGGCAACCCAATTTTATTTTTAGTTTTTTGTTTTTGTTTCTTTTTAGGAATAAATAATCCATCTACCTTCTGTTTAGATGTGGTTTTATATTTTAATTAGTGTTTGTGCCAAGTTAAACCTATAGGATCTTCTTGGATGATAGTTATTTGATCTTGCTGTAATTTCCAGAAACTTTCGGTTCACGAAAACAATTGTTAAAATTCACCAGAACGTGATAAAATAGTGATTACAATTCCTGCTGATCAATAAACAAATTTCCTAGGTCTTCCTATCGTGGCTGAATTTTTTGAGTTCCACAAGTTTGTGTTAGTTACAGATTACTACAGACTGTTCTGTTTTTGACAGATTCTGTTTCTCGTGTGTTGTTTGCTTATTTTGATGAATATATGGCCAATAAAATAGTTTATAATCCATAGAGAAGTTGGAATACAGTAGGTTTAACACAAAATCAAATAAAGAATTAGTTCATTGCAGTACCTTATGTGGTGGTTTTGTTTTCTTTCACTAACGGAGCTTATAAGATTTCCTGTTGAGTTTGTGTTGTGAAATTTTCAAGTTTTGGGTAAAGCTTTTATGGACTATGGAATAAAGGGTGGCAAGAGCCTAAGCTTGGGGATGCCCAAGGCACCCCAAGATATTCAAGAATAGCCAAAAGCCTAAGCTTGGGGATGCGCCGGGAAGGCATCCCCTCTTTCGTCTTCGTTCATTGGTAACTTTACTTGGAGCTATATTTTTATTCACCACATGATAAGTGTTTTGCTTGGAGCGTCATGTATTATATTAGTCTTTGCTTTTTAGTTTACCACAATCATCCTTGCTGTACACACCTTTTGAGAGAAGCCTATTTGATTAGAATTTGCTAGAATACTCTATGTGCTTCACTTATATCTTTTGAGCTTGATAGTTTTTGCTCTAGTGCTTCACTTATATATTTTAGAGCACGGTGGTATCTTAATTTTGAAGAAATTACTAGTCTCTCATGCTTCACTTATATTATTTTGAGAGTATTTTAGAACAGCATGGTATTTGCTATGGTCATAAAATTGGTCCTAGAATGGTAGGCATCCAAGTTGGGTATAATAAAAACTATCATAGGAAGTGAATTGGATGCTATGATCAACTTGATACTTGATAATTGTTTTGAGATATGGAGGTAGTGATATTAAATTCATGCTAGTCGGGTGATTATGAATTTAAAGAATGCTTGTGTTGAAGTTAGCAAGTCCCGTAGCATGCACGTATGGTTAAAGTTGTGTAACAAATTTGAAACATGAAGTGTACCTGGCTTGTGCATTCTTATGAGTGGCGGTCGGGGACGAGCGATGGTATTTTCCTACCAATCTATCCTCCTAGGAGCATGCGCGTAGTACTTGATTTTTGATGACTTCTAAATTTTTTCAATAAGTATATGAGTTCTTTTGACTAATGTTGAGTCCATGGATTATACGCACTTTTACCTTTCCGCCTTTGCTAGCCTCTTCGGTACCGTGCATTGCCCATTCTCACCTTGAGAGTTGGTGCAAACTTCACCAGTGCATCCAAATCCCGTGATACGATATGCTCACACATAAACCTCCCTATATCTTCCTCAAAACAACCACCATACCTACCTATTATGGCATTTCCATAGCCATTCCGAGATAGATTGCCATGCAACTTTCCACCGTTCCGTTCATCATCATCATGACATACTTTACTTTTGTCATATTGCCATTGCATGATCATGTAGTTGACATCGTATTTGTGGCAAAGCCACCATGCATTATTTCATACGTGTCACTCTTGATTCATTGCACCATCCCGGTACACCGCCGGAGGCATTCATATAGAGTCATATCTTGTTCTAGTTTCGAGTTGTAATCCTTATATTGTAATCAATAGAAGTGTGATGATCATCATTATTAGAGCATTGCCCAATTAAAAAAATAGAGAAAGGCCAAAAAGAAAAAAAAGAAAGGCCCAAAAAAATAAAATAAAAATAAAAGGGCAATGTTACTATCTCTTTTCCCACACTTGTGCTTCAAAGTAGCACCTTGTTCTTCATGTAGTGAGTCTCATATATTGTGCTTCAAAGTAGCACCATGTTTTTCATATAGTGAGTCTCATAAGTTGTCTTTTTCATACTAGTGGGAATTTTTCATTATAGAACTTGGCTTGTATATTCCTACGATGGGCTTCCTCAAATGCCCTAGGTCTTCGTGAGCAAGCAAGTTGGATGCACACCCACTAGTTTTCTTTTGTTGAGCATTTATTTATAGCTCTAGTGCATCTGTTGCATGTCAATCCCTACTCCTCATGTTGACATCAATTGATGGGCATATCCATAGCCCGTTGATTATCCTCGTCAATGTGAGACTTTCTCTTTTTCTGTCTTCTCCACACAATCCCCATCATCATATTCTATTCCACCCATAGTGCTATATCCATGGCTCACGCTCATGTATTGCGTGAAGGTTGAAAACGTTTGAGATTATTTAAGTATGAAACAATTGCTTGGCTTGTCATCGGGGGTATAGAAGTTGGGAACATCTTTCTGTGACGAAAATGAAGCATAGCCTAACTATATGATTATGTAGGGTTGAACTTTCTTTTGCCATGCTATTTTGAGAAGACATGATTACTTTGATTAGTATGCTTGAAGTCTTACTATTTCTTTTATCAATATGAACTTTTATTTTGTATTCATTTGGATCTGAACATTCATGCCACAATAAAGAAAATTACATTATGAATTATGCTAGGCAGCATTCCACATCAAAAATTCTCTTTTTATCATTTACCTACTCGAGGACGAGCAGGAATTAAGCTTGGGGATGCTTGATACGTCTCCAACTTATCTATAATTTTTTATTGTTCCATGCTATTATATTACCCCTTTTGGATGTTTATGGGCTTTATTTTACACATTTATATCATTTTTGGGACTAACCTACTAACCGGAGGCCCAGCCCATATTGTTGTTTTTTTGCCTATTTCAGTATTTTGAAGAAAAGGAATATCAAACGGAGTCCAAACGGAATGAAACCTTCGGGAGCGTGATTTTTGGAACAAACGTGATCCAAAGGACTTGGAGTGCAAGTCAAGAAGCAGCCGAGGCCTCCACAAGATAGGAGGGCGCCCCCCCCCCTATAGGGCGCGCCCCCTGTCTCGTGGGCCCCTCGAGCGGCCACCGACGTACTTCTTCCTCCTATATATACCTACGTACCCTGAAAACATCCGGGGGCACAACGAAACACAATTTCCACCACCGTAACCTTATGTATCCACGAGATCTCATCTTGGAGCCTTCGCCGGCACTCTGCCGGAGGGGGAATCAACCACGGAGGGCCTCTACATCAACATCCTTGCCCCTCCGATGAGTTGTGAGTAGTTTACCACAGACCTACGGGTCCATAGTTATTAGCTAGATGGCTTCTTCTCTCTTTTTGGATCTCAATACAATGTTCTCCCCCTCTCTTGTGGAGATCTATTCGATGTAAACTCTTTTTGCGGTGTGTTTGTCGAGATCCGATGAATTGTGGGTTTATGATCAAGTTTATCTATGAATAATATTTGAATCTTCTCTGAATTCTTTTATGTATGATTGAGTTATCTTTGCAAGTCTCTTCGAATTATCAGTTTAGTTTGGCCTACTAGATTGGTCTTTCTTGCCATGGGAGAAGTGCTTAGCTTTGGGTTCAATCTTGCGGTGTCCTTATCCAAAGGATGTAAAGGGTTGCAAGGCACGTATTGTATTGTTGCCATCGAGGATAACAAGATGGGGTTTATATCATATTGCATGAGTTTATCCCTCTACATCATTTCATCTTGCTTAAAGCGTTACTCTGTTCTTATGAACTTAATACTCTAGATGCATGCTGGATAGCGGTCGATGTGTGGAGTAATAGTAGTAGATGCAGGCAAGAGTCGGTCTACTTGTTATGGACGTGATGCCTATATACATGATCATGCCTAGATAATCTCATAACTATGCGCTTTTCTATCAATTGCTCGACAGTAATTTGTTCACCCACCGTAATACTTACGCTATCTTGAGAGAAGCCACTAGTGAAACCTATGGCCCTCGGGTCTATCTCTTACCATATTTGCTCCCAATCTACTTTTATTTGCATCTTTACTTTTTGCATCTATATTATAAAATACCAAACATATATTTATCTTATCATACTATCTTTATTAGATCTCACTTTCGCAAGTGGCCGTGAAGGGATTGACAACCCCTTTATTCGTTGGTTGCGAGTTCTCAGTTTGTTTGTGTAGGTGCGTGGAACTTTTGAGGAGCCTCCTACTGGATTGATACCTTGGTTCTCAAAACTGAGGGAAATACTTACGCTACACTTGCTGCATCACCCTCTCCTCTTCGAGGAAAACCAACGCAAGCTCAAGACGTGGCAGTCGTCCTCTTTGTCGGGGCCGCTCACACGACCTTCTCTTCCACCGCAACGAGACTTATCCCCCGATGCACCCGTCTACCATCGCAGATCTTCTTCGACGCCACCAACAGCCATCGCACCCCCGATGCCTACACGGCGCCGCAAGAGAGGTGGTACTTCATATCTCCTCAACTTTTTGATCTCAACCAGAAAATAGATCTTAACTTGGTTACTCTACTTTCTTTTCAGCTCTTAGAATTTAGTTCTTAGTTCGAAGCAAACAATGGTTGCTAAATATCATTTCTCCGGTTTCCCCCTTTTATGATCACTATACGATCAGAATACGTGCTTCATGTCATAATAGCACTGCTCGACCCATCAAGCTAAACAAGCTTAGTTGTTCAAATACGAATCTGATATTATTAAAACAGATTCGTTTAATTGGTCAGCTAAATGTTCCTAAATTAGTTTCGAAAATGCATGTTCGCTGCTCGGGTGTGTATCTCTACAGGGTGCCCACAGTGAGACGGCCCACCCTGGGATTTTGGGTCGTCCCAGGCCTCGATTCCCCTCTGTTTCTCACAAGGCTTCGATCTCTACTCGCTTTCTAGCCTTTGCCTCACCGGCGACTTGCCGTCCCCGGACGGCATGACTCTAGGAGGACACGCCGGACTAACAGGAGGTCAGGAGCTGCTCACCCAACAGCATCACCGCTACCCGGGCGCGCCGCCGTGCCTACCTTCCCAGTCCGTTCAGGGCTCAGGTGTGTAGCACCCACTAAGCCAACCCGATTTATCCTGAGATAAGTCCTCAACACTCAGCAGCCACTCCTCATCACCCATTTTCTAATTGATTCATTACTCATTAGGCAGGACTGTCATTAGGGTTTGTTGTGTGCTTAGTGCTACCTACACTTAATGGTTCCGATGTATTTTGGTAATCTTTAGTACCTGTAAAGTTCACAGGGTTTTCAAAATTCCGGCCCTAGGAACAGACACTAGTCATTTTGGATTGTTGGTCGTAGTGACATTGACCCAGATTACTACTGCAAGCCAGGTTTGTTGACAATTTTACTTGTCTTTCTTACTCATTCGATATAATATCCAATTATTCACGTCGATTAGTTGCAAACAATAAGTGCTAGACAAACTTCTTGATTCAGATTTTGGATGGTCTCTTACTGCAGTTACAATTCTGCATACTTGTCCTAGTAAGCTCTCAAGTAAATGATTGATTCACTACAACTGTGCTTGCCTTGTAATATTTATTGTCAATATTCTTTTAGGATGGACCACCCTGTTTCTAAATACTGCAACCGTAGACATGAGTGAATAGTATTTCTCTATGTGATCTCTTCCATCATGTATGGGCAACGAACACTGCATTATATAGAAAGAAAGTGTCATTTCCAGCTTTTACATAGGCTTCGATCTTTTACATGGAATACAATCTGCCTACTTGCTTTGTGTCGCACTACCAACACTCCACCCTTGAAGCTAAACATTATGCCACTCATAATTCCTTAGTTTATTTGTTCAAATACGAATTTCATATGATTCTAATGTTCCTACTTCAGTTTTGAAATGTGTGTGCACTGTTATAGAGACATAAGGGTTTGTATTTTTGTGTGTGGTCAGTCAAGACGGTTGGGGGTGAACTTTGCATATGCAGGGGTTTATAGGAGACAATCTTGAGTTGAATCCACAATGCATTCCATAGATAATCTGACTACTTTTTATGTTTTCATGAATCTCAGATTCGAACAGCATCATAATGATTATGAGCTTGCGTGCATGAAAAGAATAAAGCGTAACAATGCCATGGTTGTCAAACTTGGCATTAAGGGACTGAAATCAAGTCTGGATGCAATGCAATGCAAACGCTCTCCACCTCTGATTCATGCTCGAGAATATGATCCTAAGCTGTGATTACGAGCTAGAGGGAGACCTAAGTCAATGTAGCTCCCTAGTGGAGGAGTCAGAGGAAGATGCCCTATCTTATTCACCCATCAAGGTGCTTGCTCTAACTTTCCAAGGTTATATTTGTCGCACATATCTTGCAACTGATGTTTTGCATTGCTTCTACTTTGTTGAACTGCCATTAGCTTAGTTTACACATCGTGTATGTGAATACGCCCTGCCTATCCATTTTCAGTACATATTCCATCTGTCATCATACCATATTTATCCATTCAAATGTTGTTCTTGTGTATCAGACGTTCAAAAGGAAGAGGGCGATTGCTGATCGTGGAGGAGCACAAGAAAAGTATTTGGAAAAGGTAGTGGCACCTGATAAATCAAATAGCCCATTAGGTGTAGTTGCAATATCACCTAACCCATAAAGCACCCCAACTCTAGCAGACTCTAGCCCTACTACAATGGTCATTTATGACGCCCCAACTCAGCAGACCCCAACTGGAGCAAACATTATGATTATGCCAGTTGACATAGCACCAGATCTACGATGCAAAACCCCTATTCCAACGAAGAGTACACCAAATCCAGTTGCTAAATCCCTTTTCGAACCAGAGAGAGCCCCAATTGCAGCAAATAGGACCCCTGTTCCATTTCTTCCCAGTTTAGAAGACAAAGCTTATATTGTTGTTAGGAATTTTGTGCACATATTTACTTCATGGAAAGATTATACCGCAGACACAGAACAATTTCCATTCTTGAAAGTGCTAGTTATTGACTAGAGGGGGGTGAATAGGTGATTTTTATGAAAGTCTTCAAAACATGGAAGTTTCGAAGACAAACGATAGAAATGATCCTATTGATATGCAGCGGAAGGTAAACTACCCTAAGCAAGCCATAGTCAAGTATGCAATGAAGTGAAAGCACGAAGACTAATAGCAGCTAGGTAGCAAGGATCAGGATGGAAGATGGTATGAAGCCAAACAACGAATGAAGTCAAACAGTGAAGTCAAACAGGTAAAGCAAACAGGCAATGACTTCACGAAGACAAACTTTAAGTAAAGAGAGAGAGAGGGGATAGAACCAGTCGCTTGTTGAGGACACGGGATTTGTTGGACCAGTTCCAGTTGCTGTGACAACTGTACGTCTGGTTAGGGAGGCTGAGATTCAACTCAGAAGACCGCGTCTTCACCTTATTCCCCTTGAGCTAAGGACACACAGTCCTCGCCCAATTACTCTGGTAAGTCTTCAAGGTAGACTTCCAAACCTTCACAGACTTTGTTCACCGGCGATCCACAATGACTCTTGGATGCTCAGAACGCGACGCCTAACCGGCTGGAGGATTCACAGTCCTCAAGTGTAACAAGTCTTCGAGTCCTTGAGACGGAAAGACTTGATGATGCCTAACACTCTTTGGCTCTGGGTGTTTGGGCTTTGTCCTCGCAAGGATTTCTCTATCTCAAAAGCTTCGGAGGTGGGTTGCTCTCAAACGACAAAAGCCGTGCACTAACTCTGAGCAACCAACCAATTTATGGTGTAGGGGGTGGGCTATTTATAGCCACTAGGCAACCCGACCTGATTTGTCCGAAATGATCCTATGTCACTAAGGAACTGACACGTGTTCCAACGGTCAGATTTCAAACACACGCGGCAGCTTGACTTGGGCTACAAGTAAAGCTGACTCATCCAGCTCTAGATAAGATTTGCTCTCATTGTCTTCGCTCGAAGACATAGGATTTGGTTGAGCATCACTTTAGTCACTCTGACTTTGTTCACTGGGACCCTACTTAACAGTACGGTGGTTCCTATGACTCAACAAAGAAGAAAAGGAAACAACGAAACAACTAATTATTCGTGCTCCATAGTCTTCACGCAATGTCTTCTCTTGTCATAGACTTCAATGTGAATATCTTCATATACCACCATTGTCGTCAATCTCTTCATACATTTTTAGGGGTCATCTCTGGTAGGTAAACCGAATCAATGAGGGACTACTACCTGTGTTATCGTGCAATTCTCACATACACATTAGTCCCTCAACTAGGTTTGTCGTCAATACTCCAAAACCAACTAGGGGTGGCACTAGATGCACTTACAATCTCCCCCTTTTTGGTGATTGATGACAAACTGGTTGAAGTTTTCAACGGGGATAAAGTATGTGAAATTGTAAGGATTTAGGTATTGTCTTCATAAGTAGCAAAAGGCTCCCCCTGAAGCTGTGCATATCAGTAATTTGCTTTTGGAATGCAAATGCACATGGCAGGTTGTACTTGTGGAGATCATCTTCAACTTATGAAGACAATTCATCATGCATGATGTGATATAACGAAGATAATGACATGCATGATGAAAAATGGATGTCTGCAATATGACTAAGTGCGTAATTTATCATCGCATCACAGAATAGCAGAAAACGTAGCAGACGACCATCAAGTTTTAAGCGTTACAACTCAAAGAACCAAATGTATCAAAAGCGAGAGTTGTAAACACTAGGCAAAATATAAAGCAACCGCCCATATGGACCCGCTTGAAGACTATCAACTCATATGCTTCTCCCCCTTTTGTTAGTAAGGACCAAAAAGGTTTGAAGACATAGAGCTTCTACTCGTTCCCATAAGGAGTAGGAGAAGTTGCAGGGTCGGTGTCAGGGTTCGGCGGTGCAGACGAACTTGGTGCAGTGTCGATATGCGCTGAAGCTTGAGGTGGTGAAGTAGCATCATCTTGATCATCGATCACTCTGGCATTCACTGTGGCAGCGGAGGAGGAATAGTCAGAGTCTTCAAGAAACGGAGTTTGACGTAGGACAACATTCCTTGGGGGAGTGGTGTCAAACTTGAATCTTTCAGTGAAGCCATCGTCTTGAAGATCTGCTTCAGCACTCAGCAATGTCAAACTCTTCCAGGACCTCCGACAGGTTTCATGTGTAACAAAGGCATTCTTGGTGGCAAGATTGCAAATGCGATTAATGTCCACCAAGAGGCTTTGCATCTGCCGCTTCAGCCAGAAGTGATGCTTATCTTGTTTCTGATGCAGTGCCACAAGAAGTTCTCGGTCATTTAGAACAAGAGAGCGCTTCTGAGGCCTTTGAGCGATCGTACTCTCAGTGGCTTCAGTCTGAGCTCGGTGAGGTAAGCGAGTATTTCCAGCCAATGGATAGACACGAATGACTGCTTGGACTCCTTCAATGGGTTGCGAGAAGCTTTGGTGATCAGCATTGTGAAAACAAACAGGCTCCTTGGCAGGCTCTGGGTATATGGCTTCAACTGACATATCAACCTCTGGCAGAAAGATCAGATGGTTGCGAGCAGAGGGCTGATAGTTGACAGCTGAGTGAAGCTTGATGAGGCGCATGACCCACGGAGCATAGAATTTCAGGCCAAAAAGATCAGAGCCAGACGCAGCCAACTGTTTGATAAAGAAGTCTTGAGTATTGAAGCTGATGCCTATAAAAGACCAAAGTCTTCATTGCTCCTTCAAGTTTTGCTGCTGATGAATGTCCTTTGACAGGCCATAGAGTTCGTCTGATGATGTGATAAATGGTGCGGGGCAGATACTCTAGGTCGTCGACAAGGAATTCCTTTGGGTATTCAGCGTCAGGTGGCGGAGGCTTCATCATGCTCAGCATTTGGCTCATGTTGGGCTCTGGTTTATGGAAGATGCTCTCCAATGCATTGCGGTGAAGCTGACAACCAGGTTCATATAATTCTCCTGGAGTGGGCAGGTCGGTAAGCTCAATGATGTCAAAGGCTTTGGCTTCATGATGTACATTGCCCGTCATCCACTCAAGGACCCAAGTTTTCGGATCCCTGTTGTATCCACGAATGTGGAGGGTAGCATAAAATTGAAGCAGAAGTTCCTCATTCCAATGCTCCTTGTCAGTCACAAAGTTAAGCAAACCTGCATCACGAAAGCAGTCAAGGGCTTCTTCAAGGCATGGTAGTCCACCAATGGCTTGCTACGTCTTGAGCTTGCGTTGGTTTTCCCCGAAGAGGAGAGGATGATGCAGCAAAGTAGCGTAAGTATTTCCCTCAGTTTTTGAGAACCAAGGTATCAATCCAGTAGGAGGCCACGCGCAAGTCCCTCGTACCTACAAAAAACAAATAGCTCCTCGCAACCAACACGGATAGGGGTTGTCAATCCCTTCACGGTCACTTACGAGAGTGAGATCTGATAGAGATGATAGATAATATTTTTGGTATTTTTGGTATAAAGATGCAAAATAAAAAGGCAATGTAAGGAGCAAAGAAATAATAAAGCATAGGAAGATTAATATGATGAAAATAGACCCGGGGGCCATAGATTTCACTAGTGGCTTCTCTCAAGAGCATTGGTATTTTACGGTGGGTGAACGAATTACTGTTGAGCAATTGATGAATTGAGCATAGTTATGAGAGTATCTAGGTATGATCATGTATATAGGCATCACGTCCGAGACAAGTAGACCGACTCCTGCCTGCATCTACTACTATTACTCCACTCATCGACCGCTATCCAGCATGCATCTAGAGTATTAAGTTAATGAAAACAGAGTAACGCCTTAAGCAAGATGACATGATGTAGAGGAATGAATTCATGCAATATGATAAATACCCCATCTTGTTATCCTTGATGGCAACAATACAATATGTGCCTTGCAACCCTTTCTATCACTGGGTAAGGACACCGCAAGATTGAACCCAAAGCTAACACTTCTCCCATTGCAAGAACTACCAATCTAGTTGGCCAAATCAAACGCATAATTAGAAGAGACTTGCAAAGATAACTCAATCATACATAAAAGAATTCGGAGAAGATTCAAATATTGCTCATACATAATCTTGATCATAAACCCACAATCTGTCGGTCTCAACAAACACACCACAAAAAGAAGATTACATCGAATAGATCTCCACGAGAGAGGGGGAGAACATTGTATTGAGATCCAAAAGAGAGAAGAAGCCATCTAGCTACTAACTATGGACCCGAAGGTCTGAGGTAAACTACTCACACTTCATTGGAGAGGCTATGATGTTGATGTAGAAGCCCTCCGTGGTGGAATCCCCTTCCGGCGAAGCTCCGGAACATGCCCCAAGATGGGATCTCGTGGATACAGAAAGTTGTGGCGGTGGAATTAGGTTTTTGGCTCCGTATTTGATCTGACGGGGGTACGTAGGTATATATAGGAGGAAGAAGTACGTCGATGGAGCCTCGAGGGGCCCACGAGGTAGGGGGCGAGCCCTAGGGGGGGCCTCCACCCTCGTGGCCGCCTCGGAGCTTTCTTGACGGGGGTCCAAGTCTCCTGGGTCTTATCCGATGAGAAAATCACGTTCCCGAAGATTTCATTCCGTTTGGACTCCGTTGGATATTCCGTTTCTTCGAAACACCGAAATAGGCAAAAAATAGCAATTCTGGGCTGGGCCTCCGGTTAATAGATTAGTCCCGAAAGTAATATAAAAGTGGAAAATAAAGCCCAATATAGTCCAAAACAATAGATAATATAGCATGGAGCAATCAAAAATTATAGATACGTTGGAGATGTATCAGGCATCCCCAAGCTTAATTCCTGCTCGTCCTCGAGTAGGTAAATGATAAAAAGAGAATTTTTGATGCGGAGTGTGATGTCTACTACACAACCTTCTTCTTGTAGACGTTGTTGGGCCTGCAAGTGCACAGGTTTGTAGGACAGTAGCAAATTTCCCTCAAGTGGATGACCTAAGGTTTATCAATCCGTGGGAGGCATAGGATGAAGATGGTCTCTCTTAAACAACCCTGCAACCAAATAACAAAAAGTCTCTTGTGTCCCCAACACACCCAGTACAATGGTAATTTGTATAGGTGGACTAGTTCGGCGAAGAGATGGTGATACAAGTGCAATATGGATGGTAGATAAAGGTTTTTTTAATCTGAAAATATAAAAACAGCAAGGTAACTAATGATAAAAGTGAGCGTAAACGGTATTGCAATGATAGGAAACAAGGCCTAGGGTTCATACTTTCACTAGTGCAAGTTCTCTCAACAATAATAACATAGATAGATCATATAGCAATCCCTCAACATGCAACAAAGAGTCACTCCAAAGCCACTAATAGCGGAGAACAAACATAGAGATTATGGTAGGGTACGAAACCACCTCAAAGTTATTCTTTCGGATCAATCTATTAAAGAGTTTGTACTAGAATAACACCTTAAGACACAAATCAACCAAAACCCTAATGTCACCTAGATACTCAATTGTCACCTCAAGTATCCGTGGGCATGATTATACGATATGCATCACACAATCTCAAATTCATCCAACCAACACAAAGTACTTCAAAGAGTACCCCAAAGTTTCTACCGGAGAGTCAAGAAAACGTGTGCCAACCCCCATGCATAGGTTCATGGGCGGAACCGGCAAGTTGGTCACCAAAACATACATCAAGTGGCACGTGATATCCCATTGTCACCACAGATAAACACGGCAAGACATACATCAAGTGTTCTCAAAGTAAAGACTCAATCCGATAAGATAACTTCAAGAAGGAAACTCAATTCATCACAAGAGAGTAGAGGGGGAGAAACTTCATAAGATCCAACTATAATAACAAAGCTCGCGATACATCAAGATCGTCCCATAGAGAGAACACGAGAGAGAGAGAGATCAAACACATAGATACGGGTACATACCCTCAGCCCCGAGGGTGAACTACTCCCTCCTCTTCATGGAGAGCGCCGGGATGATGAAGATGGCCACCGGTGATGGGTTCCCCTTCCGGCAGGGTACCGGAACAGACCCCCGAGAGGTTTTTGGTGGCTACAGAGGCTTGCGGCGGCGGAACTCCCGATCTATCTTCTCCATGGATGTTTTTAGGATACGTAGGACTATATAGGCGAAAGAAGTCGATCGGGGGGTGCTCGAGGGGTCCACGAGACATGGGGTCGTGCCCTGTAGGGGGGGGGGCTATCTCCTGGGCTCTTGAGGATCTTCTGACTTGATATCCAAGCCTCCAGGATGATAATCTTCCAAAAAATCACGCTGTCGAAGGTTTCATTCCATTTGGACTCCGTTTGATATTCCTTTTCCTCGAAATACTTAAACAGGCAATAAAACAGCAATATGGGTTGGGCCTCCGGTTAATAGGTTAGTCCCAAAAGTAATATAAAAGTGTATAATAAAGCCCAATATTGCCCAAAACAGTAGATAATATAGCATGGAGCAATAAAAAATTATAGATACGTTGGAGACGTATCAGAGTGCTACTTGGCATAATTTCAATGTAACTCTTCTTAATTGTGGTATGAATATTCAGATCCGAAAGATTCAAGACAAAAGTTCATATTGACATAAAAATAATAATACTTCAAGCATACTTACTAAGCAATTATGTTTTCTCAAAATAACATGGCCAAAGAAAGTTCATCCCTACAAAATCATATAGTTTAGTCATGCTCCATTTTCGTCACACAAGAATGCTCTCATCATGCACAACCCCGATGACAAGCCAAGCAATTGTTTCATACTTTAGTAATCTCAAACCTATAAACTTTCACACAATATATGAGCGCGAGCCATGGACATAGCACTATGGGTGGAATAGAATACAATGATGGGGGTTAGGTGGAGAAGACAAAAAAGGAGAAGGTCTCACATCAACGAGGCTAATCAATGGGCTATGGAGATGCCCATCAATTGATGTTAATGCAAGGAGTAGGGATTGCCATGCAACAGATGCACTAGAGCTATAAATGTATGATAGCTCAACAAAAGAAACTAAGTGGGTGTGCATCCAACTTGCTTGCTCACGAAGACCTAGGGCATTTGAGGAAGCCCATCGTTGGAATATACAAGCCAATTTCTATAATGCAAAAATCCCACTAGTATATGAAAGTGACAACATATGAAACTCTCTATATGAAAAACATGGTGCTACTTTGAAGCACAATATATGAGACTCGCTATATGAAGAACATGGTGCTACTTTGAAGCACAAGTGTGGAAAAAGAGATAGTAACATTGCCCCTTTTTATTTCTTTTTTTGGGCCTTCTTTTTTTTTCTTTGGCCTTTCTCTTTTTTTTGGGACAATGCTCTAGAAAATGATGATCATCACACTTCTATTTATTTACAACTCAACGATTACAACTCGATACTAGAACAAGGTATGACTCTATATGAATGCCTCCGGCGGTGTACCGGGATATGCAATGAACCAAGAGTGACATGTATGAAAGAATTATGAACGGTGGCTTTGCCACAAATACTATGTCAACTACATGATCATGCTAAGCAATATGACAATGATGAATGCGTCATGAAGAACGGTATGGTGGAAAGTTGCATGGAAATATATCTCGGAATGCCTATGGAAATGCCATGATAGGTAGGTATGGTGGCTGTTTTGAGGAAGATATAAGGAGGTTTATGTGTGAAAGAGCGTATCATATCACGGGGTTTGGATGCACCGGTGAAGTTTGCACCAACTCTCAATGTGAGAAAGGGAAATGCACGGTACCAAAGAGGCTAGCAATGATGGAAGGGTAAGAGTGCGTATAATCCATAGACTCAACATTAGTCATAAAGAACTCACATACTTATTGCAAAAATCTACAAGCCATCAAAAACCAAAGGACTACGCGCATGCTCCTAGGGGGACAGATTGGTAGGAAAAGACCATCGCTCGTCCCCGACCGCCACTCATAAGGAGGACAATCAAATAACACCTCATGTTTCAAATTTGTTACATAACATTTACCATACGTGCATGCTACGGGACTTGCAAACTTCAACACAAGCATTTCTCAAATTCAGAACTAATCAACTAGCACAACTTTGATATTATCACCTCCATATCTCAAAACAATTATCAAGCATCAAACTTTTCTTAGTATTCAACGCACTCAAAAGAAAGTTTTACAAATCTTGAATACCAAGCATAATATTATTAAGCAAATTACCATGCTATTTGAGACTCTCAAAACAATCTAAGTGAAGCATGAGAGATCAATAGTTTCTTCAAAACAAACCACCACCGTGCTCTAAAAGATATAAGTGAAGTACTAGAGCAAAACTATCAAGCTTAAAAGATAAACGTGAAGCACGTAGAGCAAAACTATCAAGCTCAAAAGATATAAGTGAAGCACATAGAGTATTCTAACAAATTCCAATTCATGTATGGCTCTCTCAAAAGGTGTGTAAAACAAGGATGATTGTGGTAAACTAACAAGCAAAGACGCAAATAATACAAGACGCTCCAAGAAAAACACATATCATGTGGTGAATAAAAATATAGCTCCAAGTAAAGTTACCGATGGAAGTGGACGAAAGAGGGGATGCCTTCCGGGGCATCCCCAAGCTTCAACTTTTTGGTGTACCTGGATTATCTTTAGGGTGCCATGGCCATCCCCAAGCTTAGGCTCTTGCCACTCCTTGTTCCATAACCCATCAAAAAATTTCACCCAAAACTTGAAAACTTCACAACACAAAACTCAACAGAAATCTCGTGAGCTCCGTTAGCGAAAGAAAACAAAAGACCACTTCAAGGTAATGTAATGAACTCTTCTTTATTTATATTGGTGTTAAACCTACTGTATTCCAACTTCTCTATGGATCATAAACTATTTTACTAGCAATAGATTCATCAAAATAAGAAAAACAACACACGAAAAACAGAATCTGTCAAAAACAGAACAGTCTGTAGTAATCTATAACTAACTCAAACTTATGGAACTCCAAAAATTCAGCCAAAATAGGAAGACCTAGGAAATTTGTTTATTGATCAGCACCAATCGGAATCACTATTTTATCACATTCTGGTGATTTTTAACAATTGTTTTAGTGAACCGAAAGTTTCCGGAAATTACAGCAAGATCAAATAACTATTATCCAAGAAGATCCTATAGGTTTAACTTGGCACAAACACTAATTAAAACATAAAACCACATCCAAACAGAAGGTAGATGGATTATTTATTCCTAAACATAAACAAAAACAAAAAACTAAAAATAAAATTGGGTTGCCTCCCAACAAGCGCTATCATTTAACGCCCCTAGCTAGGCATAAAAGCAAGGATAGATCTAGGTATTGCCATCTTTGGTAGGCAATCCATAAGTTGCTCTAATAATAGATTCATATGGTAATTTTATCTTCTTCCCAGGGAAGTGTTCCATGCCTTTCTTTAATGGGAATTGGAATCTAATATTCCCTTCCTTCACATCAATAATTGCACCAATCGTTCTAAGGAAAGGTCTACCAAGAATAATAGGACATGAAGGATTGCAATCTATATCTAGAACGATAAAGTCTACGGGCACATAATTCCTATTTGCAACAATAAGAACATCATTAATTCTTCCCATAGGTTTCTTAATAGTGGAATCCGCAAGGTGCAAGTTTAGAGAGCATTCATCAAAATCACGGAAATCTAGCAAATCACACCAAGTTTTGGGAATAGTGGAAACACTAGCACCCAAATCACATAAAGCATAAAATTCATGATCCTTAATCTTAATTTTAATAGTTGGTTCCCACTCATCATAAAGTTTTCTAGGTATAGAGACTTCCAACTCAAGTTTTTCTTCATAAGATTGCATTAAGGCATCAACGATATGTTTAGTAAATGCTTTATTTTGACTATAAGCATGCAGAGAATTTAGCACGGATTGCAACAAGGAAATACAATCAATTAAAGAGCAACTTTCATAATTAAATTCCTTGAGATCCAATATAGTGGGTTTAGCAACATCTAAGGTTTTACTTTCTGCAATCCCACCTTTATCAATTTTAGCATCATAATCTAAAAGTTCCAAATTTTTAGAACGCCTTCTAGGTAAAGGTGACTCATATTCAATCTCATCATTATCAAGATTCATATTGCAAAACAAAGATTTAATGGGAGACACATCAATAACTTTTAGATCTTCATCTTGATTTTCATGGAAATTGGAAGAACACGCTTTAATAAAGGCATCTTTCATAGCACGCATACTAGCGGTTCTTTCCTTGCACTCATCAATGGAAATTCTCATGGATTTGAGAGACTCATTGATATCATGCTTAGGAGGAATAGATCTAAGCTTTAAAGAATCAACATCAAGAGAAAGTCTATCAACGTTCCTAGCCAATTCATCAACTTTAAGTAATTTCTCTTCAAGCAAAGCATTAAAATTCTTTTGTGAATTCTTAAACTCTTTAACACTATTCTCAAATTCAGAGGGCATCTTATTAAAATTTCCAAAAGAGTTCTTGTAGGAATTTCCATAATTATTAGAAGGATTACTAGGATAAGGCCTAGGATTAAAATTCCCTCTATACGCATTGTTACCAAAATTATTCCTACCAACAAAATTCACATCCATAGATTCATTATTATTCTCAATCAAAGTAGACAAAGGCATATCATTAGGATCAGAAGAAACACTCTTAGTAGCAAATAATTTCGTAAGTTCATCCATCATTCCACTCAAAACATTGATTTCTTCTATCGCATGCACTTTTTTATTAGTAGATCTTTCAGTGTGCCATTGAGAATAATTAACCATAATATTATCTAGGAGTTTAGTAGCATCTCCTAAAGTGATTTCCATAAAAGTGCCTCCCGCGGCTGAATCTAAAAAATTTCTGGAAGCAAAATTCAATCCGGCATAAATTTTTTGTATAATCATCCACAAGTTCAAACCATGGGTAGGGTAATTACATATCATTAATTTCATTCTCTCCCAAGCTTGTGCAACATGTTCATGATCAAGTTGCTTAAAATTCATAATATCGTTCCTAAGAGAGATGATCTTAGCGGGAGGAAAATACTTAGAGATAAAAGCATCTTTGCACTTGTTCCAAGAATCAATACTATTTTTAGGCAAAGACGAAAACCAAGCTTTAGCACGATCTCTAAGAGAAAAAGGAAATAGCTTCAATTTAACGACATCATTGTCAACATCTTTCTTCTTTTGCATATCACACAAATCCACGAAGCTATTTAAATGAGTAGCGGCATCTTCACTAGGAAGGCCGGCGAATTGATCTTTCATAACGAGATTCAACAAAGCAGTATTGATTTCACAAGATTCGGTATTGGCAAGAGGAGCAATCGGAGTGCTAAGGAAATCATTATTGTTGGTATTGGTAAAGTCACACAATTTGGTATTATCTTGAGCCATAGTGACAAGCAAGCAATCCAACACACGAGCAAACAGAAAAAGGCAAGCGAAAAGAGAGGAGGAGATTGGGAAAGAGAGGGCGAATAAAACGGCAAGGGTGAAGTGGGGGAGAGGAAAACGAGAGGCAAATGGCAAATAATGTAATGCGAGAGATAAGGGACTGTGATGGGCAAATGGCAAATAATGTAACGGCGCCAGAAATCCTTCTTGCTATGTCTTGAGCTTGCGTTGGTTTTCCCCGAAGAGGAGAGGATGATGCAGTAGAGTAGCGTAAGTATTTCCCTCAGTTTTTGAGAACCAAGGTATCAATCCAGTAGGAGGCCACGCGCAAGTCCCTCGTACCTACACAAAACAAATAGCTCCTCGCAACCAACGCGAATAGGGGTTGTCAATCCCTTCATACGAGAGTGAGATCTGATAGAGATGATAGATAATATTTTTGGTATTTTTGGTATAAAGATGCAAAACAAAAAAGGCAAACTAAAGAGCAAAGCAATAATAAAGCGTAGGAAGATTAATATGATGAAAATAGACCCCGGGGCCATAGATTTCACTAGTGGCTTCTCTCAAGAGCATAGGTATTTTACGGTGGGTGAACGAATTACTGTTGAGCAATTGACTGAATTGAGCATAGTTATGAGAGTATCTAGGTATGATCATGTATATAGGCATCACGTCCGAGACAAGTAGACCGACTCCTGCCTGCATCTACTACTATTACTCCACTCATCGATCGCTATCCAGCATGCATCTAGAGTATTAATTTAATGAAAACAGAGTAACACCTTAAGCAAGATGACATGATGTAGAGGAATAAATTCATGCAATATGATAAATACCCCATCTTGTTATCCTCGATGGCAACAATACAATACGTGCCTTGCAACCCTTTACATCCATCGGGTAAGGACACCGCAAGATTGAACCCAAAGCTAAACACTTCTCCCATTGCAAGAACTACCAATCTAGTTGGCCAAACCAAACGGATAATTCGAAGAGACTTGCAAAGATAACTCAATCATACATAAAAGAATTCAGAGAAGATTCAAATATTGCTCATAGATAATCTTGATCATAAACCCACAATTCATCAGTCTCAACAAACACACCTCAAAAAGAATATTACATCGAATAGATCTCCACGAGAGAGGGGGAGAACATTGTATTGTGATCCAAAAAGAGAGAAGAAGCCATCTAGCTACTAACTATGGACCCGAAGGTCTGAGGTAAACTACTCACACTTCATTGGAGAGGCTATGATGTTGATGTAGAAGCCCTCCGTGGTGGAATCCCTTCCGGTGAACTTCTAACAGGGCCCAAGATGGGATCTCGTGGATACAGAAAGTTGCGGCGGTGGAATTAGGTTTTTGGCTCCGTATCTGATCTGACGGGGGTACGTAGGTATATATAGGAGGAAGAAGTACGTCGTTGGAGCCTCGAGGGGCCCATGAGGCAGGGGGCGCGCCCTCCACCCTTGTGGCCGCCTCGGAGCTTTCTTGACGAGGGGGGTCCAAGTCTCCTGGGTCTTATCCGACGACAAAATCACGTTCCCGAAGATTTCATTCCGTTTGGACTCGTTTGATATCCCGTTTCTTCGAAACACTGAAATAGGCAAAAAAAAACAGCAATTCTGGGCTGGGCCTCAAGTTAATAGGTTAGTCCCAAAAGTAATATAAAAGTGGAAAATAAAGCCCAATATAGTCCAAAACAATAGATAATATAACATGGAGCAATCAAAAATTATAGATACGTTGGAGACATATCATGGCTTCGCAGGCAAGACGCATATGAGGGTAGATGCGCCCTTGATCATAAAGAACACATGAATAATAGCTGCGCTGTTGATAGCTCCAGAACCGATCAGAGGATATCCTTGCCCTTGAGTAGGGGTTCTTTGCGCTATCGAAGAAGGTGTTGTGCGCTTTGAAGCCATTAGCATTGAAGGACCCTGGTGAAGTGGCAGTCCTTGGAAACCTAGGCAGTCTTGGATTTGGCTTCTGAACCTGAGGCCTGTGCTCAACATGGTAATCAAATTGAGGACCAGCAGCAGGTGGAGGAACCAGAAGAGGCCATTTGACAGTGATTAGCCGGCCATAGTTGTATGCTTGCTCGATAGTATGTGGCCTTGGAGGCGGAACAAGAGCAGTGGCTGTAGCTTCAGGTTGCTGATTGGCATCAGGTGTAGCATTGGTTTCAGGTGATATCACTTCAGGCACCACATTGACTTCAGGCGCCACATTAGCTTTAGCCATGACAGCGTGATTGGCTTCAGTGTTGGTTTTGGTGTCCGCCTCAGTATTGGTAACCTCCACTTCAGGAGCTGGAGGGTGGGACACGTTCTCCTCGAGAACAACTTGGTTGGTAGTGGGTGTGGCAACACGTGCTTCTTCCTCTCTTGTTTCTTGGTCATCGGCTGATGCAGCTGGAATATCTTCAGCCTTTTTGGCTTCAGACTCAGGGATGTTCACAGTTGGAGAGACTTCAGGAAACACTTGGCGTGAAACAGATTGGTGCTCATCTACTTCTGGAACACTTGACTGATTGACTTGTGGCCTTGGTCCTTTGCGAAGCCTGCGAAATGCAGGCGACGCCTGTGGAGATGGAGTTGGTTGGGCCTCAAAGTCTTCATGGTCAATCATCGGAGCGGTGACCTGTGGTGGGGGAGAAACTGGTGTTTCTTCATCACGTGGGGATTCTTGAGGGTGATCAACCCATGAGTCATCTTGAGCAATTGGCGTCAATGGACGACCAATGCTGATGAGTTCGTTGTTCGTGAGAACAGGCGATGATACCACATTGTGTTCGATCTGAAGAAGGATTTCATCATCTTCAACATTGTCTTGGTGACCAATGTCTTCAGCTGCGGTGGGGTCAACAGCTGGAATGTCTTCTGCTTCAGGAGCCTCTGTGGAAGCAGGCTCATGAACTATCATACGTCGTTCTTGGTGTGCAGATTCCGGACGAGCAACAGAGATTGGCTCGACTACAAGGGGCTCTGTGGGAGCAGCCCGATTGCTTTTCTTGGTCTTGCGCTTCTTGGTGGGTGGAGCTTCATTAGTGGTGATCTTGGTTTTTCGCTTTCTGGCCTTGGCTTCAGCTGCCCTTGTCTTCTTAAGTTCTAAAGCCATTGTGGGGACCTTAGGCTTCACGCCTGTCATGCTGGCAGGGAAGACAATGCGAGGCTCTTCCTGCCTGGATGGTTCAGTTTGGTCCACAGATGGCTTCTTCTTCTTGGCAGCCATCCTGGCATCGATGCCTGGACGCCCAAGAGCCTTGCGCTTCTCAGCTTCATTGTAAGCTTGAATGCACTTGGCAGCAAGAATCTTCATGTGCTCACGAGAACCTTTGGCTTCTTCACGTTTCTTGTGAAACGCTTCCTTGAGCTCATGCAACATGACCTTGAAGTTCTGGACATCTGCCACATCGAGCACGGCCATATCTTTGCTTGAATCGAGCCTTTTCAAAATCAATCTTGTGCTTCACTCAACAATTTTTTCGAGCAAGAGATAGCTCAGAGCAATGGCGCCGTGGAAGGAGACGCTGAGGCCAATTGGAAGTTGCAGATCATCAAAGCTGAGATTGGGGGTGTCAAACCACTCATCAATGAAGTTGTTTATTACTGCCACATCAAAGAGAGGCAAATCATTGAAGATTTCTGCCTCTTGCTTGCTCTTAATCAATTGTTCAAGAGCGTCATTAGTAAGATTGTCGTCACTCGACAGATCAATGGCTTCATTCTCGTTCCTCAAAACAGCAGCAGGAGTCAGAGCAGGACTAGAGGAGTGCATGGGCTTCTTCTTTTTCTTCTCAGTCTTGGAGATGCGAGAGAGATTAGGGTCCGATCACATTCACTTAGTTCAAAAAGATTCAAACAAGAAGACATAGCTATAAGTGAATGTTGTAGAGGACAGAATACTCAAATATATATCAGAATGCAACCAAGTCAACATAGTGAAGATAATCAAGAAGACACAAAGATGTTGAAGACAAACCAAAGTGAAGATATACCAAATGTAACGCCATGAGAAAAACACTTCAAACAGAAGAATTTGGTGGTGGCGTTACCCACCGTATAGGAAGTATTAGACCCAGACACGGCGCACAATTATCGTGGCGCTCCGAAGTCAAATACCGTGTTAATATATTCACACTCAGAATGTAAGTCTTCATTGATTGAAGATATACTTTACTTCGTGTGTTGCACATGTAAGTCATCATCATGCATAAGTGTTAGGATGTGTGCCTGATCACAGGACATTTGAGGATTCCAAGATATTTAGCTCACACCGTAACTTGCAAAACTTTTTCTCATCCAAGGGCTTTGTGAAGATATCTGCCAGTTGCTCTTCGGTGTTGACGTGTATGATATCAATATCTTCCTTCATGACATGATCTCTGAGAAAGTGATGACGAATTTCAATGTGCTTTGTCTTCGAGTGCTGAACGGTTGTTGGTAACCTTGATGGTGCTTTCGTTGTCGTAGTAGAGTGGTACTTGTTTCAAATGGATGCCATAGTCCTTGAGTGTTTGCTTCATCCATAGAAGCTGAGTGCAGCAAGATCCAGCAGCAATGTATTCAGATTCAGCAGTGGAGAGTGATACATAGTTCTGCTTCTTTGAAGACCAACAGACAAGTGATCATCCCAGAAAGTGACATGTGCCTGATGTAGACTTGCGATCCACCTTGTCACCAGCATAATCAACATCCGAGAATCCAACCAGATCAAACTCTGAGCCCTTTGGATACCATAATCCTAATGTTGGGGTGTAAGCCAAATATCGAAGAATTCGCTTCACTGCTAAGTGATGCGATTCCTTTGGTGCCGCTTGGAATCAAGCACACATGCAAACACTAAGCATAATATCTGGCCTAGATGCACATAAATAGAGTAAAGAACCAATCATGGAGCGGTATACCTTTTGATCAAACTCTTTACCATTGGCGTCAGGACCCAGATGACTCTTTGTTGGCATTGGCGTCGTGTAACCTTTGCAGTCTTGCATTCCAAACTTTTTCAGGAAATCTTTGAGGTATTTCTATTGAGATATGAAGATGCCATTTCTTTGCTAACGAATTTGAAGACCAAGGAAGAACTTCAGCTCACCCATCATGGACATCTGATATTGCTCTTGCATCATGTGTCCAAACTCATAACTGTATTTCTGGTTGGTGCAGCCGAAGATAATGTCATCCACATATATTTGGCACACAAAAAGTTCACCATCATATGTCTTCGTGAAGAGTGTGGGATCCAGGGAACCAGGTTTGAAGCCTTTGCTCTTCAGGAAGTCTTTGAGCGTGTCATACCAAGTGCGAGGGGCTTGTTTGAGGCCATACAATGCTTTGTTTAGCTTGTACACCATATCAGCATGTTTTGGATCTTCAAAGCCAGGAGGTTGTGCAACATACACTTCTTCAATCTTGCCGTTGAGAAATGCACTCTTCGCATCCATTTGATATATCAAGATGTTTTGATGGTTAGCATAGGCTAACAATATGCGAATAGCTTCAAGCCTAGCCACAGGAGCAAATGTTTCATCGAAGTCAATCCCTTCAACTTGAGTATATCCTTGAGCAACGAGACGAGCCTAGTTTCTGACAACTTGACCATGCTCATCTTGCTTGTTGCGATATATCCATTTTGTGCCTATTATGTTGTGCTTGCGAGGGTCAGGACGCTTGACAAGTTCCCAGACATTATTCAGTTTGAACTGTTGAAGCTCTTCTTGCATAGCTTGAATCCATTCAGGTTCCATAAAGGCTTCAATAACTTTCTTGGGTTCAGATATTGAGATAAATGCAAAGTTTCCACAGAAATTTGCTAGCTGTGTTGCTCTTGAACGAGTAAGTGGACCGGGCGCATTTATGCTATCAATGATCTTCTCAATCTGTACTTCATTTGCAACACGAGGATGGACTGGACGAAGATTTTGCTCTTGTTGATCATTGTCATCGTTAGGAGGATTGTCTTCAGGCTGAGCATTGTCTTCAGATTGATTAGGTGCAGAAATAATAAGTTCCTCTTCAGGCTGTGCATCAGACGACATGATTTCACCAGTTCCCATTAGCTTGATAGATTCACTGGGTGGAGCTTCATCTAGCACATTTGGCAGGTGCTCTCTTTGCGAGCCGTTGGTCTCATCAAACCGTACATCCACAATTTCAACAACTTTATAGAGAAAGAGGTTGAAGACTCTGTAGGAGTGCAAGTTCTTTCCGTAACCGAGCATAAAACCTTCATGTGCTTTCGGTGCATATTTTGAAGTGTGATGTGGATCCTTGATCCAGCACCTAGCACCAAATACTCTGAAGTAACTGACATTTGGCTTCTTGCCAGTGAGGAGTTCATAGGATGTTTTCTTCAGAAGCTTGTGAATATAAACACGGTTGATGACATGGCATGCAGTATCAATAGCTTCAGGCCAGAACTTTCTTGGAGTCTTGTATTCATCGAGCATCGTCCGAGCCATCTCAATGAGGGTTATGTTCTTGCGCTCCATGATGCCATTCTGCTGAGGTGTGTACGGAGCTGAGAACTCATGAGTGATTCCCATCGTATCCAAGTAAAGGTCGAGGCCGGTGATCTTGAACTCAGTGCCGTTGTCACTCCTGATATGCTTGATCTTGACACCATAGTTGTTCATGGCGCGGTTGGCGAAGCGTCTGAAGACATCTTGCACTTCAGTCTTGTAGAGAATTATGTGAACCCATGTATATCTTGAATAGTCATCAACAATGACGAAGCCATAGAGACAAGCAGTTGTGGTGAGAGTAGAGTAGTGAGTAGGGCCAAATAAGTCCATGTGTAGCAGCTCGAAGGGTTGAGATGTCATCATGATTGTCTTCGAGGGATGCTTGGCCCTAGTCATCTTTCCAGCTTTGCAGGCACCGCACAAGTGATCCTTCTTGAACTTGACGCCCTCGATGCCTATGACATGCTTCTTCTTTGCGAGAGTGTGTAAGTTCCTCATGCCAGCATGCCCTAGCCTCCGATGCCATAGCCAGCTTTGGACCTGCAAGAAGACATACAGCAAGCTTTGGACCTGCTGAGAAATCTACCATGTATAGATCATCTTTCCGGTACCCTTCAAAGACTAGGGACTTGTCAGATTCCATGAGTACAAGGCAACGATATTTTCCAAATATCACAATCATGTTCAAGTCACAAAGCATTGAGACAGACATTAAGTTGGAACCAAGGGATTCAACAAGCATCACTTTATGCATGTGTTGATCCTTTGAGATTGCAACTCTACCTAGACCCAATACCTTGCTTTTTCCAGTGTCAGCAAATGTGATGTGACTTTTGTCTGATGGACGTAAGGTTGAGTCCATGAGAAGACTTCGACCACCAGTCATATGATTAGTGCATCCGCTATCCATAATCCATTCTGAAGCATGAGGTGTCATACCCTATAGTACAGTTAGGGGGATAGGCTTCACCAAGAGTATTGTGAAGCATAAACATTTGACGAGCAAGAGGATTATCAAAGCTCAGATCAAGATTAGGACTGATATGATGTTTGGCAAACGATTCAGGAACAAAATACATAGGAAGACCATTTGGGTATTTGATCTTGTGCCCTACAAGATGTTTTAGGTCCCCAGCAATAGCATCAGACGCCTTTGATTTTCGGCTGGAGACCTTTCCCTGCAAAAGAAAGTTAATTCTTCTTAACCACCCACATCTTCAGGAGTGGCTTAGAAGCAATGAGTCTAAGTGCAGTGAGGGAGTCCTGGACTAGGGGGTGTCCGGATAGCCAAACTATCATCTTTGGCCGGACTCCTAGACTATGAAGATACAAGATTGAAGACTTCGTCCCGTGTCCGGATAGGACTTTCCTTGGCGTGGAAGGCAAGCTTGGCGATACGGATATGTAGATTTCCTACCATTGTAACCGACTCTGTGTAACCCTAACCCTATTCGGTGTCTATATAAACCGAAGGGTTTTAGTCCGTAGGACGAACAACAATCATACCATAGGCTAGCTTCTAGGGTTTAGCCTCTCTGATCTCGTGGTAGATCTACTCTTGTACTACCCATATCATCAATATTAATCAAGCAGGAGTAGGGTATTACCTCCATTGAGAGGGCCCGAACCTGGGTAAAAACATCGTGTCCCTTGTCTCCTGTTACCATCCGCCTAGACGCACAATTCGGGACCCCCTACCCGAGATCCGCCGGTTTTGACACCGACATTGGTGCTTTCATTGAGAGTTCCTCTGTGTCGTCACCTATAGGCCCGATGGCTCCTTCAATCATCAGCAACGACGCAGTCTAGGGTGAGACTTTTCTCCCCGGACAGATCTTCGTATTCGGCGGCTTTGCACTGCGGGCCAATTCGCTAGGCCATCTAGAGCAGATCGAAGCTCGCCCTGGCCATCGGTCAGATTTGGAAGCTTGAACTATACGGCCGATGTCGCGGAGACTTGATCTTCGACGGATTCGAGCCCACCGCGGCGTGCCGCCTTTGTCTCGATGGGTGCGATCTAGCTCTGCCACCGAGCGGTGCCCGGAGGCGCACGATGCCGCTCCGACCCTTAATCCGGGCGGTTTCGCCGATCAAGGATGGTTGGTTGGACACCGCCTCGGGGCTGAAATCTCTGGCGATTGAGCGAACACCATCCTGTCCTTTGCAAAGCTCGTGACTCCCGGTGCGGACTCTTTTACGGACCCGAACCTCCAGCGCCTCTACCGGCCGAATCCGATTGGCGCGCGGTTATGGAGTTCACCGCCACGGACATCTTTCAAAGACTCGCCCTTTGGCGATATCCTGAACTCACTAAAGTCTCTCTCTTTGTCGAGGAGCCTGGCGAACTATGGTCGGGAAGGTTGGGATTGAGACGACGAAGAAATTCAACGCCCACCCACCACCCACTTTGTAGCCACTGTCAATGATTTAACCGACATGCTCGACTTCGACCGAAGACATCGACGGTATGGACGACGGTGCGGAGGCGATCAAGAGCCGGCGCCCCACGGGCACTGGAAGGCCACCTCGTCATATGACATATACATGGTGGACATCCCAAAAGATGGGAATGGTGATGGAGCGACGGAGGATGACCCTCAAGAAACAACCCAAGCGCCCGGCGTCGTGGCGCCGCCTAAATCCCCACAAGAAAAGCGGCGATTCCGCACGGAGACAATAATACCCGGACGGTGCGAAGATGACCCCCTCGGCGGGACTCGGCGCAGGAGGAGGAGAAGCAAGTCCGCACGACGGGGCAGAAAGAGAGGTAGAGGGCGATAATTATCGCCCCCTCACGAAGGCGAGGCAAGCCTCGACGACGCATTTAATTCGTCGTGCGGAGGACCCGTCGAACAAGAGCGTTTTAAACGCAGGCTCATAGCCATGGCAAGCAGCCTCAAGAAAAAGCAGCAACAACTTAGAGCTGACCAAGACACGCTAGGCGGACAGATGGACTAAAGTCCTTGCAGCGAAGAGTATGAACTCGAGCGCCCCTCCCAAAGCTACCCCAAACGCAGGCCGTTGCCTCGATCGGAGGAGGAAGCACCCACGTCACCAAAGACACGACATGGCAGACCCGGCCACCCGTGGCGCATGACAGAGAAGCCTCTCGGCCCTCCGCTCAAGCCACGCCCGACGCTGCTCAAAAAGTACCAAGGCACGGAAAACGCACGGACTTGCGAGATATATTGGAGGATAAGGCAAAGCATACAAGATTGATCTACGATCGCGTGGGCGTAACGACTCGGGATGATTACCGTCACGCGGATACAGCAAACCGGCCGGGCGAACACGATGAACAAAGCTCATATGAGCTACGCCGTGATATAGCCCAATCTGAGGCGCCAAGACACCCACTATGCTTCACGGATGAAGTAATGGATCATCAAATCTCGAGGGCTTCAAACCCGTAAACATCGAATCGCACGATGGTACCACAGATCCTGCGGTGCGGATCGAGGACTATCTCCTCCATATCCAGATGGCCCGCGGTGATGATCTACATGCCATCAAATACCTCCCACTCAAGCTTAAAGGACCAGCTCGGCATTGGCTCAACAGCTTGCCGGCAGAGTCAATCGGTTGTTGGGAGGACACGGAAGCCGCATTCCTTGATAACTTCCGGGGCACATATGTGCGACCACCATCGCCGATGACCTTAGCCATATAATTCAGCAGCGGAAGAATCGGCGGACAATTACGGACGCGGTTCCTAACAAAGAAAAATCAGATCATCGATCGTCCGGATGCGAGGCGCTAGCAACCTTCAAATACAACATCCACGACGAGTGGCTAGCCCGCACCTAGGACGGGAAAAGCCGAAATCCATGGCAGCCCTCACCACACTCATGACCCGCTTTTGCGGAGAGGACATCTGGCTAGCTCGAAGCAACAACTTGGCCAAACACCACGGTAGTTCAGATACCAAGGACAGCAATGGCAGGTCGCGTCGCAACAAGCATAAACGCCGCGTGCGGTGATAATGCTGAAGATCGAAGTAAATGCTAGATTCAGAGGCTCTAAACCCGGTCGTGAAAGAAGCCATTCAAAAGAAATACCCGGGCCGTCCAACTTGGACCGAATACTCGATCACTTGTGCGGATACATGGCACCCCGAAAAACTAGCCAACCACACCAACAGGGATTGTTGGGTGTTCAAACAAGCAGGCAAGCTAAGCGCCGAAAACAACGACAAGGGCTGCATAGAGATGACGAGGAAGAGCCCCCGCCCGAACAATAGAGGATGAAGGGCTTTCCCACACAAGTGCGGACGGTGAACATGATATACGCAACCCACATACCCAAAAGGGAGCGGAAGCACGCACTAAGGGACGTATACGCGATGGAGCCAGTCGCCCCGAAGTTCAACCATGGTCTTCCTGCCCGATCACCTTCGATCGAAGGGACCACCCCACTAGCATCCGTCACGGCAGTTTCGCCGCATTGGTTCTTGACCCAATTATTAACGGATTTCACCTCACCGAGTCCCGATGGGCGGAGGCGTGAGCCTGAACCTGATTTATCGGGATACGGTCGCATAAAATGGGCATAGACCCGTCAAGGATCAAACCCACAAAGACGACCTTTAAAGGCGTCATTCCAGTGTAGAGGCCAACTGCACAGGCCCGTTACACTTGAAGTGGTCTTGGATCCCGGATAACTTCCGGAGTGAGGAGTTAATCTTCGACATAGCCCGTTCCGCAGCGGCTATCACGCACTGCTCGGACGAACCGCATTCGCAAAATTCAATGCGGTGCCGCACTACGCGTACCTCAAACTCAAGATGCCAGGCCCTCGAGGCGTAATCACGGTCAATGGAAACACCGAACGCTCCCTCCGAACGGAGGAGCATACGGCCGCCCTTGCGGCAGAAGTGCAGAACAGCCTCTTAAGGCAATTCTCCAGTCCGGCCAATAAACAATCGGACACTGTCAAGCGCGCCCGGAGTAACCTACAGCAAGACTGCCTGGCGCGTTCCGAACAAGCGTAGTAATGCAGCCCCAACCCCAGCCCTCGCGAACTCGCGAAGCCAGTACTATGCGCACGTAATTGCGCTCTGAAGCACCATGGGCATAGGGGACGGGCCACGACCACGGCACGCCCAGAATGCGGCTAGACCGCACTAGGGGCTCCCGTTTGTGTCATTCCTTTTTCTTTTCTTCCTTTTACTTTCGGGACTCTGTTCTCCGAAGCCTGTCGGCATTCGCCAATATACGATGCAACAACCAGGAAGCGAAAACTGCGTCGAGTGTCCAGTGGTCTCTATTACGAGCGGTATACTGTTTTACATACCACACCGCAAACTTACCTGGAAGGGGACATATCAAAAGTCCGTACCTTGCTTATCGCACAATTTGTATCGTTCGCTTTTATTTGCAGTTTCTTTTGAATAACCAATATATATAGCTCTTGCCTATTATTGCATTCTTTCCCATTATATATGTTCATTTATGACATTGCTCAACCGTACAATTTGGTACGGCCAATACACCAGGGGCTTATGTACCCCAAAAACATGGTGTGACAAGTCGAACACTTTCACAAGTCGGCACCCGAACTTATAGCATTATATGCATCGGCTCGAATCATGTCTTGGGTCAATAGTTGGGTTTGCCCGGCTCCCATGTTTTGGTACCTTACGTTCCGTTATATCGGCTAAGGTAGCGCTGGGAGAACCACTGCGATTGTGCCCCGGTTGAGCTGGGTTGAGCACCTCAGTGGAGAAAGCTAAAACTGACTGTCATGATAAGGCGAGAGCGATCGCTGTTCGAGAGGTTTCTTGAGTCCCTAAAGACTTATGCCGCTTAGAGCGAGGAACCGGCATTGTCCGGCCAAGGCGTGGATAGCGCCCCGAACTCGGTCTTCCGAATACTAGGGGCTTCGCCGAAATTTAAAATTATAGAATTCTATGGCTAAGTGAGAGTGTTCAAGCATTATAGTCCGGTTGCCTGGTTCGTTGCGTTGAGTGCCTCCCTCGAAGGACCCAAGAATGGGAACAAGAGCGCTCAAGTTTATCCCGAACACCCCAGCACTCGTGGCATGGGGGCTGAAGCCAACGACTCGTCATCTCTCAAATTTGATAAACGGCCGCACATAAGGTAATATTTTAAATTCAAAAGCGTTGCTTAGCACATATGAAAAACTTTTCAGCGTACAGGATAACAAATGCGAGTCTACTCAAATATTACATCTTTGGAGCATTCACCCGCTATAAGATGGGCACCCTTCAGGACGCCCTCATAATACTTCTCGGGCTTGCAATGTTCTTTGCCCGGTGGCGGCCTGTCCGTCACCAGCTTCTCTGCGTCCAGCTTGCCCCAGTCCACCTTGGCACGGGCAAGGGCCCTACGGGCACCTTCAATACAGATGGGCGCTTGATGACTTGATCCATGGACAAGCATCCACCCGCCAGACTAGCCGAAGTAGCTCCGGGCATGGCCTCATTTGGCCACAGCCGAGCTATAAGGCCCTTCATGGCCTGTTCGGCGACCTTGTGGAGCTCGACCAATTGCTTGATTGGTCTCTCAAGGGCACGGGTGTTCGGCCTCGACATCTGAGACCAAAACACCTTTTCGTCGAGCTCCCTTCTTGGCTCGGTAGAAAGCGGCGGCATCGGAGACACTCATGGCAGATCTGCGAACGCTCTGGAGAGCTCGGATTCGGGTAAGTACTAGATAATTGACTTTTACATTCTTGCTCTACATAAAGAATGCCTTACCCGCCATGATCTTCTTTATTGCCCCAATCTCTGGAGGGCTTTTTGGGCCTCGGCCTTAGCAGCTTTGGCACTCGCAAGAGCCGAGGCAAGCTCGGACTCTCGGGTCTTTGAGTCACACTCCAAACACTCTTGTTTTTCCACGAGAGCCTGGAGCTCTTGCCGTACCTCCGCCAGCTGCGCCTCCCCCTTCTCTCGCTCGGTCCGCTCCGCGGCCGCTTTGTTTTTGGCTGCGGACACCGCCTCCTACAGGGTCGCCACCTCGCTCGTGGCCCCTGCAGTACCCATGTTATTCCTGTTATCTTTTGCAACCACATTTTTTAAATTCCATAAGGTATTACTTACCTTCCTTGTCCTCGAGCTGCTTCTTGGTTTGGCCGAGCTCGTTCTCGGACCGCTCGAGGCTCTCCTTCAATGCATTGACCTCCGCAGTCAGTGCGACAGAGGTCAGCAGGGCAGCCTGCATTCCCATATTGACATAATTATGTTAGACTCCTGCGTATATCTTTTAGATCCTCAGTCCGGCTTTTCTTTCCGAACACGAACTAAGCATCGAGGGCTCTTGTCTATGCGGTAATCTTCTTACATATATTGAAAACTTACCTCAAAGCCTGTTAGAAGGCCGTTGCGAGCTTGATCAGCCCGCTCTTGGCGGATCGAACTTCTGGATCACCACACTCATAATAAAGGCGGTGCTCCTCTTTGATGGAGGCGCTGTTAAGCGCCTCCAGGAAGCTATCCGGTGCCTCCGGTTGGACGTAGGACACCAGCGTCTTACCCTTCCTACGAAGGGGCCGCTTGCCGGACTTCGGAACCGCTGAAGGTTCCGGTATGGAGTCCGGACAAGGGTCGGGCTTAGAGCCCCTGGGGGTCTCGCTCCCCTCGCGCCTCGAGTCCGGGAGGCTACCTTGCGGCGCCTCCTGCACCACCTCCTCTTAACAGGCCCCCCTTGGGGCCCCACCTCGGCGTCGTCAGCAGCGTGAGGTGAGGAGGCGGCCGGAAGTGAAGTACTCTCCACTTCCGACGAATTTAGGGACCCGCTCGACGAAGCGGCGAGCTCGTCCTTGGGCGGGCTGCATGATTGTTCGGCATTAGAGAACACTATGCAATGAAAAAAAGCCATGTGTATCCGGACACTTACGATCTCGCTAGGGGCTTGGCCCTCGAGGGCCACTCCTCCTCGCCGTCGTTGGCGTTGGTGGAGACATCCGGAGGAAGGGTTCTTCCCTTCTTGAACCCTCTGGCCTCCCGGTGGGCGGCCTTTCTTTCTTTCTCCCCGGCCTGGGAGAGCTCTATTTCCTCCTCCTCGTTTTCACGGGAGGAGTCCGCCTCGAGTCGTCGGACGATGAGTCCGACAACACTGGCGCGGGCACTCCTTGAGTCCCGTGGCCTTCTTCTTGGCCTTCTTCTCGGCACCACGTAGGCGCCGGAGCAGCAGCCCGCCAAGCGGGCGTCTCACTGGTCTTCGGCAAAGGGCGGACAGTTAACCTGCCCGGATGTGCTCCACCGGTCCTGTCAAAGGCAAGGGAGTTTAGATCCCGCATAGAGTCAAACTATGAAAAGCAAGATTCCCGTGAAGGGCAAAATAGCTTACCTCGGTAGCTTGACGCTGCGAGCTGAATCCGCGATCTTCTGTAGCGGATGAGGGAGCCTCGGTGCCCTTGAACAGCACCTTCCAGGCATCTTCGTACGTAGTGTCGAAGAGCCTCTTGAGGTTGGATCTTTGTGCGGATCGAACTCCCACAATTTGAAGGCCCGTTGTTGGCATGGGAGGATCCGGCGGATGAGCATAACCTGGACCACATTGACGAGCCTGAGATTCTTGTTCACCAAGGTCCGCATGCAGGTTTGGAGTCCGGTCAGCTCTTCCGAATTACCCCACGCCAGGACACTCTCCTTCCAAGAAGTGAGCCGCGTGGGAATACCAGACCGAAATTCGGGGGCCACCGCCCATTTAGGGTCGCGCGTCTCGGTGATGTAGAACCACCCTGATTGCCACCCCTTCACGGTCTCCACAAAGGAGCCATCGAGCCATAAGACGTTGGCGATCCTGCCGACCATGGCGCCTCCGCACTCCGCCTGGCGGCCGCCCACAACCTTCGGCTTGACATTGAAGGTCTTCAACCATAAGCCGAAGTGGGGCTGGATGCAGAGGAAAGCCTCGCACACGATGATGAACGCCGAGATGTTGAGGATGAAATTCGGGGCCAGATCATGGAATTCTAGGCCATAGTAGAACATGAGCCCCCGGATGAATGGGTGAAGTGGAAAACCCAGTCCGCGGAGGAAGTGGGCAAGAAATACGACCCGCTCATGGGGCTCAGGGGTGGGGATGAGCTGCCCTTCGTCGGGCAGCCGATGTGCGACGTCGCCGGACAAGTATCCGGCCTTCCGCAGTCTTTTTACTTGGCCCTCCGTGACGGAGGAGACCATCCACCTGCCTCCCGCTCCAGACATGGCTGAAGATGGTTGAGCAAGGATGTGCGGACTTGGGCGCTGGAGCTCAGAGTGCGTGGAAATGGATGAGCAAGGGAGGAGGAAGGCATAGGTGAAAAGGGTGGATCCTTATCCCCTTATATGGACGGACGAGGCTATGCATCCCCCACCAGCCTGATAAAACTCGCTTATCTACCAAGCGCCGCAATCAATGGCGCGGTTGGGTTATCCACGTCCGTATTGATGAGAATCCCGGAATAAGGGGGCACGATCTACGCTTTGATAAGATGTGCCAAGGAAACCGCCTCGCTAAACGCGCTGAGGTGGGATAGTAAAAAACGATTCGAATAAAGGCCTGGCCGTGGTGTGATGTCACGCCGCGGAATACGTCAGCAGATCTGTGCAAAAAATTATTCTCTCTACGGTGGTATGTGGAACTTGTTTTGTAGAGCCGGACACTATCCTTGTGTTCAAAACCTTCTATGAAGTATTCGGAGGAGGAACCCGCCTTGCAATGCCGAAGACAATATGCGCGCCGGACTCATCGTCATTGAAGCCTGGTTCGAGGGCTCTTGAGGAGTCTGGACTAGGGGTGTCCGGATAGCCGAACTATCATCTTTGGCCGGACTCCTAGACCATGAAGATACAAGATTGAAGACTTCGTCTCGTGTCCGGATAGGACTTTCCTTGGCATGGAAGGCAAGCTTGGCGATACGGATATGTAGATTTCCTACCATTGTAAATGACTCTGTGTAACCCTAACCCTATTCGGTGTCTATATAAACCGAAGGGTTTTAGTCCGTAGGACGAACAACAATCATACCATAGGCTAGCTTCTAGGGTTTAGCCTCTCTGATCTCGTGGTAGATCTACTCTTGTACTACCCATATCATCAATATTAATCAAGCAGGAGTAGGGTATTACCTCCATCGAGAGGGCCCGAACCTGGGTAAAAACATCGTGTCCCTTGTCTCCTGTTACCATCCGCCTAGACGCACAGTTCGGGACCCCCTACCCGAGATCCGCCGGTTTTGACACCGACATGCAGCATCTGAGAACTTCGGCTTTGGAGCCCTAGCAAATAGCCTTGCAGGAGAAGAACGATACTCATATGAATAAGCAGAAAAGTTCTTAGTTCTATGAACATAGCGGTTTGAAGACACACGCTCATATTCATAAGTCTGAGTATGGTTTCCCTGCAAAACATTGGCGTTAGGGTGACTTAGGTGAGTCCTCTGTCTGTATGAAGCCTTTGCGCCATATGAAGCCTGTGGTCTGGGATTTGTCTTCTTCCCAGGTGGTGTCATGATGACATTAACAGAAAGATTCTCAAGACAACTTTTGGGAACCCAGATATTCTTCATAGGTGGCCCGTTCCTACAGTTAGTACCAATATACTTGGCAAACACTTCACCATTCTGATTCTTAAACATTTTATAGTTGCATCAAAGGATTCACCAATGATAATAGGGTTACTACGGTGAAGCGGATAAGGTGGATGGATCCTTTGAAGGTCCCTTTGCAGACAACCCATGTGGTTTTGGGGTCTTGCTCGGGCTTCCAAAGAGGAGCCATCAACATTCATTTTCCTCTCGAACCCAACACCCTCTTTCCTAGGGTTTGGTTCAGAATCTACTTTTTGAGGACATCGCACAGTGTATGATGCCCTTTGAGACTTTTGCACATCCTGTTTCAAGCAATGTCTTCAACCTAGCATTTTCATCGGCAATAGTAGTGGTATCCTCCGCAGAGGGGTTAGTTACCACATTAGCGATTGAAGATATTGCTTGAGAGCATGATAGAACATTCAACAATGAAGTAGCGTTGTCATGCTCAAGGCATTTTAGACATGGTGGTTCAAATCCTTCCTGAGCGGAACTGATCTTTTGAGCGCAAAGTGACTCATTCTCTTTTTGGAGATCTTCATGAGCCGCTCTCAATTTCTCAAGCTCTTGCTTCCATTGAAGATAATCATAGGAGAGCTTTTCATGAGTGGTTGTGAGCGTGTCATGACGACTTTCAAGTTCCTGGTACTTAGCATGAAGATTTTTTATGTCTTCAACTAAGGACTGAGAACGGGTCATTTCCGCGTCCAACAAGTCATCGCTTTTGTCTAACCGTTTTTGAGTATGTTCCATAGCTTTCTGTTGTTCAGTTGCAATTTTAGCAAGTGTTTTGTAGCTGGTTTTGGATTCACAATCAGAGTCATCTTCACTTGATGTTTGAAAGTAAACGTCGCGTGATTTTACCTTGGCACCACGTGCCATGAAGAAGTAGGTGGGAGCAGAGTCGTCCTTGTCATTAGCTTCAGCATTGGTGACGGAGCCATTGTCTTCAGTGTTGAAGATTGACTTGGCAACGTAGGCTGTGGCTAGAGCCAGACTTGCAACACCAGGGTCGGACTCCTCCTCAGACTCCATCTCTGCCTCCTTTGAAGCATACTCCTCTTCTGAATCCATCTCCTTGCCAACAAAAGCATGAGCCTTGCCAGATGAGCTCTTCTTATGGGATGAAGACTTGGATGAGGACTTGGAAGAAGACTTTGAGGATTTCTTCTTCTTCTTGTCATCAGAATCATATTCCTTGCTCTTCTTCTTCTTCTTCTCATTGTCCCACTGTGGACACTCAGAGATGTAGTGTCCAGGTTTCTTGCACTTGTGACATGTTCTCTTCTTGTGGTCATGAGTAGAAGCTTCATCATTTCTTGAGCTGGATCATGAAGACTTTCTGAAGCCCTTCTTCTTAGTGAACTTCTGGAACTTCTTCACAAGCATAGCAAGTTCCTTTCCAATGTCTTCAGGATCATCAGAACTGCAGTCAGATTCTTCTTCAGATGAGGAAACAGCTTTGGCCTTCAAAGCGCGAGTTTAGCCGTAGTTGGGACCATAGATATCTCTTTTCTCAGATAGCTGGAACTCATGTGTGTTGAGCCTCTCAAGTATATCAGACGGATCGAATGTCTTGAAGTCAGGGCATTCTTGTATCATGAGGGCAAGGGTGTCGAAGGAGCTGTCAAGTGATCTCAGTAGTGTCTTGACGATTTCATGCTTGGTGATCTCAGTGGCACCAAGAGCACGAAGCTCATTTGTGATGTTAGTGAGCCGGTCAAACGTGAGCTGGACGTTCTCATTGTCGTTTCTCTTGAAGCGGTTGAAGAGGTTGCAAAGAACACTGATCCTTTGATCTCTCTGGGTTGAGACGCCTTCGTTGACCTTGGAGAGCCGGTCCAGACTAACCGGCGTTTCAGAGCACTCACACGGCCATACTGTCCTTTGGTCAGATGAGCACAGATGATGTTCTTGGCAGTAGAATCCAGTTGAATGAACTTCTTGACATCAGCAGGGGTGACACCTTCACCAGTCTTGGGAACGCCATTCTTGATGACATACCAGAGGTTGACATCAATGGCTTCAAGATGCATACGCATCTTATTCTTCCAGTAGGGATATTCAGTTCCATCGAAGACGGGACAAGTAGCGGAGATTTTGATTATCCCTGCAGTCGACATAGCTAAAACTCCAGGTGGTTAAACCAAATCACATAGAACAAGGGAGTACCTTGCTCTGATACCAATTGAAAGTGCTAGTTATCGACTAGAGGGGGGGTGAATAGGCGATCGTTATGAAAGTCTTCAAAACATGGAAGTTTCGAAGACAAATGATAGAAATGATCCTATTGATATGCAGCGGAAGGTAAACTACCCTAAGCAAGCCATAGTCAAGTATGCAATGAAGTGAAAGCACAAAGACTAATAGCAGCTAGGTAGAAAGGATCAAGATGGAAGATGGTATGAAGCCAAACAACGAATGAAGTAAAACAGGTAAAGCAAACAGGCAATGACTTCACGAAGACAAACTTTAAGTAAAGAGAGAGAGAGAGAGGATAGAACCAGTCGCTTGTTGAGGACACATGATTTGTTGGACCAGTTCCAATTGCTGTGACAACTGTACGTCTGGTTAGGGAGGCTGAGATTCAACTCAGAAGACTGCGTCTTCACCTTATTCCCCTTGAGCTAAGGACACACAGTCCTCGCCCAGTTACTCTGGTAAGTCTTCAAGGTAGACTTCCAAACCTTCACAGACTCCGTTCACCGGTGATCCACAATGACTCTTGGATGCTCAGAACACGACGCCTAACCGGCTGGAGGATTCACATTCCTCAAGTGTAACAAGTCTTGAGTCACTTGAGACGGAAAGACTTGATGATGCCTAACACTCTTTGGCTCTGGGTGTTTGGGCTTTGTTCTCGCAAGGATTTCTCTCTCTCAAAAGCTTCGGAGGTGGGTTGCTCTCAAACGACAAAAGCCATGCACTAACTCTGAGCAGCCAACCAATTTATGGTGTAGGGGGTGGGCTATTTATAGCCACTAGGCAACCCGACCTGATTTGTCCGAAATGACCCTGGGTCACTAAGGAACTGACACGTGTTCCAACGGTCAGATTTCAAACACACGCGGTAGCTTGACTTGGGCTACAAGTAAAGCTGACCCATCCAGCTCTGGATAAGATTTGCTCTCATTGTCTTCGCTCGAAGACATAGGATTTGGTTGAACATCACTTTAGTCACTCTGACTTTGTTCATTGGGACCCCACTTAACAGTACGGTGGTTCCTATGACTCAACAAAGAAGAAAAGGAAACAATGAAGCAACTAGGTCTTCGCGCTCCATAGTCTTCACGCAATGTCTTCTCTTGTCATAGACTTCAATGTGAATATCTTCATATACCACCATTGTCGTCAATGTCTTCATACATTTTTAGGGGTCATCTCCGGTAGGTAAACCGAATCAATGAGGGACTACTACTTGTGTTATCCTGCAATTCTCACAAACACATTAGTCCCTCAACCAGGTTTGTCGTCAATACTCCAAAACCAACTAGGGGTGGCACTAGAGGCACTTACAAGTCTTCCTCCGCAACTTACGCGTAAGTAATGTACTAATGTTATTCATGGTCATTGCTGCATATGTTTCTGCTGACAGAAGACACAAGATTTCATTCTTTTAAATAGGCGAGGACCAAACTGGATTGTGAAGACGAGCAAGGGTTAGTTGCGCTTTTAAAGCACTCGTTGATGAAGTATCTTTCCTACCTGAGGCAAGCACACTTCGATGGCAAGCCTCTAAACGAAATTTCTGTCAAGTCTCCGGTGCTACATTTATCCGACGGTGACTGGAATAATCTTGTTACACATTGGTCTCGGCTGCAGCGTAAGGTACTATCTATGATATCATATCACAATTTGAACTACATTTCTGCATTTGCCTTAACGTCTCACTTGTATGAAAACTGTTAGCAGAAGAACATTCATTCTCAAGGGACCATGAATCTCGCAACTATACCGCTAATCGCATTGCTCTTGTGAGTACCTCTTGCCTGTATGACCATACTTACTTTCATAGTTGTTTGATTATGTAGCATCACTGCACATGTTAGCCTTGTTATCGTCCATTTGGTGGACATTATAAGATCCGTATGGACTCTTACATAAATTTAGAATCAACCCAATGCTTTTGCAGAGGTTTAGCTCTGCAGTCCTCTTGTAAGGACTGAACATCGTCTATCACTGTACTTACATTAACAGCTACTCCCTCCGTCCCATAATATCTGAGCGTTTTATACAAGTACACGGTGTTCAAAACACTCTTGTATTATGGGAAGAGGGATAGTTCGTGTGTATCATTCGCATCTTATCTCCTCGCCCACCAATTACTAAAAAGATCAGATCTATATTTAATCTTACCAAAAAGTAGAATACACAGACAATGCCAGTGTAGAAGTGTAGCCCATTGCTCTTGTCAGTACATTTTGTCCTGTAATGCTTGTACTTCCAGGAATTGGTAGTTGATTATGTAGCATCAATCTGCATCTTATCTTCATTATCCTCTATCCCTTCCAGTATTATCATATCTATAATTACTCTCTACAAAATGTAGAGTACATGCAATGCTTATGAAGAAGAATCTGTGCTGAAATTCTTGAGTTATCCTTCCTTGACATGGAGAAGGGCATTATAAAGCCGGTGTTAACTGTTAATGTAAGTTAGTCCTGCTAAAGCCATTATTCTCAACTGCTGTTTAATTTTCTCATACTCCCTATCATTTACTGTTGTTTAGTTTGTTGTTTCTACCAAAATGCATGTTCGCAAGAATCGTAAGTTCTAATTTTTACTTGTAAAACCAAATTCCTTATTCATACCATGCACATTACTCAATACTCCCTATATGTATGCTTGTTTTTGTGGATCTATAATCCAGTGTGTGGTGAAGCAGCCCACGTTTGCACCTTTGTCATCTCCTGTTTTATCTTACTGATGTGGCTGATGATATGAACAACATGCCATGCACATTAACCAAAATAGATACAATGATTTTCTTTGCCCTTCATTTATGCTTGTTATGTTGACATGGTAATCCAGTAGTGTGGTGAAGCTCCCCGCATTATGAACAATGCCAAATTATGCTATTGATATTTTGAACTTACTCTTTATTTTCTAATTTGAAATTGGATGGAATTGACAGCACAGTTATCATCTTTGTTTATACACGTGCAAAACCTATCATCTCTCTGCTTTGTTTTAGGGTGATATGCCTAATGGCATGCACAAGTCTGTTGAAGGCTGTGAGACAAACCCAACATATATTGTAGCAAAGAAAGCAAAACATCTTGAAGATAGAGAGACAACCCCAAAATATTGTCTTGATGCAGTGTTCAAGTTACTTGAGACTAGCAGTCAGACAAGCTCACATAATTCGTTGTCTGAATAAGTTCGACTTCTTCAGTCCCAAGTTCTAGCAGAAAGGAATTCTACAACTCAACTTCGACTTGAAGTCCTATCTCTAAGAAAGATTGCGGAGAACACCAATGAGAACCTCATCGCTAAACAGCTACACCTGGACGCTATGACCGACATGCTAGGCCGGTCTCACAACCTTGCTCAGCAGCTTGCGCAGCAGTTCCCGCGCAAGGCTAACCTTTCTTGAACTGTCTTGGAAGTGGTCTCGATTCAGTATTATTTTGTTACGCTGCAATGGTGCCCAGTTTTTGTAATCTGCTTCTTCGTTGCGCGTTATGATCACTGGTGGCGAACTTCGATGCCCAGTGGATGTAATATACCATAAATCCTTTATTGTATAGTGTAGGTTTATTCTTAGTTACTATGCCATAATTTATGTATTGTATAGAGTAGGTTTGTTCTTAATTCCTACTAGTTACTGCCATCATTCGCTATCTGAAAAAAATCAGATGTAGTCGACCGGGCTGAAACATTCGCCTCTAACGGGCCTGGTGTTTAGCGGACCATAATTGGGCCGGCCTGCATCTTTCTTGGGCCCGAATCATTGGGGCCTTCACACTTTGCCGGAGGCCCACACGGCCTATATTTTAGTTGGGCCTTTTGTGGACCCAACGCTTAGTTTGGCCCAGGTAGCGTTGGGCCATTAACAAGCTGAATATTGTACTGGCCTGTTACGGCCCAGATGAAACCATGGGCCTTTAGCAGGCCGAATTGCATATTGGGCCTCAATTTTCACTATTCGTCGACGGGCCTTCAGCAGGCTGAAATGTAGACCGGGCCTTCTTGGGCCCAGTTATATCACGGGCAGTTACCAGGCTGAAACATACCTCGGGCCTTAGTTGGTCCACTGATATCATGGGCCTTTAAGAGGCTGAAAGCTTAGTACAGACATCAACGGGCCGAATTATGCGACAGGCCTTTAACAGGCCCAAAGTCACGTTGGGCTTAACTGTTGCCACCTTTATCACGGGCCGTTAGTGGGCCCGATGTCCTGTCGGACCATATATGGCCCATGGGCAGCACGGGCCATTCCCAGGCTGAAAGTCACACCGGGCTGAAATGGGCCCATGTCTACATCGGGCCTCTAACAGTCCGAAAGTCACTGGGCTGTAATTGGGCCCAAATATTTGGCGAACTATTAACGGGCCAGATCTGGCTTCGGGCTGTAAATGGGCCCAAATATTCGGCGAACAATTAACGGGCCAGATCTGGCTTCGGGCCGTAAATGGGCCTTTATTAAGCAGGCCGTCATTGGGTTGGCCCATTAGTACCTGAGTAAGTACTACGGGCCTTTGACTGGGCCGGGCTTTTTAACCTATATGGGCCTCTGTTGGGCCGTGCCACGTGTCGACGTATCATAAGCGCTTTGGGTCCAATGAGTGGATGACATCTGTCCCAACGGTGAGCCGACACGTGTTTCCTCCAACCAATGATGATTTTACACGTGGAAAATCACCATTGGTTAGGGCTGTTAACGGGTTATCGGATCCAAAACCGGTCTCGATAGCTTAACGGCGTCCCGTTATGGTGGATGCCACGTGTCGGTCACCCTTGACGAAAGCACTTCTGTGACGCACGATTTATCGTCATGGAAATGGACACTTCCGTGATGATAATTTTGGTAATGTCATGGAACACTTCTACGACAGTACAGGTATGACTATCTTGATTCTGTCATAAATTTGTCATGGATGTACATGCATGACAGAAAACGTGACCTACTGTGACAAACACGTATCATCACGGAAGTGTATTTTTTGTAGTGTATAGGCGAAGGGACGAAAGCCCATTAGGCTTGATGGGAAAAAGTATGAAAGCCTCAACTCGGTTAAGTTTATGACATTACAGAGTTGTTGTTTTAAGTAATACTAAGAACTGGAAAAACAGTTCGAAGAAGGAGAAAAGCTAAGGTTACAGAAAAACTTATCCGTCTACAAAGAGTATGGTGTTGGTACGGAGGCACGTCAGGTGCGGATATAGACTACGCTCTGGTTGCCACCGTTGCTGCCCGCCCCGCGCTCCCAAGCCGCTGCTGCCCCTCCCGACCGCCCTAGCATGCTCGGGGTGCGCTGCAGGTCCCGCCCACCTAATAAACGCGCTCGCAAACACCCCGTAGCCCGCGCCTCCGCCTGGTCCGTACGCGGCTGCCGCCACGGCTCGTCGTCGGCGTCCTTGCCGGCCCCCTCCGCTCGTTCTGTCGCCACCATCGGACCGGCGGCGAAGTGGCCATTCGAAAACAACCAACCGCGCCCCGGACGGCCGCGCGGAGCCGGATTCCGGTGAGATCCAGCGCATCTCCGTCGCGGGAGTGCTCGCCGGGGCTCCACCGGTGCCGACGTGGCCGACCGGGGCCACCCCCTTAGGTCACTGCCCAGTGGCCCGGCTGGCCTTGTTGACCCGATCAGCGGTGATCGAGCATCGCCCGATCACTACCGAAGGTCCCCGTGGGCCGGTTGGTCGTCACTAGTCATTGATCGCTGATGCAGTAATGACGCCATGATGATGTCATATTGTCCTTTTCTGTCGATTTTAAATAATTAAAATGATTCCAGAAGATGTTCAAATCTTTGAAAAATCATATAAAATAATCTGTAACTCGGATGAAAATTTTGATATATGAAAGTTGCTCAGAAAATCCAACGAATCCGAATACGTGGTCCGTTCATCTGTCACATGCCCCTAGCATGCTGAACTTGGAACTTTCCCCCTCTTTTCCTTTGTCCAGAATCCACCTAACGTCGGGAATTCATCCTCAGATGTTTATCCCCTCCGTCTGCAACGTGTAGTACTATGTTAAGTCGACCCTAATTCTGCTTATCGTCATGTTATGCTTTGTGATGCTATGCTTGCTTTATATTTACCGTTTCTCCCCCCTCTTCCCTCCGGTAGACCCCGAGACCGATGCTTCCCCCGTGATCGACTACGTCGATGATGACCCCTCTTGCCAGAGCAACCAGGCAAGCCCCCCCTTTGATCATCCCGATATTGCCCATTCCATTCTCTCATGCTTGCATTTGAATTTGCTATTGTAATTGATTGCTCCTATTCTGATGCATAGCCTGCTTTTGTAGCCTGCTTATTGTTACCTACCTGCTTATCCTAAACTGCTTAGTATAGGTTGGTTAGTGATCCATCAGCGACCCCCACCTTGTCCTTGTTGCCCCTGCTTCATCATCGAAGGCCCGATCAACGGGATTGAAGACCAGGCCCCGACACCGCACATCACTTTCCCCTTAGTTGCTCGACACTACTGAGTTACTATCGAGTGCCGAGGGTGAGACCTCTACAGCACTTCAGATGTTAACCCTGTAGTGTAGCTATTCGGTCATGGTCATCGAGGGTGATTCCACCTTAACCACTTCCGATACGACTCTGCCGTGCAACCCCTCAAGTGTGAACCTCGGGGTGGTTCCTCTTACGTTCACCTTGATGATTACATCGAGTGGAGTTCACCGGGGGTGATTCCTCGGGTTTTCAACCTTGATGTTTGGACACACAGTTACTATGGTTACTATGAATTTACACTGAACCATGTTACTAAAGACGGGTCGGCCTTGAGGGGTACCCGCGTGAGCTTAATTGCGAGTGATGTGGAGACGGGTTGACCTGGAGGGTGCCCGCGAGATAATTACGAGGCGTGGCCGGGCATTCCTAGCCCTTCCCGCAAGTCCTCGAGATGGGGCAACGTGGTCACATCTTTCTTGAGTCTCTGCTTGTTACCGCGCGTTCCTAATCCACTACGATTTGGATATTTGATCCGAGGGGCCTCTGGCCTGATAGCACTAACCATCACGTGGGCATAGTACGGGCGTTCTGCATCGTATGCATCAGCCAAAGCTTAATAGGCGTCGGCGATCGGCGGCGTCGCCGGGTTGGACTGGTAGCTCCTACCTTTCTAAGGAGGTAGCTAGGTCGCTCACCGCCACCCGCAAGCGTGAGGAGTTCCGGGAGATGGCCCATGACCCCTCGGGGCATAGGTTTAGTCCGGCATGCTGACCTCTCTATTAAGCCTAGGTCGGGTTGCGGCGTATTGTTTGGACGAGGCCGGGCATGACCCAGGAAAGTGTGTCCAGCCGGAGTTAATTGAGCATGGCGGGTAAGTTGGTGCACCCCTGCAGGGAAGAGAACATCTATCGATAGCCTTTCCTACGGTAACAGACACTTGGAGTTGTATCCCGATCGATACAACTAGAACTGGATACTTGAGATGAGACATGGATATGAGAAATGGATAGTATGACTCTGGGATTGCTTTCTCGCAGGGAGTCGAGAAAGGATCTCTGGCCGAGGTTGATAACACTACTACTACTTTACCTTATGCTACTCTACCCCCTCCTGTTGCTGCAAGATGGTGGTTTCCAGAAGATGCTAGTCTTTGATAGGACTAGGTTCTCCCCTCTATTATGGCCTTTCTGCAGCCCAGTCCACATATACAGCCTTCCTTTGATAATGTTGCATATGTAGTGTAGATCCTTTCTTGCGAGTACTTTGGATGAGTACTCACGGTTGCTTTGCTCCCCCTTTCCCCTCTTTCTTATCCTTTCCGGTTGATGCAACCAGATGTCGGAGCCCAGGAGCCAGATGCCACCGCCGATGCTTACTACTACGTGGAGGCCGCCGACGACCAGGAGTAGTTAGGAGGCTCCCAGGCAGGAGGCCTTTCCTCTTCGATCGTGTTGCTTTGTGCTAGCCTTCTTAAGGAAAACTTGTTTAACTCATGTATGTACTCAGATATTGTTGCTTCCGCTGACTCTTGTGTTTTCGAGCTTATGTATTCGAGCCCTCAAGGCCCCTGGCTTGTAATATAAAGCTTGTATTATTTTAATTTGTGTCTAGAGTTGTGTTGTGATATCTTCCCGTGAGTCCTTGATCTTCATCGTACACATTTGCATGCATGATTAGTGTACGATTGAATCGAGGGCGTCACAAGTTGGTATCAGAGCCGACTGCCTGTAGGTAGCCCCCTTTCCAACTCCTTGGCCGAAGTTGAGTCTAGTCATTAAAAAAACTTTTACTAACATGAAGGCTTACGGGCCCACGTCGCCATTGGGTGGTATTAGGATCTTTTATTCCTCGACTATACTCTGGGACTCTGATCTCTCTTCAATTCGAGTTAAAATGGATTTACTAATGCCGACACTTAGGTTCTCGGACCCACTTCCTCCGAGAGAGCCCCGACATTATCGATGACCGCTTGCTGCACCATAAGATTCTGCAGTTACTCTCCGATGTTTTCCCGAGACCCTTGTGACCTCCGCCTTTGCAATTCCCTACCACCGTTATATTCATATGGATAACGACTTACACGTGTCGTTCATACAATCATTCCCAATTTCTCTTGATGATTACAAGTTACCCCAATATTATTCGTTGTTCCGAGAATCCTTGTGCTTCTGCTTTGCAGCTTCTTTCACACTGCGGATAATTCCTCACACTTATCAGGGATTCGTTCATCCCTAGTTGATCATGTGCTTCGCAACATCATCCCCATTGTTAATCGATCTTCCAAAATTTCTCTGCACCCCTTTTGCTCTTGAAATTCATGCATGCTGGCATTATGGATAGTTCCATATGTCAAGTAATCCTCGTTGACATTCCTTGATACTACTATTATGAATCCCTTGAATCAATATGCTGCCAATGTTCGTAATCATCAGTTGAATCCTAGAATTCATCCTTCCGACTAAGACATCATTTTGAGCAGGAGCTGGTTCTCGACCAATCCATTTGCCGTCGATTGTACCCGCAAGTCTATTCAACTTATCCATCCTTAATCATAGTGTTCGCTTTCGATCCATAGATTTGGAAATCATAATTCCTTGGCGTTTGAGTTTTGAATTAGTCAGTTGTTTCTATAGTCTGATCTCCTTGCATTCTTTCTTCTTCTGGTTGGGTACCGATGGTCACATCAGATCCCTTGTGGACCACCACATCCTTTGTTGGATCATTATCCAACACTGCCCCTCGTATTTAATCGCCTTGTGAGTTATTCCATGATACATAATGACTTTGGTAAATTCTATCCTCTCCTTTGGTCAACCATGCGCTACCTTTGAGCTTGTGTTAGTTACTCTTTAAGTTTATGGTATATGTTCCTAAGATACCCCGATGGGTTGAATCTATGCCTTCCTTAATCTGTGTGAACCAGAAGAGTTTTCACACGTTATGCTATTCTAGTGTTTTGCCAGATATAATTTCAACACTACAACTTCATCGAAACTGAGAAGTGAATGGAAGGTTATGCATTGAGGAAGTGGGAGTCGACCTTGAACTTTGTGTTCATGCCCATGGAAACGATGTAGATCTTATCATGGAAGCTTCTCGTAACAATAATTATTCCCTTGGTATAATTTGATCTTGTACCTGTGATTTTGGCCTTTGCAATCGTGGTTACAACCAAGATTGTCTTCTTTGATCCCCTTTCTCGGACAAGTTGAAGTGCTTGCCTTCTGCATATCAATACACATATCCAAACTCTAATATGGTCTACCTTCGAGTATTACCCCTGGTATCTCGAGAATATCAAATAACTGAGTTGCTTCATATGAATATTCATCTAGTATTACTTCTCACCGATTTCACATTTTCCCACGGGTTCTGAGTTATCAGTCACTCGAGAACACCGATAAGAGAATCGATCCCGCACTCCGATTCAACAACTCTGAGTAATTCTCTTTGCTTACGAGTTTAATAATCCTTCAAGTCATTCCTAGCCTGCTCGGCTATATCATTATCGTGATAAATTTTAACTGTGCTACCTGATCCTTCTTCCCGGAGCACAATTTTTGACGATGAGCTAAGTCTACATCGACTTTCCTCGTCATATCATTTTGTCTTGAATAGCAAGATTAATTTCGAGTTTGTGTCATACCCGTGGTTCCAATAAGCTTTCGCTTCATCATTCCTTTGACTTGATGTCATCGCCGATCGATTACATCTTCATGAAATCTCTCGACAAATGTGTCTTGATCCTCATCAACATTCTGAGCTCTTCCAGGATATCAATCGAGTTCATGATGAGAAATACAATCCTTGCCCCTCGATGATTTAAGTTATCATCGACAACATTCTTGCCTTCCCCAACACAAACTTGTTCATATAATTTTGGTAATACATCCTTTTTGACATGTCAATGGATTGTTGCTGAGCCCGTCGGCGACACCCTCATCTTTTCCTTGCTGAAATTGTATGACTTATTTTCTAAGTTGTTTCTAATGGATCCTTTATGTATCCGAAGTCTGACCTTTCCCTGATGACCATGTCAACACTATCCCGAAACATGTGTGTGGTACTCCGATCATCAAGAAGAACATTGGTAGCGCAATGCTAACTGTTCTTGATCAATTATCCAAACACCATTGTATGGGTAAACCTCATAGATTCCTTGCCCCTTTGTCTAAACGGTTTAATACTTGGAGTCCAATCATGCTCTACCCTTCCTTGGGAAAGTTATACTCTAATACTTGGGTATAAACATCTTTCCTTTCTATTGGTCTGATTATCATAATAATCACATTGTCCTTTCCATTGTTTGTTTCACCTTTCTTGTAATCTAACTTGTATGATCAGAGATAATTCCCTGCTTATAAAACACCCCGATGTACAACCTTGTCAGTGAGACCCTGTTACTATTTTTGATGACATTCCGATAACCATCGGTGGACGAGAACTTTGCCTATTGGTCCGCCTCGTCTTACGAGCAGGAAAATGGTTCTCTTCGTCCCACGCCCTTGGTACCAAACTTTGTTGCCAACATAACTGACATGCTACCCTCTAAACTATCTTGCTGTCATGATCATGCAACATGTCAGCGCCCTTCCGTCTTTTAAAATCTCATGGTGGGCCCATAACCCACAGTTCCATAGGATCGAAACCTGACTCTCCTGTAAAACCTTGATTCCGAAATATTCTTTGCTCTTGGCTTTGTGTGTTATCACGAGCCATCATCTGAGAGATGATCTATTCCCGATGCTCTGAACCCCCCTTCTCACACTCTGTTCAGGTATCGATCGTTTGTCCATTCGCTTGAAACTTCCTATTGTACCTTCATATTTTGCTCTCGATGTTTTATTAAGTTTCAACTTGAGAGATACTTCTGCCACATTCCCTGAATTATTCACCAGATAATTAACCCTATAAGGGCCAGTTCTCCCGAAGTTACTCTTTACTTCTCCACCTAAATCTCGGGACGAGATTTCTTGTAGTGGAGGAGATTTGTAACACCCCCAGTGTCATGCTACAGTAACCCCCTATGATTAAGCTAATCATTTTCCCAAACAGTTCTTAATCACCTTGTTTAATATCCCATTTGAAATTCAAGTCAATTCAAATTCAAGTGAAGTTTGAAGTTTCTCAAAAGTTGTTGAAAAAATGTTCATCATTTGTCAAAAATTCCATAACACTCCTTTGTTAAGGAACACAACATCACTTTTGTGCAAAGATGAGCATTAGCAATAATAACAGCACCAATTCAGCATTTTTAAATGCTATCCTATTTATGAAAAATACCAAATGAATTCTTCTGGTCTCCAAAATATTTGTGGCACTGTCTAATATCACCAGGGAATAAAAGGGGCACTTCCCATATTTTTCCAAAGAAAATGGCATGCCCAATATTTTCTTACCCATCTCTGATTATTAAAAAACAGAAAAGCAAAGCTGTTTAAATGATAGAGAAAACCTCCCCTGTATCCCCCCACTGGGCCTTGGGCTAACAGGCCGGCCCAACCATCCCACTCCCCCGGGGTCGTCTTCCCTGTTCGACCGACCTGGTCGCTACAGGGGCTGGTCGCCGCCGAACCCACCTCATAGACCACGCCGCTATAGGCGCCGCAGGGAGGATAAGGATGCCAGCGTCGATGCCCTGGTTTCCGCCGAGATCTTTTCCCCCTTCCCCATGCGCTGCTGCTTCTCCTCTCCGCCATGGCCGCCACTGCCGTCTCCTCTGCTTGCTCACCCGCGTAGCCACCGGCCTCGCCTCGCCTTGTCGACCTGTCCAGCAGCTCCATCGTCGCTGACTGCCTCGTCCCCGTCCGGAGCGCCTGCATCGACACGGACAACCCCTTCTTCAACCTCGGACCTCCATCGTCGCCACCGTCGATTCTCTCCACCGAGCCCTCCCGGAGCCCGCGTGCGCACACCTGCAGGACCCGGTGAGCACCCTACAGACTCCACTCTCTCCCCGTGTCCTCACATGCTCTCTAGCTAACCCGCCCTCGTGCTCTGGCCATCGCTATGACCACGCTACGCTAGCCGCTTGAGCTCTACAGCTCCGGCGTGTGCGGTGGGCGCGCTCCAGAGCGCCCCTAGCGCCATGCGCCACCCCTAGCTCGCCCCCTGACCCACTCCCGCCTCGTTTTTTCTGAAGGACGAACCCCTGCCGCCTTTGTCGCGCTCTGGTTGCCGCCGTTGCTGCCCGCCCCGTGCTCCCAAGCCGCTGCTGCCCCTCCCGACCGCCCTAGCGTGTTCGGGGTGCGCTGCAGGTCCCGCCCACCTACTAAACGCGCTCGCAAACCCCGTAGCCATGCCTCCGCCTGGTCCGTATGCGGCTACCACCGCGGCTCGTCGCCGGCGTCCTTGCCGGCCCCCTCCGCTTGTTCTGTCGCCACCAACGGACCCGCGGTGAAGTGGCCATCCAAAAACAACCAACCGCGCCCCGAATGGCCGCCCGGAGCCGGATTCCGGGGAGATCCAGCGCATCTCCGCCGCGGGAGCGCTCGCCAGCGCTCCACCGGTGCCGGTGCCGACGTGGCCGACCGGGGCCACCCCCTTAGGTCACTGCCCAGTGGCCCATCTGGCCTTGTTGACCAAGTCAACGGCTGACTGGGCATCGCCCAGTCATTGCCAGTGGGTCCCCCGTGGGCCCCGTTGACTGGTCAGCTAGTTTGTCGACCGCTGATGCAGTAATGACGCCATGATGACATCATATTGTCCTTTTCTGTCAATTTTAAATAATTAAAATGATTCCAGAAAATGTTCAAATCTTTGAAAAATCATATAAAATAATCTATAATTCGGATGAAATTTTTTATTTATGAAAGTTGCTCAGAAAAATCCAACGAATCCGAATACGTGGTCCGTTCATCTGTCACATGCCCCTAGCATGCTGAACTTGGAACTTTCCCCCTCTTTTCCTTTGTCCGAATCCATCTAACGTCGGGAATTCATCCTCGGATGTTTATCCCCTCCGTCTGCAACGTGTAGTACTATGTTAAGTCGACCCTAATTCTGCTTATCGTCATGTTATGCTTTGTGATGCTATGTTTGCTTTATATTTACTGTTCTCCCCCCTCTTCCCTCCGGTAGACCTCGAGACCGATGCTGCCCCTGTGATCGACTACGTCGACGACGACCACTCCTTGCCAGAGCAACCAGGCAAGCCCCCCCTTTGATCATCCCGATATTGCCCATTCCATTCTCTCATGCTTGCATTAGATTTTGCTATTGTAATTGATTGCTCCTATTCTTATGCATAGCCTGCTTTTGTAGCCTACTTATTGTTACCTACCTACTTATCCTAAACTGCTTAGTATAGGTTGGTTAGTGATCCATCAGTGACCCCCACCTTGTCCTTGTTGCCCCTGCTTCATCATCAAAGACCCGATCAATGGGATTGAAGACCAGGCCCCGACACCGCACATCACTTTCCCCTTAGTTGCTCGACACTACTGGGTTACTATCGAGTGCCGAGGGTGAGACCTCTACATCACTTCTGATGTTAACCCTGTAGTGTAGCTATTCGGTCATGATCATCGAGGGTGATTCCGCCTTAACCACTTCCGATACGACTCTGTCGTGCAACCCCTCAAGTGTGAACCTCGGGGGTGGTTCCTCTTACGTTCACCTTGATGATTACATCGAGTGGAATTTACTGGGGGTGATTCCTCGGGTTTTCCCCTTGATGTGTGGACACACAGTTACTATGGTTTCTATGACTTTACACTGAACCATGTTACTAAAGACGGGTCGGCCCTGAGGGGTACCCGCGCGAGCTTAATTACGAGTGATGTGGAGATGGGTTGACCTGGAGGGTGCCCGCGAGATAATTACGAGGTGTGGCCGAGCATTCCTAGCCCTTGCCGCAAGTCCTCGGGACGGGGCAACGGGGTCACATCTTTCGTGAGTCTCTTCTTGTTACCGCGCGTTCCTAATCCACTACGATTTGGATATTTGATCCCAGGGGCCTCTGGCCTGATAGCACTAACCATCACGTGGGCATAGTATCTGCGTTCTGCATCGTATGCATCAGCCGAAGCTTAATAGACGTCAGCGACTGAGCGGCGCGCGCCGGGTTGGACTGGTAAGCTCCTGCCTTTTTCAAGGAGGTAGCTAGGTCAGCTCACCGGCCTCCTATAGCGTCTGAGGAGTTCCCGGAGATGGCCCATGATCCACGGGGCATAGGTTTATTCCGCGGTTGACCTCTCTATTAAGCCTAGGTCGGGTTGCGGTGTATTGTTTGGCCGAGGCCGGGCATGACCCAGGAAAGTGTGTCCGGCCGGAGTTAATCGAGCGTGGTGGGTAAGTTGGTGCACCCCTGCAGGGAAGAAAACATCTATCGATAGCCTGTCCTACGGTAACGAACACTATGAGTTGTATCCCGATCGATACAACTAGAACTGGATACTTGAGATGAGACATGGATATGAGAAATGGATAGTATGGCTCTGGGATTGCTTTCTCGCAGGAAGTCGAGGAAGGATCTCTGGCCGAGGTTGATAACACTAATACTACTTTATCTTATGCTACTCTACTCTCTCCTGTTGCTGCAAGATGGTGGTTTCCAGAAGATGCTAGTCTTCGATAGGACTAGGTTCTCCCCTCTATTCTGGCATTTCTGCAGCCCAGTCCAGCCTTCCTTTGATAATGTTGCATATGTAGTGTAGATCCTTGCTTGCGAGTACTTTGGATGAGTACTCACGGTTGCTTTGCTCCCCCTTTCCCCCCTTTCTTCTCGTTTCCGGTTGATGCAACCAGATGTCGGAGCCCAGGAGCCAGATGGCACCGCCGATGCTTACTACTACGTGGAGGCCACCGACGACCAGGAGTAGTTAGGAGGCTCCCAGGCAGGAGGCCTTGCCTCTTCGATCGTGTTGCTTTGTGCTAGCCTTCTTAAGGCAAACTTGTTTAACTCATGTCTGTACTCAGATATTGTTGCTTCCGCTGACTCTTGTGTTTTCGAGCTTATGTATTCGAGCCCTCGAGGCCCCTGGCTTGTAATTTAAAGCTTGTATTATTTTAATTTGTCTCTAGAGTTGTGTTGTGATATCTTCCCATGAGTCCTTGATCTTGATCGTGCACATTTGCGTGTATGATTAGTGTACGATTGAATCGCGGGCGTCACAGTACCATACCCAAGATACTCCCTTAAAGGAAAGGTATGCTTGTTTGGTTTCTTTGGTCCGAGAATGCACACCACGAACTCTCGATGTAGATGAGGAGCATCTGTTCTAATACTTTGACATGGGATCTTCTGTTCACTCTGACGATTAGGATGAAGGAAGTATACAACGAGGTTTGCTAGCCATTTATGAGGAAGGTGGTCTTCATTTCTCTTGGGTATGAAGCTTAAGGTCATTCCCTGCATTCCGTTTTTTGGTGGAAAGCTTATTGGAATAGACTTCCATGCAGAGAACCAACTTCTGGTTAAGAAAATCATATAAAATCAAGCAAGAAAATGGATGTGCTAACGCACAACGGCTCATTCGTGAATATAATTTCATACTTCCCCACTTTGTTGAAGAGATACATAAAAACTCAAAAAAGAAAAATTGACGACACTGTTCATACGATAGCCAGAAAAGTAAGTACCCCCGCCGGCTATTTAAAAAAGAAAGAGTTACTTATTCATAAACTTTCTTTTATCGACCATAATAAGTACCCCAGCAAAGGTCACTCCCACCTTTTGTGCACCACTTATCACAACATGGGAGTTTTATGATTTTTCTATTTTTTTTAATGTTTTATCTCTTGAACCGTGCGTCAAAATCATGAGCCGGTTTCACAGTTTCCCGCATCGAGATCTTTGAAACAATATCCCATGTTAATAGGTTTGCACAATTTTTTTTCCAAAAAACAAAATAAAAATAAGAAAAAATAAAAACAAGAAACATTAAAAATAGAAACGGGAAAAAACAAAAAAGAAAAAAGAAAGAAAATCAGAAGAAAAAAACTAGAAACCTGGAAGCACAATTGTGCGTTTCACTTTTTTATGAAGCACACATGTGTTTTTCACTTTTGGGGAAACACAACCTGTGCTTCTCGCAGAAGCACACTATGGTTTTCACTTTTCGGGAAGCAGATATGTGCTCCACTGTGAAGCACAAATGTGCTTTTCATTTTTGAGAAGCACAACTATGATTCATGCACAAGAAGAAAAAACTTATTTTTTTCCAGGAAGTCTAGGAAAACAAGGAGAAAGCAAAAACTCAAAGAACCGGAATCATACAGAAAATAAGAAAACATGCTTCCTTGGATGCACCTAGGCTTCCGGCACACGACACATGGCGACGCTGGTGCGATCCTCGTGCTGCCCGCTGGGAATCCTCCTGGATATCAATCTAACGAGTTTGAATTGTGCACCGCTTTGTCTTCACACTATGGATCTTTTTTAGGGGTTACTATGGATATTTCTAATAGGGTGGGATTAAAGGACTTCTGTACATGGTATTGCGCCCAAATCTCATTTGTGTGGCCCGTCCCATTGACCCCCTTAGAAAAATATTCACCCTCCATTTAAAGAATGTTCATCATGTAGTAAAAATTGTTCATCATTATTTAGAAAATGATTTATTGTGCATTTCAAAAATAAAATGTTAATTATGTCTTAGAATGTTATCATGATTTTTTTTAAACTCCATTATGTATTTTAGAAAAATGTTCACTATGCGCTAAAGATGTTCAACAAACGTATACAAATTTGTTTGTAAAATTTCTGAAAATTATTTATCAATTTTTCTAATGTTCATGAAATGTAAGATTTTTTTTTTTGAAAATTATTTATCAATATTTCTAATGTTCGTGCATTTTGTGGGAAATATTTATGAAATATTTAAAATGTTCATAATATATTAAAAGAAATAGCGTGTATTGAAAACGTTCGACGTGCATTTTGTTGGGAACGTCGTAGGAAAAAAAATCCACACCTACGAATCATCTTAGGATCACTATGAAGATGCAAGCACAATTGGATCTAGATTAGATCGCCTACCAACGTAACGCAGCGAAGAGGAGAGTTGGAGAAGTGTGCTTATGAAGATTACCCTAGCTAGGTTATACTTCCCAGTCGCAAGAATTTTTCCCTCGAACCGATCCATAGATCGAGCACGGAACATACAGTGCCTCTGTAGGTATCCACACATACGGTACCATTGATCCGACAGGGCTCCGCTATCCAGAACGAGAACACGTCGGAGAACTAGAGAGGACCAACACCCTTGCAGTGTAGCTGAAATTGGTAGAGAGAGAGAGAGAGAGAGAGAGAGAGAGGTGCAGCCACATGCACGAGAAACTGTTGTGTTTGGGGCTACCCTCTCTCCCTTTATTTATTATAGGCTAGAGGAGAGGCTAACTTGGAGAGGGGTAGCAGCCCCAAAGGGGTGTGCCCCCTCCCCAAAACCTTAGGGAACCACTAGTGGCTTGGCCACCAAGCCAAAAGGGACGCCACACTTTTGGGCCCCTAGGGCCCATGTGGCTGCCCCCCCCTCCCCCCAGTTGGGCCTTGACATGGGACTAGCCCATGGCACCCCTAGAAATATCCCGGGAGGTTCCGAATAATTCCGAAACCATCCCATACCCTATGGTGGTCATTTTAGGGTTTGTAAAAATGCTCCAATTTACCAAAACTTTTCCGATTTTCAGTTGAAACACTTTTGATTTTTTTCGAAACACTTCCGTATATCTCTTCGAAACATTTTATCTTTATGTTGAAACTATTCTGGTGCAATTCTTATAAGTTCATACACTTCTAGTACTGAACAAATCAATAGCCCTTAAGTCATTAAGTGTGTGATCCCACTGGTTCGGCAAAGTGTAGACATGAACCCGAAACTCCTTCCGGTTCAATGATAATAGTGGAACCGTGGACATTCATACTGACCCCTACACCTGCACGAGTAAATATCAAGTGAACCTCTCATTTCCATGTGCTATTACATTTTCTTCGCAATACTTTACAAAACCAAAGATCAGATTTATCGGCATCCTCGTGAACCAACACTTGATCACTATGTCAGATTCCTCGTTGCCGGTTTTATTCTCTTTTCTTATTCCCATGTTCCGGCATCCCTGCGAACAAGTAACACTATGGTTGGCTAGACGATGATATATACCGTCACATGGAGAGTGCCCCAAGAATATCTCTCCATTATCATAGGAGCAAATCCCGGTCTCGAGCTATCTGGTCCCTTATCATACTTTTCCGATGCAACTGAAAGTTGCCATTATGATCACCCTGTTGCTGTCAAGTTTGATGAACTGCAAAATACATCGTCCGGCATGAAGGTACTTGATAAGCTCATGATCTAAGGAATTGCGAAAGCGTTGACATCTTTGGGATTATACTAAAAACTAATGACGATATGATCTCATAGTATATAAATCGATTGGGTCTGATTAACACATGTGTTCTTCCAACAATGTGTCATCAAAGTTCTCGACATCCTTGTTAATTTAACTATGCCAATGATCAAGAAAACATAATCATCATGCAACACTTGAGCTAGTTTTAGAGGCGAGACTAGGAACATATTTACCATTTTTTTCACACATGCACATGAGTTTTTTCCTGAGCCTCGCGGTTATTGCAGACTTGAGAATCATTGCAATTATAGCACAGAAAAATAAACATTAATTATGAACATGGAAATAAATAATAACTTTTATTATTGCCTCTAGCACATATTTCCTTCACATTTGACAATGTACAAACATGTATTCAAAAAATGTTCAACATGTATTTAAAAATATTCTATGTGTATCCTAAACTTATTTATTGTTTATTAAAAAAGGTCACCGTTTTAAATGTTAATGTGTATTTAGAAAATAAAAAAAATCAAAAAGAGAGCGAAATAAAAGGAGAGAAATCAAGAAAAAAATCAGAGAGTGATTAAAAAATCATTAAAAATAGTAAAAAAATCAAATTTTTTTGTGGAGAAAGATGATGAAGTGTGTGGTGTCCGTGCCAAATTTCAGAGCATTTGGTGTCCGAGTAGCTCTCAACAAAAAAGACTAATTTGAGGTTTCTGATTTTTTTTTACTGTTTGTGCACTATCTGGACCTGATTTTGTTTATTTTGCTGAGAACTACTCAGATGTCCAAATGTTTTGAAATTTGACACGCACCTCACGCACTCAGTCATCTTTCACGTACTCAAGAATTTTTTTGAATCCTTTTAGTATTATTTATGAATTTATTGTTCATCGGGTGTAGATGAGCCCGAGCTCAGAATATTCGGTTGTTCTACTTCAACATGTAGCACGAGAAAAGTGATCAACAATACACACCCTTCTTGTACAATAGTACAATAGTGCACTGCTGATGCTCTAGGTGTACGTGCCAATGCACGAGCTCGTCGTGGCATGTTTTCTACTTTCAGGGTTTGTTTCCGTTACGTTTTTCTCTGGCTCTCCATTGTCCTTCTTCTGCATACAGCATACCTTTTTTTGCGAGGGCTGCATACAGGATATCTACGAGAGATCTTAGACAGAACAATGGTGAGCATCTCTAGCAGACCCGTATAACACCCCAATTTGTAAAATAATTGCCAAAATGCATGTTCATGTGAAAAAAATCGTCCGATCAGACACTGTAAACGTGTCGGACCGTATTTTTTTTAGGGTTTTCATCATTTATGCAACTAGTTGTGTCTCACTACTCATTTGCCATTAAAAATTACAACTGCTCAAAAATGCCATTGTTCCGTGAAATGCTTGCTTAAAGATGTCATCGTTTCATTAGATGTTTGCTCAAAAATGACATTAGACATGGTTATTGTCAGGTCAAACTCGTTGACTATGTTATATGAGAAAATTTTCCCTATACTCACATGTCAGTTCTCGCTATCTCACAATGATAAATGTGGACCCCACTTGTCAGGAGTAAGAAAGCGTATAATTTTAGAGGAAAATAAGAACGCTGTTGGGATCAAGTGGGACACACATTTTTTTGTAGTGAGATAGAGGACGAGCTGACACGTTGGTCTATAGATATTTTTGTCATTATAACATGGCAAACAAGATTTGAGATGATAGTAATGGTGTCCAATGGCATTTTTTAGCATGCACCTAACGAAGCAATGACATTTTTGAGCAATCGAAATTCTTAGTGGCAAAACTGAGTAGTGAGATATAACCAGTGGCATAACTGATAAAACCCCAAAATTTTAAGGGGCGCGAAAAACATCCCCGTCCAAACTGTGAAAATAAGGATTTCGGAGCCAAGTCGAAGGGGCCCTGTATACTTGAGAGATCGTTGGCAGGAGTCTAACTGCCATCGGAACCTTCATGGTTCGCTCCCATCCGGTCGTCCCCGACGCCGGCCACCCGCCTCGGCAGCCACGCCGCGCCGCTGGTCCACAGCGCGTGGCCCGCTTCGCCCGCCGGCCGTCCGCCGCGCTCGCCCATGGCTCCACGGCTCTGGAACGGAGCTAGCTAGCTCAATTGATTCGAATGGAGCTAGCTAGCTCGATGCGTCGGCCGTTCGATCCGGCCGCCCTGGCCTCTGCCCGCGCCGTGCTCGCCCCGCGTTTTCCTTGTCCGCCTGTTCACCGGATTGATGTGAGGTAGAGGACAACTAAAAAAATGAGCTAGCTGTGGGCCTGTTCGGTATATTCAGAAAATATTCTTTTTATGGGTTGATTATACGGGGTCTGTTCGGCCGCCGTCCGCGCCAGCCCGTAAAACGGTTTTTCGTGAACTATAAAAAGATATAAGGGTCCGCGATATAAGGGGTCTACTAGAGATGCTCTTAGAGCAACTCTAGCAGAACCCGCATCCCGCCCCGAACCGCATAATAACCGCCAAAATTTAGGTCGGGGCGAAAAACCTGCCCGATCAGACCCCGCAGCCCGCCCGGCCCGCAAAAAATTTTGGGGGGCGCGTCAAATCCTGAGCCCAACCCGGGAATACGCGGGTGTCGCCCTAGCGGTTGCGGTGCCCTGCATATAAGCGGAAGTGGTTGGTGGCGGGGACATTTCAGCCCGTGCTTTCCCCACCAAACACCTCTCCTCTCCCCCTCGCGCCACCGCGGTGCCGCCGCCCAAGATTCCGGCCAAAGCCACCGGCAGGAGCACGCCGAAAGGCCGCCACGCGCTCAAGGCTTCCCCTCCCTCCCCCCTGCGTCGGCGGGCCGCCGGATTTGCGGATCTGCGGCACTTCATCGCGGGCCGCCGGTGGCTGTGCCAAGCGATGGAGTGGTCGGGGAGCCTCTCCCGCAGCCCCGGTAAGGGCGCATCGCCGCATGCAGGTTCGGGTTCGTCCGCCCGCCGACGTTTTGCGGGCATGGATTCGTCCGGGCGTCCACCGGGCTCAGCGCTCGCGCAACATCTCTGTGGCTTGCCGATGCCGCTCATACAGTGCGACGACTGCACGTGGACAGTATTGCGGCTGACTTCGGGCACACCGAAGCACCCCGGATGGGTGTTCTTCAAATGCGAAAACGACGGGGTACGTGCACTTGCGGTAGCTCATTTGATAGCTCATTCTTTAGTTCAATTGCGGATCCTCATTTCGAACATGGTCATTCTTTTGTGTAGGACGATGGATGCTCATTTTAGTTTTGGGAAGGCCAATACATTGATTTATTAATAGAAAGAAACTTAATAGATGTTGATGCACTCCTTAGTAGAATCGAAGGCAATGATGCGGCTGCATGTGCAACTAGAGGGGAAGCAACGTCTACTTTTTTCGAACCAAAGATGAAGAAAGAAGAATGCAAAATCAAGAATCCACAGATCAACAACGAATGCAGAGAAGATATTAGTCCAATTAGTGGGAGCAGTTATGAAAGTTGGAAATCTTCTAAAATGTATACTTGTGGTTCTTGTTTTCTTTGGTCTTGCTATTCTAGCAAAGATTTGGTGATGTGTTTTTATTGAAAAAGCAAAGCAATGCAATATGCTAGATCAAGTTAAGGTGCAAATTTAAGTTTTGCGGGCCGGGAGGAGCTGCGCCAGAACAGACGCCGCAAAGCCGACCTGTAAAAAGGCATATTCTGAAAATATCATTTTTTATGGGTCCATTATGCGGGGTCTGCAACAGCGGCCGTCCACGCCGGCTCGCAAAGGCGTTTTTTCACGAACTGCAAAAACGTTTTGCGGGCCGGAAGGATGCGGGGTCTGTTAGAGTTGCTCTTACACACTCTTGCACGCTAGCCAAGTTCCTTGCGCTATGAAGCCTCAGGGTGACCCGTTATCACTGTGATTGTCTGTAGTGGCCGGCGTAGGACTTCATACAAGGATCGGGCAACAAGACACAAATTAATTCGTCATTTATCAGTTTTGTTGATTAAATTTTATTATTCACTAACAATAACACATAAATTTTGCAATTCTGCAATGCGAAAAGCTTTTCATAATTATGCAGATTGATAATTGAAGAAAGAAAGAGGAAATAAGCTATAATAACCTATCCTAAAGAGAGGATTGATCTCCTCTGCAAATATGGCTAGACGGATGATGTGTACGAGTCGTGCGCCTGACTGCAACTACAACTCTCATTGTCATGTCATTTATAGTTAATTTAATAACCCACTCATATATGCTTAGGTGGAGGGTCTCTTTTTTTGAAAAAAGTAGCCCACTCACGGGAGCAGCGGTTCGGTGCCCAAGCTCATCTGCACCCGCGTAAAAAAAATCAAAACAAATACTAGAAAAATTCAAAAAATTCTTTTTTTGTTTGGTATATAATTTGGTGTGTGAGGTGCGCCTTAAATTTCAGACCATTTGAACATTTAGGTAGCTTTCAGCAAAAAAGACAAATCCGAAGTCTGTAAAAATGTTTACGGTTCATGTATTGTTCTGACCCAATTTAATTCTTTTTACTGAGAGGTGCTTATAAATCCAAATGATGCGAAATTTTACCCAAAAAAGGCTTCCGCCCCGTTTTATATATAAAGCAAAGATCAACATCATCCGGTACAAACGCACATCAACACCATACACATCCAAGGCAGGATACATAGACGTTGAGCTTAGCTACACCACCCCTAGCACTACCACCACGAAAAGATGAAGCCGCATACGACGAACCATGGACTCTAAGACGGCGCCTTCAGGAAGGATACGACACTGGAGCACCGCCACCGCCCGACCCAAGAATCAGAGTTTCCCCTGGAGCCGCACGACGGGCAGTGAGAGCCGCGACGACGCCTTCAAGAAGGAAACGAGCTTCCCCGCCGCCGGTCCATCCAAAGATAGAACAGGTTTTCACCCTGGCCAACACTCACCGCCACCGAACGCCATACCCCGACTACCACGCCGCTCACACGGCCATGGCCACCGGGCAGCACCAAGCCACGGGCTCTGCCCAAGAGCACCGTGCTACCGCCACTAGGGTTGCCGCCCCGGCGTCCAAGACCTTGACACCACCTCACCCGAGACCCGCCGTGATACGTCTCCAACGTATCTATAATTTTTGATTGTTCCATGCTATTATATTATCTGTTTTTGGATGTTTTATATGCATTAATATGCTATTTTATATTATTTTTGGAACTAACCTATTAACCTAGAGTCCAGTGATAGTTTCTGTTTTTTCTTTGTTTTAGAGTTCGCAGAAAAGGAATATCAAACGGGAGTCCAAACGGATGAAACTTTCACGATGATTTTTCTTGAACCAGAAGACATCCATAGGACTTGGAGTACATGTCAAGGAAGCCACGAGGCATCCACAAGGACGGAGGGCGCACCCAGGGGGGTAGGGCGCCCCAGCCTTGTGGGCCCCTCGTGACTCCACCGACCTATTTCTTCCGCCTATATATTCTCAAATATTCCAAAACCTACCAGGAGAGCCACGAAAACACTTTTCCACCGCTGCAACCTTCTGTACCCGTGAGATCCCATCTAGGGGCCTTTTCCGGCATCCTGCCAGAGGGGGATTCGATCACGGAGGGCTTCTACATCAACACCATTGCCTCCCCGATGAAGCGTGAGTAGTTTACCTCAGACCTACGGGTCCATAGCTAGTAGCTAGATGACTTCTTCTCTCTCTTTGATTCTCAATACCATGTTCTCCTCGATGTTCTTGAAGATCTATCCGATGTAATACTCTTTTGTGGTGTGTTTGCCGAGATCCGATGAATTATGGATTTATGATCAGCTTATCTATGAATATTATTTGAATCTTCTCTGAATTCTTATATGCATGATTTGATATCTTTCCAAGTATCTTTGAACTATAGATTTGGTTTTGCCAACTAGATTGTTTTTCCTTTCAATAGGAGAAGTGCTTAGCTTTGGGTTCAATCTTGCGGTGCTCGATCCCAGTGACAGAAGGGGAACCGACACGTATTGTATTGTTGCCATCGAGGATAACAAGATGGGGTTTTCATCATATTGCTTCAGTTTATCCCGCTACATCATGTCATCTTACTTAATGCATTACTCTGTTCTATGAACTTAATACTCTAGATGCAGGCAGGAGTCAGTCGATGTGTGGAGTAATAGTAGTAGATGCAGGCAGGAGTCGGTCTACTTGATACGGACGTGATGCCTATATTCATGAACATTGCCTTAGATATCATATCTATCAATTGCTCGGCAGTAATTCGCTCACCCATCATAATATTTTTTATCTTGAGAGAAGCCTCTAGTGAAACCTATGGCCTCCGGGTCTATTTTCCATCATATAAGTTTCCGATCTATAATTTTAGTTTCGTATTTACTTCCTTTGCAATCCTTTACTTTTCGTTCCATAAACCAAAATTACCAAAAATATTACTTTACCGTTTATCCATCTCTATCAGATCTCACTCTGCAAATAACCGTGAAGGGATTGACAACCCCTTTATCGCGCTGGGTGCAAGTTGGTGTTTGTTTGTGCAGGTAGTCCGTGACTTGCGCGTCAATTCCTACTGGATTGATACCTTGGTTCTCAAGCTGAGGGAAATACTTACTCTACTTTGCTGCATCACCCTTTTCTCTTCAAGGGAAAAACCAACGCAAGCTCAAGAGGTAGCACGCCGCTACCCCAACCAAAGAGTCGTTGGGCGACCCCCAGCATCGAGACCCACTAGGCCGGCCAGCACTGGCATCCATGAAACCGTCCTGCAGCCCCGAGCACGAGACGAGTTCGGTCCTGCAGCACCGTGAGGGGGACGAGGTCAGTCCTGCTGCACCGTGCGCGAGACGAGCTCGGTCCTGCTGCACCGGGCGCGAGACGAGCGATGGACCACACCTGGGAGAGGGCCAGCCCTTCGATGGAAGTAGCACTCGGGCGACGAGAAGATGGGACGAAGGTCGAAATGGTCCGATCGCACATGAGCCGACGCCGAGAAGCCGGCCACCACCGCAGGCAGATCCGCCGAGCCACCGTGAAACCGCCACGACACCGGGAGGAGGCCACCACGCCGGACCTCCCCACGCCGCCGCCCACGGCCGGAGCAACGGCCATGCCTGGCCGCTGCCCTACCCACGTCGCCCGGCGAGCTCCAAATACCGGAGCCGCTGGGCACGCACCACCACTGCCACACGCCGCCGGCCGCCCCCATCGCCAGATCTGTCCGGATCCAACCATGAAGCGACAGCCACCCGCGACTGAAGCCGCCCTCGGCCCGCGCCGTCGGTGGGCAGTGCAGCTGCTGCCATCCAGCCCGTCGCGCCACCGCCACGCCGCGCGGCCATACCACGCCGCCACGTCGCCCGCCACAGGTTAGGGGACACCGGTCCAGATCGCCAGCCAGCGCCATGGCCGTTGGGAGAGGGGACGAGGAGGCCACGCCGCCGCCGCCGCCGCCGGCCAGGCTTCACTCGGCCGCGCCCTTTGGCGGCGGCGAGGGAGGAGGAGGAGGTGGGGAAGGGAACTGGCGGGCGGCGCTCTAGGGTTCTTCCTCGTCGCCCTTTGATATGAAATTTAAAGCGCACCTCTCGCACCAAATTATTTACCAGCAATTTCTTTTTGGATTTTGTTTGACTTTTTGTAATTTTTCTTGACCGGGTGCAGATAAGCCTGGATTCAGAAATTGACATTCGCCCACTCATATAATATTTAGCTATGAAAATATAGTACCTTATTAATATCTGGCTCACCTCATTGTCTCACAAAATTCCTAAGAGCCCATGCTGCATCTGCTTATAATACCTACAGTCCGTTTCTTTTCTCCCTTCCTCTTTTTCTCCAACTCAACACAAATGTGATATGAAAATTTCTATAACATACTTCCGTCACTTTATTGTACCCGCTCCTATTTTCCTGGGTGCAGCGTAGAATGAGGCAACGAGCAAGCGATATTACTTGAACGGGTTCAGATTGACTATGCTTTGTCTTCATGCTTTCATGATCGAATATGTTACTCCCTCCGTTCCATAATATAAGAGCGTTTTGACACTGCACTAGTGTAAAAATGCTCTTATATTATGGGACGGAGGGAGTAGATGTTTGTAGTCTGTCGTATGTGATATGCTATGTTTAGCACACTAATCATGTTGCTAAACTAGATTAAGCTTAACAAAAATTTCTTAATAACGTACTCCCTCCGTCCGGAAATACTTGTCATCAGAATGGATAAAAGAGGATGTATGTAGACATATTTTTTAATAACCTTTTATTCATTTTGATGACAAGTATTTTCGGACGGAGGGAGTAATACTTATAGCACAGATTAGTACATATATCTGGTAGCAAGAAATAATGCAGATAGACTGAACAAGAAAACTAGTAAGCTACAGCCAGGTAGAATATGCATGATCAAGGCCATCTCACAAAACAAAAAGATAAGTGGCTCGGAAGATCAAATGATATATCTGCACCCGAAACCTCATTAATTACAAGGATCCCACCTACCTCAACTTGCACATGAAAAGACAACCAGTAGTGGACTAGTGGCACTTCGATGACTTGAAGCTCTAGTTCCCCACGAAGATTTTTAAATCGATTTTCCAGGAAACTTGGCGAGCCATGCACTTACACAAAACAAAACTGGAAAAAGAAATATCTCGAGGACTCTTGGTGGTTTTAATCATCGCCAGCATTATTTCACCCACTTATAAAATAGCACAAATTCGTTTTGCCTGCCAGATCTTCCTTTTTTTTGCCAGATGGGATATTTGTACCTGGAGAAAGCGTTGTGTGCGTGTCTAGGTTTGCCGTCCATGCCGACTGCGGCGAAGCTGTATTTGTGATGGGGTTGTTTAAGAAACATTATTATACTGGAGATACACGTAATTGACATCCATTTGTAGGCGTCGTGTAACCTAAACTATTTTCATGTACGGCTCACTTTATTTTATGGATCCGTAGCACACCAAAGACTAACTGCATCTTCCATAAACAAACTCCAGTTCGGTAAATTGATGAGAGCTTGGAAGTGGGTGGTGAGATGCTAATGCTAGCTCACGGTGCATCCGGTCTTGGTTAATATGTTTGGACATCTTCAAGAATCTAAAATTACGATATACAAACATGGCCTGTGTATGATATAGTCTACAAAGTCTAATTTCAAATTAGAACTGTCCAAAGTGCTTTCATCGAGATAAGAAGTATCCATGACGATTTTGTGTACGTGTGCAACCTTGCGTGTTGTCTCTTCATAAGAGTAAAACTTCGTCCTTTCTTTTCAAGTTTGATATTTGCAAAATCTTCAACTCGGTGAGATGGGACTGCATCCCCGGCCTTCCCCAGCGGAGAGCCTTTCCAAGTAAATTTCGAGATTGGATCGCCGCCTTGTTGTGCATCTCCTTCTCGAGGATTCTTCTCGATGGTGTGCCTCCCTCCCCCAATTAAGCATGGTCACAACCTTCACCAAGGCCCAAGGGGAACCCTATCGCCGCTCGTATTTGTCATCGCCATCAACCCACTCCAACAAGTACTCGGTTCGACTACAAGACTTGGTTTATTTCACAAGATTAGAGAGTGGGGAGCCACTTGGAGGACCTTCCTTCATGCCGATGATGCGGCGGTTTTCATGGCGCCGATAAAGATAGATATTGAAAACCTCACTCGCGTCTTGTGTTGTTTTGGTGAGGTCACGGGGTTGGACACAAACTTTCAAGGAAGCTCGGTTGCTCCCATCCGAAGTGGGCACTTAAACTTGGTGGAGTTCCTCTAAAGCTTGCTCGCGGCTCGTGCTTCATTCCCCGTGCAATGCTTGGGCCTTTCCCTAACGGTTTGACAACTCAAGATGACGGAATTTCGATTCCTTGCAAGACAAGGTTGCAGATAGGCTTGTTCGATGAGAAGGGCAAAACATCGACAACTCGGGTCATGTAGTCCTCGTCAAGGTGGGGTTTACTTCACAAGTGATTTACCATGCAACCCCTTTTGTCATGTTGCCTCTAGTATATGGATATCACTTTTTTAGTCATCCTCCTTTGCTTTTGTATGTGGAGGTGCATATGTATAATGTCCTTAAATTCTGTTGGGGAACGTTGCAGAAAATAAAAATTTTCTACGCTTCACCAAGATCAATCTATGAGTTCATCTAGCAACGAGAGAGAGGAGTGCATCTACATACCCTTGTAGATCGCGAGCGAAGCGCTCAAGAGAACGGGTTGAGGGAGTCGTACTCGCCGTGATCCAAATCACCGATGATCCTAGTGCTGAACGGACAGCACCTCCGCGTTCAACACACGTACGGTTAGGGAAGACGTCTCCTCCTTCTTGATCCAGCAAGGGGGAAGGAGATGTTGATGGAGATCCAGCAGCACGACAGCGTGTTGGTGGATGCATCAGCGATCTCGGCAGGGCTTCGCCAAGCTTCAGCGAGAGGGAGAGGTGGTGCGTGGGGAGAGGGAGGCGCCAAGAGTATGGGTGCGGCTGCCCTCCCTCCCCCCACCTCTTTATATAGGCCTCCTAGGGGGGTGCCGGCCCTAGGGGATGCAATCCCCTAGGGGGGGCAGCGGCCAGGGGGTGGCTTGCCCCCCAAGCCAGGTGGAGGCGCCCCCACCCCTAGGGTTTCCCAACCCTAGGCGCAGGGGGCCAAGGGGCGCACCAGCCCACCAGGCTGGTTCCTCCCACTTCAGCCCATGGGGCCCTCCAGATAGGTGGCCCCACCGGTGGACCCCCGGGACCCTTCCGGTGGTCCCAGACAATACCGTGACCCTCGAAACTTTCCCGATGGCCGAAACCTGACTTCCTATATATAATTCTTTACCTCTGGACCATTCCGGAACTCCTCGTGACGTCCGGGATCTCATCCGGACTCAACAACTTTCGGGTTACTGCATACTCATATCTCTACAACCCTAGCGCCACCGAACCTTAGTGTGTAGACCCTACGGGTTCGAGAGACATGCGACATGACCGAGACGCCTCCGATCAATAACCAACAGCGGGATCTGGATACCCATGTTGGCTCCTACATGCTCCTCGATGATCTCATCGGATGAACCACGATGTCGAGGATTCAAGTAACCCGTATACAATTCCTTTGTCAATCGGTGCGTTACTTGCCCGAGATTCGATCGTCGGTATCCCAATACCTCGCTTAATCTCGTTACGGCAAGTCACTTTACTCATACCGTAATGCATGATCCCGTGACCGCACACTTGGTCACATTGAGCTCATTATGATGATGCATTACCGAGTGGGCCAGAGATACCTCTTCGTCATACGGAGTGACAAATCCCGATCTCGATTCGTGCCAACCCAATGACACTTTCGGAGATACCCGTAGTGTACCTTTATAGTCACTCGATTGCGTTGTGACGTTTGGCACACCCAAAGCATTCCTACGGTATCCGGGAGTTGCACAATCTCATGGTCTAAGGGAAAATCTCTAGCTAAACGAACTACACGATCTTTGAGCTATGCTTAGGATTGGGTCTTGTCCATCACATCATTCTCCCAATGATGTGTTCCCGTTATCAATGACATCCAATGTCCATAGTCAGGAAACCATGACTATCTGTTGATCAACGAGCTAGTCAACTAGAGGCTCATTAGGGACACGTTGTGGTCTATGTATTCACACGTGTATTACGATTTCCGGATAACACAATTATAGCATGAATAATAGACTATTATCATGAACAAAGAAATATAATAATAACCATTTTATTATTGCCTCTAGGGCATATTTCCAACAGTCTCCCACTTGCACTAGAGTCAATCGTCTAGTTACATTGTGATGAATCGAACACCCATAGAGTTCTGGTGTTGATCATGTTTTGCCCTAGGGAGAGGTTTAGTCAACGGATCTGCTACATTCAGGTCTGTATGTACTTTACAAATATCTATGTCTCCATCTTGAACATTTTCACGAATGGAGTTGAAGCGACGCTTGATGTGCCTGGTCTTCTTGTGAAACCTAGGCTCCTTGGCAAGTGCAATAGCTCCAGTGTTGTCACAGAAGAGTGCGATCGACCCCGACGCATTGGGTATGACTCCTAGGTCGGTGATGAACTCCTTCACCCAGATTGCTTCATGCGCTGCCTCTGAGGCTGCCATGTACTCTACTTCACATGTAGATCCCGCCACGACGCTTTGCTTGCAAATCGCACCAGCCATCGCCCCACCATTCAAAATATACACGTATCCGGTTTGTGACTTAGAGTCATCCAGATCTGTGTCGAAGCTAGCGTCGACGTAACCCTTTACGACGAGCTCTTCGTCACCTCCATAGACAAAAAATATGTCCTTTGTCCTTTTCAGGTACTTCATGATATTCTTGACCGCTGTCCACTGTTCCTTGTCGGGATTACTTTGGTAGTTCCTACAAACTTACGGCAAGGTTTACATCAGGTCTGGTACACAGCATGGCATACATAATAGATCCTATGGCTGAGGCATAGGGGATGACACTCATCTCTTCTTTATCTTCTGCCGTGGTCGGGCATTGAGCCGAGCTCAATCTCACACCTTGCAATACAGGCAAGAACCCTTTCTTGGACTGATCCATATTGAACTTCTTCAATATCTTATCAAGGTATGTGCTTTGTCAAAGACCTATGAGGCGTCTTGATCTATCCCTATAGATCTTGATGCCTAATATGTAAGCAGCTTCTCCAAGGTCCTTCATTGAAAAACACTTATTCAAGTAGGCCTTAATGTTGTCCAAAAGTTCTATATCATTTTCCATCAAAAGTATGTCATCTACATATAATATAAGAAATGCTACAGAGCTCCCACTCACTTTCTTGTAAACGCAGGCTTCTCCATAAGTCTGCATAAACCCAAACGCTTTGATCATCTCATCAAAGCAAATGTTCCAACTCTGAGATGCTTGCACCAGCCCATAAATGGATCGCTGGAGCTTGTATACTTTGTTAGCATTCTCGGGATCGACAAAACCTTCCGGCTGCATCATATACAGTTCTTCCTTAAGATAGCCGTTAAGGAATGCCGTTTTGACGTCCATCTGCCATATATCATAATCATAGTATGCGGCAATTGCTAACATGATTCGGACGGACTTCAGCTTCGCTACGGGAGAGAAAGTCTCATCGTAGTCAACCCCTTGAACTTGCCGATAACCCTTAGCGACAAGTCGAGCTTTATAGATGGTAACATTTCCATCCGCGTCTGTCTTCTTCTTAAAGATCCATTTGTTTTCTATCGCTCGCCGATCATCGGGCAAGTCTGTCAAAGTCCATACTTCGTTTTCATACATGGATCCTATCTCGGATTGCACATCTTCAAGCCATTTGTTGGAATCTGGGCCCGCCATCGCTTATTCATAGTTTGAAGGTTCACCGTTGTCTAACAACATGATTTCCAGGACAGGGTTGCCATACCACTCTGGTGTGGAACGTGTCCTCGTGGACCTACGAAGTTCAGTAGTAACTTGATCCGAAGTACCTTGATCATCATCATTAACTTCCTCTTCAATTGGTGCTGGCACCACAGGAACATCTTCCTGACCTGCGCTACTCACCGGTTCAAGAGGTAGTACTTCATCAAGTTCCACTTTCCTCCCACTTACTTCTCTTGAGAGAAACTCTTTCTCCAGAAAGGAACCGTTCTTGGCAACAAAGATCTTGCCTACAGATCTGAGGTAGAAGGTATACCCAATGGTTTCCTTAGGGTATCCTATGAAGACACATTTTTCCGACTTGGGTTCGAGCTTTTCAGATTGAAGTTTCTTGACATAAGCATCGCATCCCCAAACTTTTAGAAACGACAGCTTAGGTTTCTTCCCAAACCATAATTCATATGGTGTCGTCTCAACGGATTCAGACGGTGCCCTATTTAAAGTGAATGTAGCTGTCTCTAGAGCGTATCCCCAAAATGATAGCGGTAAATCGGTAAGCGACATCATAGACCGCACCATATCCAATAAAGTGTGATTACGACGTTCGGACACACCGTTACGCTGAGGTGTTCCAGGCGGCGTGAGTTGTGAAACCATTCCACATTTCCTTAAGTGCGTACCAAATTCATGACTTAAATATTCTCCTCCACGATCTGATCGTAAGAACTTTATTTTTCGGTCACATTGATTCTCTACCTCATTCTGAAATTCCTTGAACTTTTCAAAGGTCTCAGACTTGTGTTTCATCAAGTAAACATACTCATATCTACTCAAGTCGTCAGTGAGAGTGAGAACATAATGATATCCTCCATGAGCCTCAACGCTCATTGGACCGCACACATCAAGATGTATGATTTCCAATAAGTTGGTTGCTCGCTCCATTGTTCCGGAGAACGGAGTCTTGGTCATTTTGCCCATGAGGCATGGTTCGCATGTGTCAAATGATTCATAATCGAGACTCTAAAAGTCCATCATCATGGAGCTTCTTCATGCGCTTGACACCAATGTGACCAAGGCGGCGAAAGCCACAAGTATGTGGGACTATCGTTATCAACTTTACATCTTTTGGTATTCACACTATGAATATGTGTAACATCACGCTCGAGATTCATTAAGAATAAACCATTGACCATCGGGGCATGACCATAAAACATATCTCTCATATAAATAGAACAACCATTATTCTCGAATTTAAATGAGTAGCCATCTCGTATTAAACGAGATCCAGATACAATGTTCATGCTCAAAGCTGGCACTAAATAACAATTATTGAGGTTTAAAACTAATCCCGTAGGTAAATGTAGAGGCAGCGTGCCGACGGCGATCACATCGACCTTGGAACCATTCCCAACGCGCATCGTCACCTCGCCCTTCGCCGATCTCCGCTTATTCCGCAGCTCCGCTTTGAGTTACAAATATGAGCAACGACACCGTATCAAATACCTGTGGAGCTACTACGAGTACTGGTAAAGTACACATCAGTTACATGTATATCACATATACCTTTAGTGTTTCCGGCCTTCTTGTCCGCTAAGTATTTGGGGTAGTTCCGCTTCCAGTGTCCGCTTCCCTTGCAATAAAAGCACTCAGTCTCAAGCTTGGGTCCATTCTTTGACTTCTTCCCGGCAACTGTCTTACCGGGCACGGCAACTCCCTTGCCGTCCTTCTTGAAGTTCTTCTTACCCTTGCCTTTCTTGAACTTAGTGGTTTTATTCACCATCAACACTTGATGTTCCTTCTTGATCTCTACCTCTGCTGATTTCAGCATTGAATATACCTCAGGAATGGTCTTTTCCATCCCCTGCATATTGAAGTTCATCACAAAGCTCTTGTAACTCGGTGGAAGCGACTGAAGGATTCTGTCAATAACCGCGTCATCCGGAGATTAACTCCCAACCGAGTTAAGCGGTTGTGCAACCTGCACATTTTGAGTATGTGCTCACCGATGTAACTATTTTCCTCCATCTTACAATCAAGAACTTGTCGGAGACTTCATATCTCTCGACCGTGCATGAGCTTGGAAAACCATTTTCAGCTCTTGAACATCTCATATGCTCCGTGTTGCTCAAAATGCTTTTGGAGCCCGGTTCTAAATCGTAAAGCATGCCGCACCGAACGAGGGAGTAATCATCAAGACGAGACCGCCAAGCGCTCATAACGCCTTGGTTCTCTCGATGGGAGCTTCACCTAGCGGTGCTTCTAGGACATAATCTTTCTTTGCAGCTATGAGGATGATCCTCGTGTTCCGACCAGTCCGTATAGTTGCTGCCATCATCTTTCAGCTTGGTTTTCTAGGAGCGCGTTGAAGTTGAGGTGGACATGAGCGTTGGCCATTTGATCTACAAGACAGTTTTGTAAAGATTTTAGACTAAGTTCATGATAATTAAGTTCATCTAATCAAATTATTTAATGAACTCCCACTCAGATTAGACATCCCTCTAGTCATCTAAGTGATACATGATCCGAGTCGACTAGGCCGTGTCCGATCATCACGTGAGACGGACTAGTCATCATTGGTGAACATCTCCATGTTGATCGTATCTTCCATACGACTCATGTTCGACCTTTCGGTCTCTTGTGTTCCTAGGCCATGTCTGTACATGCTAAGCTCGTCAAGTTAACTAAGTGTTTATGCATGTGTAAATCTGTCTTACACCCGTTGTATGTGAACGTTAGAATTCTAACACACCCGATCATCACGTGGTGCTTCGAAACAACGAACTTTCGCAATGACGCACAGTTAGGGGGAACACTTTCTTGAAATTATTATGAGGGATCATCTTATTTACTACCGTCATTCTAAGTAAACAAGATGCAAAAACATGATAAACATCACATGCAATCAAATAGTAGTGACATGATATGGCCAATATCATATAGCTCCTTTGATCTCCATCTTCGGGGCTCCATGATCATCTTCGTCACCGGCATGACACCATGATCTCCATCATCGTGTCTCCATGAAGTTGCTCACCAATTATTACTTCTACTACTATGGCTAACGGTTTAGCAATAAAGTAAAGTAATTACATGGTGTTAAATCATTGACACGCAGGTCATACAATAATTAAGACAACTCCTATGGCTCCTGCCGGTTGTCATACTCATCGACATGCAAGTCGTGATTCCTATTACAAGAACATGATCTCATACATCACATATATATATCATTCATCACAACTTTTGGCCATATCACATCACAAAGCAATTGCTGCAAAAACAAGTTAGACGTCCTCTAATTGTTGTTGCATATTTTACGTGGCTGCAATAGGGTTCTAGCAAGAACGTTTTATTACCTACGTGAAAGCCACAACGTGATTTGTCAAATTCTATTTACCCTTCATAAGGACCCTTTTCATCGAATCCGCTCCAACTAAAGTGGGAGAGACAGACACCCGCTAGCCACCTTATGCAACTAGTGCATGTCAGTCGGTGGAACCTGTCTCACGTAAGCGTACGTGTAAGGTCGGTCCTGGCCACTTCATCCCACGATACCGCTGAAGCAACATAAGACTAGTAGTGGCAAGAAATTTTACAACATCTACGCCCACAACAAATTTGTGTTCTACTCGTGCAAACAGAACTACGCATAGACCTAGCTCATGATGCCACTGTTGGGGAACGTTGCAGAAAATAAAAGTTTTCTACGCTTCACCAAGATCAATCTATGAGGTCATCTAGCAACGAGAGAGAGGAGTGCATCTACATACCCTTGTAGATCGCGAGCGGAAGCGTTCAAGAGAACGGGGTTGAGGGAGTCGTACTCGTCGTGATCCAAATCACCGATGATCCTAGTGCTGAACGGACAGCACCTCCGCGTTCAACACACGTACGGTTAGGGAAGACGTCTCCTCCTTCTTGATCCAGCAAGGGGGAAGGAGATGTTGATGGAGATCCAGCAGCACGACAGCGTGTTGGTGGATGCATCAGCGATCTCGGCAGGGCTTCGCCAAGCTTGCGAGAGGAGAGGTGGTGCGGGGAGAGGGAGGCGCCAAGAGTATGGGTGCGGCTGCCTCCTCCCCCACCTCTTTATATAGGCCTCCTAGGGGTGCCGGCCCTAGGGATGCAATCCCCTAGGGGGGCAGCGGCCGGGGTGGCTTGCCCCCAAGTCGTGGAGGCGCCCCACCCCTAGGGTTTCCCAACCCTAGGCGCAGGGGGCCAAAAGGCGCACCAGCCCACCAGGCTGGTTCCTCCCACTTCAGCCCATGGGGCCCTCCAGGATAGGTGGCCCCACCGGTGGACCAGGACCCTTCCGTGGTCCCAGACAATACCGTGATGACCCCCGAAACTTTCCCGATGGCCAAAACCTGACTCCCTATATATAATTCTTTACCTCCGGACCATTCCCGAACTCCTCGTGACGTTCGGGATCTCATCCGGGACTCCGAACAACTTTTGGGTTACTGCATACTCATATCTCTACAACCCTAGCGTCACCGAACCTTAAGTGTGTAGACCCTACGGGTTCGGGAGACATGCAGACATGACCGAGACGCCTCTCCGGTCAATAACCAACAGCGGGATCTGGATACCCATGTTGGCTCCCACATGCTCCTCGATGATCTCATCGGATGAACCACGATGTCGAGGATTCAAGTAACCCCGTATACAATTCCCTTTGTCAATCAGTACGTTACTTGCCCGAGATTCGATCGTCGATATCCCACTACCTTGTTTAATCTCGTTACTGGCAAGTCACTTTACTCGTACCGTAATGCATGATCCCGTGACCAGACACTTGGTCACATTGAGCTCATTATGATGATGCATTACCGAGTGGGCCCAGAGATGCCTCTCCGTCATACGGAGTGACAAATCCCAGTCTCGATTCGTGCCAACCCAACAGACACTTTCGGAGATACCCGTAAGGTACCTTTATAGTCACCCAGTTACGTTGTGACGTTTGGCACACCCAAAGCATTCCTACGGTATCCGGGAGTTGCACAATCTCATGGTCTAAGGAAATGATACTTGACATTTGGAAAAGCTCTAGCTAAACGAACTACACGATCTTTGAGCTATGCTTAGGATTGGGTCTTGTCCATCACATCATTCTCCCAATGATGTGATCCCGTTATCAATGACATCCAATGTCCATAGTCAGGAAACCATGAGGATCAACGAGCTAGTCAACTAGAGGCTCACTAGGGACACGTTGTGGTCTATGTATTCACACGTGTATTACGATTTCCGGATAACACAATTATAGCATGAATAATAGACTATTATCATGAACAAAGAAACATAATAATAACCATTTTATTATTGCCTCTAGGGCATATTTCCAACAAATTCTAGTATAGATACTTATGTTATGGCATACAATTTAAGCAAAATTGTCAAATGGCGAAATTTCTCTTTGCCGAAAGGGATACATAGAGTCCCACAACTTTTGAGAAAAAGGCCATGCTATAAATAAAAAATCATATGAGAGGGATTGGTGGATTTCCTTGCGCGAGCAGGGTGAGTGGGGGAGGGGGTTGCTCGTGGACATCTGGCGGTGTTACTGATGATTCTAGTAATATGTGACATTATGTAGTTTAGTTTCTTGCTTGTAGGTCTCGCGTAAATATTTTGTACTCGGTTTGTTTCCTAGTTTACCTTGAGGAAATGTAAGATTGGTCGCCTTATTTTAAAAAGTATTGAACTGGATGCCAAACCGAGAGTAGGTTGATTATTATATTTAGCACAAAGATAAGTGCCCTAAATATTCCATATAATTTCAGAAGTACCAGTGATCTATATGGTCTTATATTTCTTTACAGAGGGCGTAATATTATCAAACAAACATCTGATTTTATTTTGCACATAAAAGAAACGCCTGTTACCATGACCATTGCATGTGCACAATAAACATATGGACATGAATGTTTATGATGGGGCTTAGATAAAAAAATTCCACGTAATACAGTATCATCCATGGTGTTGCTAGTATAACAAACGATTAGCTTTCAGAGAAATTGAAATATATGCACCTCTAAAAAATTCATGGTACGACTATTAACTTAATTAGTGAATGTTTTGCCTTTAGCTATTTGAAATGTTGGCACTTGCTAGTGAGAGATTAGTGGGCTGGTGGCACAATTAATGAGGTCTTATAACATTCTTCCTGCTTTAGTATTTAAGCAACAAGCTTAAACACATTGAGAAGAGACCTCTAAAGAGGAGGAGACAACGGCTTCACTACTAGTTTGCCGAAAACAAATGCTAACTTGGTTCTTCAAACGATGGTAGAGGCAAACAAGTGGGTCGAATATTCTCTTTGCTAATGATGAGCAGAAGATTAGTTAAGCTATAGACAGTAGCTAATTGAGAGCTTAGCATGGTTCAGTATGCAGCACGAGACTTAATCACAGGCAATTGTCAGCGATATGATATTATTAATTTTCAGTTAACGATATGCTATTAAATTAAATGTGGCCTTAAAAAAGAGCAACTGTTAACTAGTAGAGTATATTTTTCTATGATTGCGTGTTACACTAAGATTTGTATGTTGGGTTAGTGTTCTTGATAAATTTAATAACTATGTCATGGCTTCTGTTTTGGTCCATCAGTTGTACTAAATGCTTTAGTTTATCTCATCTAGTTAGTTACATCACACAAGAAGTTAATTGTATGCTAGGTGGTTAGGGTTTAGCAGTTAGCTAGTTTAATCACGTCAAAACATGACAACGATGGGCAATCATGAAACGACTTGTCCTCCCTTTTCATAACCCTTCTCTCTGGGCAGTAGTACGTGCATCTTCTTGATATGCTAATATTTTTGTTATGCCAATGATGTCACCGATTCTTAATCAGTGCAATTGAGCTGCATCTTAGTGACAAAATTACTAAGCTTATCCATATGATAATTGCCATGGAGCAGGGGCACGTTTGCACACAATTAAAAATTATTAAGTTTGGTCAAGTGCTTACTAGCTAGTGAAATGATGGAGTAGTAATTCTAGCCCAATGCAACCAAGAGTGCTGGCAAACACTGAAGGATTCCAAGTGTGTGGTTTTATTCCAACACCAGATTTGCTTCCTCGATTGGTGACAACATTGACAGCCAAGGCCAAGCCTTTTTATTCCCGCATTAACTCAGCTGTGATCTCTCTTGTCTGAAATTAAGAATGTTCAATGTATTTAGCATGGTTTTTCTAAGTAGACTTATTCAGTTTCAGTAATCAACCGGGAGAAAGTGCGCATAATTTGAAGTAGGTTCAATGCACTAGCAATAACAGGAGAAACACATGAGGGAAGATATCTAATTAAATCAAAATGCACACTATCTTAAGAAATCAGAGAAATGATGACACACAGGAGGAAACTTCCTTCTCTCTTTTTGTAAACCAAGAGTCAATCAACATTAGTGGAGAAAAATCAGTACATTGCTGTTAATTAGTCATATGTCAACCTGTCATGTCATACCAAAGCAAATGTCAACTGCCTTAGCTGACAATGAGTTAGCACTTAGCAGCAAGTTATGTGTCTGGGCAAGGACAAAAGAGTAGTATGCATTTTACTACAGTTTTCTCTTACAGTGATGTTTGTTTCCTTTTCTTCTTGATGTTAACATCAAATATTCAAGCAGAGAAATATCTCATATCTTTGACCTCTAGCCGACAAAACACGTTACACGAACTAATTCTCTTTCTATCTATTTATTTTTGCTACAAATGGACATGAGGGAGTACAACCTTTTCCAGTTAAGAATGGGTTCACAATGCGTTTAAACAACAAAATTTGAGAAACAGAGCGTATGGTTCCTATTGGTCCAGCAATGGCTTGGAGACAAGAACAGTACAAACCATCTGTCCATTGACTTGTTAGAGCTACCATTTTTTTAAGAACAGTACTGTACAGATTTCTAGAATAGCTTCTATCTTGGATCATGACAAGAACTGTACTAATCGGGTAGTGAAGTTAAATTGAAATGTAAGTACGAAGACTTTCGTTAACAATGTAGGATGCCATCATATAAGGGATGATTCAAGTTGACTGATTGCCGCTATCATTTGCGAAGTACACAAAAAATTAAAGAACAAGCCTCATTGATCTTGTTAAGCTTCATGCACTAGCCACGCAACCAAAAGTCCGAACTGATGGAAAGGGCTAGACAATCCACATATATTGCAACACTCAAGACGCCTATACGTGGATACAAAGGGGGGCGGACTCGCGCAGGAGGAGGTAGCTGTCTGGCGTCATGGTGACGTCGATGACTGAGTGGCCAGACAAGGTAGATGCCTCAATATGATCTGAAGACTGACCTGTGGAAGATGGCGGCGACGACACACGAGTGCGTCTGACCGGATTGTGCCCCAGACCCGGTATGTGGCTCGGCTGGGGCTTCCGGCTTTTGATGTTAGGCTTAGGTGAGTGGTCTGAGTGGTCCAGCTAGCACCCCTTCATCGTATGGATAGGAGTAGCGGCATATGTTGCCAAGATGATGGATTCAGGCATATTGTTGTAATACTTTGTAAGGTCCTCGAGAATAATCAATAAAGTGGTCGTATGCATCTCCCAGATGCAGAGGCCGGGGTCATCCTCCTTTTCTAAAAAACAAAGGGGGGCGGCAACAATTTTTTAGATAAATTGCGAAAGTCAGTACTTGAACTCAAGACCTTAATTCCGATACCATGTTAAGCTTCATGCACTAGCCAACGCAATCAAAAGTCCGAACTAATGGAATGGGTTAGACAATCCACATATACTATAACAGATCTGTCCAGAATTTTCTGAAATGTAGTTCTACGCTCATTGATATGTACAGAACTAAAAGGACAATTAAATAGGAAATTCAGTACAAGCAAAGTATGATAAATTCCATAAGTTAGTGTATGGTACCAAACTACCAATCGTTTGATGAGTGGATATAACTTATCGTCGCAAATTCTTTTGCAAAGTACAGACTACAATAAATGAGCAGTTGATGGAATAATCTTCTGAGCTTAAGATTCAGAAGAGATTCTGATCTACTTTGCCAATTGAGCCCTAACGCTTCATCTGGACGGGCGGCGTCCTAGATCCCTCCCCCCGCGGCGTCCTCCGCTATTAATCTCCTCGCCGCGGTTGTCCGTCCTCTCGCATCAGGCTTTTGCTTCGCTTTATAAATAAAATACAAATGGCCTAACTGATATAAAGTGGTGAGTAAACCGCAAGGCAAACTCCGTGTGGCTGACCACGGTGGGGGGCTTGTGGGAGGATCCACCATGCCTTATGTTGTTGTTTGATCTGGCCTTTACTGCTTGGATACATTACCATATAGAACCAATTAAGGTCGGAACTACGGTTTTCATGGTGAGAAACTCATGATCTGGCCTTTACTGTTTGGATTTGGCAATAGCAGTGTTGGCGCATCGTTCCCTTCCTGAAGGCGTTACTTTTGGAGAACCATTCTTGCAGTCTTGGTGTTGTCAAGGGTGGTCGGTGTGGCAGCTTCGCGTGAATCATTATTGCTCTTTTTTTTCTCTTATATTTTTAATGATTTGGCTATGTGCATTCTCGATGTTTTAAATAGCTCTTGGTATCATGTCATTTCTAAGACTGGGTTTAAACAAGTTTGATCTGCTGAGACGGAGGTCCATAGACGGCAATGAGTTTTGCTCATGGTGCGTCGCCGGTGGATGCAGAGAAGAATACTTCGGCACCCCCAAGGATTTGGATGTGTTTTTCAATTTCTGTATGGATGCTTTTGTAAGGGTTTTGTGCTATTTAATATACGGTCTTTGGCCTTTTGGCAAAAAAAGGTGTCTTTCTTCAACATGTAAAGAACTTAATTACATTCATATTTGATCATTGATTTTTGTACCTGGTGCAAGATTGGCCACCACTTAAAAGTTATTTGATCACTGCTATTTTGTACATAGTGCAAGATTGGCCACCACTTACAAATTATGTGGCTACTGCTATTTTCTTTACATAAAGAATTTGCCACAATCTTAAAACAACATCGCAATGCTATAATTGAACTCACATGCATTTTTAAGAATGAAGGCAGAAATTCTGTTCTCCCCCATGTTGAGGATCTGACAGCTCTTCAAGTTACAGGAAATGGGTAGTGCCTGCAATGCAACCTCCATGGGAGGCACAAGATCACACAGGCATCAACTGGTATCTATCGATGTACTGATCTCAATAACAACCACACGAACTAAATTCTGATAATGATCCTAGCTGCTTCCAACCCCTCGCCTCAACCCCTCAGCTCACCACCACCATCGCCACCACTTCCCACGTCCCACAAGATGAGTGATTGTGCAAATGCCAAGCCAATCTCCTCATCACCTCCAACATAAACATATCTTCCCTGGACGATAAACAATATCGGCACACCATCGCGGCATAATTGCGCATGAGGGTCTTGTTTATCCCATCAATATCAAGATCAAGAATCCGGCGGCAACGCCTCAGCAGCGTCCCCACGGGACGGACGGACGGTTTGACCCCAGAGATAACATTTCTTTGCTTCCAAACAGACAACTTGGTGATGAATGATAAGGCGATTGCTGTACATGCTTCCGTACTTTGTCAACAATAGAGGCCAAACCACCCTGCAGGGCTGCACCCTACAAATACCCTGCACAGACCCACGGCAGAAGCACTCAATGACTCAAGTCAAGGCATTCTCTCTCTAAAGCTAGTATACTGCCCCTCCCTTGCCTTCATCGGTTGAGTCTTCCCTTCCAATTCTCTCAGCTGAAATGGAAAGCTCCTACAGTTCAGCCATGCCGATGGAGACCGACATGATGTCGCAGTTCCTCGGAGGCGACCACCACTGCTTCGCCTACGAGCAGCAGGACGAGTCCATGGAGGCAATGGCGGCCATGTTCTTGCCTGGCCTCGACACCGACTCCAACTCCTCCTCTAGCTGCCTCAACTACGAGGTGTCTCCACAATGCTGGCCACAGCCCCAGCCTCAGCCAGGCCATAGTTCCAGCGTCACCAGCTTCCTTGATCCGGCTCACGGCTACGAGAGCTTTGAGTTCCCGGTGATGGACCCCTTCCCGCATGCCGAATTCCAGTCCCACTGCACCGACATCCCCTACCTAGTCGGCGGCAGCGAGGATCTGAGTCCTCTAGACAGCAACTGTGCACCAGCCGGAGGTGAAGAAGCAGCAAATGATCATACACCTGTGACTAACAAGAGGAAGTCCAGAGCTGCCACCACGGTAAGCTTTAAGAAATTTCAATGGATTGGTCACTTAATTCAGTTGCAATGTTGCTTTGATCCATACTTATCATAATTATGTACCGATGCAGGCATCAAAGAAGGCCAAGAAGGCTGGCAAAAAGGATTTCACCAGCAACGACATCGAAGGCGACGAAACCTATGTCATCGATCCTCAAAGCTCCAGCAGCTGCACCTCAGAAGATGGGGATCTGGATGGCAACGCCAAGTCGAGCTCGAAAAAGACGGGCACCAGAGCCAGCCGTGGAGCAGCAACTGATCCTCAGAGCCTCTATGCAAGGGTAAGTACTCAGCACACGACATCACAAAGTGCAACAAAAAAGATGATAAAGGGTGCATGGTTGATAAATGTTTCTGAATTCTAATGGGTGTAAATTGATATCAATTCTGCAGAAAAGGAGAGAGAGGATCAATGAAAGATTGAAAACCCTGCAGAACTTGGTTCCCAATGGAACAAAGGTAGGTTCCTGTCTGGGATGTATTGGTCTGCAAGGACCTATAATTTGTACCTATATAACTTGGTACGATAAATTGAGGTCTAACTTGGATTAATCTGACCTAACAGGTTGACATCAGTACAATGCTAGAGGAAGCAGTGGAGTATGTTAAGTTTATGCAGCTTCAGATTAAGGTGTGTAACATCAACATCTACATTTCTTTGTCAATCTGACCAAATATTTATCATAACCAAAAGTACTAAATTTTCATCGAACATTTATGTGCAGTTGTTGAGCTCCGACGACATGTGGATGTATGCACCCCTCGCTTACAATGGGATTAACGTCAGCAGTCTTGAGATGCACATCGCTGCTCTGCAAAAATAAATACCACTCTGGAGATGTGGCACTAGCTAACACCGAACTGCATAGGGATTAATTGATTCTGGTCCTTATATGTAGTTCCAATCATTATACATGTATAATGTAACTATACTTGTTTTGCTTCATACTTTTCTTGGCATTTCCTGGGAGTTATACAAAGAAGTAATCATAATCATGTAAATGATCAAAGGTCACAATGATTTGATTGGCTTCACATTTCAGATCATTCTTTTTCATGTCACAGGGTTATGGTTTGTAACTCTAACTTATTAACTGTGTTGACATTTGAATGTATGCATGACTTCATAACAACACTGGGGAAAAAGGGAAGGCCGGAAGGGCAGAAAATATACAGGGGCACCAGTTACCGCCAGTAATTTTACCACCCAACTATTCAAACAAAATTTGGAAGTCGCTTAAATCCGAGTAAAATTTGCTAAATTTGCACAAACTTCGTTCAAACCGGTATGACTTTCAATGGCCAGTTACCATAACCTCCAGAACACCTCCTTGAATGCCCATTCTTTCTGTGGCTCGAGCTCCCTCAGTCATACTCCCTCTGTTCCAAAATAGATGACCGAACTTTATACTAAAGTTAATACAAAGTTGAGTCATCTATTTTGGAACGGAGGGAGTAGTAGACACTTATTCATGTTACTTGATGTGTGACGATGATCCACTTACATTAACGTCTGAAAAATGTCCATTCTGTCTCTGTCTAGAGCTTACATAGTAACTGCCACTAGCAACTAATTCTCCTCTTCAGTTACTACACTATTCATACTCTCTAGCGCTGTCGCAGCATACTGGACATGCCTTAGGAGCGCCCCGTATATCTTCCTCCGAACCCTCTCGCACGCATCGTTCTCCTCTTCCTCGGAAAACACGCAGTCCCTGCTGCTTCTGTCTCCCGGCCCCGGAAGCATCCGCTCGTGCCGCACGACATGGTTGAGCCAGTCGTCCACTCTCTTGAGCTGCTGCAGAAGCCCCGCGACCTGCGAATCGCAGGTCGTCGTGTATCCGGCCTCGTTCTCGACGTCGTCCAGGAACTTGTCGATGTACTTGAGGAACCACCGGTTGCATTCTGACCGCAGCGCGACGGCCAGGTCCATGGCGGCACTCAGCTTGCTCCCTTGGGAAGAAGCGTCGGCGGCTTTCCTCGAGGAGGACTTGCCGTTACAGTTGCACTTTGTCTTGGAACAGCAGAGCCGTGGGGTGACAGGCTTTGATTCAGACGGTGATGGCTTTGCGGATTCAGAGGTGACTCTTGAATGGCTAGAGAGAGGTGAGAGGTCGGCTTCAATGGCTGCTCTTACCCATGAGATGGCGGACTGTTTCCTGTCCAGCGCGGCCTTCATGGCAGCTTTGGTCGAAGCCGAGGAAGTCGAATTGGAACCACCTGACTTCGCTTGACGAAGTCTGGTCTGTGATTGAGCGACGAAGATGGCATGGTCCAGTTCTTGGGAGAAGCGCAAGAACCTGTCGATGAGCTCCTTTGGGTCGTCGTCCTTGTCAGATTGCAGTTCAGAGTATGTACTGCAAAAGGAGGGATCAGACATGAAATGAGTTTGGCTTACTGTTCTTTTAACATTAGCATCAAGTATGCATGAGCTTTCATTTTTGCTCACCTCAAGCATTTTATCAACTTCTCGGTGGTGGATGCCTCTAGCAGTCCATCAAGCACAGCCTGCAGCGCCATGTCTCTCTGCTTCATTGCCTCCTGCCATTGTTGGAGCAGAAATTGCAGGCCGTCTTATCAGCAAACAGAACTTACTTTCTTCAGATAACAGGAAGAGAAGACAACAGAATGTACCTTGCCATGCCTCGTTAAGCTCGAGGAGAGAGAGCTCCACAGCACATTGTCCTCGCACCACCGGATTCCGCTCGTCGCACCGGTGCTCCGAGGTGTCCCCGCCGCGCTGGAGCTCTCTCTGGGCGTCTTGCTTGAGGCGTGTGCGCTCCTCTTGGAGAGCACCTTGAATGCCTTCTCGGCTTTCCTTCTCACCGACTCCAGTGGGTCGTTCGTCGTGCCGCTATGGTTTGGGCCTGATCTCCCTGGCGAAATCTACAGCATACCAAAATGAAAAATTGATTGAATTAGTAGGTTGATGAGTTCTTGGGAAAAAAATTTGGTTGGCTACACAAAATTTGAGAAATGGCTTTACACTGTTGCTGCGTCTCCGTGGGCCGACGGGTCTTATGCTGCCGGTGAAATCCCAGTTCCTCCTCGTGGTGGAAATCGACGACGAGACGTCCGACTCGTCGTCGTCATCGTCGACGTCGCTGCTGTTGCCGTCGATGGACGCAGCGCTGATTTTCCTGACCTTCTTCAGGAAATCGGCGCCCCTCCGCTCCTCCTCGCTCCTCCTCACCGGCTTTACCGCGGCTGCGCACGCCTCGGACAGAGTCGTGAACGACCGCGACCTGTGGCCGTGGCCCATCGTGGCAGGGGAGCCGGACTGCCACGCCTTCCTCTCCGGGAGGGGCGGCGTCGGCGAGGGCCGGTGCGGACGCGGGCGCGGGCGCGGGCGCTCAGAGACGACCTCCTTGTCCTTGACCTCGGCGCGGGCGGAGCAGGCGTCGGCGTCGACGTCGTCGTCCGTGGAGTCGTGCTGGATGCAGGGGTACCGGCCCGGGAGGACGCGGAAGCTGCGGAGCACGGGAGCTGGGACGGAGGGCATGAGGTGGTCGACCTCGATGACCTGGCCGATGTGGAGGCCGTTGGCGAGGATGAGGTCGTCGTGGTCGGCGTGGAGGGAGACGTAGCAGGAGCGGGACGAGTCGGAGAGGCGGAGGTAGAAGCCCTGGTGGCCCGAGAATGGGTCGGCGCCGGTGAGCGCCGGCGTGATGTTGGTGACCTGGAGCAGGACGCGGCCGTTGGAGCGGGCACGGGAGCGGGAGCGCGGGGTGGGGGCGTCGTCGGTGTCGGAGGGGTCCGGCGGGCGGAGCAGGCGCTGCAGGCTGCCCGGCCGGAGCGCCGGCCGGTGCGGCGAGGGGTACGAGGCCGGCGGTGGCGCCATCTGACGGCGGGGTCGAGATGGGGGTGGGGAACGGAGAGGAGAGAGGAAGCCGGCCCGAGATGTTCGGCTGATTGATGGGTCGGGAAGAGCCGAGCAAGGTTTGTGGCGGGCGATGCGGCGGTGAGTTTGAACGGCGGTTCGGCCGAGCACGGGGCCTCAACTGCCTGGACTTGGTATTCGTTAGAGTATTGTTAACATTGGGCCCTTCTATTCCCACCCTCCACAAGATGAAGCCTACAAAAACTTCCAAACGCCAGGCCCAATAGGGATGCGGTTGGAGTTTTCTCTACTAAAAAAACTTATAAAAATGAAAAGGCTTCAAAAGAAAACTTATATAAATAATAATAAAGTAAAATAAAAAAGGGATTGCTATTTCACATCTAGATGCAATATATTACCTCACATCTAAGTCTTCAAGCACATGATTAATTGCTATAAGATTCATGTAAACTGTTTTTTTATGTTTTGTTAATTCAGTCATCTCTCATCTAACTCCCTCTCAAGATTCGTGTATTTGGAGTGCTCGTTGTCATTTCGTTTATTTTTATTGCTAGCTAGAAGCGAGCCTGACAACTCGCTTGTGTGGCCCCTGTTTTGCCGGACAAGACTATGTGGGCTTCTTTCCTCTATGTGGGCTTCTCTGTTGGGTTGAATGTCATGTTTGTTTTCCATTTTCATTTGAGTTGTTGGCCTGATGAGTTCTCTCGTTCTCTCCCATGTCATTTATTTTCCTACGCGACTAGAGTTACATACGGCTAATCGTAGATCATTGTACAGCTGATTGTACATGCCCTTAGAGATGGGGGATAGACGGGGAGTCAAATTTTCTTTTATTTTGTTGAGCGTTTTGATTTTCCATGTATTTTTAGCTTGTTTTCTTTAAAAATCCATTACCTACTTCTTTTTTATTTTGTAGATGAATTTGATGAGAATTGGCTATGTCACATCAGAGTTTACTACCACACGATATACTTTGTCGCAAGATCTGTCTGACTCGAACACTGGCGAGAATGCCTGGTTTTTGGACCGTCTCCGCTTGTCCGTGGCGCAAGGCTGATGTCCTGGTTCTAAGTCTGACAGTAGAATATGGGGATACGTAGGAGGAGGCAAGATCCTAGCTACGGTGAGATTGTGCACGCAAGATTTACGAGTTCAAGCCCTTCTCGAAGGAAGTAACAGCCCTACGTCTCGGTGCCCGGAGGCGGTCGACTGGATTATGCGTGAAGTTACAGGGGGTGTGAGCCTTGTGCCAGTGGAGGGGGGTGGCTTATATAAAGTGCGCCAGGACCCCAGCCCGCCCACGTTACAAGAGGTTCAATGTACATAAAGGTGGGACGTTACTGGTAACTCCAACAATAAAGGCATATAAATGATCATTAAGACTACGGAGTGAACGCCTAACCGTTGCCATCCTGAGTGACTTTAGATCATCTGTACTCCGAGTGGTTACTGTTATGGTCGAATGATTATATTCTGGTCGAATGGAATTGGGTTATCCGGGTGAAATTCTGCTTGTCGAGTGGGTTGCACTCTGAGGTGATTTCAGTCGGTAGATGCTACTGTGCTTTGAATGTCTTGGACTTTAGGGCAGTGTCGTTGTGAAGGGTGTCTAGGTTAGGCCCATTACCCTACCCTAGGTACATGTCATCGTCATTAGCCCCTGAATGGATCAGGGTCCGAGTGGGGAAGAGGTTGAAGACGATTCCGACCCAATTTTTATGCTTCGGAGGCATTTTAACTGGGCCGATGAACCGTGATGGAACTTCAACTTTGTTTTCAGTCACCTTGATCCATTCAGAGTTTGTCGAGTGAACTTATGTTGATATGCTTCGAGTGTTGGAGCGGCATGAAACCTTTGGCGCGATTGGTTGCGTTGCTGTTCCCGGATCTCACGGGATTCGAAATTTGGAGAAGCGCGCGGGACGGAGAGCACCGCGGTAAACAGAACGGATTAGGAAAGGGGCGCCTCGATTCTTGTGTCGCCTTTTTTGCCATGTATTGAGCGCGTGACTGTTGCGGGATTTGACAGGATCGACCTGGCCGACAAGCCAGCCACCCGGAAGCAGGACTATATAAGCCGTCGGAGTCGATGTGTTCTGCACAGTGCGCCCCATTCCCCTTCTTCTTCCTCTACTTCTCCATCGCGCCAGCCTACAATCTCGACGCCGCTGCCCTGCTTGAGCGCAGTTCGCCGCGATGGGGAAAGACAAGACGACGGCCCTGGAGCGCTCAAAGAAGGCGAAGGCGGCGGCGAAGGGCGAGAAGATGAGTTGGGGGGGTCGTCGTCGAGGTCCGGCCTGCCGTCCGACTGGATCCAGGGCGACTGGATTCGTTCCACGATTCAAAAGGAGGACATGGAGGATTTGGTCGAAGGGGGCCTGATTGCCCAAGGATCTTGGAGGCTGCCGGGAAACGAGACCGAGCCGCGGCCGCAGGAGGGTGAGTGCATCCTCCTCGCGACTCATGTCGACCGTGGTTTCTCTCTGCCCCCTCATCCTTTTTTTCGGGGTTTCTTGAACTTTTTTGGAGCCCAGCTTCATCACTTTTCTCCCAACACCATCACATATCTTGCTACATTTGTTTCCATGTGTGAGAATTTCCTGGGTTGTCGACCGCACTGGGGTCTCTCCAAACACATCTTTACTTGCCACTCCTAGTCTGTGAAAAAGGCTAATCCGAGTGATGAGAGGACGCACGTGATCCAGATGTGCGGAGGTCTAGGGATTCAGATGAGGGGTAGAAGTACTTTTCCAGCTATGACTCTTCCTGATTCAGTTAGAGGGTGGCAGTCGACCTGGTTTTACTGTAAAGACCAACCGACCCCTGGTCAGTCGACTGGCCTTCCTCCCTTCTCCATGGATCGAGTCTAGCCGCCCTCTCCTTTGAAAGTGACTCCAGAGGAGAAAGCAGAGGTGAATATGCTAGTCGAACGAGTAGTCCAATTAGTCCGTGACGGCGTGACTGGCATGGATTTGCTCGAAGTGTTTCTCAGTCGACGCGTCCAGCCACTCCAGGCCCGCGATCATCCTATGTGGATGTACTCAGGTATTGAAGACACCACTCGGATCCACCCGGAGGAAGTCACCGAGGAGATAGTAGAGCAGTGGTTGCAGGGCATTACTGGAAACAAAGACAACCCCAGGGGGTCCAGGAGGGTTCCACCATTCGACGACGCCAATGAACCAGACAAAGTCTGATCTTTTACTGTCGAATGCTTTTTGCTCTGATTTGCAACTGTCTTGAGTCCGACTGATATTTGTGTAATTCTTTGCCTCGCAGGTCTATACCGAGATGTACTCTATGCCGAATGGAGAGCAAGTCCAGGAGGGAGAGGCGAGCGGAGGCGAGAGTGCCGACTGGAAATCCGATGACGAGGACGGTGAAGAAAGTGAAGACTCAAGCATCGGCAAAGAAGTCGACTCCCCACCTCGTTCTGAAAGATGTTCCAAGCAAAAGCACGACCCGGCAAGTGTACGAGGCAAAGCAGTCGCTCCAAGTAAGTAGGCATCGAAGCGCGCTCGAACATCTTCTCCCGAGCCGACTGAAAAGGCATCGAAGCAGCCCAAAGTTGCACCTACAAAGCCTCGAAAGGCCCTGTCTAAGATCAAGGTGGATGTTCCCGTCACTTCTGCGTAAGTATTTTGTTTTGCCTCTTTACTTTTGCATTGTTTGGAAGCTTCTGTATTTCAATCGACTCATTCTTCAGCTTGACCGAGTGAACTCTGAAACGTGCAGTGCTGCTACTTCTGGGACTTCCATTTACAAAGATGACGATGATGAGGAGATGGAGGACGCGGCCACTTCCAAAGCAGGTATGACTCCTGCCATCTTGCCTTTACTTTGTCAATTAGTTTTCACGGTCGACTGAACTATTGTGGTCGATTCTTTTGTAGCTTCGCAAAAGTTTTTCAATGAAGGACCTTGGAGAAGTTGCTTATATATTAGGCATCAAGATCTATAGAGATAGATCGAGACGCCTCATAGGTCTTTCACAAAGCACATACCTTGATAAGATTTTGAAGAAGTTCAAAATGGATCAGTCCAAGAAAGGGTTCTTGCCTGCATCGCAAGGTGTGAGATTGAGCTCGGCTCAATGCCCCACCACGGCAAAAGATAAAGAAGAGATGAGCGCCATCCCCTATGCCTCGCCATAGGATCTATTATGTATGCCATGCTGTGTACCAGACCTGATGTAAACCTTGCCGTAAGTTTGGTAGGAAGGTACCAAAGTAATCCCGCAAGGAACACCGATGATGGTCAAGAATATCCTGAAGTACCGAAAAGGACAAAGGACATGTTTTCGCTTATGGAGACGACGAAGAGCTCGTCAGAAGGGTTACGCCGACGCTTAGCTTCGACACGATCCGATGACTCTAAGTCACAAACCGGATACGTGTATATGTTGAATGGTGGAGCAGAAGCTGGTTCAGCCGCAAGCATGGCGCCGTGGCGGGATCTACATGTGAAGCGGAGTACATGGCAGCCTCGGAGGCAGCGCATGAAGCAATTTGGGTGAAGGAGTTCATCACCGACCTAGGAGTCATACCCAATGCGTCGGGGCCGATCAAACACTTCGTGACAACACTGGAGCTATTGCACTTGCCAAGGAGCCCAGGTTTCACAAGAAGACCAGCACATCAAGTTGCCGCTCAACTCCATCCGTGAAAATGTTCAAGATGGAGACATAGAAATTTGCAAAGTGCATATGGATCTGAATGTCGCAGATCCGTTGACTAAACCTCTTCCGCGGGCAAAACATGATCAACACCAGAACTCTATGGGTGTTCGATTCATCACAATGTAACTAGACGATTGACTCTAGTGCAAGTGGGAGACTGTTGGAAATATGCCCTAGAGGCAATAATAAAATGGTTATTATTATATTTCTTTGTTCATGATAATAGTCTATTATTCATGCTATAATTGTGTTATCCGGAAATCGTAATACACGTGTGAATACATAGACCACAACGTGTCCCTAATGAGCCTCTAGTTGACTAGCTCGTTGATCAATAGATAGTCATGGTTTCCTGACTATGGACATTGGATGTCATTGATAACGGATCACATCATTAGGAGAATGATGTGATGGACAAGACCCAATCCTAAGCATAGCACAAGATCGTAGTTCGCTTTGCTAGAGCTTTTCCAATGTCAAGTATCTCTTCCTTAGACCATGAGATCGTGTAACTCCCGGATACCGTAGGAGTGCTTTGGTGTACCAAACGTCACAACGAATCGGGTGACTATGAAGGTGCACTACAGGTATCTCCGAAAGTGTCTTGGGTTGACACGGATCGAGATCGGATTTGTCACCCGTGTTACGGAGAGGTATCACGGGCCCACTCGGTAGTGCATCATCATAATGAGCTCAAAGTGACCAAGTGTCGGTCAAGGGATGATGCCTACTGATGCGAGTAAAGTGACTTGCCAAGAACGAGATTGAACGAGGTATTGGGATACCGACGATCGAATCTCGGGTAAGTAACATACCGTCTGACAAAGGGAATAGTATACGGGGTTGCTTGAATCCTTGACATCGTGGTTCATCCGATGAAATCATCGAGGAGTATGTAGGAGCCAACATGGGTATCCAGATCCCGCGGTTGGTTATTGACCGGAGAGCCCTCTCGGTCATGTCTGCATGTCTCCCGAACCCATAGGATCTACACACTTAAGGTTCGGTGACGCTAGGGTTATTAGCAAGACTTGTATGTGATTACCGAATGTTGTTCGGAGTCTCGGATGAGATCCCGGACGTCACGAGGAGTTCTGGAATGGTCCGGAGGTAAATATTTATATATGGGAAGTTGTCAAACGGACACCGGAAAGTTTCGGGGTCATATCGGTATTGTCTGGGGCCACCGGAGAGGTTCCGGGTCCACCGAGGGGCCACCTTCTCGGAGGGCCTCATGGGCCACAAGGGCAGGGAACCAGCCTGGAGGGCTGGGCGCCCCTGGGCCCATGCGCCTAGGGTTGGGGAACCCTAGTGGGGGCCCCTTTGCTTGGGGGCAAGCCCTCCTCCGCCGCCGCCTCTAGATCTCATCTAGAGGGGCCGCCCCCTGCCCCTTCCCCTATAAATAGAGGGGTGAGGGATGGCGGCAACACACATCCAAGGCGCAGCCCTCCCCCCAACACCTCTCCTCCTCCGCTGAGTGCTTGGCGAAGCCCTGCCGAGATCGCCTCTCCACCATCATCACGCCATCGTGCTGCTGGAGCCTTCTTCCTCAACCTCTCCTTCCCCTTGCTGGATCCGAAGGAGGAGACGCCGTCCGCTCCGCACGCGTGTTTAACGCGGAGGTGCTGTCCGCTCGCACTTGGTCATCGGTGATCTGAATCACGGCGAGTACGACTCCATCATCACCGCTCCTTGAACGCTTCCGCACGCGATCTACAAGTGGTATGTAGATGCAATCTCTCCCATGACTCGTTGCTTAGATGAACTCATAGATGGATCTTGGTGAAACCATAGAAAAAATTTAATTTTCTCGCAACGCTCCCCAACAAAGGGCATCATGAGCTAGGTCTATGCGTAGTTCTCTATTGCACGAGTAGAACACAATTTTGTTGTGGGCGAGATCTTGTCAACTTGCTTGCCGCTACTAGTCTTTTCTTGCTTCAGCGGTATTGTGGGATGAAGCGCCCGAACGACCTTACATGTACGCTTACGTGAGACAGGTTCCACCGATCGACATGCACTAGTTGCATAAGGTGGCTAGCGGGTGTCCTCTCTCCTACTTTAGTTGGAGCGGACTAGATGAAAAGGGTCCTTATGAAGGGTAAATAGAAGTTGACAAAATCACGTTGTGGTTATTCGAGGTAAGAAAACGTTCTTGCTAGAACCCAATTGCAGCCACGTAAAAGATGCAACAACAATTAGAGGACGCCTAACTTGTTTTTGCAGCAATTGTCATGTGATGTGATATGGCCGAAGTTGTGATGAATGATGAATGATATATTGTGATGTATGAGATCATGTTCTTGTAATAGGAATCACGACTTGCATGTCGATGAGTATGACAACGGCAGGAGCCATAGGAGTTGTCTTAATTATTGTATGACTCAAGGTCATTGATTCAACGCCATGTAAATTACTTTACTTTATTGCTAAACGTGTTAGCCATAGTAGTAGAAGTAATAGTTGGCGAGCAACTTCATGGAGACACGATGATGGAGATCATGATGATGGAGATCATGGTGTCATGCCGGTGACAAGATGATCATGGAGCCCTGAAGATGAAGATCAAAGGAGCTATATGATATTGGCCATATCATGTCACTACTTTATATAATTGCATGTGATGTTTATTATGTTTATGCATCTTGTTTACTTAGAACGACGGTAGTAAATAAGATGATCCCTTAGAATAATTTCAAGAAAGTGTTCCCCTAACTATGCAACTGCTAAAGTTCGTGCTTCAAGCACCACGTGATGATCGGTGTGATAGATCCTTATGTTCACATACAACGGTGTAAGACAGTTTTACACATGCATAAACACTTAGGGTTAACTTGACGAGCCTAGCATGTACAGACATGGCCTCGGAACACAAGAGACCGAAGGTCGAACATGAGTCGATGGAAGATACGATCAACATGGAGATGTTCACCGACGATGACTAGTCCGTCTCACGTGATGATCGGACACGGCCTAGTCGACTCGGATCATGTAACACTTAGATGACTAGAGGGATGTCAAATCTGAGTGGGAGTTCATTAAATAATTTGATTAGATGAACTTAATTATCATGAACTTAGTCTAAAGCCTTTGCAAAATATGTCTTGTAGATCAAATGGCCAACGCTCATGTCAACATGAACTTCAACGCGCTCCTAGAGAAAACCAAGCTGAAAGATGATGGCAGCAACTATTCGGACTGGGTCCGAACCTCGGATCATCCTCATAGCAGCCAAGAAACAATATGTCCTAGAAGCACCGCTAGGTGATGCACCCATCCTGCAGAACCAAGACATTATGAATGCTTGGCAGTCTCGGTCGATGATTACTCCCTCGCTCAAGGCGGCATGCTTTACAGCTTAGAACCGGGCTCCAAAAGCGTTTTGAGCAACACGGAGCATATGAGATGTTCGAGGAGCTGAAAATGGTTTTCCAAGCTCATGCCCGGTCGAGAGATATGAAGTCTCCAACAAGTTGTATAGTTGTAAGATGGAGGAAAACAGTTCTGTCAAGGAGCACATACTCAAAATGTCCGGTTGCACAACCACTGCTCCAACTGGACATTAACCTCCCGGACGAGGCGGTCATTGACAGAATCCTTGATCGCCCCACCAAGCTACAAGAGCTTTGTGATGAACTACAATATGCAGGGGATGGTGAAGACCATTCTGAAGTATTCTCAATGCTGAAGTCGCAGAGGTTGAAATCAAGAAAGAACATCAAGTGTTGATGGTCAATAAAACCACTAAGTTCAAAAAGGGCAAGGGTAAGAAGAACTTCAAGAAGGACGGCAAAGATGTTGCCGCACCCGCAAGCAAGTTGCCGGAAGAAGTCAAAGAATGGACCCAAGCCCGAGACAGTGCTTTTATTGCAAAGGAAGGGCCACCGAAGCGGAACTGCCCCAAATACTTAGCGGACAAGAAGGCCGGCAACACTAAAGGTATATTTTATATACATGTAATTGATGTGTACCTTACCAAGACTCATAGTAACTCCCGGTATTTGATACCGTGCCGTTGCTCATATTTGTAACTCACAAGCAGAGCTGCGGAATAAACGGAGATCTGGCGAAGGACGAGGTGACAATGCGCGTCGGGAATGGTTCCAAGGTCGATGTGATCGCCGTCGGCATGCTACCTCTACATTTACCTACGGGATTAGTTTTAAACCTCGATAATTGTTATTTAGTGCCAAGTTTGAGCATGAACATTGTATCGGGATCTCGCTTAATTCGAGATGGCTACTCATTTAAACCGAGAATAATGGTTGTTCTATTTATATGAGAGATATGTTTTATGGTCATGTCTCGATGGTCAATGGTTTATTCTTAATGAATCTCGAGCGTAATGTTACACGTATTCATAGTGTGAATACCAAAAGATGTAAAGTTGATAACGATAGTCCCACATACTTGTGGCATCGCCGCTTTGGTCACATTGGTGTCAAGCGCATGAAGAAGCTCCATTCGATGGACTTTAGAGTCTCTCGATTATGAATCATTTGACACATGCGAACCATGCCTCATGGGCAAATGACCAAGACTCCGTTCTCCGGAACAATGGAGCGAGCGACCAACTTATTGGAAATCATACATACCGATGTATGCGGTCCAATGAGCGTTGAGGCTCATGGAGGATATCGTTATGTTCTCACTCATCGATGACTTGAGTAGACATGGGTATGTCTACATGATGAAACACAAGTCCGAGACCTTGAAAAGTTCAAGGAATTTCAGAATGAGGTAGAAAATCAACGTGACCGAAAGATAAAATTCTACGATCGGATCGTGGAGGAGAATATTTAAGTCACGAATTTGGTACACACTTAAGAAAATGTGGAATCGTTTCACAACTCACGCCGCCGAACACCTCAAATAAACGGTGTGTCCGAAGCGTCGAATCGCACTCTATTGGATATGGTGCGATCTATGATGTCGAGGAGTTCCGGACTAGGGGTGTCCGGATAGCGAACTATCATCATCGGTCAACTCCAAGACTATGAAGATACAAGATTGAAGACTTCGTCCCGTGTCCGGATGGGACTTTCCTTGGCGTGGAAGGCAAGCTTGGCGATACGGATATGTAGATCTCCTACCATTGTAACCGACTCTGTGTAACCCTAACCCTATCCGATGTCTATATAAACCGGAGGGTTTTAGCCCGAACCTGGGTAAAACATCGTGTCCCTTGTTTCCTGTTACCATCCGCCTAGACACACAGTTCGGGACCCCCTACCCCGAGATCCGCCGGTTTTGACACCGACATTGGTGCTTTCATTGAGAGTTCCTCTGTGTCGTCACCGATAGGCCTGATGGCTCCTTCGATCATCAACAACGACGCGGTCCAGGGTGAGACTTTTCTCCCCAGACAGATCTTTGTGTTCGGCGGCTTTGCACTGCGGGCCAATTCGCTTGGCCATCTAGAGCAGATCGAAAGCTACGCCCTGGCCGTCAGTCAGATTTGAAGTTTAAACTATACGGCCGATATCCGCGGAGACTTGATCTTCGACGGATTCGAGCCCAGCCAAGCGTGCCGCCTTGTCTCGATGGGCACGATCTAGCTCGCAGTATTAACAAAGGCCCTCGAGGCCGCATCAAGATCCGCTCTGACCTTTAATCCGGAGCCGGATTCCCTGACCGAGGATGGGTGGTTGGAAACCGCCTCGGGGGCTACAATCTCTACGGCGATCGAGCCGAACTCCATCCTTGTCCCTTGCGAAGACTCCGACTCCAGGGTGCCGGACTCCTATCCGGACTCTGAACCCTCCGCGCCCTTGCCGATCGAATCCGAACTACTCCGCTCTCCGGGACAGTGCGGATACCCTCGAAAAGCCAGATAACCACACCAACAGTGACTGTTGGGTATTCAAGCAGGCAGGCAAGTTAATTGCCGAAAACAATGACAAGGGGCTGCATAGCAATGACGAGGACGAGACCCAACCGCCGAACAATAGAGGATGAAGGGTTTACCCCACAAAAGGACGGTGAACATGATATACGCAACGCACATACCCAAAAGGGAGCGGAAGCGTGCACTCGTGGATGTCTACGCGATGGAGCCAGTTGCCCAAGTTCAATCCATGGTCCTCCCGCCCGATCACTTTTGACCAAAGGGACCACCCATCAAAGATCCGCCACGGCGGATTCGCCAGACCGGTCTTAGACCCAATCGTCGATGGATTTCACCTAACCGAGTCCCGATGGGCGGCGGCAAAGCAAGCCTGAACCTGCTTTACTGTGATACAAGGCGCAAAATGGGCATAGACCCTCAAGGATTAAACCTACCAAAACGACCTTTAAAGGCGCCATACAGGTGTAGAAGCCAATTGTACAGGCTCGTTACACTAGAAGTGGTCTTCGGATCCCCGGATAACTTCCGAAGCGAGGAGTTAATCTTTTAAAACTAAGTTCCTCTCTTTTACAGATGAATAACGTGCTACACCCGTCCAGGATATGGCACAACGGAGACACAGGCGCAGACGCAAGAGGGACCCGCTGCAAGGATTCTTTTCGATTAAGACCTGCGTAAACCTTTTTCACTGCCTCTTGTTGATACACATCCCCGGTTCCTTAATATAACCGAGGAGGAGGCTGGTGCTTTGGCATTGGCCGCACTGAATTTTTGCGCATACCTAGACACTGGGGGCTTAGGGCATTATTCCGCCCATTTTCATAAAGACCGAATACCTTAGGGAGTATTCGGCGCCTCGAGTTAGGGACTTATATGCATCAGCTCAATCATGTCTTTGGTCAAATGTTGGGTTGCCCGGCTCCTGTGTTTTGCTGCCTTACGCCCGCTTTCACGGCTAACGCGCACTGTGGAGAACTCTGCGATTGTGCCCGGTTCGGCCGGGCGAGCACCTCAAGAGAGAAAGCCAAAACTGACCTGTCATGATATAGCGAGAGACTGGTCAACCACTCGATGACTCACGGGAATGTTTAGAATTCCTCCAGATTAACGAAGGACCGTTTTCGGTCAGCACATACGCACTCGAATTCGGAGAGTGCGGTTCTGTGGGCTATATAGTAGCCCCACCTCGAACTCCTATGGCTAAGTGAAAGTGATAAAGCATTATAGTCCGGTTGCCTGGTTTGCTACGCTATCACCTCCTTAACAGGACCAAGACGTTGGATTAAGAGTGAAAAGCGCTTTTTTTGTAACACCCCGCATTATGTGCGTGGGGGCTGAAGCCAAGGACTGCCATCTTTCAGGTTATATACACATATACATAAACGGCCGCACAGGGAGTAGTTTACTACTTGAACGCACAAGTATAAAAAGCACTCATATTACATTGAAACATTGTCTTCACAAATCATACATGTCATTCCAACATAATATCCTTCGAGCATTGCGTCTCTATTAAACGAGCGCCCGGCAGGACTTCTTCAAAGTAGTGCTCGGCAGGTACTCGGCTTATGTCTGAGTCTTGGGATGCAACGTCGGTGGCCTTCATCTCTGCCCAGTATGTCTTGACACGGGCAAGAGCCATCCGCGCTCCCTCAATACACGCCGATCGCTTCATTGCGTCGATACGCGGCACCGCACCAAGAAACTGTTGTACTACACCAAAATAGCTTTTGGCCGGGTCCGTCCGCCACAAGTGAGTCAAGACATGCTTCATGGCCAATCCGGACAATCGATTCAGCTCGCCCATTCGCCAACCGATAGGTCAGCGGCAGAGGACGCCCGGACTATGGAATTGCGACCAATATAGCTCTTCCCTTCGTGCCCCTTCGCCCCGGAAGTGCTCAACGCGTCCCGGCGCGCCGCCGCCAAGTCCAGATAAGCATCCTCTCGAACTCCATAATTTATCCAACGGAGCATACTTTGGATCAGATATTTCCTCCGCAGCAGTAAACGGTTTTCAGCCGCGATTGCCTGGCTCGACTCAGCTCCTCCTTGGCAGCTCTCAAAGCCGATTAGGCGTTCTTGGATTCAAGAGCGGCCTTCTTTAGGCCCTCTTGTTCCGCTTTGACGCTTTTTCAAGAACCTCGCAGCGATCGGCAGCATTCCTTAACTCTTTGGCCATCTCGCCATCTCCTCCTTGCTTCGGCAATGAGCAGCCCGCTCAGCTTCTAGCTCTTCGCCGCCTTTAAAGCGGCCGACATCGCTCTCTGGCTTGCTCTTTTCGCCGGGCAAGTTCGCCCGCAGCTCCTCAACGGCAGCGGCACCATCTCGCATTAAGCATACACACAAGAAGACATGGGCGCCAAGCTCCCTTACCAGGTGTCCGCATAGAAGTCGCATACCTTGTGACTCGTCAAACCGCTTATTGACCAGTAGCGATGTCCGCGTCGCCTCGTCAAGTTGTCGCTTTAGTTCGCATATTCATCACCGGCTGGCCTCCGGACGCCCGCCACCTGTTTAGAAGCGGCGATGTGTTAAAAGCGAGATTTGATCCTCGCACGTTGTCAATTTTCACAACATACCGAGTCTCGTGGGCTACTATCTATACAGGCGATTTTATATGCATAATCGCCGAAGGTACATCATTTTTTGCGTATTTCAAATCCCGTCAAGAAGTTTCGACGGCTTCATGTAATCCGCTCTCCGCGGATGCAATTCTTTCAATCACCGTATCCATTAGAGCACGGTGATCTTCTCGAGATAGCCGCCGCCTCGAGCAGATCCTTCAGATCCTCCGACCAAGACACCACTTGGCGCGGACCTTCCGCCTCGCCGGACTTGGGGAACCCTCGCGACGACACCTCTGGGTCGTCCGCTTCACATGAGGGTGCGACGGTGGAGGCGTTCGCTCTCCATCATCTCCGGAAGAAGATCCCCAAGACGAGCTCTCTGAGAAGGGCTGAGGTCCGAACTACAAGGTACAATTTCGGTTATCTTCATAAATAAGTACAGGGATGTTCCTTATTTACAAGACCCCTTCGTTTTACTTACGGCTCGCTAGAGGGCTGATCCCCTTGGGGAAATAGTGCGGTTGGGTTACTTCCCAGTGCCGGACTCTCCGACGAAGATTCCCTTCCTTTCTTTGAGGCCTTGACCTCCGGATCTTCTGAAGCGGTACTCTTCTCTCCTCGGAAGGTGGGACTCTTAATCCCTCCTTCCTTGATAGCCTCCTTCGCAGAGGCAGTTGCTCCCCCACTCCTCCCTTCGCCTTCTTCAAAAGGCGCGACCTTCAACATCTTGGTCAACATGGGATCCGGCGTGGTCTCTAGGAGGGGAGCCGGACACCTTATCAACTTTGCCTTGGTAATCCACTCCTGTTCAAGAAACGGCTCCTTTAAAGGGCATATATATAAAATAAATGAACGAACGGCCTGTCCGGTTACAGGACTACTTACTTGAGTATCTGGGCGATTGCAGCTTAGTCCTGCGTCCTCGGTCAAGTCCGGACACTTCTCTTGTGATCCGAAGAATAGTTTATACATCTCCATGGGCGTCGTGCCCATAAAATTTTGGAGAGCTCGTGGTCCCTCCGGATTGAATTCCCACAGGCGGAGGGGGCGACGTTTGCAGGGCTGAAGACGCCGGATCACCATAACTCGCGCCATCGCAACCAGATTGATCCTCTTTCTGGAGATCTCGAACACGGCCCGCAATGGGGAACGCCTTGGACGACCCCAGTCGAGCCCCTTGTTGACCCATGACGCCACCGCTGTGGTGGACTGGAGCGGAAGGCAGGAGCGCCGCCCATTTGGTGCCCCCGAGCGGTGATATAAAACCACTCCCGCTGCCACAAACCAAGCTCCTCTTGAAAAGAGCCCTCGCCACGGAGCATCAGCACATTTGCTTATGACTGCCCCTCCGCACTCTGCTTGCTGCCCTTGATCGCTTTTGGCTCCACCTTGAAGGTCTTGAGCCACAATCCAAAGTGAGGGGTTATATGGAGGAAGGCCTCACATACAACAATGAATGACGAGATATGGAGGATGGACTCCGGATTCAAGTCATGGAAATCAAGCCCATAATAAAACATGAGCCCCCGCACAAAGGGGTCCGTCGGGAAGCCTAAACCCCGACGGAAGTGAGACACGAACACCACGTTCTCGCCGGGCTCAGGAGTGGGAATGACCTGCCCTGGAGCAGGCAGCCTATGCGAGATCTCGCCGGTTAGATACCTGGCATCTCGCAGCTTTAGCGCGTCTTCTTCTGTAACGGAGGAAGACACCCATCGGCCGTGCTGGTCGGAGCCGGACATTGTCGAAAGTCCGAAGCGCCTGAATCTGAAGCTTTGGGGTGTTGGAACTCAAAGCGCGAGGCGAACTCGATAGAGGGTGTAAAAAGGAGAGGGCCTTGGTCTCGTTATAAAGAGGTTGAATACCAAGAGCCCACCCCGTGGTCGATTAGGACTCGCCTTTGATAGAAAAGGCAGGCCGACGGGCACGGTTGGGTTACCCACGTCCGTATTGATGAGAATCCCGGAATAAGGGGGCACGATCTATGCTTTGATAAGACGTGCCAAGGAAACTGCCTCGCTAAACACGCTGAGGTGGAACAATAAAAACGATTCATATGAAGGCCTGGCCGTGGTGTGATGTCACGCCGCGGAATACGTCAGCAGATCTGTGCAAAAACTATTCTCTCTATGGTGTTATGTGGAACTTGTTTTGCAGAGCCGGACACTATCCTGGTGTTCACAATCTTCTATAAATTATTCTGAGGAAGAACCCGCCTTGCAATGCCGAAGACAATATGCGCGCCGGACTCGTCGTCATTGAAGCCTGGTTCAGGGCTCTTGAGGGAGTTCCGGACTAGGGGTGTCCGGATAGCGAACTATCATCATCGGCCGGACTCCAAGACTATGAAGATACAAGATTGAAGACTTCGTCCCGTGTCCGGATGGGACTTTCCTTGGCGTGGAAGGCAAGCTTGGCAACACGGATATGTAGATCTCCTACCATTGTAACCGACTAGTGTAACCCTAACCCTATCCGTGTCTATATAAACCGGAGGGTTTTAGTCCATAGGACGAAGAACAATGATACCATAGGCTAGCTTCTAGGGTTTAGCCTCTTTGATCTCGTGGTAGATCCACTCTTGTAACACACATCATCAATATTAATCTAGCAGGACGTAGGGTTTTACCTCCATCAAGAGGGCCCGAACCTGGGTAAAACATCGTGTCCTTTGTTTCCTGTTACCATCCGCCTAGACGCACAGTTCGGGACCCCCTACCCGAGATCCGCCGGTTTTGACACCGACAATGTCTCTTACCGATTTACCGCTATCATTTTGGGGATACGCACTAGAGACAGCTACATTCACTTTAAATAGGGCACCGTCTAAATCCGTTGAGACGACACCGTATGAATTATGGTTTGGAAAGAAACCTAAGTTGTCGTTTCTAAAAGTTTGGGGATGCGATGCTTATGTCAAGAAACTTCAACCTGAAAAGCTCGAACCCAAGTCGGAAAAATGCGTCTTCATAGGATACCCTAAGGAAACCATTGGGTATACCTTCTACCTTAGATCCAAAGGCAAGATCTTTGTTGCCAAGAACAGATCCTTTCTGGAAAAAGAGTTTCTCTCGAAAGGAGTAAGTGGGAGGAAAGTAGAACTCGATGAAGTACTACCTCTTGAACCGGAAAGTAGTGCAGCTCAGGAAAATGTTCCTGTGGTGCCTACACCTACTGGAGAGGAAATTAATGATGATGATCAAGGTACTTCGGATCAAGTTGCTACTGAACTTCATAGGTCCACAAGGACACGTTCCACACCAGAGTGGTATGGCAACCCTGTCCTGGAAATCATGTTGTTAGACAACGGTGAACCTTCGAACTATGAAGAAGCGATGGCGGGCCCGGATTCCAACAAATGGCTTGAGGCCATGCAATCCGAGATAGGATCCATGTATGAAAATAAAGTATGGACTTTGACAAACTTGCCCGATTATCGGCGAGCGATAGAAAACAAATGGATCTTTAAGAAGAAGACGGACGCGGATGGTAATGTCACCATCTATAAAGCTCGACTTGTCGCTAAGGGTTATCGGCAAGTTCAAGGGATTGACTACGATGAGACTTTCTCTCCCGTAGCGAAGCTTAAGTCCGTCCGAATCATGTTAGCAATTGTCGCATACTATGATTATGAGATATGGCAGATGGACGTCAAAACGGCATTCCTTAATGGTTATCTTAAGGAAGAGTTGTATATGATGCAGACGGAAGGTTTTGTCGACCCTAAGAATGCTAACAAGGTATGCAAGCTCCAACGATCCATTTATGGGCTGGTGCAAGCATCTCGGAGTTGGAACATTCGCTTTGATGAGATGATCACAGCGTTTGGGTTTATGCAGACTTATGGAGAAGCCTGCGTTTACAAGAAAGTGAGTGGGAGCTCTGTAGCATTTCTCATATTATATGTAGATGGCATACTTTTGATGGGAAATGATATAGAACTCTTGGACAACATTAAGGCCTACTTGAATAAAAGTTTTTGAATGAAGGACCTTGGAGAAGCTGCTATATATTAGGCATCAAGATCTATAGAGATAGATCGAGACGCCTCATAGGTCTTTCACAAAGCACATACCTTGATAAGATTTTGAAGAAGTTCAAAACGGATCAGTCCAAGAAAGGGTTCTTGCCTGTACTGCAAGGTGTGAGATTGAGCTCGGCTCAATGCCCGACCACGGCAAAAGATAAAGAAGAGATGAGCGTCATCCCTATGCCTCGCCATAGGATCTATTATGTATGCCATGCTGTGTACTGACCTGATGTAAACCTTGCCGTAAGTTTGGTAGGAAGGTACCAAAGTAATCCCGACAAGGAACACCGAAAGCGGTCAAGAATATCCTGAAGTACCTAAAAGGACAAAGGACACGTTTCTCGCTTATGGAGGTGAAGAAGAGCTCGTCAGAAGGGTTACGCCGACGCTTAGCTTCGACACGATCCGATGACTCTAAGTCACAAACCGGATCGTGTATATGTTGAATGGTGGAGCAAGAAGTAGTGGTGCAGCTGCAAGCAGAGCGCCGTGGCGGGATCTACATGTGAAGCAGAGTGCATGGCAGCCTCGGAGGCAGCGATGAAGCAATTTGGGTGAAGGAGTTCATCACCGACCTAGGAGTCATACCCAATGCGTCGGGCCGATCAAACACTTCGTGACAACACTGGAGCTATTGCACTTGCCAAGGAGCCCAGGTTTCACAAGAAGACCGAGCACATCAAGCGCCGCTCAACTCCATCCGTGAAAATGTTCAAGATGGAGACATAGAAATTTGCAAAGTGCATACGGATCTGAATGTCGCAGATCCGTTGACTAAACCTCTTCCGCGGGCAAAACATGATCAACACTAGAACTCTATGGGTGTTCGATTCATCACAATGTAACTAGATTATTGACTCTAGTGCAAGTGGGAGACTGTTGGAAATATGCCCTAGAGGCAATAATTAAAGGATTATTATTATATTTCCTTGTTCATGATAATTGTCTTTTATTCATGCTATAATTGTATTATCCGGAAATCGTAATACACGTGTGAATACATAGACCACAATATGTCCCTGGTGAGCCTCTAGTTGACTAGCTCGTTGATCAATAGATAGTCATGGTTTCCTGACTATGGACATTGGATGTCATTGATAACGGGATCACATCATTAGGAGAATGATGTGATGGACAAGACCCAATCCTAAGCATAGCACAAGATCGTAGTTCGTTTTGCTAGAGCTTTTCCAATGTCAAGTATCTCTTCCTTAGACCATGAGATCGTAACTCCCGGATCTTGTAGGAGTGCTTTGGGTGTACCAAACGTCACAACGAATCGGGTGACTATGAAGGTGCACTACGGTATCTCCGAAAGTGTCATTGGGTTGACACGGATCGAGACTGGATTTGTCACTCCGTGTTACGGAGAGGTATCACTGGGCCCACTCGGTAGTGCATCATCATAATGAGCTCAAAGTGACCAAGTGTCCGTCACGGGATCATGCATTACGGCACGAGTAAAGTGACTTGCCGGTAACGAAATTGAACGAGGTATTGGGATACCGACGATCGAATCTCGGGCAAGTAACATACCGTCGACAAAGGAATAGTATACGGGTTGCTTGAATCTCGACATCGTGGTTCATCCGATGAAATCATCGAGGAGTATGTAGGAGCCAACATGGGTATCCAGATCCGCTGTTGGTTATTGACCGGAGAGCCCTCTCGGTCATGTCGCAGATGTCTCCGGACCGTAGGGTCTACACACTTAAGGTTCGGTGACGCTAGGGTTATTAGGAAGACTTGTATGTGATTACCGAATGTTGTTCGGAGTCCCGGATGAGATTCGGACGTCATGAGGAGTTCCGGAATGGTCCGGAGGTAAAGATTTATATATGGGAAGTTGTCAAACGGACACTGGAAAGTTTCGGGGTCATATCGGTATTGTACCGGGGCCACCGAAGAGGTTCCGGGTCCACCGAGGGGCCACCCTTCTCGGAGGGCCTCATGGGCCACAAGGCAGGGAACCAGCCTGGAGGCTGGGCGCCCCTTGGGCCCATGCGCCTAGTGTTGGGGGAACCCTAGTGGGGGCCCCTTGCTTGGGGGCAAGCCCCTCCCCCGCCGCCCCCTCTAGATCTCATCTAGAGGGGCCAGCCCCTGCCCCTTCCCTATAAATAGAGGGGTGAGGGAGGGCTGCAACACACATCCAAGGCGCAGCCCTCCCTCCCAACACATCTCCTCCTCGGTTGAGTGCTTGGCAAAGCCCAGTGAGTCTCGCCTCTCCACCATCATCACGCCGTCGTGCTGCTGCTGGAGCCTTCTTCCTCAACCTCTCCTTCCCCCTTGCTGGATCAAGAAGGAGGAGACGTCGTCCGTTCCGTACGTGTGTTGAACGCGGAGGTGCTGTCCGTTCGGCACTTGGTCATCGGTGATCTGAATCACGGCGAGTACGACTCCATCATCGTCGTTCCCTTGAACGCTTCCGCACGCGATCTACAAGTGGTATGTAGATGCAATCTCTCTCCCATGACTCGTTGCTTAGATGAACTCATAGATGGATCTTGGTGAAACCGTAGAAATTTTTTTGAATTTTCTGCAACGTTCCCCAACAGAAATCTCCACGGCGATTGAGCCGAACACCATCCCTGTCCTTTGCGAAGCTCGTGACTCCCAGGTGCCGGACTCCTTTCTGGACTCCGAACCTCCCGCGCCTCTACCAGTCGAATCCGATTGGACGCCGGTTATGGAGTTCACCGCCACAGACATCTTTCAGCACTCGCCCTTTGGCGATATCCTGAACTCATTAAAGTCTCTCTCTTTGTCAGGGGAGCCCTGGCCGAACTATGGTCAGGAAGGTTGGGATTCGGACGACGAAGAAATTCAACGCCAACCCACCACCCACTTTGTAGCCACTGTCGATGATTTAACCGACATGCTCGACTTCGACTCCGAAGACATCGACGGTATGGACGACGGTGCCGGAGACGATCAAGAGCCAGCGCCCACGGGGCACTGGAAGGCCACCTCGTCATATGCCATATACATGGTGGACATCCCAAAAGATGGGAATGGCGATGGAACGGCGGAGGATGACCCCTCCAAGAAACAACCCAAGCGCCGACGTCAGCGGTGCCGCCAATCCGCCACAAGAAAACGGTGATTCCGCACGGAGACAGAATACCGGGACGGTGCGAAGATGACCCCTCCAAGCAGGACTCGGCGCAGAGGAGGGAAAGAGAGGTAGAGGACGATAATTATGCGCCCCTCCGAAGACGAGGCAAGCCTCGACGACGCATTTAATTCGTCGTGCTGAGGGACCCGTCGAACAAGAGCGGTTTAAACGCAGGCTCATGGCCACGGCAAGCAGCCTTAAGAAAAGAAGCAATAGCTTAGAGCTGACCAAGACCTGCTAGGCGACGGATGGATGAAGTCCTTGCAGCCAAGAGTATGAACTCGAACGCCCCTCAAAAGATACCCCAAACGCAGGCCGTTGCCTCGATCGAGGAGGAAGCACCCACGTCACCGGCAAGACGACATGGCAGACCGGCCACCCGTGGCGCTGACGGAGAAGCCTCTCGGCCCTCCGCTCAAGCCACGCCCGACGCCGCTCAAAAAGTACCAAGGCACGGAAAATGCGCGGACTTGCGAGATATATTGGAGGATAAGGCAAAGCATACAAGATCGATCTACAGATCGCGTGGGCACCCAACGACTCGGGATGATTACCGTCACGTCGGATGAGAAACCAGGGCGGGCGAACACATGAGACAAAGTTCATATGAGCTACGTTGTGATATAGCCCAATACGTAGGCGCCAAGACACCCGGTATGCTTCACGATGAAGTAATGGATCATCAAATCCTCGAGGGCTTCAAACCCGTAAACATCGAATCATACGATGGTACCACAGATCCTGCGGTCTGGATCGAGGACTATCTCCTCCATATCCACATGGCCCGCGGTGATGATCTACATGCCATCAAATACCTCCCACTCAAGCTTAAAGGACCAGCTCGGCATTGGCTCAACATCTTGCCAGCAGAGTCAATCGGTTGTTGGGAGGACCTAGAAGCCGCATTCCTTGATAACTTCCAGGGCACATATGTGCGACCACCAGACGCCGATGACCTTAGCCATATAATTCAGCAGCCATAAGAATCGGTCAGACAATTCTGGACGCGGTTCCTAACAAAGAAAAATCAGATCGTCGACTGTCCGGATGCAGAGGCGCTAGCAGCCTTCAAACACAACATCTGCGACGAGTGGCTAGCCCGGCACTTAGGACAGGAAAAGCCGAAATCCATGGCAGCCCTCACCACACTCATGACCTGCTTTTGCGCGGGAGATGACAGCTGGCTAGCTCAAGCAACAACTTGGCCAAACACCACGGTAGTTCGGATACCAAGGACAACAATGGCAGGTCGCGTCGCAACAAGCATAAACGCCGATTGCGGTGATAATGCTGAAGATATGACGATAAATGCCGGATTCGAGGCTCTAAACCCGGTCGCGAAAGAAGCCATTCAAAAGAAATACCCAGGCCCGCCCAACTTGGACCGAATACTCGATCGCTTGTGCGGATACATGGCACCCCGAAAACCAGCCAACCACACCAACAGGGATTGTTGGGTGTTCAAGCAAGCGAGCAAGCTAAGCGCCGAAAGCAACGACAAGGGGCTGCATAGTGATGACGAGGAAGAGCCCGACGCACGAACAATAGAGGACTGAAGGGCTTTCCCACACAAGTGCAGACGGTGAACATGATAACATGATATACGCAACCCACATACCCAAAAGGGAGCGGAAGCGCGCACTAAGGGACGTATACGCGATGGAGCCGTCGCCCAAGTTCAACCCATGGTCTTCTGCCCGATCACCTTCGATCGAGGGACCACCCACTAGCATCCGCCACGGCGGTTTCGCCGCATTGGTTCTTGACCCAATTATTGACGGATTTCACCTCACCAGAGTCCTGATGGACGGCAGCAACAGCCTGAACCTGATTTATCGGGATACGGGCGCATAAAATGGGCATAGACCCGTCATGGATCAAACCCACAAAGACGACCTTTAAAGGCGTCATTCCAGTGTAGAGGCTAACTGCACAGCTTCGTTACACTTGAAGTGGTCTTGGATCCCGTGATAACTTCCGGAGTGAGGAGTTAATCTTCGACATAGCCCGTTCCGCAATGGCTATCACGCACTGCTCGGACGAACTGCATTCGCAAAATTCAATGCGGTGCCACACTACGCGTACCTCAAACTCAAGATGCCAGGCCCTCGAGGCGTAATCACGATCAATGGAAACACCGAACGCTCCCTCCGAACGGAGGAGCATACGGCCGCCCTTGCGGCAGAAGTGCAGAACAGCCTCTTAAGGCAATTCTCCAGTCCGGCCAATAAACAATCAGACACCGCAAGCGCGCCGGAGTAACCTACAGAAGACCGCCGCACGTTACGAACAAGTGTAGTAATGCAGCCCCAACCCCAGCCCTCGCGAACTCGCTGGCCGATTACTATGCGCACGTAATTGCGCTCAAGCACCATGGGCATAGGGACGGGCCACAACCACGCAAGACGCCCGAATGCGGCTAGACCGCACTAGGGTCTCCGTTTGTGTCATTCCTTTTTTCTTTTTCTTCCTTTTACTTTCAGGACTCGTTCTCCGAAGCCTGTCCGGCATTCGCGCCGAATACACGATGCAACAGCCAGGAAGCGAAAACTGCTTGAGTGTCCAGGTGGTCTCTATTACGAAGCAAGATACCTGTTTTACATACCACACCATAAACTTACCCCGGAAGGGGACATGTCAAAAGTCCGTACCACTGCTTATGGCACAATTTGTATCGTTCGCTTTTATTTGCAGTTTCTTTTGAATAACCAATATATAGCTCTTGCCTATTATTGCATTCTTTCCCATTATATATGTTCATTTATGACATTGCATAACATTACAATTTAGTACGGCCAATACACCAGGGCTTATGTACCCCAAAACATGGTGTGACAAGTCCGAACACTTTCACGGTGCGGCACCCCAACTTATAGCATTATATGCATCGGCTCGAATCATGTCTTGCGTCAATAGTTGGGTTTGCCCGCCCCATGTTTTGGTACCTTACGCCCGTTATATCGGCTAAGGTAGGCTGGGAGAACCACTGCGATTGTGCCCCGGTTGAGCTGGGTTGAGCACCTCGGAGAAAGCTAAACTGACCGTCATGATAAGGCGAGAGCCGGTCGCTGTTCGAGAGGTTTCTTCGAGTCCCTAAAGACTTATGCCGCTTAGAGCGAGGAACCGCATTGTCCGCCAAGGCATGGATAGCGCCCAAACTCGGTCTTCCGAATACTAGGGGCTTCACGAAATTTAAAATTATAGAATTCTATGGCTAAGTGAGAGTGTTCAAGCATTATAGTCCGGTTGCCTGGTTCATTGCGTTGAGCGCCTCCTCAAGGACCCAAGAATGGGAACAAGAGCGCTCAAGTTTATCCGAACACCCCAAAGACTCGTGGCATGGGGGCTGAAGCCAACGACTCGCCATCTCTCAAATTTGATAAACGGCCGCATGAAGGTAATATTTTAAATTCAAAAGCGTTGCTTAGCGATATGAAAAAGTTTTCAGCGACAGGATAACAAATGCGAGTCTACTCAAATATTACATCTTTGGAGCATTCACCCGCTATAAGGCGGGCACCCTTCAGACGCCCTCAAAATACTTCTCGGCTTGCGATGTTCTTTGCCGCGGCGGCTGTCTGTCACCGGCTTCTCCGTCCAGCTTGCCCCATGCACCTTAGCACGGGCAAGGCCCTACGAGCACCTTCAATACAGACGGAGCGCTTGATGACTTGATCCATGGACAGCATCCACCAGCCGCCGACTAGCCGAAAGTATCTCCTGTGCATGCCTCATTTGGCCACAGCCGAGCTATAAGGCCCTTCATGGCCTGTTCGGCGACCTTGTGGAGCTCAACCGATTGCTTCAGTTGGTCGCTCAAGGGCACCGGGTGTTCGGCCTCAAGATCTCGAGACCAAAACACCTTTTCCATCGAGCTCCCTTCTTCGGCTCGGTAGAAAGCGGCGGCATCAGAGACACTCCATGGCAGATCTGCGAACGCTCCCGAGAGCTCGGATTTGGGTAAGTACTAGATAATTGACTTTTACATTCTTGCTCTGCATAAAGAATGCCTTACCCGCCGTGATCTTCTTTATTGCCTCAATCTCCTGGAGGGCTTTTTGGGCCTCGACCTTAGCAGCTTTGGCACTCTCAAGAGCCGAGGCAAGCTAGTACTCTCGGGTCTTCGAGTCACGCTCCAAACCCTCGTGTTTTTCCACGAGAGCCTGGAGCTCTTGCCGCACCTCCGCCAGCTGCGCCTCCCCTTCTCTCGCTCGGTGCGCCCGCGGCCGCTTTGTTTCGGTCGCGGACACCGCCTCCTTGAGGTCGCCACCTCGCTCGTGGCCCTGCAGTACCCATGTTATTCCTGTTATCTTTGCAACCACATTTTTAAATTCCATAAGGTATTACTTACCTTCCTTGTCCTCGAGCTGCTTCTTGGCTTGGCCGAGCTCGTTCTCGGACCGCCGAGGCTCTCCTTCAATGCATTGACCTCCCATCAAGTCGGCAGAGGTCAGCAGGCAGCCTGCATTCCCATATTGACATAATTATGTTAGACTCCTGCGTATATCTTTTAAATCCTCGGTCCGCTTTTCTTTGAACACCGAACTAAGCATCGAGGGCTACCGTCTATGCGGTAATCTTCTTACATATATTGAAAACTTACCTCAAAGCCTGTTAGAAGGCCACAGAAGCCAATCAGCCCGCTCTTGGCGGATCGAACTTTCTCGGATCACCACACTCATAACAAAGGCGGTGCTCCTCCTTGATGGAGGCTGCATTAAGCGCCCCAAGAAGCTATCCGCTGCCTCCGGTTGGACAGAGGACACGGCGTCTTACCCTTCCTACGAAGGGCCGCTTGCCGGACTTGAATCGCTGAAGGTTCGGTATGGAGTCCGGACAAGGGTCGGGCTTAGAGCCCCCGGGGTCTCGCTCCTCAAGGCTGAGTCCGGGAGGCTGCCTTGCGGCGCCTCTGCGCCACCTCCTCTTGACCAGGTCCCCTTGGGGCCCCACCTCGGCGTCGTCAGCAGCGTGAGGTGAGGAGGCGGCCGGAAGTGAAGTACTCTCCACTTCCGATGAATTCAGGGACCCGCTCGATGAAGCGGCGAGCTCGTCCTTGGGCGGGCTGCATGATTGTTCGGCATTAGAGAACACTATGCAATGAAAAAAAGCCATGGGCATCCGGACACTTACGATCTCGCTAGGGGCTTGGCCCTCGAGGGCCACTCCTCCTCGCCGTCGTTGGCGTTGGTGGAGACGTCCGGAGGAAGGGTTCTTCCCATCTTGAACCCTCCGGCCTCCTCAGCTGGGGCGGCCTTTCTTTTCTTCTCTCCCCCCGCTGGGGGAGAGGCTTCTGTTTCCTCCTCCTCGTTTTCACGGGAGGAGTCCGCCTCCGAGTCGTCGGACGATGAGTCCGACAACACCTGGCGCCGGGCACTCCTTCGAGTCCCCGTGGCCTTCTTCTTGGCCTTCTTCTCCGACACCACGTAAGGCGCCGGAGCCAGCAGCCCCCCCAAGCGGGCGTCTACTGGGTCTTCTGGCAAAGGAGCCGGACAGTTAACCTGCCCGGATGTGCTCCGCCAGTCCTGTCAAAGGCAAGGGAGTTTAGATCCCGCATAGAGTGAAACTATGAAAGCAAGATTCCCGTGAAGGGAAAAATAGCTTACCTCGGTAGCTTGACGTTGCGAGCTGAATCCGCGATCTTCTGTAGCGGATGAGGGAGCCTCGGCGCCCTTGAACAACACCTTCCAGGCATCTTCGTACGTAGTGTCGAAGAGCCTCTTCAGGGTTGGATGTTGTGCCGAATCGAACTCCCACAATTTGAAGTCCTGTTGTTGGCATGGGAGGATCCGGCGGATGAGCGTAACCTGGACCACATTGACGAGCCTCAGATTCTTGTTCACCAAGGTCCGCATGCAGGTTTGGAGTCCGGTCAACTCTTCCGAATTACCCCACGCCAGGCCAGTCTCCTTCCAAGAAGTGAGCCGCGTGGGAATACCAGACCGAATCGGGGCCGCCGCCCATTTAGGGTCGCGACTCGGTGATGTAGAACCACCCGATTGCCACCCTTCACGGTCTCCACAAAGGAGCCATCGAGCCATAAGACGTTGGCGATCCTGCCGACCATGGCGCCTCAAGACTCCGCTGGCGGCCGCCCACAACCTTCGGCTTGACATTGAAGGTCTTCAACCATAAGCGAAGTGGGGCTGGATGCGAGGAAAGCCTCGCACACGATGATGAACGCCGAGATGTTGAGGATGAAATTGGGCCGGATCGTGGAAATCCAGGCCGTAGTAGAACATGAGCCCCGGACAAATGGGTGAAGTGGAAAACCTAGTCCGCGGAGGAAGTGGGTGAGAACACCACCCTCTCATGGGGCACTGGGGTGGGAATGAGCTGCCCCTCGTTGGGGAGCCAATGCGCGATGTTGTCGGACAAGTATCCGCCTTCCGCAGCTTTTTTGATGTGCCCTCTCAGTGATGAGGAGGCCATCCACTGCCTCCCGCTCCGGACATAGTTGGAGAAGGTTGAGGTGGGATGTGCGGACTTGGGCGCTGGAGCTCGAGTCTTGGAAATGGATGAGCAAAGGAGGAAGAAGGCGAGGTGAAAAGGTGGATCCTTATCCCTTATATGGACGGACGGCTATCGCCCCACGCCACTGGTAAAACTCGCTTATCTCCCAAATGCCGTAATCGATGGCGCGGTTGGGTTACCCACGTCCGTATTGATGGGAATCCCGGAATAAGGGGGCACGATCTCCGCTTTGATAAGACGTGCCAAGGAAACCGCCTCGCTAAACGCGCTGAGGTGGAATAGTAAAAACGATTCGTATAAAGGCCTGGCCGTGGTGTGATGTCACGCCGCGGAATACGTCAGCAGATCTGTGCAAAAGTTATTCTCTCTACGGTGGTATGTGGAACTTGTTTTGCAGAGCCGGACACTATCCTTGTGTTCAACATCTTCTATGAAGTATTCGGAAGAGGAACCTGCCTTGCAATGCCGAAGACAATATGCGCGCCGGACTCGTCGTCATTGAAGCCTGGTTCAGGGGCTACTGAGGGAGTCCTGGATTAGGGGGTGTCCGGATAGCCGAACTATCACCGTTGGCCGGACTCCTGGACTATGAAGATACAAGATTGAAGACTTCGTCCCTTGTCCGGATAGTACTTTCCTTGGCGTGGAAGGCAAGCTTGGCGATACGGATATGTAGATTTCCTACCATTGTAACCGACTCTGTGTAACCCTAACCCTATTCGGTGTCTATATAAACCGAAGGGTTTTAGTCCGTAGGACGAACAACAATCATACCATAGGCTAGCTTCTAGGGTTTAGCCTCTCTGATCTCGTGGTAGATCTACTCTTGTACTACCCATATCATCAATATTAATCAAGCAGGAGTAGGGTATTACCTCCATCGAGAGGGCTCGAACCTGGGTAAAAACATCGTGTCCCTTGTCTCCTGTTACCATCCGCCTAGACACACAGTTCGGGACCCCCTACCCGAGATCCGCCGGTTTTGACACCGACAAGGGTGCCAGCTAACAAGACGCTCCAAATGGCGCCACTACTAGAACCAGTGATCCAACAGTCTGGAGACCTCAAGCGCGCCTCTGTTACTTTTGTTGATCCTGTGTCGACTGAACGCCCTTCGTCGTTGACTGTCCAAGTCCCTGCCTCTTCCGTGCAACTCCATGTCTCAGATCCCTAGGTTGTTGCGACTGTTCCACCAACTCCGCTTTTAGTCACCCATCATGTCCCGTAGGACCAGGTGAGCGCTGCTATGGAAGCCATACGCCAGGCAGGCCTTATGATGGAGCAGATGAAGGTGGTGCATGAGGCCAGCCAGGCTGCCTATGATGCCAGCCCAGCACTCAAGACCAACGTCTAGGTTAGCTGATTTCCGACTAATCTTTTTATCTTGATGCTTGTTCTGTTAGGATATGCTACCCGAAAACCTTTAATGTGCATCTATGGTCAGTCTGCACTTTGCATCTGTAAACCCACTGGGTGTTTTGACTTTTGCCGAGTAGTTTGTTCACTTGAGTCGACTAGGTCGTGTCGAGTGTTTCTTTGAACTAGTGGGGGCACGCAGAGTGCACCCACTGGGTGTAGTCCCCGAGGCCACTGTCAAATGTTCGATTTGGCGGGGATCTTTGAACAAAATGTCTCTAGACGGTTCTTCCACTCAGTCTGGGCAGACCATGTCAAGTGGAATCTGGACCAGTGGGGGCACGCTGAGTGCACCCACTCGGTGTAGTCCCCGAGACATTAGCCGACTGCGAGCTGTCGGCTGTGGTCTGAGAATAACAGTTGTTGTTTTTTTGCGACTGGACGGACCAAGCTGATTGAAACGTCGAACCAGTGGGGGCACGCTAAGTGCACCCACTGGGTGTAGTCCCCGAGACTACTATTGAATGTTTGATTCAGCAGTAGTCTTAGAACTCTTTTTGTCGTAACAAGTTGAACTTGTACTTTATCGCTCGGAAGCAACCAATTCTTGTTTCTGTCGACTGACTGCAGAGATCTTATGAGCTCGGGGCTCGATTTACTGACTTGGAGAAGAAACATATCCAACTCAACCTTGATCTAGGGTTAGCCAAGAAAAACTTGCAGAAGGATCAAGATGAAGTAGTTGCTATGGGAGGTCACTACTTGTCGACTGCTTGCTTTGTCAGCTTTACTTTTCGCTTCTTGAACCGGGTGACTTCACTTGAACAGATGTGCATAGTGAAATCAGACAACTCCAAGCCCATCTGAAGAATGTTATTTCTTTAGAGAAAATGAAGCAGGCACTGGAGCAGAAGGATCTTGATCTTGCCGCAGCTCAGAAGACGGCGCGGGAGAGAACTGAACTTGCCGACAAGAAGCTGGCTTCAGTCGACAAGTTAGAAGAAGAAAACGCCAAATTTAAGACTGTCGTCAATGAAGCCAACAAAGAAGTCGTGCAACTGAAGAAGGACAATGTGACTCTGACTGACAAAGTTGAAGACCTCACTCGAAAGAGAGACGAGCTGGAAATTTATCTGGGGGACTTGCCAAGAAGTTGTTCGTTATGCTTGGAGGTATTTTTCCTTGTCCGACTGATTCATTATTGCTAACTAATAACCCACAAGTATAGGGGATCGCAACAGTTTTCGGGGGTAGAGTATTCAACCCAAATTTATTGATTCGACACATGGGGAGCCAAAGAATATTCTCAAGTATTAGCAGCTGAGTTGTCAATTCAACCACACCTGGATAACTTAATATCTGCAGCAAAGTATTTAGTAGCAAAGTAGTATGGAAGTACTTGATAACGGTGGCAAAAGTAATGTGATAGCAGTTTTGTAGTAATTGTAACAGTGGCAACGGAAAAGTAACTAAGCAAAGATAAATATGTGAAAAGCTCGTAGGCAATGGATTAGTGATGGATAATTATGTCGGATGCGATTCTTCATGCAACAGTTATAACATAGGGTGACACAGAAATAGCTCCAGTTCATCAATGTAATGTAGGATGTATTCCGAATATAGTCATACATGCTTATGGAAAAGAACTTGCATGACATCTTTTGTCATGCCCTCCCGTGGCAGCGGGGTCCTATTGGGAACTAAGGGATATTAAGACCTCCTTTTAATAGAGTACCGGACCAAAGCATTAACACTTAGTGAATACACGAACTCCTCAAATTACGGTCATCACCGGGAGTGGTCCCAATTATTGTCACTTCGAGGTTGCCGGATCATAACACATAGTAGGTCACTAATGACTTGCAAGATAGGATCAAGAACTCACATATATTCATGAAAACATAATAGGTTCAGATCTGAATTCATGGCACTCGGGCCCTAGTGACAAGCATTAAGCATAGCAAAGTCATAGCAACATCAATCTCAGAACATAGTGGATACTAGGGATCAAACCCTAACAAAACTAACTCGATTACATGATAAATCTCATCCAACCCATCACCGTCCAGCAAGCCTATGGAGTTGGAATTGAGGTCGGTGGAGCCTCAGGGGCCCCGCGAGACAGGGGGGCGTGCCCAGGGGGGCCAGGCGCGCCCCCACCCTCGTGGACAGGGTGTGGGCCCCCTGGTGTTGATTCTTTCGCCAGTATTTTTTATAAATTCCAAAAATATTCTCTGTGAAGTTTCAGGTCATTCCGAGAACTTTTATTTCTACACAAAAATAACACCATGGCAATTCTGCTGAAAACAGCGTCAGTCCGGGTTAGTTCCATTCAAATCATGCAAGTTAGAGTCCAAAACAAGGGCAAAAGTGTTTGGAAAAGTAGATACGATGGAGACGTATCAACTACCCCAAGCTTAAACCTTTGCCTGTCCTCAAGCAATTCAGTTGATAAACTGAAAGTGATAAAGAAAAACTTTTACAAACTCTGTTTGCTCTTGTTGTAAATATGTAAAGCCAGCATTCAAGTTTTCAGCAAAGATTATGAACTAACCATATTCACAATAACACTTAGGTCTCATGTTTACTCATATCAATGGCATAATCAACTAGCGAGTAATAATAATAAATCTCGGATGACAACACTTTCTCAAAACAATCATAATATGATATAACAAGATGGTATCTCGCTAGCCCTTTCTGAGACCGCAAAACATAAATGCAAAGCACCTCTGAAGATCAAGGGCTGACTAAACATTGTAATTCATGGTAAAAGAGATCTAGTCATACTCAATTGAAATTAATAGTAATGGATGCAAATGACAGTGGTGCTCTCCAACTGGTGCTTTTTAATAAGAGGATGATGATTCAACATAAAAGTAAATAGATAGGCCTTTCACAAAGGGAAGCGGGGATTGGTAGAGGTGCCAGAGCTCGGTTTTTGAAATAGAGATAAATAATATTTTGAGTGGTATACTTTCATTGTCAACATAACAACCAAGAGATCTCGATATCTTCCATGCTACACACATTATAGGCGGTTCCCAAGCAGAATGGTAAAGTTTATACTCCCCCACCACCAACAAGCATCAATCCATGGCTTGCCCAAAACAATGGGTGCCTCCAACTAACAACAATCTTGGGGGAGTTTTGTTTGCAATTATTTTTATTTGGTTTGAGCATGGGACTGGGCATCCCGATGACCAGCCATTTTCTCGTGAGTGAGGAGCGGAGTCCACTCCTGTTGAGAATAACCCGCCTAGCATGGAAGATATAGATAGCCCTAGTTGATACATGAGCTATTCGAGCATAGAAAACAGAATTGCATTTGAAGGTTTAGAGTTTGGCACATGCAAATTTACTTGGAACTGCATGTAGTTACCGCATATAGGAAGGTATGGTGGACTCATATGGAATAACTTTGGGGTTTATGGAAGTGGATGCACAAGCAGTATTCCCGCTTAGTACAAGTGAAGGCTAGAAAAAGACTGGGAAGCGACCAACTAGAGAACTACAACAGTCATGAACGTGCATTAAAATTAATCAACACTGAGTGCAAGCATGAGTAGGATATAATTCATCATGAAAATAAATATCGTGGAGGCTATGTTGATTTTGTTTCAACTACATGCGTGAACATGTGCCAAGTCAAGCCACTCGAATCGTTCAAAGGAGGATACCACCCTATCATACCACATCACAACCATTTTAATAGCATGTTGACACGCAAGGTAAACCATTATAAACTCCTAGCTAGTTAAGCATGGCATAAGCAACTATAATCTCTAATTGTCATTGCAAACATGTTTCATTCATAATAGGCTGGATCAGGAATGATGAACTAACCATATTTACAAAAACAAGAGAGGTCGAGTTCATACCAGCTTCTCTCATCTCAATCAGTCCATCATATATCGTCATTATTGCCTTTCACTTGCACGACCGAACGGTGTGGATAATAATAATAGTGCACATGCATTGGACTAAGCTGGAATCTGCAAGCATTTAATACAAGGGAGAAGACAAGGTAATATGGGCTCTTGGTTAAATCAACAATAATGCATATAAGAGCCACTTCAACATTTTCATCATGGTCTTCTCTTCTCGACCCCCAAAGAAAAGAAAGGAAATAAAACTATTTACACGGGAAAGCTCCCAACAAGCAAAAGAAGAACGAGAAATCTTTTTGGCTTTTCTTTTAGTTACTACTACTACAGGCATGGAAAGTAAACTAGCTAAAAGCTACAACTAATTTTTTTGGTTTTTTCTTAAGGTTATTCAAGCACACAAGAAGAAAGCGAGGAAAAGGAAAATAAACTAGCATGGATAGTACAATGAAAAAGTATGAGCACCGACAACTAGAATGAGTGTGTGAACATGAATATAATGTCGGTGAGAAATACGTACTCCCCCAAGCTTAGGCTTTTGGCCTAAGTTGGTCTATGCCCACAGATCAAAGTGGTCCTCTCTAGTGTACCGAGGAGGATCCTCGGGGTGCCACTGGTTGGCGATTTCCTCTGGATCCCACTGATAAACAGACTGCCGATAAGGGTCAAGTGGTGGCTTCGGCTCAGCCTCTGGAGTAGGTGTCGCGCTCAAGTATGCATGAATGGCCTCCGGCAAAATGAGGTACGTGCCTGAAAATATGTTAAACAAAGAGGGCACATGCAAGGTAATAAACTCACAATATTTTTTATCGAATAACAAATTATACTTAAGCGGTTTCTTCTTATTTTTAACAATAAAGTCATGTGCTACCATACTCTTATAATCTAGAAAGACAGGGAGTAGCAACTTTTCTTCTTTCCCATAATGCCTAATAGGTATATTAAAGTGTGCAGCAAGGCACGAAGCAAAGATGCCACCGAAGATGGGGCCCTTTGTACGGTTCAGACTCAACCGTTTAGCAATAATAGCGACCAAACTGAAGGTTGTATCGGGAAACAAAGCATGGCGCAAAATAACAATCTGAGGAGCACTAAGATTTCCACGTTCCCGTGACCAATCAAGCATCTACTAGCAAATATTGCAAAGTAACGTAGAATAGGAAAATGTATGCTAGTAATTCTTGCACCTGAAACTTTCCTCGTTTCCCCTACAACAATTTCATTAATAAATCCCTCCACATCATTATGGTGTGGTTCCTCTATGTTGCCCGAAAAGGGTATCCTGCATACCCGACAAAAATCATATAAGGACATCTCCTTAACTTAATCATATAAATGAAACTCCACTGAAGGTGGTGATCTCCTAGCATGGAAATGAAAATTTTGCACAAAAATATTAGTGAGTAGGAGATACTGTTCACGCTGGTTGCGGAGGAAGTCGATGAGGCCTGCATTCTCAGCCAAATAATAAAAACCATCATGAACCCCAGCTGCCTTCAAGAACTCATCACAAGTCCATTCACACGGCCGAACCTCCGTAGTGCGAGGGAGATTATATTTGGGCTTCTTATCCTCCTCACTTTGCTTATCCTTCGAGCTTCGGCTCGAAAAGCCTCTCAACAATCTCTTCATCATTTTCTTTTTCTGAAAATTTCTGAAATTTTTAGTGACTCAAAATAAAAGTGAACCAAACTCAACAAAATTGATAGCAACTACTCCCACAAGTGCCTAGAGACTATATCATGCATTATAACTACTTGGGACCAAATAAATTTGACATGCAAGCTCAAGAACAGGGTCACCTAAGCAGCAAAAATTTGTAATAAATAAAGCACTAGAACAAAAACTAATTGGACCATTGGAGGAGTCACATACCGAAGAACAATCCCCCAAAGTAGTTTTGTGAGTGGAGCTTTGAGCAAGGAGATCGAAAATCGCAGCAAAACAAGCTAGAACACGAGTTTGAGCTGTGTGGTGATTTTTTCTGGAGGAAGATGAAGTGTGTGGGTGCAGGAATAAGTGGAGGGGGCCACGTGGGGCCCATGAGGCAGGGGGCGCGCCCAGGGGGTGGGCGCGCCCTAGACCCTCGTGGTCAGGTGGTGGCTCCCTCTGGTGTGTTCTCAGTGCCAGATATTCTTAAATATTCTACAAAAAATCATATTTCAATTTCAGGGCATTTGGAGAACTTTTACTTTCGGGGTATTTTTTTATTGCAAGGATAATTCAGAAAACAGACAGAAAATACTATTTTTGCTTTATTTAATCTAAATGTCAGAAAGTAGAAGGAGGGTACAGAGAGTTGTGCTTTCTAACTTCATCCATCTCATGCTCATCAAAAGTAATCCACTAACAAGGTTGATCAAGTCTTGTTAACAAACTCATTTTGAATCGCATGAAACTGGAGAATTTTCGAATAGCACTAGGTTACCTCAAGGGGGATATGCACGTCCCCAATAATAAGAATATCATATTTATTCTTGACAGTAGGAAGAGGAAATTCAAAACCTCCAATAATAATCGATGGAATTTTTCCAATAGAATTGATACTGTGGACTTGAGGTTGTTTCCTTGGAAAATGTACCGTACGCTCATTACCATTAGCATGAAAAGTGGCATTGCCTTTGTTGCAATCAATAACAGCCCCTGCAGTATTCAAAAAGGGTCTACCAAGGATAATCGACATATTATCGTCCTCGGGAATATCAAGAATAACAAAGTCCGTCAAGATAGTAACGTTTGCAACCACAACATGCACATCCTCACAAATACCGACAGGTATAGCAGTTGATTTATCGGCCATTTGCAAAGATATTTCAGTAGGTGTCAACTTATTCAAATCAAGTCTATGATATAAAGAGAGAGGCATAACACTAGCACCGGCTCCAAGATCACATAAAGCAGTTTTAACATAATTTCTTTTAATGGAGCATGGTAGAGTTGGTACTCCTGGATCTCCTTGTTTCTTAGGTATTCCACCTTTAAAAGTATAATTAGTAAGCATGGTGGAAATTTCAGCTTCCGGTATCTTTCTTTTATTTGTAACAATTTCTTTCATGTACTTAGCATAATGATTCATTTTAAGCACATCAGTCAAACGCATACGCAAAAAGATAGGTCTAATCATTTCAGCAAAGCGCTCAAAATCCTCGTCATCCTTTTTCTCGGATGGTTTAGGAGGAAAAGGCATGGGTTTCTGAACCCATGGTTCTCTTCCTTTACTGTGCTTTATGATAATCCCCAAGTGCAAGGAATCATCGTAGCACTCTCCAAAGGTGGAAGTGATAAGTATGGAGTGTCGAACCCACAAGGAGCTAAAGGTAAGATCAATATTCTCTCAAGCCCTATCTGCCACTGATACGACTCTACGTGCACCGAACGTTTGCTTCCAACTAGCATCTAGAAATAAAACTACGTTGTGGGTATGAAGAGGATAACTTTGCATGGTAACGGAGAGCTAAAACATAAAAGTAGGTGCTGTTATCGTAAAGTTAGAATATATTACTAAATAATATAAATAGCGAGTGTGGAATAATGGTGGATCGGTGTGCGGAATTGTCCTAGGCAATTGTTAACAAGACCGGTAATCACTATTGCAGTTTCATATGAGGGAGAGGCATAAGCTAACATACTTTCTCTACTTGGATCATATGCACTTATGATTGGAACTCTAGCAAGCATCCGCAACTACTAAAGATCATTAAGGTAAAACCCAACCATAGCCTTAAAGCATCAAGTCCTCTTTATTCCCATATGCAACAATCCCTCTTACTCGGGTTTGTGTTTTAGTCACTCACGCAACCCACTATAAGTGAATCATGAACATATTGCAACACCCTACAGCGGGAATCCCTCACGCTTGCGCGACACGGAGGGCACCATAGGACAGCACCAAAGTAAAACATACAACTCATACCAATCTAGATCATCAATCAACCCAAAGACAAAAATATCTACTCAAAACATCATAGGATGGCAACACATCATTGGATCATAATATGTGGCATAAAGCACCATGTTCAAGTAGGGGATTACAGCGGTTTGCGGGAGAGTGGACCACGTAAAAGAGATGAGGATAGTGATGATGATGGTGATGTTGATGAAGACGATCACCGTGGCGATGATTCCCCTCCCGATGGCACTCCGCGCACCGGAAGAGAGGAGGAGAGGTTCTCCCCTTGTGCTTCCTCCTCCATGGCCTCCACCCTCTGGTCCTTGGCCTTCATGATGATGAAGACCCTCCGGATACTCCTCCATGGCCACGGTGATGATGGCCCCCTCCGTCGGGCGCGGAGAGGGCCTAGATTGATTTCTCGTGGCTAGAGAGGCTTGCGGCGGAACTTTTGATCTAATCTCCGTTCGGAAGTTTTAGGTGCGAGAGTATATATGGGTGCAGGGGTGCGTTGGTGGACTTCGGGCTGGCCACGAGGTAGGGGGCGCCCCCACCCTCGTGGGCAGCCCGGGACTCCCCTGGTGAGCTTCCGGTACTCCATGGGCTTCTTCTGGTCCAAAAACACGTTCCTTGGAGTTTCAGGTCTTTTGGACTCCGTTTGATATTCTTTTTCTTTGAAACACTGAAATAGGCAAAAAAAAAACAGCAAATATGTGCTGGGCCTCCGGTTAATAGGTTAGTCCCAAAAATAATATAAAAGTGGATAAAAAAGCCCAATATTGCCTAAAACAGTAGATAATATAGCATGGAGCAATCAAAATTATAGATACGTTGGAGCGTATCGAGGCATCCCAAGCTTAATTCCTGCTCGTCCTCGAGTAGGTAAATGATAAAAGATAATTTTGATGCGGAATGCTAGTAAGTGCTTAAGTTTGATCAATGATAATTCCAATCAATTTTTCTAGCATCAATATGTGTCATAATAGCAGCTTATCTCATAAAACTTTTCATGATCAAGTAACAATCTATTCACAATGTCAAGCATGGTTCAGAAACTTCATTGAGAACTAACAAACTATAATCTCAGTCATTGAAGCAATTGCAATTTATCATAACATCAGAAAGAGTCATCAGTAGAGCTTTTCAGCAAGTTCACATACTCAACTATCTTGTAGTCTTCTATAATTGCTAACACTCACGAAATACTTGTGGTTATGGCTTTTCAGCTGGACACTGAGAAAGATAGGGGCTTATTGTATTGCCTCCCAACGTATTCACCTTTAGGTGATGTCAACAATAATAGCCCATGCTAACTTACATCCAATTGGATATATATATATATATATATATATATATATATATATATATATATATATATATATATATATATATATATCATGATCTTTCAAACACGAAGAGCTTGCCAAAGGATAAAATGAAAAGGGAATGGTGAGGATCACCTTGACTCAAGCATAGAGTAAAAACATAAAGTAAAAGATAGACCCTTCGTAGAGGGAAGCAGAGGTTGTCATGCGCGTTTAGGGTTGATGCACAAAATCTTAATGCAAAAGAACGTCACTTTATATTGCCCCTTGTATGTGGACCTTTATTATGCAGTCCGTCGCTTTTATTACTTCCACAACAAGTTCGTACAAAGCTTATTTTCTCTGCACTAGTAAGTCATGCATATTTAGAGAGCAATTTTTATTGCTTGCACCGATGACAACTTACTTGAAGGATCTTACTCAATCCATAGGTAGGTATGGTAGACTCTCATGGCAAAACTGGGTTTACGGGTATTTGGAAGCACAAGTAGTATCTCTACTTAGTGCAAGGGATTTGGCTAGCATGAGGGAGAAAGGCAAGCTCAACATGTTTGTAAGGTCATTGACAATATACTTTAACTGAGATGTCGGAAAACATAAACCATTATGTTGTCTTCCTTGTCCAACATAAACTCTTTTAGCATGTCATACTTAATGAGTGCTTCACAATCATAAAAGATGTCCAAGATAATATATTTGTATGTGAACCTCTCTTTCCTTATTACTTCCTATTAATTGCAATGATGACCAAAACTACGTTTGCCAATTCTCAACAACTTTTATGCCTCATACTTTCTATGTGTGAAGTCATCACTAACCATGTTATAAGCATATGAAGCATATAAAAATTCAGATTTATGACATTCAATTCATTCCCCCATTTACTCAAAGGATATACATGAAGCACATGAGTAAATGACAAACTACTCCCAAAGATATGAGTGAAGGATACTGGGTAGGCAAATAATTAATTAGCCATGGGAGGGTTCCTTTTCTATTCAAAATTTCAGATCCAATGATTTTATTCATACAGCAAGTACAACAAAATAAAATGACATTGCAAGGATAGCACAACTCATGTGAAGAAGCAAAAACTTAGGCTCAACCGATACTAACCGATAGTTGTTGAAGAAGAAAGGTGGGATGCCTAACGGGGCATCCCCGAGCTTAGATGCTTGAGACTTCTTGGAATATTATCTTGGAGTGCCTTGGGCATCCCCAAGCTTGAACTTTTATATCTCCTTAATTCCTCTCATATCATGGTTTCTCTTCTTTCTATCAAAAGCTTCATTCACAACAAACTCAACAAGAACTCATGAGATAGGTTAGTATAAACCAATGCAAAACCTTATCATTTATTACTGTAAAAAATCACTAAAATTATTATTCAACATTCCATACTAAATGCCTCTGAATATTTAATACTCCTATCCTCAAATAGAATCATTAAACAAGCAAACATATGCAAACAATGCAAACATAACAGCAATCTGCCAAAACAGTACAGTCTGTGAAGAATGCAAGAGTATCAATACTTACCTAACTCCAAAAATTATGAGAGAAAATTCCCACTGTATTATATTTATCAGATCTCATTATGCAAAAAGATTCAACATTATACCACTCTCTGACTTTTCTAGGGAATTTTTGCAACAGCGGTAAACTTTCTGTTTTCAAACAGCAACATGTATACTAGCAAAATAAGCATGGTAAAGGCTATCCTTGACATTTTTATTGAAAGTAAAGATGCAAAACACTATTCTAAATAGCAGCTAGCTAATACTAACAAAAGAAAATGACGCTCCAAGTAAAACACATATCATGTGACGAATAAAAATATAGCTCCGAGTAAGGTGTACCGATAGTTTTGAAGACGAAAGAGGGGATGCCTTCCGGGGCATCCCCAAGCTTAGGCGCTTGAGTCTTACTTGAATATTACCTTGGGTTGCCTTGGGCATCCCCAAGCTTAGGGTCTTTCCACTCCTTATTCTCCTCATATCGATGTCTCACCCAAAACTTGAAAACTTCAATCACACAAAACTTAACCAAACTTCGTGAGATAGATGAGCAAACCATTCACTTTGGTACTGTCAAAGACAAAGTTCATAATTGTTCTCACACGATTCCTACTGTAACATATCATTTTTACAATTTATATTGAGGAATATAAGTCTAGAAACTAGAAAACAAGCAAACTATGCAATGAAAACAGAATCTGTCAGAAACAGAACAGTCTGTAATGATCTGAACAATAACCATACTTCTGCTACTCCAAAAATTATGAAATAAATTGGTGGAAGTGTGGAATTTTTCTATTAATCTTATTCAAAAAGAATCAACTCAAAAGCACTCTTCTGTAAAAAAATGACATCTATTCTCGTAAGCGCAAAGTTTCTGTTTTTTTACAGCAAGATCACATTAACTTTCACCCAAGTTTTCCCAAAGGTCTTACTTGGCACTTTATTGAAACAAAAAATATAAAACATGATTACTACAGTAGCTTAATAATGTAAACACACAAAAACAGTAAGGGTAAATATTGGGTTGTCTCCCAACAAGCGCTTTTCTTTAATGCCTTTTAGCTAGGCATGATGATTTCAATGATGCTCACTTTAAAGATAGGAATTGAAACACAAAGAGAGCATCTTGAATAATATGACTAGCATATTTAAATCTAAAACACTTCCTATGCCTAGGGATTTTGTGAGCACACAACTTATGGGAACAAGAATCAACTAGCATAGGAAGGCAAAACAAGTATAACTTCAAAACTTTAAGCACATAGAGAGGAAACTTAATATTATTGCAACTCCTACAAGCATGTATTCCTCCCTCATAATAATTTTCAGTAGTATCATGGATAGGAACTTCGTTCTCATACTCAATTGGAACCTCTTCCGAAATAGTGGAGTCATTACTAGCTAAAGTTGACACTCTTCCAAATCCACTTTCATAAATATCACACTAAGATTCTACATCCTCCAAAATAGTGGGATCACTAATTCCTAAAGTTGACACTCTCCCAAACCCACTTTAAATGATAGTATTATTCATACTCCAAAAGGTATAAGTGAAGTTCATGGAGCATTCTACAACTGACCAATATCCAAGCTCAAAATGTATAAGTGAAGCACATGAAGCATTCTATAAAACCATACTCAAAGGATTTAAGTGAAGCACAAAGAGTAATTCTATAAGATCATACTTAAAAGATTTAAGTGAAGCACATGAAGTATTCTATAAATAAATTAAGGGCTATCTCATGCTAGCATGGTTCTTAAAGGAAAAACAAAAACACGAAGGACATAAATCATGTGAACAAAGCAAAAACCGAGGTATACTGATATTTGTTGAAGAAGAAAGATGGGATGCCAACCGGGGCATCCCCAAGCTTAGATGCTTGAGTATACTTTAAAATATTTACTTGGGGTGCCTTGGGCATCCTCAATCTTGAGCTCTTGCCTCTCTTTATTCTTCTCATATTGATAGCTCCTCGACCTTCGGACACTTCATCCACACAAAACTTTAACAAAAACTTGTGAGATCCGTTAGTGTAATAAAGCAAATCACTACCTATAGGTACTGTAATGAACTCATTATTTATTTGTATTGATGTTAAATCTACTGTATTCCAACTTCTCTATGGTTCATACCCTCCGATACTACTCATAGATTCATCGAAATAAGTAAACAACACACGCAAAACAGAATCTGTTAAAAACAGAACAGTCTATAGTAATCTGGAAGTTTGGTAAACTTCTATAACTCCTAAAATTATAAAATAAATTTGAACATTTGAAAAAAAATTACATAAGTAATGTGCAAAAAGTTTCAGACCCATTTGACTTTCCAGTAAAAAAACGAAAATTCACGCACTACAGCCAAAGTTTCTGTTTTTGTTCTGCACATAGTAAACAAGCAATCTAATCATCCTAAAAGCAAGGCTTGGCACATTATTTTTATAATACAATGAATATATACAAGGGGATAATTATTTACAGAGAAACTTCCATGAAAAATTCTACATTGTCTCTGTGAGCATGAGCACAAGTGCTCAAGGTCGACCCTCACTTCTTCAATGCAAAACCTTCCAACCACTTCTCTTTTTGAAAAACTTTTTAGGCATGAGAGGCAAGTAATAATTTTTTTGTATTTTCATTTTTAATTTTTTTGTATGTTTCACCCACAACTAAACAGAAACAAAAAGGAAAAATAAAATCTACTTAGTTAAGGAAGCAAACAAGCACACACAAGAATATCAACCCCACACTATTGCTCCCCGACAACGGTGCGAGAAAAGAGCTTGATAATCCCCAAGTGCATGGAATCATCGTAGCACTCTCCAAAGGTGGAAGTGATAAGTATGGAGTATCGAACCCACAAGGAGCTAAAGGTAAGATCAATATTCTCTCAAGCCCTATCTGCCACTGATACGACTCTACGTGCACCGAACGTTTGCTTCCAACTAGCATCTAGAAATAAAACTATGTTGTGGGTATGAAGAGGATAACTTTGCATGGTAACGGAGAGCTAAAACATAAAAGTAGGTGCTGTTATCGTAAAGTTAGAATATATTACTAAATAATATAAATAGCGAGTGTGGAATAATGGTGGATCGGTGTGCGGAATTGTCCTAGGCAATTGTTAACAAGACCGGTAATCACTATTGCAGTTTCATATGAGGGAGAGGCATAAGCTAACATACTTTCTCTACTTGGATCATATGCACTTATGATTGGAACTCTAGCAAGCATCCGCAACTACTAAAGATCATTAAGGTAAAGCCCAACCATATCCTTAAAGCATCAAGTCCTCTTTATTCCCATACACAACAATCCCTCTTACTCGGGTTTGTGTTTCAGTCACTCACGCAACCCACTATAAGCGAATCATGAACATATTGCAACACCCTACAGCGGGAATCCCTCACGCTTGCGCGACACGGAGGGCACCATAGGACAGCACCAAAGTACAACATACAACTCATACCAATCTAGATCATCAATCAACCCAAAGACAAAAGATATCTACTCAAAACATCATAGGATGACAACACATCATTGGATCATAATATGTGGCATAAAGCACCATGTTCAAGTAGGGGATTACAACGGTTTGCGGGAGAGTGGACCACGTAAAAGAGATGAGGATAGTGATGATGATGGTGATGTTGATGAAGACGATCACCGTGGCGATGATTCCCCTCCCGATGGCACTCCGGCGCCACCGGAAGAGAGGAGGAGAGGTTCTCCCCCTTGTGCTTCCTCCTCCATGACCTCCACCCTCTGGTCCTTGGCCTTCATGATGATGAAGACCCCTCCGGGATACTCCTCCATGGCCACCGGTGATGATGGCCCCCCTCGGCAGGCGCCGGAGAGGGCCTAGATTGATTCTCGTGGCTAGAGAGGCTTGCGGCGGAACTTTTGATCTAATATCCGTTCGGAAGTTTTAGGGTGCGAGTATATATGGGTGCAGGAGGTGCGTCGGTGGACTTCGGGCTGGCCACGAGGTAGGGGGCGCGCGCAGGGTGGGTGCACCCCACCCTCGTGGGCAGCCGGGACTCCTGGTGAGCTTAGGTACTCCATGGGCTTCTTCGGTCCAAAAACAGGTTCCGTGGAGTTTGGTCTTTTGGACTCCGTTTGATATTCTTTTTCTTAGAAACACTGAAATAGGCAGAAAAAACAGCAAATCTGGGCTGGGCCTCCGGTTAATAGTTTAGTCCCAAAAATAATATAAAAGTGGATAATAAAGCCCAATATTGCCTAAAACAGTAGATAATATAGCATGGAGCAATCAAAAATTATAGATACGTTGGAGACGTATCACTTTCTAGCAACGAAATCTCTCTTATCATAACATTGATTCTTTGATTGTGGGTTATCAAGATCAATAGCAGGTTCAATTTCTACATCATTATTATTTCTAGGTTGAGCATCAACATGAACATCATCATTAACGTTATCACTAGGTTCATGTTCATCACCAGATTGTGTTTCAGCATCAGAAATAAAAATATCATTGGGATTCTCAGGTGTGTCAACAACAGGTTCACTAGAAGCATGCAAAGTCCTATCATTTTTCTTTTTCTTCCTCTTAGAAGGACTAGGTGCATCAACATTAGTTCTTTGAGAATCTTGCTCAATTCTCTTAGGGTGGCCCTCAGGATACAAAGGTTCTGGAGTCATTTTACCCCCTCTAGTCAAACTCTAACAACATTATCATTTTTCTTATTATTCAATTCATTGAGCAAATCATTTTGAGCCTTAAGCACTTGTTCTACTTGAGTGGTAGCCATAGAAGCATGTTTACTAATAAGCTTAAGTTCACCCTTAACTCTAGACATATAATCACTCAAGTGTTCAATCATATAAGCATTGCGTTTCAATTGTCTACCAACATAAGCATTGAAGTTTTCTTGTTTAACAATAAAATTATCAAACTCAACTAAGCATTGGCTAGCAGACTTATAACAAGGAATATCACCTTCATCAAATCTATAGAGAGAATTTACCTTTACTACCTGTGTCGGATTATCAAGACCATGTATTTCTTCAATTGGTGGTAAATTCTTAACATCTTCAGCTTTAATACCTTTTTCTTTCATAGATTTCTTTGCCTCTTGCATATCTTCAGGACTGAGAAATAGAATACCCCTTTTCTTCGGAGTTGGCTTAGGAGTTGGTTCAAGAAGTGTACAATTGTTTTCATTAGTCAACGTATTATTCAATAACAATTCAGCTTGATCAACAGTTCTTTCCCTGAAAACACAACCAACACAACTATCCAGGTGGTCTCTGGAAGCATCGGTTAGTCCATTATAAAAGATATCAAGTATTTCATTTTTCTTGAGAGGATGATCAGGCAAAGCATTAAGTAATTGGAGAAGCCTCCCCCAAGCTTGTGGGAGACTCTCTTCTTCAACTTGCACAAAATTATATATTTCCCTCAAAGCAGCTTGTTTCTTATGAGCAGGGAAATATTTAGCAGAGAAGTAATAAATCATATCCTGGGGACTATGCACACAACCAGGATCAAGAGAATTAAACCATGTCTTAGCATCACCCTTTAATGAGAACGAAAATAACTTAAGGATATAGTAGTAACGAATTTTTTCCTCATGAGTGAATAGGGTGGCTATATCATTTAATTTAGTAAGATGTGCCACAACAGTTTCAGATTCATATCCATGAAAAGGATCAGATTCAACCAAAGTAATTAACTCAGGATCGACAGAGAAATCATAATCCTTATTAGTAATACAGATAGGTGAAGTAGCAAAAGCAGGGTCATATTTCATTCTAGCATTCAAAGATTTTTCTTTCAACTTAGCTAATAATTCTTAAGATCATATCTATCATTGCAAGCAACAAAATCTCTAGCAGTTTCTTCATCCATAACATAACCCTCAGGCACAACAGGCAATTCATATCTAGGGGGAGAATCTTCATCATCACTTTCATCAATATTATCAGTTTCAATAATTTCATTCTCTCTGGCCCTATCAAGTTGCTCATCAAGAAATTCACCTAGTGGCACAGTATTATCAAGCATAGAAGTAGTTTCATCATAAGTATCATGCATATTAGAAGTGGCATCATTAATAACATGCGACATATCAGAATTAATAGCAGAAGCAGGTTTAGGTGTCGCAAGTTTACTCAAAACAGAAGGAGAATCAAGTGCAGAGCTAGATGGCAGTTCCTTACCTCCCCTCGTAGTTGAGGGATAAATCTTGGTTTTCTCGTCTTTCAAATTCCTCATAGTGATCAGCAGATATAAATCCCTAGAATAGAGCTATGCCTCCCCGGCAACGGCGCCAGAAAATAGTCTTGATAACCCACAAGTACATGGGATCGCAACAGTTTTCGAGGGTAGAGTATTCAACCCAAATTTATTGATTCGACACAAGGGGAGCCAAATAATATTCTCAAGTATTAGCAGTTGAGTTGTCAATTCAACCACACCTGTATAAATTAATATCTGCAGCAAAGTATTTAGTAGCAAAGTAGTATGGAAATACTTGATAGCGGTGGCAAAAGTGTGATAGCAGTTTTGTAGTAATTGAAACAGTGGCAACGAAAAAGTAACTAAGCAAAGATCATATGTGAAAAGCTCGTAGGCAATGGATCAGTGATGGATAATTATGTCGGATGCCATTCTTCATGCAACGGTTATAACATAGGGTGACACAGAACTAGCTCCAGTTCATCAATGTAATGTAGGCATTTATTCCGAATATAGGCATGTATTTCCTTATATCATGATAAATGTTTATTATTCATGCTAGAATTGTATTAACCGGAAACTTAGTACATGTGTGAATACATAGACAAATAGTGTGTCACTAGTATGCCTCTACTTGACTAGCTCGTTGAATCAAAGATGATTAAGTTTCCTAGCCATAGACATGAGTTGTCATTTGATGAACGGGATCACATCATTAGAGAATGATGTGATTGATGATACGTCCATTTTGCATCATGCTTTTATATCGATATTTATTGCATTATGGGCTATTATTACACGTTATGTTACAATACTTATGCCTATTCTCTCTTATTTTACAAGGTTTACATAAGGAGGGAGAATGCCTGCAGCTGGAATTCTGGGCTGGAAAAGGAGCAAATATTACAGACCTATTCTAAACAACTCCAAAAGTCCTGAAACTCCACGAAAGTCATTTCTGGAAGTAATAAAAAATATCGAGCGGAAGAAGTTCACCAGAGGGGGCCCACCTGTCCACGAGGATGGGGGCGCGCCCTACCCCCCTGGGTGCGCCCCCTACCTCGTGGGCCCCCTATTGGCTCTCCGATGGCCATCTTCTGCTATATGAGGTCTTCCGTCGAGGAAAAGATCAGAAGCAACCTTTTGGGACGAAACTCCGCCACCACGAGGCGGAACCTTGGTGGAACCAATCTAGGGCTCCGGCAGAGCTGTTCTGCCGGGGACACTTCCCTCCGGGAGGGGGAAATCATCGTCAGTGTCATCAGCAATGCTCCTCTCATTGGGAGAGGGCAATATCCATCAACATCTTCACCAGCACCATCTCCTCTCAAAACCCTAGTTCATCTCTTGTATCCAATTCTTGTCTCCAAGTCCGGGATTGGTACTAGTAGGTTGCTAGTAGTGTTGATTAGTCCTTGTAGTTGATGCTAGTTGGTTTATTTGGTGGAGGATCATATGTTCACATCCTTTATGCATATTAATACCTCTCTGATTATGAACATGAATATGCTTTGTGAGTAGTTACGTTTGTTCCCGAGGACACGGGAGAAGTCTTGCTATTAGTAGTCATGTGAATTTGGTATTCGTTCGATATTTTGATGAGATGTATGTTGTCTAGCCTCTAGTGGTGTTATGTGAATGTCTACTACATAACACTTCACCATTATTGGGCCTAGAGGAAGGCATTGGGAAGTAATAAGTAGATGATGGGTTGCTAGAGTGATGAAGCTTAAACCCTAGTTTATCGTTGTTTCGTAAGGGCTGATTTGGATCCATATGTTTCATGCTATGGTTAGGTTTACCTTAATACTTTTGTTGTAGTTGCGGATGCTTGCAATAGAGGTTAATCATAAGTGGGATGCATGTTCAAGTAAGAACAGCACCCAAGCACCGGTCCACCCACATATCAAATTATCAAAGTACCGAACGCGAATCATATGAACGTGATGAAAACTAGCATGACGATATTCCCATGTGTCCTCGGGAGCGCTTTTCGTTACATAAGAGTTTGTCCAGGCTTGTCCTTTGCTACAAAAAGGATTGGGCCACCTTGCTTCACTTTATTTACTTTTGTTACTTGTTGCTCATTATAAATTATCCTATCACAAAACTATCTGTTACCACTTATTTCAGTACTTGCAGAGAATACCTTGCTGAAAACCGCTTATCATTTCCTTCTGCTCCTCGTTGGGTTCGACACTCTTACTTATCGAAAGGACTACGATAGATCCCCTATACTTGTGGGTCATCAATTGACTTGACGCATTCCGTTAGCTTAGCACTTGACCGTTTAGTATGTTGCTATTGCTTTCTTCATGACTTATACATGTTCCTATGACTATGAGATTATGCAACTCCCGAATACGGAGGAACACTTTGTGTGCTACCAAGCGTCACTAGCATAGCTGGGTGATTATAAAGGTGCTCTGGTGTCTCCGATGGTACTTGTTGAGTTGGCATAGATCGAGATTGGGATTTGTCACTCCAATTGTCGGAGAGGTATCTACGGCCCTCTCGGTAATGCACATCACTATAAGCCTTGCAAGCAATGTGACTAATGAGTTAGTTGCGGGATGATGCATTCTGAAGCGAGTAAAGAGACTTGCGATGAATTGAGATTGAACTAGGTATTGAGATACGGCAATCGAATCTCCGACAAGTAACATACCGATGACAAAGGAACAACGTATGTTGTTATGCGGTTTGACCGATAAAGATCTTCGTAGTATATGTGGGAGCCAATATGAACATCCAGGTTCGCTATTGGTTATTGACGGAGGCGTGTCTCGTTCATTGAGGAGTTCGGACTAGGGGTGTCCGGATAGCGAACTATCATCATCGGCGGACTCCAAGACTATGAAGATACAAGATTGAAGACTTCGTCCGTGTCCGGATGGGACTTTCCTTGGCGTGGAAGGCAAGCTTGGCGTCTGGATATGTAGATCTCCTACCATTGTAACCGACTCTGTGTAACCCAACCCTATCCGGTGTCTATATAAACCGGAGGGTTTTAGTCCGTGGGGCGAACAACAATCATACCATAGGCTAGCTTCTAGGGTTTAGTCTCTTTGATCTCATGGTAGATCCACTCTTGTAACACACATCATCAATATTAATCTAGCGGGGCGTGGGTTTTACCTCCATCAAGAGGGCCCGAACTGGGTAAAACATCGTGTCCCTTGTCTCCTGTTACCATCCGCCTAGGCGCACAGATTCGGGACCCCTACCCGAGATCCGCGGTTTTCACACCGACATTGGTGCTTTCATTGAGAGTTCCTCCGTGCCGTCACCGATAGGCTCGATGGCTCCTTTGATCATCAACAGCGATGCGGTCCGGTGAGACTTTTCTCCTCGGACAGATCTTCGTGTTCGGTGGCTTTGCTGCTGGGCCAATTAAGCTGGCCATCTGGAGCAGATCGAAAGCTTCGCCCCGCCATCGAGTCAGATTTGGAAGCCTAAACTATCGGCCGATATCCGCGGAGACTTGATCTTGACGGTTCGAGCCCAATAGCGTGTCGCCTTGTCTCGATGGGCATGATCTAGCTCTGCAACCGAGCAGTGCCACGGAGGTCGCACGAGAATCCGCTCCGACCCTTAATCCGGGCGGATTCCCCGATCGAGGGCAGTGGTTGGACACCGCCTCGGGGCTTTAATCTCTCGGCGTCGGGCGAACTCCATCCCTGTCGCTGCGAAGACCTCGACTCAGGGTGCGGACTCTATCCGGACTCGAACCCCAGCGCCCTGCCGTCGAATCCGATTGGGCGCCCGTTATGGAGTTCACGGCCGCGGACATCTTTCAGCACTCGCCCTTTGGCGACATCCTGAGTTCACTAAAGTCTCTCTTTATCCGAGAGCCCGGCGGATTCGTTCGGGAAGGTTGGGATGCGGACGGCGAAGAAATTCAGCGTCCACCCACCACCCACTTTGTAGCCCCTGGCGATGATTTAACCGACATGCTAGACTACGACTCCGAAGACATCGGCGGTATGGGCGGCGATGTCGAAGAGCGAACAAGACCAGCGCCTACGAGGGGCTTTGGAAGGCCACCTCGTCATATGACATATATATGGTGGACATCCCAAAAGATGGGAGCAGCGATGGAACAACGGAGGATGACCCCAAGAAGCAGCCCAACCGCGGCGTCGGTGGCGCCGCTCTAAATCCGCCACAGCAAGAATGAAGATTCCGGCACGGAGATAACAATACACCGGACAACGCCGAAGACAATCCACTCCGGCAAGATCCAGCGCAGGAAGATGGAGCGCCAGCCCTCACGCGAGCGCGAGAAGAAGAGGTAGAGGATTATATGCCTCCCTCCGGAGATGAAGCAAGCCTCGACGACAGCGAATTTCGTCGTGCCCGAGAATCCCGTCGAACAAGGCGTTTTAGGCGCGGGCTTATGGCCACGGCGAACAGCCTAAAGAAAAAGCAGCAACAACTTAGAGCTGATCGGGATCTGCTAGCCGGCGGATGGATTGAAGTCCTCGCGGTGAAGAGCATGAGCTCGACGCCCTCAAAAGCTACCTAAATGCAAGCTGCTCCCCGATTAGAGGAGGAGGCTTACGAACCCGCATCACCAGGAGACAATACGGTGACCGACCACCCGTGGCGCGACGGAGAGGCCTCTAGCCCTTCACTAGAACCGTACCCGACATCGCTCAAAAAGCGCCGCGGCCAAAGGGGCGCTCCGGACCTGCGAGATATATTGGAGGACAAGGCAAGACAATCAAGATCGATCTATGGATCGCGTGGGCATACAGTGCGTGGCGACAACCGTCGCACCGGACCTGATAAGTCCGGCGGGCGAACAAAATAGACCAAGCTCTTTTGAGCTCCGTCGTGATATCGCCCGATCTGAGGCGCCGCACACCCACTATGCTTCACGGATGAAGTAATGGATCATCAAATCCCGAAGGGTTTAAACCCGTCAATATCGAATCCTATGATGGCTGCAGACCCGCGGTTTGGATGAAGACTATCTCCTTCACATCCACATGGCCCCCGGCGGCGATCTTCACGCCATCAAATACCTCCCCTCAAGCTTAAAGGACCAGCCCGACATTGGCTCAACAGCTTGCCGGCAGAGTCAATTGGGAGTTGGGAGGACACGGAAGCCGCATTCTCGATAACTTCCGGGGCACTTATATGCGACCACGAGACGCGCGATGACCTAAGCCACATAATTCAGCATCGAGACGAATCGGCGGACAATTACGGACACGGTTCCTAACCAAGAAAAACCAAATCGTCGACTGTCCGGATCACGGAGGCCCTTGCGACCTTCAAGCATAACATCATGACGAGTGGCTTTCCGGCACCTAGGACAGGAAAAGCGAAATCCATGGCAGCCCTCACATCACTCATGACCCGCTTCTGCGCGGGTGAGGACAGCTAGCTAGCACGCAACAACAACCTCAGCAAAAATTCGGCAGTCCGGACTTCAAGGACCAAAGCGGCAGGCAGCGTCGTAACAAAACAAAGCGCCGCACTAACGGCGACAATATTGAGATCTGGCGGTCAATGCGGATTCAAAACTCTAAACCGGTCGCGGAAAAAGCCATTCAAGCGAACTACTCGGGTCCGTCAATTTGGACCAAATACTCGACCGCTTGTGCGGATACGGCACCCAAAAGCCAGCTAACCACACCAGCAGGGACTGTTGGGTATTCAACGAGCGAGCAAGTTAATTGCGAAAACAATGACAAGGGATGCATAGCGATGAAGAGGACGAGACCCAACCGCCCGAACAATAGAGGACGAAGGTTTCCCCCACAGTGCGGACGGTGAACATGATATCATAGCGCACATACCCAAAAGGGAGCGAAGGCGTGCACTCGAGGATGTCTCTGCGATGGAGCGGTTGCCGAAGTTCAATCCATGGTCCTCCTGCCCGATCACTTTTGACCGAAGGACCACCCCACCGACATCCGCCACGGCGGATTCGCCGCACTAGTCCTAGACCCAATCGTCGATGGATTTCACCTTACGAGTCGATGGGCGGCGGCAGCAACTGAACCTGCTTTACCGGGATACGGTCGCAAAATGGGCATAGACCCTCAAGGATTAAACCTACCAAAGCGACCTTTAAAGGCGTCATACCAGGTGTAAAGCCAATTATACAGGCTCAATTACTGGAAGTGGTCTTGGATCCCGGATAACTTCAAAGCGAGTTAATCTTGACATAGTCCCATTCGCGGCGGCTATCATGCCTTGCTCGGACGCACGCGTTTGCAAAGTTCAATGCGGTGCCGCTTTCGCATACCTCAAGCTCCGGATGCGGGCCCTCGAGTCATTACGGTCAGCGGAAACATCGAGCGTTCCCTCCGCACGGAGGAACATACAGACTCTCGCGGCGAAGTGCAATGCAGCCTCTTAAGGCAATTATCGAATCCGGCCGTTAAGCGGCGGACACACATAGCGCGCCGGAGTAACTTACAACAAGACCACAGCACGTTCCGAACGCAGCGTAGCGATGCGGCTAACCCCAGCTCTGCGAAGCGTCAAAGCAGGTCCTTGGCGTACACCATTACGCTCTGAAGATACCATGGGCATGGGGAGGGGCACGACCACAATACACCAGGCTGCGGCTCAACCACACAAGGGGCTCTCAAGTGTGTCGTTCCTTTTCTTTTCTTTTTACCTTTTACTTTTTAAACCACAGGACTCCGTTTGTCGAAGCCTGTCCGCAGCAGAGACTGCCGAACTCACGATGCAACAGCCAGGGAAGGATAAAGGCTACAACGAATATCTGGTGGTCTCCATTACGAGCATTTTCGTACACCAATCTGCAGCCTACCCCTCGGAAGGACATGTTTAAACAGTCTCCTACCTTGCTTATCGCACTATTTGTATCGTTACGCATTACGTAGCAGCACTTATTGAATAAAACAATGCAGCACCTTTTTGCTTATAATTGCATTTCTTTTTCATACATATGTTCATTCACGACATGTTGCATCCGTACACTTTGGTACAGCTAATATCGCCCGAGGCTTATGTTTCCAGCGTTATGGTGTGATGAGTCGAACACTTTCACAAGTGCGGCACCCGAACTTATAGCACTATATGCATCGGCTCGAATCATGTCTTGGGTCAATAGTTGGGTTTGCCGGCTCCGTGTTTTGGTACCTTACGTTCCGTTATATCGGCTAAGGTAGCACCGGAGAACCACTGCGATTCCGCCCGATCCGGTGGGTTAACGCCTCGATGGAAAGCTAAAACTGATCGTCATGATGAGGCGAGAGACCGGTCGCTGTTCGAGAGGTTTTCTGCGAGTCCTTAAAGACTTATGGCGCTTAGAGCAAGGAGGCGGATCTTGTCGGCCAAGGCGTGGATAGCGCCCCAAATTGACCTTCGAAGACTAGGGGCTTAGCGAAATTTAAAATTATAGAATTCTATGGCTAAGTGAGAGTGTTCAAGCATTATAAGTCCGGTTGCCTTGTTACGTTGTGTTGGCGCCTCCTAGATGGACCCAAAAATGGGAACAAGAGCGCTCAAGTTTATCCCAAACACCCCACACTTTCGTGGCATGGGAAATTTGAAGCCGACGACTTGCCATCTCTCGATTTGATAAACAGCCGCATGAAGGTAATATTTTAAAATTAACAAGCGTTGCTTAGCGCATATGAACTAAGTTTTCAGCGCACAGGATAACAAAATGCGAGTCTACTCAAATATTACATCTTTGGAGCACTCACCGCAATAGTGGGGCCCTTCAAAGACACTCTTATAATACATCTCGGGCGTGCGATGCTCCTTGCCCTCTGGTGGCGGGTCCGTCACGAGCTTCTGAGCATCCATCTTGCCCTAGTGCACCTTTGCGTGGGCAAGGGCCAGGCACCCTCGATACAAGCGGAATGCTTGATAACTTCAACCCAGGCACGCATCCACCAGCCGCCGCTGGGGCGAAGTAGCTCCAGGCATGGCCTCCTTAGGCCACAGCCAAACTATGAGGCCCTTCATGGCCTGTTCGGCCGCCTTGTGGAGCTCGACCAGCTGCTTGGCTGGTCGCTAAAGGGCACCGGATGTCCGGCCTCGGCATCTGAGACCGAAGACCTTCTCCGTTGAGCTCCCTCCTCGGCCCGGTAGAATGCGGCAGCATCGGACACGCTGTGAGAAGCTCTGCGAGCATACTGAGAGCTCGAATTCGGGTAAGCAACAGGTAATTAACACTCACATGCTTACTCTGCATGAAAAATGCCTTACCTGCTGCTATTTTCTTCACCGCTTCAATCTCCTGGAGGGCCTTGTAGGCTTCGGCCTTAGCAGTTTTGGCACTCTCAAGAGCCGTTGCAAGCTCAGACTCTCGAGTCTTCGAGTCACGCTCCAAGTTCTCATGTTTTTTCACGAGATCCTGGAGCTCTTGCTGTACCTCCGCCACCCGCGCCTCCTGCTTCTCTCGCTCGGTGCGTTCATGGCCGCATTCACGCTCGTCGCGGCCACCGCCTCCTTCAGGTCGCCACCTCGTTAGCGGCCCCTACAATAACCACGTTATCCTTGTCATTTTCTTGCAACCAAATCCTTTTACAGAAGGTACAATTTTCATAAGGTATTACTCACCTTCTTTTTCCTCGAGCTGCTTCTTGGCATGGTCGAGCTCGTTCTCGGACCGCTCGAGGTTTTTCTTCAAAGTATTGACCTCCATTGTCGGTCGGTGGAGGTCAGCAAGCACAGACCTGCAATCCCATATTGACATATTTTTATGACTCTGCGTTTATCTTTCTAAAGATCCTCAGTCCGGCTTTTCTTTCCGAACACCGAACCGAGCATCGAGGGCTCTGTCTATGCGGTACCATTTTACATATATTGAAATTCTTACCTCAAAGCTTGTTAGAAGGCTATTGCGAGCTTCGGTCAGCCCGCTCTTGGCGGCTGAACCTTGAATCACCGCACTCATAACGGTGCGGTGTTCCTCTTCGATGGGCGTCATTGAGCACCTCCAGCAAATTATCCGGCACCTCCGGTTGGGCCGGAGGCAGCCGGCGTCTCGTCTTGCCCTTCTTACGAAGGGTCGCCCGCCGGACTCGAGCCACTGCGGCCTCCGGGCTGAGTCCGGTGCACAGTCCGGGAGGGTGTCTGCGACACCTCCGGGGCCTCCCCTCTGGTGGGTCCTTTTCAGGATCCCACCTCGGCATCGTCCGCGGCACGGGGTGGAGGCGATCGGAAGGAATCCATATCCGGCGCACCCAAGGACCCGCTGACGAAGCGGGAAGATCGCCCTTGGGCGGACTGCAGGTTGTATGCGGCATTAGAAAGGCGTTATGTGGCGAAAACAAAACCTTGAGGTTATTGAGTCCGGATACTTACGATCTCGCCAGGGCTTGGCCCTTGGGTGCCGATCTTCGTTGTCATCCTTTGGCTGGCGGAGCAGTCCGGAGGAAGAGTTTTTCCTTCTTGGACCCTTGGCCTCCTTGTTGGGGAGGCCTTCCTTTCTTTCCTCCCCGCTGGGGAGAGGCTCTTCTTCTCCCCTCACCTTGGTGGGAGGAGTCGACCTCGGATTCATCATCCGATAGCACCTGAAAACAGGAACTCTTCCGAGTCCCGTGGCCGTCTTCTTGGCCTTCTTCTCCGGCACCACGTGGGGTGCGAGCCAAGAGCCCCGTTAGGCGGGCGTCCGGCTGGGTCCTCGGCAATGGGGCGGACAGGTAATCCGTTCGCCTTCGCCAGCCATTCCTATCAAAGGCAAGGGAGTTTAGATCCGCATAGAGCCAAACTATGGAAAACAAGTGGTGAAATCACTTACCTCGTCGGCTGGACATCTGCGGCAGAATCCGCGATCTTGATGGCGGATGCGGGAGCTTGGCGCCCTTGAACAGCACCCTCCGGACATCTTCGTGCGTAGTGTCGAAGAGCCCGCCAGAGTGCTGGTGCTGCGCGGATCAAACTCCCACATATTAAAGCCACTGTCGCTGCATCGGGAGAATCCGGCGGATGAGCATGACCTGGACTACGTTGACAAGCTTGAGCTTCTTGTCCACCAGCTTCTGGATACAGGCTTGGAGTCCGGTCAGCTCCTCCGAATCCCCCCAAATTCGGCCACTCTCTTTCCAGGAGGAGAGCTGTGTGGGAATACCAGATCTAAATTCGGGGGCCGCTTCCCAATCTGGGTCACGCGGCTCGGTGATGTAGAACCACCCCAATTGCCACCCCTTGATGGTTTCCACGAAAGTACCCTCCAGCCACGTAATGTGGGACATCCTGCCCACCATGGCGCCTCCGCACTCCGCTTGGCTGCCCTTCACAACCTTCGGCTTGACACTGAAGGTCTTGAGCCACAAGCCGAAGTGAGGTTGGATGCAGAGGAATGCCTCGCACACGACGATAAACACCGAGATGTTGAGGATGAAATTCGGGGCCAGATCATGGAAATCTAGGCCGTAGTAGAACATGAGCCCCCGGACAAAGGGATGAAGCGGGAAGCCCAGTTCGCGGAGGAAATGGGGAATAAATACTACCCTCTCATGGGGCCTGGGGTTGGGGACGAGCTCTCCCTCGTCGGGGAGCCGATGCGTGATGTTCTTTGGACAGATATCCGGCGTCAGGCAAGCTTCACGGATCTGCCCCTCCGAGACGGAGGAGGCCATCCACTTGCCTCCTGCTCCGGACATAGTTGGAGAAGGTTGAGGTGAGAAGTGCGGACTTGGGCGCTGGAGCTCGAGTTCGCGGAGATGGATAAGCCAAGGAGGAAGAAGGCGCAGGTAAAAGGGGCTAGATCCTTATCCCCTTATATGGGCGGACAAAAACATGTGTCCCCACCGGCCTGGTAAAACTCGCTTATCTCCCAAGCGCCACAATCAATGGAGCAGTTGGGTTACCCACGTCCGAATTGATGGGAATCCCGGAATAAGGGGAACACGATCTCTGCCTCGACAAGGCGTGCCAAAGAAACCGCCGCTAAACGCTAGCGAGGTGGAGCAGTAAAAACAATTTGAATAAAGGCTTGGTAGTGGTGCGACGTCACGCCACGAATATGTCGTGATTGATCTTGTGTAACATTATTCTCTCTACGGTGGTATGTGGAATTTATTTTTGCAGAGCCGGACACTATCTTGGTGTTCACAATCTTCTATAAATTATTCGGAGGAAGAACCCGCCTTGCAACGCCGAAGACAATATACGCGCCGGACTCATCGTCATTGAAGCCTGGTTCAGGGGCTACTGAGGGAGTTCCGGACTAGGGGGTGTCCGGATAGCCGAACTATCATCATCGGCCGGACTCCAAGACTATGAAGATACAAGATTGAAGACTTCGTCCCGTGTCCGGATGGGACTTTCCTTGGCATGGAAGGCAAGCTTGGCGATACGGAATGTAGATCTCCTACCATTGTAACCGACTCTGTGTAACCCTAAACCTATCCGGTGTCTATATAAACCGGAGGGTTTTAGTCCGTAGGAGGAACAACAATCATACCATAGGCTAGCTTCTAGGGTTTAGCCTCTTTGATCTCGTGGTAGATCCACTCTTGTAACACACATCATCAATATTAATCTAGCAGGACGTAGGGTTTTACCTCCATCAAGAGGGCCCGAACCTGGGTAAAACATCGTGTCCCTTGTCTCCTGTTACCATCCGCCTAGACGCACAGTTCGGGACCCCCTACCCGAGATCCACCGGTTTTGACACCGACAGTCATGTCTACATAGTTCTCGAACCCGTAGGGTCCGCACGCTTAACGTTCGGTGACGATCGATATTACGAGTTTATGTGTTTTGATGTACCGAAGGTAGTTCTGAGTCCCGGATGTGATCACGGACATGACGAGGAGTCTCGAAATGATCGAGACATAAAGATTGATATATTGGATAGCTATATTCGGACACCAGAAGTGTTCCGGGTGGTTTCGGAGAAAACCGGAGTGCCGGAGGGTTATCGGAACCCCCCCGGGGAAAGTTGGGCCTACATGGGCCATAGGGAAGAGGGGAGGCAGCCCACAAGGGGCGGCCACGCCCCCTCCCTATAGGGAGTCCGAATTGGACTAGGGAGGGTGGCGTGCCCCCTTTCCTTCTCCTCTTCCTCTTCCTTCCTTTCCCCTTCCTCCTCCTAGTTGGACTAGGAAAGGGGGAGTCCTACTCCTACTAGGAGGACTCCTCCCCTCCTTGGCGCGCCCCAAGGGCCGGCCAGCCTCCCCCCTTGCTCCTTTATATACGGGGGCAGGAGGGCACCCTAGAACACACAAGTTGATCATTGATCTCTTAGCCGTGTGCGGTGCCCCCCTCCACCATAATCCACCTCGGTCATATTGTTGCAGTGCTTAGGTGAAGCCCTGCGCCAGTAGATTCATCATCACCGTCATCAGGCCGTCGTGCTGACGAAGCTCTCCCTTGACACTCTGCTGGATCGTGAGTTCGTGGGATGTCACCGAGCCGAATGTGTGCAGACCACGGAGGTGTCGTACTTTCGGTGCTAGGATCGGTCGATCGTGAAGACGTACGACTACATCAACCGCGTTGTCATAACGCTTCCGCTTACGGTCTACGAGGGTACGTAGACAACACTCTCCCCTCTTGTTGCTATGCATCACCATGATCTTGCGTGTGCGTATGATTTTTTTTTTGAAATTACAACGTTCCCCAACAAAGGTTTCATTCGGTTTCTGTACACAATGTTGTAGTTCGGCCAATCTTGCAGGCCGTTTACAAGTGCCTTCAAATGTCCTGACAAACACTTGGGCTAACTCTTCCCAACTGAATATGCTGCCAGGAGCTAACTGATTCAACCAAGCTCTGGCTGAGCCTTCTAACATCAGAGGAAGATATTTCATAGCTACCCTCATCATTACCGCCACCAATCTGCACATCCACTCGGTAATCTTCCAACCAAGTGTCAGGCTTCGACTCACCAGTGAACTTGATCACTCCCGTAGCCAACCTGAAGTTGGGAGGGATTTCTGCAGCTCTAATGGCTCTGCTGAAATACTTAGGTCCGGAGACATGAACCCTGCTGCTAGTCGGTCGATCTCTGTCGAGTCCTTCTCTGTGTGCTTTGTTCCTGTCGACCAGAACTTGAACAAGGATTGACCATGCATCGAACCCTGGCTCTCTTGGGTCAATTGGGACCCTCTGCACATCGCTGTATGGGCGCCTTTCACCATACTGCCAGGGCGCGTATGATCCGCCCCTCGGAGGGGGCGTAGGCACTCGACGGTAGTCATCATGGCCAAATCGGTGCTCATACTGCTCATGATTCTGACCCAGAGACTATTCCTGGCGGTGACCACGCCCTTCACGCCGCAGAGGCGATCTTGGGCTGTGAGCTGACTGTACTGTGTCTGCTACCACGAACCTGCTGTGGATCTTGTTGCGAGACTGTGAAACGATTGTGTTCTGTTCACCAGCTGCTCTGAGCAACGCTCGGATCTGCATCAAGCCTCTTCCAGACTCGGATTGGGACGGCTGAATCGACTCTGCTATACGGGTTGCAGCTGTAAGATTCTGAATTGGAGTGCGGTATACTTGGGGTTCAGCTGGGAACAGTTATCGCTGTTGTCGACTGGACTTAGGGATCTGTCGTCAAGCGTGTTCGTCGAGTGCATGCTGAAGATTCTCCAGCCGAGTGCGCTCAGCCAAAGTGGCCACGCGCGCAACCTCCAAGGCCTGAGCCTCGGAGGTCTCTTCGATGATAGGAGTGTGGAGTGCCTCCACGTTGCGACGGTGTAGTTCATCCCTCTGCTGTGAAGTAAGGGCTTCGGGATGGTATTCCTCATGAAAACGTGATGGATCGCCGCCGCCATCGCCGCCGTCGCCGCGACGGAAACCAGGCGGGCTGCGCGGCGTGTCGACCATCAGGACTTCTGCCGCGGGGTCGCTGATATCGCACTCGGACAGGGTCTCAACGGAGCCAGTCGAATAGCCCGTAGAGAGATTCGTCGGGGTCGATTGCCATGACTGAGGGGTGGCCGACTGACGGGCCACCGCGTGCTTCACCCACCGCTGAAGCCGCGATCGGCAAGATCGCTTGCGGCGACGAGCAGTGGGAAGCGAAGACGTTGCGGGAGCCGACCGATAATGAGTCGGCGGCTGCCGCAGAAGAACGCCGCGGACGCACGCGCGAAAGTGCGTCGCCCCGCGGACGGGGAGCGTCTCGACGTCGAGGGGGGCCTCCTGGAGCTAGGCGGAGTCGTCGGTGATGAAAACAAGCGCACCGAGATGGATCTCGCGGCCCTCGGCCAAACCACCACCGGAAACCATGATGACGGACATCGAGAAAATCGCAAACTCACCGGAAGTCGCTAAGACACCTACCCCACGGTGGGCGCCAACTGTCGTGGTTCTAAGTTTGACAGTAGAATATGGGGGCACGTAGGAGGAGGCAAGATCCTAGCTACGGTGAGATTGTGCACGCAAGATTTACGAGTTCAGGCCCTTCTCGGAGGAAGTAACAACCCTACGTCTTGGTGCCCGGAGGCGGTCGACTGGATTATGCGTGAAGTTACAGGGGGTGCGAACCCTTGTGCCAGTGGAGGGGGTGGCTTATATAGAGTGCGCCAGGACCCCAGCCCACCCACGTTACAAGAGGTTCAATGTGCATAAAGGTGGAACGTTACTGGTAACGCCAACAACAAAGGCATATGAATGATCATTGAGACTACGGGGTGAATGCCTGACCGTTGCCATCCTGAGTGACTTTAGATCTTCTGTACTCCGAGTGGTTTCTGTTATGGTTGAATGATTATATTCGGGGCGAATGGAATTGGGTTATCCGGGTGAAATTCTGTTGGTTGAGTGGGTTGCACTCTGAGGTGATTTCAGTCGGTAGATGCTACTGTGCTTTGAATGTCTTGGACTTCAGGGAAGTGTCCTTGGGAAGGGTGTCTAGGTCAGGCCCATTACCCTACCCTAGGTACATGTCACCGTCAGCTGATGTATTGTACTTTTTTGTCACTGTTGGGCCACGTACAACCCCCTCTGATTTATTTTGTTTTTTGTCACATTTTTCTTCGGTGGGCTATAAGATTGGTACTCGGAAAACACTCGCTCGTGTGCACCTAGAGAAGTTTCATTGGTGTTTCATTATGTCATTGTTTGTCTCGAGTGGACTCGCACGCCCTTTTTATATGTGTGCGAGCCATGAGTTTTATTGTCTGCGTTGTGATTCTTTTTTTGAGTTTTTCCACTTGGCTCTAGATATTTTTCATGGGTTGTGGTATTGTTTTTATTTTTTTCATAGGGTACATGAACTCAAGCAAATGTTTCTGTCACTTCGGTTGCAGTTGCATGTTTAATTAGAATGTTTTGTGTCTTGTGCATCGTTTTTGTTCTAGTTGCAAGTCTACTTTCACTACGCAACTCGTCGCGCAATCTTGACTCAGTTGCAACTCCACGCTCTATACGCAACTGGTGGTTCGATCCATTTTTCCAGTTGCAAGTCCATCCTCGACCGTAATTGGGGGCAACCATTTTTTTCCCGGTTGCAACTCCAACCCTAATTGGGGTGACCGTCTTTTTACTTGCAAGTCCACCTCAGACATGCAACTGGGCCCGCCTCATTTTTTGTTTGAGTTGCAAGTCCACCAATAATATGCAATTGGGACTGACACATTATTTTCATCCTAATTGCAAGTCCACCCTCGACACACAACTGGGGGAGGGCTTTTGTCCTAGCTGCAGTTCCACCACTAACATGCAATCGGGCCCACCATTTTTTGTCCCAGTTACAAGTCCATCATTTATACGTAACTAGGCCAGGCCCATTTTTTTTGTCCCAGTTGCAAGTCCACCCTTGACATGCAACTAAGCCAAACACATTTTTTGTCCCAGTTGCAAGTCCATCCTCGACACTTAACGGGGGGTTCTAGTTGCAAGTCCACCCTTGACATGCAACTAGGCATGCCTGTTTTTTTGTCCCAATTGCAAGTACACGATTGAAACTCAACTGGGCCCGACCCATTTTTTAAGTTGCAAGTCCACCTACGACACACAATTGGTTCTGATCCATTTTTTTACCAGTTGCAAGTCCACACTTGACACGCAATCGAGGGGTGGGGGGCTAGCCCTTTTTGTCCAAGCTGTAAGAACACCCATAACATGCAACTAGGGGGGCTCTCTTTTCCTAGTTGTAAGTCCACCCTCAGTATGCAAATGGGGCCTACACATTTATCTGTTGGAATTGCAAGTCCGCTGTTGACACGCAACTAGGGGGTGGGGGTCATTTTTGTCCCCGGTTGTAACTCCACCACAACATGCAATTGGGCCCTAGCCTTTTTTGTCCTAGTTGCAAGTACACCCTCGATACGCAACTAGGCTCAGGCCATTTGTTTTCTCATTTGCAAGTCCACCCTCAACTTCCAACCGGGAGCCGGTCATTTCAGTCGCAATTGCAACTCCACCACCGACATGCAATTAGGGGGCCCCACCTTTTTTCGTGTCCCAGTTGCAAGTCCATCCTCGACATGCAACTAGGGAACATCCCATTTTTGTCCTAGTTGCAAGTCCAGCCTCGAGTCACAACTGGGGCCCCACCTTTTCTCTCTCGGTTGCAATTTCACTCTCGAGTCGCAACCGGGCCTTGAGATTTTTTTCTCCTAATTGCAAGTCCACCCTGGACTCCCACTTGGGGTCCGACCCTTATTTTGTCCCATTTTGGAAGTCTACCCTCAGTTTGTAACTGAGGCCCAACCTTTTTTGTCTGAGTTGCAAGTCCACCCTGACTCGCAACTAGGCCCAACCTTTTTTTGTCCAAGTTGCAAGTCCACCATCGACTCAAAACTAGGGCCAAACCTTTTTTGTCCGAGTTGCATGTCCACGCTCGACTCGCAACTAGGCCCAACCTTTTTTGTCCGAGTTGCAAGTTCACCCTCGACTCGATACTAGGGCCCGAGTTTTTCGTCCCAATTGCAACTCCACCCTCATTCACAACTGGGATCTGATTTTCTTTGTCCCAGTTGCAAGTCCATTGTCGACTCGCAAATGGGGTCCGACTTTTTTTGTCCCAGTTGCAAGTCCACCGTCAACTCTCAACTGTGGCTCGGCCTTTTCTTGTCCCAGTTGCAAGTCCAGTCTCGACTCGCAACTGGGGCCCAACCTTTTTTGTCCGAGTTGCAAGTCCAAACTCGACTCACAACTGGGGCCTAACCTTTTTTAGTCCCAATTGCGAGTCCACCCTTGTTTTGCAACTGGGGTTATGACTTTTTTTCCCCAGTTGCAAGTCCATCCTCGAGTCGCAACTGGGGCCCAACCTTTTCTCCCGGTTGCAATTCCACTCTCGACTCACAACTGGGCCCTGAATTTTTTTGTCCTAATTGCATGTCCACCCTCGACTCGCAACTAGGCGTCCGACCTTTTTTCTCTTAGTTGGAAGTCCACCATCGATTCGTAATTGGGGCCCAACCTTTTTTGTCCTGGTTGCAAGTCCACTCTTGACTCACAAATGGGCCTAGAACTTTCTTTGTACAAGTTGCAAGTCCACCCTCGACTGGCAACGGGGTCCCAACCTTTTTTGTCCGAGTAGCAAGTCCATCCTCGACTTGCAACTGGGGCACAACCTTTTTTGTCTGAGTTGCAAGTCTACTCTTGAGTCGCAACTAGGGCCCAACATTTTTTGTCCGAGTTGCAAGTCCACCCTCGATTCGCAACTAGGGCCCAACCTTTTTCGTCTGAGTTGCAAGTCCACCCTCGACTCGCCACCGAGGTCCGAGGTTTTTAGTCCCAATTGCGAGTCCACTCTCGATTGCAACTGGGGTCCGAACATTTTTTGTCCCAGTTGCAACTCCACCGTCAACTCACAACTAGGGCTCGAACTTTTCGTGTCCTAGTTGTAAGTCCATCCTCGACTCGCAACTGGGGCCAACCTTTTTTGTCTAGGTTCGAAGTCCAAACTCGAATCGCAACTAGGGCCTGACCTTTTTTGTCCCAATTGCAAGTTCACCCTCAACTCGTCACTGGGGGCCCGACCTTCTTTTGTCCTAGTTGCAAGTTAACCATCGGCTCGTAATTGGGCGAACCTTTTCTTTTGTCCAAGATGAAAATACACCATTGACATGCAACAAGACCGTTGATCCTTTTTTCCACAGTTGCAAGTCTAACCTTGACTCGCAATTGGGCATATGACGTTTTTGACCCAACTGCATGTCCATCACCTCGCTAATAAAAAAACAAGGACATTGCCCGGGAGGGGGCGGCTTATAGCAATCGCTAAGTGTAGTGGTCACTTACTATTCGGGCGTAGCGAGCTGACCTATTTATGCCGTTAGTGAATGGTTTTTTGAAAAGCGGATAGGGATTACTGGGAGCAATATTGATTTGAGGATCTGGTTTAAGGAACCTTTCTGGCGATTTTGGGATGATTGCAACCATTTTTCTCTCTTCTTATTTATCTATTTTCTCTATTTGGTTTTCTATTTTTTTGTTTTCCCCTCTTCGCTTTTCAATCTTTTTGTTTTTTCTACCTTTCCTTTCCATCTTCTTTCTTAAACTTTCTGAAGCTTTTTCAAAATTATGAACATTTTTTAAATCATGAATATTTTTGAAATTTATGAACATATTTTCTGAATCTGTGAACAAATTCTGAATCATGAATATTTTTTTATAATGCATATTTGAATGAATGATCAATTGTTTAGTACATGTTTTAAAAAAATTTAGTGTATTTAAAGAAATATTCATTGTGTATGGTTAAAATAGTTCATCGTATATAAAAAGTATACTTTATTGCAAAGGAAATAGTGTGTATTCAGAAAATGATCATCATATATCAGAGGATTGTTCACAATATATTAGAACATTTTTGGTACTCGTTATAACATAAAAAACTATGTAAATTCGTGAACATGTTTTTTGAAATATGTTCCGATTAAACTTTGCTCCTTACTGAAAATTAATTATATAAATATAAGAGTGAAAAACGCAAAAAGCAAAAGGCAAAAAAGAAAATCATTGATAGCCTAGAAGCTAGCGATGAGAGACGTACTTGTAAATGTATAACTATCAGACGGACTAGCGATCTGTTTTTCTTTTCTTTGAAAAAGGTAGCATCATGTTTCTTTATACGGGTAGCTAGTGATCAGATTTTTTTTTCAAGGGAACTAGCGATCGGATTTACATATAGGCCGGCCACACAGACAGGGCGAGCTGGGTTTTTGCCTTGGGCTTTGACAAATTAAAATCAAACAAACAAGATAAACAATTAAAAGAAATGAGGTGGCACTGGCATCATATTTAGATGTGAGGTATTATCTCACATCTAGATATGACATAAACAAATCAAATCAACCTTAAATATGCTTTTCTCCTCTCTCTCTCTCTCTCTCTCTCTCTCTCTTCGTTTGATTTTTTCTCTCTCCTATCTCTAAGGATTTTCACTGTTTTTTTTCTTGAAAATCATCTTATTTGCTCCTTTTATTAACTTGTGAAATAAAATTATGTTTTGGGTAAGTCAAGGGGAGCGTTTTGGCTCCCGGGAGCACATGCTCCTGCATGAAAAATAACGTGAAAAAATAGTAAATGCTTCTAGACAAATCTACTTTTTTTGTGGATGTTCGTGTTACTGTCGCAAGCATGCCAGACAATTTTCATGCAAAATAGAGCAGCAGTGTTTCGTCAGTGGACAAAAATTGAAGTGACATTTGGTGTTTAATTTGTTTTTGTTTTTGCTCAGGCCAAAATGCTTAACCTTTTTGCCTTAAAATTTACAGGTGGCATTTGGATGTGACTAAGAATACATAAATAAAATTTCTTGATTATTTTGACATTTCAAAAATTATTTTCAGGCCCAAGAGCACATGCTCCCGGGAGCCGAATTGAATTTTCGGTAAGTCAGTGAGTACTTATATTTAGGTTGGTATAAATCATGCGCGTTATTTGCTAAACATTTATTCAGACAATCACACTAATATGAGCAGGTAATCACGAGCTAACGTACTAGAATATTTATATGGCCGACGTCCTGCCCCGGTCGACCGTCAGAGCTTCTATCGGTGGCCTTCCAAGTTGTCCACTCGCAAGCCATGTACGTCCATAATCGAGTCCCTTCTGTGTCGTCTCTCTCATCGTGCACTTTTTTTTGAAACTACACCAATAGCTTACCATAACTTTATAGAAGGGAGAAAACAATTTACAAAATTCCTGCAATCGATGCATACATCAATCACCGAAGCACCAACACCTACAAGTACAATCAAACGTGACCTCTCACAAAATGGTCTAAACCACCTACACCCACACCTGCACCATGCCAATTGTAGATGTCGTCTAGGATGGCTAGAGCTAGCTCTCTATAACCTTTAACTTGCTCCGGCCGGTTGAATACCTTGGCATTCATTTGCTTCCATAACACCCAGGCCGCGCCGAATCTTATCGTGCACTTCAAAAGCAAGAAAAAAGGAGGGAAATCTTTCGCATACCTCTTCCTCGCATGGTTCGTGCACTAAAAAAGCTAGTTGTCGATGTTGCCACACCGCTCGCAGTCGATCGCTCGTTGAACCATGGCTCACAACAGATTGGCACCCTGTCACTCGTAACTAAGGCCTACCGGTGCTTGTGGCTACCCCTCCCCCCTTTGCCTCATGACATCATCCTGACCCCCCCCTTCCCCGCATCAAAGTATCATCATTGGCCCCATCGCCATGACGCGTCTTCTCGTTGGCAGCATCGCCGCAACCCTGCTAGTAGTGTCACCACGTGTCGTCTCCGCCCCCGCATCACCGCCGCATCTCAAATAAAATTTCGTTGTAGCATTGTTCCAGCAAATCATCTTTGTGGTCCCTACAAAAATGTAATGTTGTCGTAGCATCCAGTCGCCTCCCTCACAACATGCCTCGCCACTAGTCACAACACTATCAGCGAATGGTTCCAACATTTCCATGTTGGCTTCCAACAATGTTGTCGACTGGTTCCAGCACTGACGCCTGCTGATTGCAGCACTAGCATGATAACCCACTTGTGCAGGGGATCACGAGGGAAGTATTACAAACTAAATTTATTGATCTAACACAAGGATAGTCAAAGAATACTTGTAAGTCGTAATAATTGAGTTGTCAATTCAACCACACCTGAAAAATACTTGCTCGACATAATTTATTAGTAGCAAAAGCGATGGAGTGAATGTAGTTGATATTGTGAAGTAGTAACAAAAGCAGCGGTTCCCAGCAGTTGCCAAGAACAAAAGTAACATAAAGAGAGAGAAGTATGGAAAGTGTAGACATGGGAGTAGATAATGGACATTGCATGGATGGAATCAAATATTTAATGGCCATAACACAAGGTGGCAAACTAGACCCAATTCATCAATCATATGTAAGCATGTATTATGTATGTAGTTGTACGTGTTTGCAATAGCAACTAGCACAACATCTTTTGCCCAATGCTCCCGTTTCAGCACGAGTTGGGAGATCATGGAAACATAAATAGCTCATATATGAAATTAAGGTACTTGGGCCATAGTGTCAAGTATTAAGCATATCAAAGTCATAGAAACATCAATATCAGAACATACGAGGGCACTAGGCATCAACCCTAACAAATCTTGCATTTATTACATCAGAGATCTCATTCAATTCCCATCCACCCATGTGCCTATAGGGAGATTACTCACACATGAGTTGGGACATCATGATGGTGGTGATGAAGAAGAGGTTATTGACGACCATGGCGACGAATTCCCCACTCCAAAGACCAAAATCAACCTCTAGATTGGCCCTTTGGAAGAAGGACAGAGGTGGGGGCGGCTCTGTGTCATGAAAAATCCTGGAAAATCAGATTAAGCCAAAGGGGGCGTAAGGCGGTAACTAGGGGGGCCACACGCCTTGCCAACTCGCCTAGGCCGCATGGTGGGGCCGCGTGGCAACCTGGCGGCCACCTCCGGCTCATCTTCTGGCTTCATGGCTCTTTTCTTCATAAATGTTTTTTTGATTTTTTTTCTGATTTTATTGAGAAACTTTATTTCTGTAAAAAATAGCACCATGGGGATTTTTGCTGACTGAAATCATGCAATTAGAGGACACATTTGAGACGTATCAGCTCCCCCAAGCTTAGCTTATTGGTTGTCATCAAGCACTTCAGTTGATAAACGGACGCCACAAAGAAAACTTTTACAATTACTTTTTCTAGTTGTATGTACAAAAATTTAGTCCATGACCACTTTACAACCATCTTATAAAAGTAACCGTATGAATAAGAAAAACTTAGTAACCATGTTCTCACATGATAAGATTTCAACCTATGTTAATAAATTATGTGAAACATCAACATGATCAAAATGGACATGATGCCAAAATGTCATGTCTCGTGTAGGAAGCACCCCGACAGACAACAACGTTTGGCGGAACAAGTGGCGTGACATGACACCGGCGAAGTTCGCCCCGCATCAACTGTCCTTCACCACCAATCCGTATCTATACCAATGTAAATAGACCATAAGTGGAGCTCCAGTTGATCTCGTCCATCAAAGCATATCAAATCCAACAACCTAGGTTACTCCGATATGTTGAGGGCCCAATATGTTAAGCGTCCAACATGTTTAGCACACAATTGATATCTTATCTAATATTAACTCTAGCACAAACCACATTATTGTAACACAAATAATATCCTATGTAATATGAATGTGCAACTAATTTCTACATTACTAGGACAATGCATGTGCGTTGCAACGGGGTATAAATATTCCAGTATGTCAGTTTGTGATTTACCTGTCATATTAATGCGATTGTGTAAATAAATGTTTATCAAATCTTGTTTGTGATTTACTTTATTTTTTGATGAGAAGTTTGGTAAGTAAATTAAAGTAAGATTAGTTTAGAAGGTAAGTAAATTAAGATAATTGATTATTATACGAAGAAGGTTGGATGAAAGGTTGATGGGAAGCAAAAATGAAATATGGAACCTTACATTCTTTTTAAATAGTAAGTATAGAGATATAGAGATATAGATATAGAGATAGAGATAGAGATAGAGATATCAGGCCTCTCTTCGTTCATAGAAATAAGATGACGTGTAGCTCAATTACTATATGAGAAGAGATGCCGCTAGTTTCATATCCATTACTCCCTTCGTTCCTAAATATAAGTCTTTTTAGAGATTCCACTATAGACTACATACGGAGCAAAATGAGTGAATTTACACTTTAAAATATGTCTATATACATCTGTATGTAGTTTGTAGTGGAATCTCTAAAATGACTTATATTTAGGAACGGAAAGAGTGGAATACATATGAATGTCAATCCATTCTTACACAATAATTACCTTTAAAGAATAAAATTTTCTACAAAAATTATACTCATTTCGTTTCAAAATAAGTGTCGTTGATTTAGTATAAAGTTAGTCGAACGCTTATTCTAGGACGGAGTATCAGTTTTAAATTTCCATAAAATTCCTCAAAACTATAATAGGAGGCCTAGGGCAGAGGAGAAAGCAGGGCAATCCAGTCATTTCAGCAGTTCCGGAGGTGGGTCAAACTCAGCGGACCACGCCAGCACAGCCGGGTCGTCGTGCGTGCCGCGCGCCCCACTGCGCAATTCCTCGTGTTCTGCCAGGCGGGAGTTCTCCGAGGCCCTTGGAGGCCCCCATCGAGAGGGCAGCAAGAGGCCAACCAAAACCCCCTCCGGAGGGAAAAACGCTAAAACCCCCCTCGCGGTCACGGGCACACCACCACTCCCCCCCGCCGTCACGGTTTCCGCCCCCTACCCACCCCTAAATCCTCCCGACTCGCCATTGCCCCGAGCGACCCCGTCTCCCCCGCGGCCTTATCCTATTCCTATTCGCCCCCGCCGCCATGGAGGCCGTGCGCGCGTCGGCGGCCTGGGTGGCCAGCCGCTCCTCCCACGTCAAGGTCGACATGCTAGGTATCCGTTTCCCGAATGATGCTACGATTTTTCCGACCAGGGAAGGGAGTATCGTCTTCATATCATAGGGATATTTTTTCTGGAACGGTACTAGGATTTCTCAGGCCACGCAGTATCATCTTCATAGGCTTTGAAGTTCCTGCGGGTTATTAGTCGATTGTATTTCTAAGCAGTATGTGATTGACCCTGCAAGAAACCAGAGTTAATTTTCTTGTTCTGGGATTGGACTTCAATGTTCAGGTTCTAGATTCCCGCTCTCTTAGTTGGTGCTTCTTATATGTTGTTTTGGTCAGCCTTCGCCATTTTCTTATGTTTATAACAATGTTTTTGCTTTGCTTTCATATGTTTATATCAATGTTCATCCTTCGTTTTGTGACAAATGTCCCAGGTGAAGTTCTAAGTTATGTTCCTCTTACCCATTTGTTCGTTTCACAGAGATCGAGAAGGCTGTGGACAAAATTCAGGGGAATGTTCCAAAAGTTGAGTGGGATTTCGAAGGAATCCATTACTTTGACAATGGGCCGCTCACTGTGCAGTACCTCTTCGTCTTGGATGCACTGAACTTTTGCTTCTGGCCAGGTATTACTTGAATGTACTTGGTGTTTATGAACATGCAGATATTACTTGAATGATGTATTGTCCTTATCTTATGAGTGGTACTTTTCTTTAGGAATTCTGAAAAATATTAGCACTAACAGACATCAGACATTGCCATTCTATGTTTGCATTTCTTTTGCTCCTGTATAGAATATTGGTATGTTGTTGCTCCTGTATAGCACAACACGTGGTTAGCGGAGAGGAGGGGCGGTTTATTTTTCTGTGTTTACTTGTTGACAATGATTTGGGATATTAGAAGACATTCGGTCGTGCAGTGTTCTTCTTCTCATGACTTTTAGGATTTTTTTATTTTCGGAGTGCCGAAATCAACTTCGTATTGTCTGAAAACAATGCACTAGTGCTTACACCACAAGGATCTTATGGATATTTCTAATTTAGTATATTTTTTGTTAGTAGCTATATATAGTTTCCTGGATCAACAACCTTCTATGTTGGCTGCTACGTTGCCAACAAGTGGCCAGGGGAGAGGAGGGGTGGTTTATTTTCTCTCTCTTTACTTCTTGACAATTATTAGGGGTCTTCAGACGTGTTTAGTTGTGCAGTATTCCTCTCGTCACTTTAGACTTCTAGATTTTCAGATGCAGAGATCAACTTCGTATTGTCTGAAAACAATACACTAGTGCTTATACACCACAAGGAACTTATGGATACTAGCTAATTGCCCGTGCTTTGCAACGGGGGCATCAATATTCTAGTGATCATCCAGTACAGCGCTCGATGATACTTTCCATAATTAACGTGATCCTCCCGTTCAAAGAATGATACTCTCCATAATTAGCGTGATCTTCACATCCAACGCTCGATGATACTAGCCATAATTAACGTGATCCTCCTATCCAAAGACTGATACTCTCCATAATTCACATGATCCTCCCATCCAACGAATGATACTCTCCATGATTAACATGAAACCAACAAACATACGAAACCAAACGAAACCACGGCGTACCATCATGACCACAGACTATGTTGCCAACAAGTGGCTAGGGGAGAGGAGGGGTGATTTATTTTTCTCTCTTTACTTGTTGACAATGACTAGGGCTATTCAGAGAATGTATTTTTCCCTTAATTATTTTTTGGCTGCGACTATCTTGCCCTAGGTAATAGATATTTCTCTTGGCTGTTCTTCACTATATTATTGAGCTTATTTTAACAAAATCCTTTGTGTTTTCTTCTGCTATTTTCAGCTATTACCTTTGTTTGCAAATTACAATGCATCTTGATTTTGTTACGCTCCACATTGTTACTTTTGTGTAGCTCGAAATATAATGTGCACAAGCTTTTATTCTACCTGATGTTCCTTAGTTTCTCCACTGGCCTTAGTTGGATTTAACTGCAATTGACTTCTCTGGACCACTCATTTTATTTGGATAAATGCCTTCCCTTTGTGTTATAATGTGTTTTATTAATACTAATGATATTCTTTTATCGAATAGACAAGGACTTGACCTATGACAATTTGGCTTCTGGACTTAAGTTAGCATTAGAGAAAGATAAGTCAGCACTTGATGCAGACCGTCTGAAGAATTATACTGGTACAGTTCCCTGTTTCTATGCAAAAAAAAGTTATAACTCCCAGTAACTCCCACTAATTGGAAGAAAACACAACTTTTGGAAAATGTAGGACCACAACTTCGAGAACTGCTGAATTGGCCACGCCCACTTCCAATTGAGGAGGAAAGAGTCCGCCTTCTTCATGAGGTACTACCCTGTGTTGCATATTCAGTATATTGAAGTGTCGAGCTTTAAATTTTCCCACTGTGTTCTGCTCAGTTGCTCATATTATTTGAATGCTTTGTCACTTAACAACTAAAAAAGTCACACCCATCTTCTTCAGTACAATTAGGCATAGCTATCCACTTCTACTTCAAATATGCTCTAGTCATATTCCATCAGAACTATCATGTTAATGTTGACATTTTCAAAAAACTTCCTTGCCAACTGATCTCAATTTGGTTCTGAAGCATTTCTTTGTTTTGGTGCTTTAATCTAGGTTGGTCTGGAGCTTGAAAGAAGCTTTGGTGGCGAGGCTGCTAATCTTGTGAAGTCTGCTGGAAACTCTGCTGCATCTCTGATTGAACTGATTACCCGTCATTTTCCTGGTAAATATGCCACTGCACTTGTCTTCCACTTGATCTTGATAGCATCATTATTTTAGAGGGAAGGTGTCGCCTGTGCCGGTTCCATTTTTCATTTAATGAAACCAAGTTCGAACATGGCGACGCTCAAGACAAACCAGATTAGCCGTCCAGATAGCGGAGGTAGCATCATTTTCATCTGTCCTGTTTTAGTTAGGCCAGATGGCTAAGCTGTATTTCTCCAGCTATATTGGAGAATAGGAACTCAATGGTGTACAATCTTTTCGTTGGCTCCTGTTTAGTCTATTGTTGTAGTCAAGTAGCTGCTTCTGCAGATACATTTTACTATCTTGGAGACCTTGGTCCTTTTCCTTGTCCCCTGTCTAGTCATTGGATCATTTGTCAAATGGGCCAATTAGACGTGGGCAGAAACAATGAGAGAAATGCAGAACTTGCCTAGGTGGTTAGGACCACTGGATATGTATAATGGGCTGGGCCATGGACATCCACATAGGACCACAAGATATGGATGATCTTTACGTGGCTACAGCTTACACCTCAGTTAGCTTGCATCCTAGATGTCCCTACTTTTGGATTTGGATGTTTGTTGATTGAGAATACTGAGCATTATTCTTTTTCTTTTCTACTCAGTGGTTAGATCATTGAACTTACGAGACAATTTGCTGTAGCATGAAGTAACTATCTGCTCAGACACGCCTTTAACTCTTGGGCAGTTGGCCTCATTTTGTTCTGTGAACATGCTCGAGGGAAACTTCACCAGAGCAGATGCACTTCACTCCTTTTGGTTTTACTTGCAAATACAACATTGAATATTGTGCGTATGCGCTCCCACCCCAACCCCTAACCATCATGCTAAATAGCAAATGGCCAGACACGATTTGGTTCATCTGTACATCCTAATATTATTTTGTACATGTGTGAGTCATTCAACCAATATCATGTGTAATTATGGTGATACTGATAGATGGTAGCCACTGTTGTCCAAGTCCTGACTGCTGATATATTTTACTTTCTTTTCTCGTGCATACTTGGTCATAATTAAACTGTACCTTGAGGAAAATTTCACTGCAGACTGGTTGTAACACTCTTGAACATATTTTTATTATTAGAATGCATCTATCTGGCATGACAGATTTGTTGTAACTCAATTTTGACAGGCTTTCGAGACCACTCACTTTACAAGGGACACCAGGTTTTCCTGTACAAGCGAGCCCAGATATTCGTTGCTGATTTGTGGGGTGCTTTCAAGGGGGAAAACTACGGAGAGTTCTACGACATCAAGTCCATCACCATCTTTGCCGACTATATTGTCCCTGCTGTGCTGAGGGAGCTTGGCATCCTGAAATACGAGTCTAGCCTATGTTGCTCCATCGACTCGAACAGCGAGATTGTGCCCGGAAGCGAAGAGGAAGTGGAGATTCGTGCCTGTTCTGTTCATGCAGTTGAAAAAATGAGGGAGCTCATCAACAAAAAGTTTGGGAAGCAGGTACGCGCATCTGAATCTCTTCCTGTCTTTTTCGAATGACCACATCTGAATCAGGTTCACCTGAGGCTTTCATGCCATTTATTCTCTGACCTACACTCCTGGCTGGTACACAACACAAACTAACGGCTGCAGATTGGTGTTTAGTTGCACTCTGTATTATCACTGAAAAAACAACCGATGAAGTTCATTAAGTTTATTTGAGTGCACAATCAACTTTATTAGGTTTAGTATAAGCAAAGCAGTCAATGTGTGTGGCATTTGATTCACCTTGGGCTGGCTTGGCTCTTGATTGTGTTTTTGCTGGCAGCTTCTGAGCATTGACATTGACCTCTGGCTCTGGTCGGTAGGCGTTCAGAACATGGCGCTGTCTCATCACCGCACCCTCTCCATTTACTACTGAGGCTACGGCAGCAGCAGCTGCCACCCTCCCTCTCCGCGGCGGAAGATCGGCCGCGTCTTGGGGATCTCCTTTAGCTGCTGCTACATATGGATACTGAAATTTTGCCCTCTCCGAGGAGTGCACTAAAGTGCAAGCTGTTGCTACCTTAGGGTCATCAAGATTGGTGTTACTGCGTCTATGTATTGTGGTGGTAGTACCAACTATCTCTGCGTTTCATCTATAAAAAAATAATCTGTGTTTCGTCCGAAATTCAACCAGCGGCTATCATTCTAGAAAGCGGTCCAGGTTAGGGCATCTCCAAGTCCATCAAAACGGACACCCCCTAATATTGACGGACACGTCCGGACGTGTCCGCAGACTGCGCTAGTGGAGTCAGTCATCCAATCCCATACATCAAATGTCCGTCCTAGGTTTCATCTTCTCCATTTGACATGCACATATAGATCAATATTAATTTATACAAAGTGCAAACATATGCAATAACAATCAAAATGCACCGATGATGGATATTCATAAAGTTTTGTACATGTGTTCGAGCCCAAAAATTGCCAGTCCGGCTGCCGCAACATCCTCCCCCTTCCCCTGTTTGTGGTGGCGGGTAGTGTTTGTCGCCGTGTTGGCTTTGCGGGCGGCCACTAACCCGCGGGTCCTCTGCCTCTAGGCCTGGCGGGACTACGACATCTCTGCCACCGCCTCCTCTTGTTCCATTGCGGTGGTGGACTGTGAAACAAATGGGAACTCAAGTGCGTGGAAGCAGCAAATGAAGTGGAGATAGTGGGGAAAAGGTGGCTTTCGTGCGAAAACAATGCGAAAATGGCCAAATATGCAGGCTCCGTCTTGCTTTTGCGTGAGCTAGGGGTGTCGGATTTTGACATGGCGGTTGTCCGGATGTCCGCAAACCTTCTTTAGATTTGCTTCGGTCTACGGGAATTTAGACGCATAGATGGATTAACGGACGTTTGATGGACGCAAAATGTTTGGACAACATGGTCCGAACGTTACGGACCGTTTGATTGATGCTTTGGAGATGCCCTTAGAATTTTTTTTTTCGAGACACTGGAGACACCCTTAGAAAACAACTCCGTAACCTACGTGTGCCCATAATCGCATGTCGAGATTTGGTCGGTAGGGAAGCAGCATTGGAAAAGGCGTGCCCGATGAATGAAATGAAACGCATCTCGTGTACCCTGTTCCCTGTCCTCCGTTGCTGCTCTGAATTCCGCCCGCCGCCTTTGCGGGCTTCTGCGGTCGGAAGAATTGACGCAGCAGGGCCGCTGGTGCACGCGTGCCGCCGGTGGCCGGTCCGTGTCCGCCGGGTACTAGTAGTATGGTAGGCCTGGAGGTGTCAGCGGTGTCGCGGCCTCTGAGGCAGCGCGAGGAGGTGCCGGGCCGGCGGCGACGTCCCGCGTCATGGCAGAAGGCCACGCCTCTCTGTCGATTCCTGGGCATAACTGCATCCAACAGGATCCCTCAAGAATAAAACTGCACTCCTATGTATCACACGCGTCCGTAGCTGCCGCATGAAGTCAACCCGTGAGCCATGAGATCCGCTCGCGTGTTCGATGTCGCATAAAGCTACCTGCCGCATAAAGCTTGGTTCCTGGGTAGTAATGCGTTTAGGCCATCCATCGCGCAATCCCAAACAGACGTTTGGTTTGGCCAGATTTTGTCCCTTTAAATAGGGCGATGGGTTATGTCCGGGCCTGTCTTGAGATCACGGTGGCCAGTGTGCTAGCGTAGCGTCATGCCCGTTCTTCATCCTGTCCATACAGCAAAAAATGCCCATATTTTCATATCAAAACTAATTTGCACGTTTAAATATTAATTACCTGAAAATAAAAATAGTTTTACAACCCAATCGAAATTTTCACTAATAAAATAGTTTTACAACCAAATCGAAATTGTCTTGAATGAACATAAAATGAACCAATACATCTATTGGTTGCCAATGTGATCCCACACATGCTCAACCAAGTCATTTTGAAGATCCAAATGAGTGTGCCGATCACGCAGCTCACGATGGAATTGGGCAAACTGTTCAAATGTGGCCGGTTCTTAGTGTAGGGGCTCAACATTTTCACCTTGATAATCAAATCCTTGGTCGAAGACACTCTCATCACGCTCGTCCTGAACGATCATGTTGTGCATGATCACACAAGCAGTCATCACCTCCCAAAACTTCCTTTCATCCCATGACAGTGCAGGGTTTCGAACGATACCCCACCGGGATTGAAGCACACCAAAAGCACGTTCCACATCCTTTCTAGCACTCTTGCATTTGGGCAAATCTCTTTCTCTTCTCACCTTGGGGGTTTAAGATTATCTTCACAAAAGTTGACCACTTAGGATATATACCATCAACTAGATAATATCTCTTGTTGTACTGGTGGCCGTTGATCTCAAAGTTGACGGTGGGGAGTGGCCTTCGTAAGCCTTGCGAAGATCGGAGAATCTTTGCAAAGACGTTGATATCATTGTGAGAACCTACCATGTCAAGAAAGAATGCCATATCCAAAGATCCTGCGAAGCCACCGCTTCTAATATGACAAAGGCACGCTTTGACATGCCCTTGTATTGGCCCCCGCCAAGCAAATGGACAGTTCTTCCACTCCGGTGCATACAATCTATCCCGCCAAGCATGCCCGAAAGCCTCTAGCTGCGTTGGTCGCCAACAATCTCTCATGTCGGTGGCGGTTGGCTGCCTCAAGTACTTCAGGCCAAACACCTCAATCACAACTGGCGAGTAACTTGTACATTGACATCGACATGTTGTCTCACTCATACACACATACTCATCCACCGGATCGCTCGAATTCCATATACAAGCATGCGGATGGTCGGTGCATTTTCGTAAGAGGAGAATCCAATGCCAAGGGCATCCGTCTTGCACTCGAAGTATGGGTCATGAGCAACTACTCCCTCTCGGATACGATTGAACACATGCCTTGCCATTCGAAAACAGCGGCGGAATTTATCCGACTTGAAGAGCGGGGTGTTCGCAAAGTAGTCGTCATAGAGCAGGGCGTGGCCTCTCTCCCTCTTGCAGTTCAGTTTGGGAGCACGGCCAGGGAGTGACCCCATGTACCGAGGAAGCTGCCGTTGAATGTGGTCGTGGACGACCAGTGCAGCCACCACAAGATCTTCATCATTCAACGACGAATCGTCCGATGAACAAATGAAGTGGTGGAAGAAAAACTCATCTCCACTGTCCATACCTTTGTGGGCAAAGTGTCGAACACTTTGCGGTCATGGTGGCAAAGAGGCCGCGAATTACCTCGATGCAGCAGGGGAGGTTGGCGGCCGGCTACTGGCCGCTCTGGAGCACTCGTCGGAAGTTGCTGCGGCCGCTGTGGTACGTTGCCGGCGGTCGTATCCCCTTTGCCGCCGGCTGCGACAGCGACGGCCAAACCTCCTTCGATCGATGACCAAAACTACGGCGAAAGCGCGGGCGTGGTGGCGGCCATGTCGAGACATGGTTTGGTATGGACGGCCGGGGGCTGCGTGGTGAGGAGGCTGCCGGAGAATAGCGGCGGCGCCGGCGGCGTGGCGGGGCGGGGAGAGGGGGTGGAAGCGTTGGAAGCAAAGGGACTGCTAGTGTCCCCGACAGGCGGGCCACGGGAGGACAAGGGCGGGCGTCGAGCCCGTCCGCGCGATGTCCGTTTCACCCCAAACTCGTCGCAAGTTTGGGCCGGGGATGGGTCGAAAATAGACAGAATCCGGACATTTGTCCGTTTGGGGCCACGCTATTCGTCCGTTCTACCCCAAACGGACGCACCTGGACAAGATGGGGTCGCGCGGTGGAGTTGGCCTTATAGCAACTCCAACACCAAAGAATGTAACGCGTCCACGGACCATCCATGAAGCTCTACTCTAAGGCCAACTCCACCGCGCGACCCCATCCCGTTCGGCCCCGTCCGTTTGGGGTAAAAGGGACAAATCAGATGGCCCAGCGCGTGACGGCCTGGACCCATCTGGTCCGTTTTGTGTCCGGGCCGACCCATTTCGAAAGCAAACATGCGTCGGGTTTGGGTCGCGGCGGACAGCAAACGGACGCGTCACTCGTTCGTGTCGGGGCCGCATGGCAGGCGGCCACCTACCTCCCACCCGCCAACATCAATGCGCACGCGCGGCCGGCCCCACCTGTCATCCGCCTAGGCGATGGGTCGCCGTCCTTCTTAAATGGGGAGGCCGTGGACCGGTCGTCATCCACACTCCCCACTCCACCCTGCTGCCTCCTCGAAACCAGACACACCCAAACCCTAGCCTCGAACTCGCCGGCCGGCCACCTCGCAGCCATGGGGCTATGGAACCACGGCCGCAAGGGGAAGCACGACCACGAGGCTGGCTCCTCCTCGGGCCGCCGCCGCCGCTCCGTGAAAGAGGAGGCCGTATCGCCACCGCGCCTGCCCCATTCACCATCGGCCCTAGGGCCGCCGGCGAGCTCGACCGGTAGTACATCAATGCGGATGTATGCCGGCGCTATTGGGAGACGAGGACGCCGGTCCCGTGGAGCGACGTCCACCTCCCCAACAACTGGCACCTCTCTGCCAACCGGGTCCCGATCCCGCCGGTCCCGATGAGCGGCCGTGCGCGCCATGATGAGATCGAGCGCTGCCGCCGCCTCCTCCCCGACGACCTCTACTACGACGATAGGTACGCCCCGACTCCGTGCTCTGGGACACGTGGCTACAAGACGAGCACGACGTGCGGCATGCCTCGTACTTCGCCGGCACGGCGTCGGGGCCATGGCGGCCACGTCGGGAGGTGCGCGGCCTCACGCCCACGCCGTCGCCTTCCCCATCTCCGTCGCCACCTCCACCTCCTCGCATGATAGTGGAGGAGGAGGCCTGGCTCATGCAACGTGTCATGGAGGACTCCATGAACACACATGATGAGCGCCAATGGCCGGGCCTCGAGGAGACGATGGCCCTCTCCGTGGCCGGCGACATCTCCATCCCCGAGCTGGAGATGGTGACGGCGGAGGAGGTGATGGAGGAGGAGACGGTGGCCGCGTTCCACCCGAGCCTGGTGAGCTAGCAGTGGAGCTGGTTGTGCACGGCTCCGGAGATGGCCGACGCTGTGGGGGGCGTGAACTAGTGCCCCACGCCACCGCGGTCACCAGAGCGGGAGGCGTCGCCACGAGAGGAGGTGGTGCAGGCTCCTCCCGCCTTCCAGCCCGCCCCCGCGTACCACGTACCGCAGCCCATCTCTGGACATCGCCGGACTACATCGACCTCGTCAGCGACGATGACGACACCGACGACCACTGAAGACGGCGACGGCCACGACATCGACGGGCATGGCAGGAGCGCGCGGGTGACATTTTTATTTTGTTTTTATGTTAATTATGGCAATGTGAACCGTAAAACTGGGCCGTTTTGTGGCCGTGAACCCTAACTTATGTTTTATGTTTTTTTATTTGCGTTTATTTACCATTTTTAGGCATTTTATTTATGTTTTTCTGTTTTTTTAATCACGTCCAACACGGACATCATTTGGGGTGCGGCCGCGTGTTGGGCGCACCAACGACCCAACGGACAGAAGCGGACATGGGCCAACCCATTGCCGCCCCAAAGGGACGAAATCCGGCCAAACCGGGCGTCCGTTTGGGGTCGTGCGGTGGAGTTGGCCTAACACCCACCCCATCTACGGACCGGAGAACCAGTCTTCGGACACACGGACGCGGAGTCGACCATCCAATGCTATACACATATTTTTCAAAACGTATTTTAACAGACCGGATGAAATTCATGCAAACTGGATCATTTTCATATAAATCAGAGCATATTTGAATGTGGAGGGACGTCGCATGGTGCTGTTTGAGTGCGGAGAGATGTCACATGCACCGAGAAGTGGCGCGGCGGCGCTCTTGGCTGGCGCGCCGCTTCAATGACGGCTCCGGTGACAGGCCGTGTCCGTTCTGGGCCGACATGAATATGGCGCTGACCAGCGTCGGTGGGAAAACGCGCACGTGAGGCAGATGGTTTTTGGGTGGGCCACATTGCCAGAAGTCGGCGTGGCAGCGTTCCGGGCACCCGCAAAGCCCCTCCCTCCCCCCATTTGTCTCCGGCTTGCTGGAAAAAGTGCATTCGAACCGTTGAACGGACGGATGCAATACAACGTTGGAATGCAAAACACGTTCGGACCACGTGATCCGAATGATTGCGGGTGTTATGAGGGTCAGCGCTGAAGATGCCCAAATAATAACAATCATATCGGCATAAAATCAAACAATGGTTGGTATCTCAAGATGCATTCATCAAACCCCTCCCCATTTGTCTGTAAAAGAAACGACATGTCCATAGGCAATACCCGTTTGTGCCAAAACAGTGGTGCCCAGGGGTTAAGATGGGAATGGGCCGATCCACACCTGGCCTTGTACATGGCCCCGTGGATCGAAGGTCAATGTTTGAGGCTATGGGTCGGTCCATTTCATCAAAAAATTGTGGCCTCACTAACCCGTTGGATACATGAGGCCAACCTAAAATCCAACGAAACCACACTTACAGTTTTGTTTATAGTCCACTAAATGACAAGTCACATCCTGTAAAATGACGAGATCAAAATATTACAGGTTTCAAAGAGCATCAAACTAAAGACCTAAAGAAATAGGGATTATTAGACAATCAACAAATCAAAATATTACAGGTTCCACATATCTGCTGGAGAAAGATTACAGGTTTCAAAGAGCATCAACAAATCAAAAGATTAGAGGTTCCACATTGTGACATCTCTTTGCTTCATCATCTGCTGGAGGTTAACATCAATTGCTCCAACAAGCTTCAGTCCTCATTATCTGTATTTACAAGGAAATGTTACAAGAGTAATTCTGTACACATCAACTGAAAAATATATTTATGAACAGAGGAATATTCTTGGTAGCATGATACAAAAGGCCTACCCGTTAGATACATATTATTAGACATCAACTTGCATGACCATGATGTTCAACTTGGCACTACTCAAAATCATGATGTTCAACTTAGCAAGATACTAAAAGATGATTGCAACGCATGGGTTCTTACACATCAACTTGGCAACACCCAGAATCATATCGTGTCCAGTAGATGCTTGCATGACCATAATGTTTGAAGAGACAACTACACAAATATGACACCCGCTTTGCATATCTATTCATCAATGTCAAATAATAACAAACAAACAACACAAATATGTCCCAATAGTGATCCCATATAGATATAAGACAGTGGTGGTTTGAATTAAATTGGATTATCGATCACAAACTGAATTATGATCTTAGATGGAGACATATTAAAGTAAGAACAATACAAAGACATGTCCAATACATTGAAAGTCCATTATAATGTCATGAAGTGAAGGCAAGCTACGCTGAGTATTATCTGCAGGAAAAGAAAAGATTCATGAATTTATAAACAAAGAAAAGACTTGTGTTGTATGGCTTTACATCTGGCCCTTATCCAATCTTGTAGGCAAACAAGAGCTTCAAGAGTGTTTGTGGTCATTCAACTTCGAAACTCTAATAGTACTATATTGCCTGCACTGAAGGCAGACTCAGATGCCACAATAGAGGCATGAGCCGCCAAGATATCTGCTGCCATACGACTCAGTGTTGGGTATTCACCTGACTTGATCTTCCACCATGCAAGGAAATTGGATCGCTCACTTCGACGGATGGGTACCTTTGATAAGTACAAATCAAGTTTACTAGAATCTAAAATTGTTGATCGGGCACTGAGGGTGACATGTTGGTCCCAACCATCCATAGGATATTGATCACTTACAACCATGTCATCATCACCTCCTTGTGATATGGGATCTGATCCATTGTCATTCAATTGGAGGTATTCCTTGAACAACCCGGAACACATTTTTGTTTTAGCAACCATTGATGTAACTTCATTCCTAAACTCTAGGCCAAAATTGAAACTCAAGATATTTAAACTTGGTGTGGGTCCAAAATCACTAGAATACAGAGGCTCAACCATGGCATCTTCCAATACTTTTTGAATTTTCTCTTCATATATTTTGTAGGACCGGAGTATATGTAAGTGCATCAAGTGACCTCTTCGTGGTTTTGGAGTATTGACGACAAATAGTTTGAGGAACTAATGAGTTTGTGAGTATCCACAGGTGATAGAGTCACAGAAGATTTGGTTTAACACATGGAAGACGACCCCTAAAAATGTATTTCTTCAAGTGAATAAATTAGTGATGAAATTGGTACGACCTTTGAAGAAATTGACATGAAGACTTTGAAGCTTGTTGACTTTGTTTTCATAGTTTTTTTCTTCTTCTTTGAGTCATAGGAAAAGCTTTACTGTTAAAGGGGGTCTAGGTGAATCATATTTCACATTTCCAAAGTGATGCTCAAACCTATACACAAAAGCCACTTCGAGTGAAGCCTTTGGAAATCTCCTGTGCAGCTGACGCAATTGCTAGCGATAGTGACAAAGTTCATCTGGTCGCTGACAAATTTGGTCACGCTGAGGAGTTAGGAGTTCGCCAGTGCGTTCTGCATAAAAGTGAGGAAATTGAGTGCCCCGACTAATTTGAGAGTTCAAATTCCGACCATTGTTGCGCCGCGTGCCAGCTGTCGAGTGGATCCTTATCCCGACAACGGTCGAATCAGAGAAGGGCATCTATGACATTTCATGTCGGGTTGTCCCCTGGCTATAAATAGCCGCCCCCCACAACCACTTGTTGGTTGGCTGCTCCGAGAGAACTTGACACTTGTCATAAGAGAGCAACCCATCCTCCGACCACTTTGAGAGAATCCTAAGTGAGGAAAAATCCAGAGCCAAAGTGATTGAGCATCACTAAGGAGATTGATCTGTGTGATCTGACGCATGTTACTTTTGAAGATTGTCATTCTTACAGACGGTTAGGCGTCAAGTTCTGAGTACACCAAGAGTCATTGTGGTGTGCCGGTGAACAAGTCTGTGATGGTTTTCGAAGTCTACCTTGAAGACTTACCATGACTGATTGGGCGAGGACTAAGTGACCTTAGCTCAAGACGAATACAGTGAGGACTGTGTGTCCTATGAGTTGTGACTCAGTCGCCTCAACCAGACGTACAGTTGATGCAGCAACTGGAACAGGTCTACCAAATTCCATTGTCTTCGCTGAGCCAATCTGATTTCAAATTCCTCAACCCTCTCTTACTTTATTCCGCTACTGAAGAATTTGTGATCTGTGCTCTGATGAATTTGAACCGAAGAATTTCATATCACTATCTTTCATTTCCTCAGTTCATTTTCTTCATGTGTGTATGAATGTATGATTGCATGTTCTTCACTCCTATGTATCCTGATTGCACGTTGAAAGTGCAACTATCCCTAGGTGGTTTTGGTAATTCATAACAACATATAGCTCATTGAGCTAATGCTATTCCAAGACAAATATTTTAGGAAAGCTCAATGATTGGCATGGCATGGATGATGAAAGTGGATCCCTCAAAATATTAAGGACAAAGGATTGGCTCAAGCTGAAAAGCTCAAGACTCTACATTTTACATTTTAGTGATCCAAGATCACATTGAGTCTATAGGAAAAGACAATACTATCAAGGAGGGATGAGGTGTTGCTTAATGAGCCTCTTGCTTCATGTGCTTAGTGATATGCTCCAAAACCCTCCACTACTTTCTCACATCCACATATGACCTAAACCTAAAGTCAAACTCGGCCCCACCGATTCTTTCTATCCGGCGCCACCGAGTTCGGATGTCATAGCCATCGCCACAAACCCTAGGCAAATCGGTCTCACTGATAGGGATCTCGGTCTCACCGAGATGGGATTGTAATCTCTGTTTCCTTCGTAACGCTTCGGTCTAACCAAGTGAGCGATCGGTCCCACTAAGATTGCAATGTAAACTCTCTGCTTCCTTTCGTAACTTTTCGGTCTCACCGAAAGAGCGAATCGGTCCCACCGAAGTTTACGACTAACTCTCTCGGTTAGCTAATTACCAAAATCGGTCTCACCGAGTTTGTGTAATCGGTCTCACCGAGATTACATTATGCCCTAACCCTAACCATATTGGTCCTACCGAGATGCATGTCAGTCCCACCGAAAACCCTAACGGTCACTAGGTTTACTAAATCGGTTCGACCGAGTTTGTTGATTCGGTCCCACCGAGTTTGGTAAATTGTGTGTAACGGTTAGATTTTGTGTGGAGGCTATATATACCCCTCCACCTCCTCTTCATTCGTGGAGAGAGCCATCAGAACAAACCTACACTTCCAACTTACCAGTTCTGAGAGAGAACCACCTACTCATGTGTTGAGGCCAAGATATTCCATTCCAACTACATAAATCTTGATCTCTAGCCTTCCCCAAGTTGCTTTCCACTCAAATATTCTTTCCACCAAATCCAAATCCTGTGAGAGAGAGAGTTGAGTGTTGGGGAGACTATCATTTGAAGCACAAGAGCAAGGAGTTCATCATCAACACACCATTTGTTACTTCTTGGAGAGTGGTGTCTCCTAGATTGGCTAGGTGTCACTTGGGAGCCTCCGACAAGATTGTGGAGTTGAACCAAGGAGTTTGTAAGGGCAAGGAGATCGCCTACTTCGTGAAGATCTACCGCTAGTGAGGCAAGTCCTTCGTGGGCGACGACCATGGTGGGATAGACAAGGTTGCTTCTTCATGGACCCTTCGTGGGTGGAGCCCTCCGTGGACTCGCGCAACCGTTACCCTACGTGGGTTGAAGTCTCCATCAACGTGGATGTACGATAGCAACACCTATCGGAACCACAACAAAAACAGCCGTGTCTCCAATTGCATTTGAATCCTCCAAACCCTTCCCTTTACATTCTTGCAAGTTGCATGCTTTAATTTCCGCTGCCAATATACTCTTTGCATGCTTGCTTGAATTGTGTGAAGATTGCTTGACTTATTCAAAGATAGCTAAAATCCGCCATAGTCTAAAATTGGGAAAAGGTTAAGTTTTTTGTTGGTCAAGTAGTCTAATCACCCCCCCTCTAGACATACTTCAAGGTCCTACAAGTGGTATCAGAGCTTTGGTCTCCATTTGCTTTGATTTCCATAGCTTTTGGTGGTGATAGCCTTGGTTTCACAACCTAGGAGAGTATGGCGTCTAGCGAGGGAAATTATCACCGTAGAGGTCCTTACTTTGATGGCACTAATTTTGCTAGTTGGAAGCATAAGATGAAAATGCATATTCTCGGACATAATCCCGCCGTTTGGGCTATTGTGTGTATTGATTTGCAAGGTGAATTCTTTGATGGGAGAGAACCGAACCGTGAAGCTAGCGCGGAAGAGTTGAAGATGCTGCAATACAACGCTCAAGCTTGTGATATCCTCTTCAATGGCTTGTGCCCCAAAGAGTTCAACAAAATCAGCCGTCTTGAGAATGCAAAGGAAATTTGGGATGCTTTGATTGATATGCACGAAGGTACCGACTCCGTCAAGGAATCCAAGTTGGATGTGCTCCAAAGTCAGCTTGACAAGTTCAAAATGAAGAATGGTGAAGGTGTCGCTGAAATGTACTCTAGGCTTGCTCTTATCACAAATGAGATTGCGGGCTTAGGAAGTGAAGAGATGACCGATGATTCATCATCAAGAAGATCCTAAGAGCATTGGATGGAAAATATGATACTGTGCACATTGATCCAAATGATGCCAAATTACAAAGATCTCAAGTTAACGGAAGTCATTGGAAGAATTGTTGCTCATGAGATGTCACTTCAGGATAAGGAGGAACTTCACAACAAGTCAAGTGGTGCTTACAAAGCCTCATGTGAAGCCCCCACATCATCAAGTGAGAAACAAACCTTCAATGAAGAATTGAGCTTAATGGTGAAGAACTTCAACAAATTCTACAAGAGTAGAAGCAAAGAAAGAAGCTCTAAGTCAAGGTCCTACAATGACAAAAGATCTTCTAGTCAAGAGCGCAATTGCTACAATTGTGGGAAACCCGGACACTATTCCAATGAGTGTACGTCACCCTACAAAAGAAGAGAAGATTCTCCCAAGAGAAGAAGTAGAAGAGAAGAATCACCACCAAGAGAGAGAAGGAGTAGAGATGATCGCTATGAATGAAGACCCTCACGGAGAAGCAAGGATTCGGAAAGGAAGGACAAGTCATCAAAGAGCTACACAAAACGAATACATCAAGCTCATGTTGGTGAATGGGTATCCGGCTCCGACTCCGACAATCACTCCGAGAGAAGCTATCACTCCGACTCCGAATACACTCAAAATTAAGGTGTTGCCGGTCTAGCACTTGTGTCAACCAACTCCTACGACATATTTGAATCACCAAATGAAGGAATTGGTAGATGCTTCATGGCCAAAGGTCCTAAGGTAACACACCCCGAGTATGTTGATTTTAATAGTGATGAAGATGACTTGCTAGGTGATGACGATTTACTTGTTGACAACTCTAGTGATGAATACTATGATGAAACGTCAATTAATCATGCCAATCAAGACGAAGCGAATGACAATGATAAGGAGAAGATTGAGCGTCTAACTAAAGAACTAAACACTCTTAAGTTAGCTCATGAAACTATCTTCGAAAATCATCGAGAACTTTTAAGGGCTCATGAGAAGTTACGCTTTGAAAAGCTCAATCTTGAGCAAGAGCATGAGTTCTTAAAGGCAATCAATGATGATCTCCGTAAGAAAAGTTCTTCTTACATTGCCAAGCGTTTACTCTTATCTACTTACATGCCTCATGTCAAGTCTAGTAACCAGAACAAGAAAGACTCTTCCACTAGTAGTAACAATAATAATGCTAAATCCAATATTGTTGCTTCTAGTAGTTCTCTTGATTTCACTAATGATCCTCTTAGCCAAGTTACACTTGAGCAAGAAAACAACTTATTGAAGGGAATTATAGAGAAAGGTGTATACAAGAGCCTTGCCGGGAGTAAGCAATTCGAGGAAATTGTACACAAGCAAGGAAGACACCGGAAGAATCAAGGTGTTGGTTTTGAACGGAAGTTCAATGCCAATGGAGTTGAGTGGGAAAAAGATCAATACCCCAAGACGAAGTTTGTTCCTCAACAAGAGAAGTATGATCCTACTTCCTTCAAGGGAACACAAGCACAAGATGATCTTCCACCACAAGACCACAAGAACAAAGGCAAGGACAAGCTTCAAGAGGAGATTGATGCATTTGAAGAAGCTCCTAAGGCCTTAGTCAAGTGGGTTCCCAAGACTACGTCAAGTTCTACTTCATCAAGTACAACTACTACACCAAGGATTCCCATCAAGATGATGTGGATCCTGAAGAAGAAGAACTAGAGAGTTCTTGAGGGTGACTCCGCCAACATTTTTCACTCATATCATTATGGTAAGGACAAGTGCAATCAACTTCCAAATCTTGCACTAGTTCAAGGAGTCACAAAACCTCATGTTGGTAAGGCAAGGGACAAGGTAACCTAATGTTTTCATGGACATCATTTTGTGTGTGCATCACTCTATGTCTATGGATATTCTTGTTTGTTCCTTGTGAGACTAACCCATGTAGGTATTGAAAGTGCAACTCACTCCAAAGGATTGCTCCAAAAGATCTACATCAACTTTGAGCATCCACATCTTCAACACCTACATGAAGTCATCATCGACAAAACCCAAGGTTAGTTCACCCCTCTAAGGGGGATCTCACATCTAGGGGGAGCTTAACTCTAAGAATTGAGTGAAAGCAACTCTAATGATGTGAACACATAAATGCTTTATGTAAAAGTGGTAACCCCACTTGAGCGTAAACGATGAGTATGACCTATGATCAAATGTTCTCATTTGACTCCTAAGTCAATATACTCATATATAGATGACCTAGTCATCGCCAATTGTTTGATAGATGCTAGAATTGGTTGTGCATGCTTTGTCACATATTTCATTTGTCATTTTATTCTGTGAGCATGTTGGTTGCATACTTTACTCATTCGAGGACATCCACTTGTTGTTTTGATTGATTGGCTTCCTTTTCTTTGGCCAAGTGGATGGACAAGAATGCCTAAGAACCTTCTCTAGCTATCTATGTTTTTCTCGTCTCAAACTCTATTCATGCTACATCACAAAATTTGATCAAGTCAGATTCGAACCACTCTGTGTGAGGAGCACTCGGAGTCCCAGATTCGTCATAGACTTAAACTTCCAAAACTTCTTTGTGATTTTCGGTCTGACCGATTCCTCCATTTCGGTCATACCGAGATTACTGAGTTGATCTAGGTTTTCCTCTCGGTGTAACCGATTTGTACTTTTCGGTCACACCGAGTTGTCAGAATCATATCAGTTATGCATCTCGGTGCCACCGAGTTGTACCACTCGGTCACACCGATGTTGTCGGGCTATATATTCACACGGGCAAATTTTGGAAAACTTTCTTCAAACTTCTCGCCAGCAAGATAGCTCGCTCCGCCTACTTGGTCTCACGGATCGTCGACTTCGCCGCCATTTGTCGGCGTTCTTGGAACGGGGTCCCAGACTTGCTTGCACTGCGGCTGCGCGGGCGTGGCTCGAGGGGGCCCATCACGACCCATCTTCATCAACACAAGCTCAAGACCCTCGCGAGGGGCAAGCCTGCTGGGCGGACGACAGGAGCTTCCTCAGCGCGCCTCATCAGCCTGGCTCGCGAGGAGGCGGAGAGATAAAGGCGGGTACCTCACGAGGTGCCCATGACGCAAGCCATGACGACTAAGGGCGCGGTGGGCTCCAGCCAGCAGCAGTGTCCTCCTTTCCTCTTTGGTGCAAAGGAGCAAGCGAGGGCGAGAGCATCAAGCAAAGGCGTCCGCTTCGTGCAACAAGACCAAGACCAGCCCAACGGCAGGAAGGAAGTCATTGTGGAGCCCAAGCCAAGGCCACCACCGAGCCTTTGACAAAGCGAGGACCAACTTTAGTCAGGATAATTGTACCAGATGTTCCCCTTCAAAATGGCCAATTGTTGGCGCCCTTCCCGCTAAACATTTGGGAAGAGGCCCAGGGCCTCTGCCTATATAAGTAGAGTTAGCCACCATAGTAGGGGGAGATGGAGCATCTGATCAGTAGCTGGATGCACCTTGGGAGAGAGAGAGAGAGAGAGAGAGAGAGAGAGAGAGAGAGAGAGAGAGAGAGAGAGAGAGAGAGAGAGAGAGAGAGAGCGACTGAACTCCTCCAAGCAGTTCATCGCCCCGGCCAAGAGCAGACCCTCGCGAGGCTGTTCTTCCTTGTATTGTTCATCACCATCAGCCCAAGAGGCAATCCACCACACCACAAACTAGAGTAGGGTATTACACCACAACGGTGGTCCGAACTAGTATAAACCTTGTGTCTCTTGTGTTGTTCCTTTCGTAGTTTAGATCTTAGCGAGGCGGCGGGGTGCAGGTAGGTAGAGGGCGAGATCTCCGCGCGCACCCCAGTGTTCGAACCTCAAGGGTATGCCGGAACCCGAAATCCGACATTTGCGCGCCAGGTAGGGGTGCGCCGGAGTTCCCCTTCCGCCACCGCCGCGACCCACCTCGCGATGAGCAGCGCGACGCCCGCTCCGCCGCTGGCCACAACATGGGGCCGGGGCTCGAGCCTCGCCCCGCCTTGCAACGGTGCGGTGGCGGACAAGTTCAAGCCGACGACGCCGCGCGCTACAACGGCGCGACCGATCCGATGGTCTTCCTATTTGGCGTCACGAGGAGGCCGCCTCTAAGCTGGGGTGACGACAGGTCATGGCCAACGGCTTCCCATGGCCCTCACGGGGCTCGCTGCGTGGCTGCTCCACCTTCCGGCGGCCTCCGTGGCCTCTTGGGAAGAGCTCATGCCTCTTCCTCACCCACCACGCCGCTGCCTGGCGCCCCGTCGTCGCGCCCTCTGGCGGCTCATGGCGCCGCCTCAAGTCACCACGCTGCCGTTAAATCCGCCGGGTAGGTGCCGTCTCCACGCTGCAGGAGCCCCCAGACCGGTCGGCGCCCAAGGCCGATCGACCTTCAGCTCTGAGGACCACCCCTCCAACTCGGCCTGCTCGGTTGCGCTCCCCATGTCAGTGCACCCCACCATCTCGCCAGTGGCCGTCACCAGACTCTCATCGACGACGGCGCTGGCCTCAACGTGCTCTCGTTGAGGCCTTCAACCTCCTCTCAGATACCCGGGAGCGGCTGCAGCCCAGCCGTCCTTTCTCGGGCGTCGGGGGCGGGTCATCCAGCTCCTTGGGACAGATCCAGCTCCCGGTAACTTTCGACACCTACGACAAATTCCGCACGGAGCTGGTCGACTTCGACATCGCCCCCATCGGCCTCCCCTACAACGCCATCCTCGGCTACCCAGCATTGGCCCAGTTCATGGCCGCGACTCACCCGGCGTACAACCTCATGAAGATGCCCGGGAGCAACGGTGTCCTCACTGTGCCCGGGGACACCGGAGATGCGCTGCGAGTGCTCAAGCTCGCCTTCAAGACGGCGGCGCCAGTGCAGCCTGCCGACGCGGGGACCCCTGAGCCCAAGGGGGCTGCACCAACCAAGAAGAAACGGTTGTTCACCCAAGACAAGGCAGAGACCAAGCAAATACCCGTCGACGAGGACGGGTCCACTGACGCCATTTTCACCATAGTCGCCAACCTCGAGCCCGAGCAGGAGGAGGCCCTGGTCAAGTTCCTGCGTGCAAACAAGAAGGTATTTGTCAGGACCCCGATCCTAAGTCACATCGACCCAGCTGGTAACACATCATATCACTTTGCGGCCTCACGCACGGTATTCCCACGGGTGTCGCCTTACCATGGCCCGGGACCGTTTGCGTCTTTTGGCTCACGATATGATAGTGTCGCTAGCATCCATATGACAAAGAACCCGGCCGACATGGCTAGTCGTGAACCCAAAGCGGCGCTAACCCATGGGGACAGCATACATGAATCACATCGAGCATGTCGGTCATCAACGATGTATTCGGCTGTAGCACTGGCTAACAGGACTCCGTATCCCGGCTGTAGCAGAGCTAGGCAGGACTCAATAACACCGCGTGACATTTCAAGGGATGATATAGGAACGAAGTGAAACACATGCCGCCATCAAGTGTCCAAGCAGTAGAGTGTGGGCTAGCAGGACTCGTGAACCGGGCAGAAGCGGACTACTATCGCCGGAGGCACGAGACTACATTTCCCATATGAGAGGCTGCCAAGGATAACAACTAGTTTGTCGGATCCCACACATACCAAGCATTTCAAACATGCACACATTATGCTCAATATGCGTAGATACAACATGGCATCACAACATAACTCTACGACTCAAATATTATTCATTAGGCTCAAGAGCGAGATATTACAAACATGGGTCTCATGACCCAACACTCGTGAGCATACAAGTCAAAGCACAAGCGAAGCTAACATGTCCGAGTACGCATAACTATAAATGAAAAAGGCCGAGAAGCCCGACTATCTACCAGATCCGCCGAGGCACAAGATCGTAGCTGAGGTAACAAGCTAAACGTCAAGTCCAAGCGAACTACTAGCGAGACCGACGCCTCTCGCAAAACATAAAATAAGCAAACGTGAGTACAATTGTACTCAGCAAGACTTACATCGTAACTAACTACATATGCATCATTATCAAAAGGGGTGGTGGAGTTTGACCGCAGCAAGCCAGCTTTGACTCGGTGGCTATCCTGAACTACGATCGCAAGTAACTCTTTTGAGGTGGCACACGAGTCCACATATTCACCATATCAATACACCACTATGGACCCGCCCCGCCTCCCCACGAGAACGCCATCCATAGCACTCACGCTTATCTTGCGCATTTTAGAGTATCCACTTTCACTTGTCTATGAACCGATATAGGCAACCAGAAGTCCTTCTCCGTGGACACGGCTATTCAATAGATCATATTAAACCCTGCAGGGTGTACTTCTTCACACACGCTCACCACTTACCGCCGTTTACGACATGTACTGCAACCTTCAAGCGGAAGCCCAACGTGGGTGTCGGCCACGGCCTACCTAAACACTCAAGTCCCTAGTCCAGTTTATCGCCTATTCGGTTCCATCCGCAGGAGTCCGCCGAGGTTTCCCATACAGCCCGAACGATGTGTGTGGTTCCCGAGATACCAAACGGGCACTCGGTACATCGGGCCACGGTGCCTACCGCAACACAACCCACCCCTAAGGTCAGCGCTATGCATGCCCCCAAGATGCTACAAACACCGTAAACTACTTGCAACTCCCTTGACCGAGGACAAGGGTGGTTAAGAAGCCGAGAGGGTCAATTAAGGATCCCAATGCGTGGTAGTAACTGTTTCATGGATCACAAACACGTAACTCAGTTCCTCGAGGACGGCTGCAATGAGACAACCCACCATGTACTCCTACATGGCCTCTCACCGCTACCTTTACCAAATCGTGTTCACACACTTAGCTCACACACAATAGGACATGTTCATAACAATTCCAATTCATTCCCGATGAATCAGACCCGACTCAACTCTAAGCAGTAGCAGTGCATGACAAACAAGCATAAATGAGTAGGCACAACATGGGCTCAAACAACTCCTACTCATGCTAGTGGGTTTCATCTAATTATGTGGAATGACAGTCATGCAAAGGATCAAGGGTTCAGCTACCGCAGCAAGTAACATTGAATCGTTGTTGTCCTAATGCAATAAAATAGAGCAGGAGCGAGAGAGTGGGATTATATCGAATGAACAAGGGGTTTTGCTTGCGGCACTTCAAGATAATAGTTCTTCATCGGTGTCATCGAATAATCATCGCTTCAGACATCGCTCACCGGGAGGGACAAACACCGCAAACAAGAAGAGAACACAATCAATGCAATGCACATATATGATGCATGATCATGTTAAGGTACTGAATTCACCTAATGCAATAATAATCCAAGTTAGTTGGAGTGGAATTCAAACAAGGTTGAATTCCAACTCAAAATGCTATTTCATAAGTTACCCTAATCATGATTCATCCTATTCAGTGATGTTAACTTGTTCAAACATGCATGATCATGGCATAAACAGATTCTTCATATTTTTCTGATCATTTTTCATATATAAATTATTTCCATCCGAGTTACGGTTGAATTTATATGATTTTTAGAAGTTTAGGACATTTTCTGAAATTTACTGAATTAAATTAAATCTAGAAAATATATATTGCGTCAGACTGACGTCAGTGTGACGTCAGCGGTCAACGGGGCGCGGTCCAGGTCAACCCTGACGTGTGGGGGCCACACGTCAGTGACTAACTAAACTAATCTAGTTAGTTAGCACTGACCCGGGTTAGTTAAGTTAGTTTAAACCTAACTAGAGTGGTTAGCCGGGCGGGGCCCGCATGTCAGTGACCCGGGGTGGTCAAACCCCCGGTCAAAAAGGTCATCGCCACCGGCGGCTTGACGCCGGCGACGTCGAACGCGGCGGAGCAAGTGCAAAAGGCCATTCCGGCCACCAAAAGGGGCGGGGAGGGTATCTACAGAGAGCTGGGGATGCGCTGAGATTCTTGGTGAGGTGGTTGGAGCTCGGGGCGGCCGGGATCGACGCCGGCGGCGAACTTGGCGGCCGCCGGAGCTCGGGCACGCTCGGGGTTGGCGCTAGGGGGCACCGCAGGCCGAAGGGTGGTTGCACGGATTCCTACGGCACGGTGAAGACGACGGCGTGCTCGAACCGAGCCATCGTGGGCTGTGGCCACGCCGGCGACGCGCGCAAGGATGGCGGCGAGTTTCGGTCACGGGGAAGTGGTAGCTAGAGGGGAGAGTGAGCCGAGAAGAGGGGGATCGACCGGGAGCTCACCGTGGTTGCGAGGAGGCCGCCGGTGAGCTCGGGTGGGCACCGAGCCGGCTAATTTGGACGGCGACGACCAGTGGTCCGGAGGGGAAATGGTGGGGGCGGCGCCGGGGTGCTCCGGCCGGGGCTTGGTGAGGAGGGAGGAGAGGGCTAGGCGGAGGCCATGGACATGTCGGCGAGGCGAGGGAGGGCGGTGGCCACGGGTTCGGCGAACGACGGCGACGAGCTTCGCTCGGTCCAAGCGAGAGGAAGGGAGCAGAGGAGAGGGGGCGTTTGAGGGAGAGAGAGAGAGGCCCTGGGGTCGGGAGGCGCGTGGCAGCGCAAGGGGGGTCGGGAGGCAGGCAGGCAGGGTGGAGGTGGTGGGCGCGCGCGGCGGCTGCGGCGCCGACACGCCCGCCATCGGGCAGAGGTTAGAGACGACCGCCCAGCCGGTGGGCTGGGGGCCCAATGGGAGGGGCTGGGCTGTGGGCTGCAGGTGAGCAGTGTAACGCCTGTGAGCCTCTGTTCTTTCCTTAATTGTTTTCTGTTTTCTATATTCGACATTTGTTTTGATTTATTTAAAATACCAAACTAATTTATTTAATTATGCCAATTTTTGCAGGAGCTTACTATATTATTCCGAGTTCCCCAACAAAAGGGCACAATTTTGGACAATATTATATATATATAATAATATATATCCAAGGCAAATATTTAATGTATTAATTCCAAATGCCCAAAATAAATACTTATGGGATCCTAAAATATTGGTTAGGTTGTTATCTCTGCCCAATATTTTCAGAGGGCCACATGAGCATTTTCTTGGACCTTTTGGAGCGATTTTTATTTAGGTCATTTCCAAAATGATTCTGAGGGTTTCACAAATCCCCATTTCAATTTTCATGGAAATTAACATGATGACATGAATGCCCTAATGCAACTAATGTCAAGCAATTCCAGGGCTGTGACAACTCACCCCCACTAAACAAGAATCTCGCCCCGAGATTCAAGACGTGAGGTAAGAGGAAAGGGAGGTCACAAACTATTACGATCTCCATGATCCAATTGCTTCTTCGAAGATGTTGGTTCACTCCATCTTCTTGGTCTTGAGGTCTTCGAGATCTTCACCCGACACGACAACAGAAAGAAGGGGAAGCCCTACATGATTCGACCTTCACGAAGATCAAGCAAATATGATCGACATTACGGACTGAGACGGTGACACATCTCGAGTTGAGACACCAAATGCATCGAGAGGGATGGAAGAACAATAACGAGGTTTGATTAGTGGCAACAATTCCACGCTTTAGGAAGATGGTGGATGGTATCATGGTGGCGAGGAAACATTTATCATGATCCCGTAACGGGACACCTCGAGAAAGGTGGCGTAAGAACTAATCCCTTAAGTGGCAAAAAGAATTACTTTTGATCCGTAGATCATTGGAACTTTTTATACCAGCCAAAGGCAATCACAACGATCGTTTGACGGAGTGCAAAGGAGTGGTATACCCGGACTAGAATGGATGATGTGGACTATCTTGTTGAAGACAACGCAACGGATGATTTGCTTATCATCGAAGGTGGGGGGGGGGGAACCCATGGTAAGTCCACTTTTGAGGATGATCTTGAACAGAAATTACTAAGAAGGCAGCCCATAGTGAAATGGCACAAGGACGGTGCAAGCTGGGAACGAAATGCAACTGTTCGAATGTTCCAACCATCATATCTGCCTGAGATTCAGATCTGGTTGGTGTTAGGATATTTCAGACTCATTATGTCTGAAAATGAAGGGTTGCAACACAATTTGACGCGATGGCGCTATGAGATTCTCGGATATGAACTACGATAGCAAGCTCCAAAACATGAGCTGGTTTTGCTACAAACATGTGGACACGTTGTCCTAGACAAGCATGACCACATGGTAGTCTTATAATAAACACTACCGAAGTTCAGGTTGGGAACCATCATCGAGGATAACGAAGTCCTATCATAAGTCATGACTAGTTATTATGGAGGAACTCCTTCTCCTTGAACAATTCAATCAGTGGCTTAGTGTGCTATGGAATCCATATGGAATGAAGATGATCAGTCTATCAGACCATAGAATACTTCGCACGTGCATGACTGACTTGGGATGATTCCAAAGGAACAAAACAAACCTTTCTCAAATTCATGGCGGCAACTTACCCCTAAGGCACATGAATTAGAGGAAGTCACTACTTTCATCCAAACATATGCTTCATGAACGAAACATGAAGAATTGCTTACACAAGTTTCCAACACTAGGTTGATGCTCAACATGACTCATGGGGGAGACAAAATGCTACTGATGGGCTCAACAGCAACTCATCGGAATTTCCATATCACTGGACTTCCACCATCATGTGAACACGGTGATAGCATTGGTCAGACCAAGGATGTAATGGGTATGCTCGAGGGAGTAACCACGAGTAAGACAACATTACGAATATCGTTGGTTCTGATTTGACTTGACAATGGCCCATACTCAACTCAAAGAATTGGTAGGACGATAGGTCCAACAACTGATCACAGGGACCAATCGATGAAGATATCATCTTTCTTCAACACACACTACACAAGAATATCCCTTGGATCGATCTAGGTTAGGCAAGCTTTTATCTTCCAACTCTCCAAGTTATTGTCTAGCTTAACCAACTAGCTCAGGATATCCAACACAGATTCTTGGAGAAGGGGTGGTTCACAAGAAACCAACTTGATCACGAGCCCAACATAACAGTCAGGGAACAACCCGGTAACACTTCCAAGAAGATATTTGGAAAGTCACGAACCACCGATATGCTGCTAAGCTCGAGAACCATCTTGCTTTTGAGGGCAAGACGATATGATCAAATGAGTGAGGACTTGACAAGATCCTAATTCATCAATCGAAGTGTGCACCAGAAATAAGGACTAGGTAGCACGATCAATCTTAGGATGATGGTTTAATAACCAACACGCTAAGAATGAGAATATTGTCCATTCACTACCAAGCAACAAGTTGCTCGGGGTAGTGATTTCACACATCACAATTCACTTGTCGGCTTTCCGGTTGCATCAACACGGAACCGAGAAATGAACGATGATGATGAGAAGTATCACTGCATCAAGAATTCATAAAGAAGGTGCAATTCTCATGAAGTTCCTGACATAAAGATGGTAACACTCCAGGTGGAACAGAATCAAAAGCTGAATTGGCATTTTGATCTGCGGGATACAACTACTTTGACCCAATCCTAGAAATGGATGAGGTACTGGAGTTTGTTTCTCCTAGTCATTCCGAAATAGAATGGCTTGACGGACCACAAGGATAAAATGCATCGATGAACACAAATGCACACATACCCTTGGCTATCAATTGATAAATGAAGGTCAGAAGGCATCTAAGAGAACAACTCAAAGGAACATATAATTTTCTGAGTTGTGGATGCACAGATTAGTATGTCGAGCATGCTCAACATTTCTTCCGGATAACCCATGCAGAAAGGCAGAGTTGGCAGATTCACAATTATGAATGGAGAACTCCTCAAGAGCACTCTTATTGTGATGTTTTGGCTCAAAAGAACTTCTGCCATAATTAGTTCATGGTATTTGGAAGAAGGAAATACCACGGACCTTGAGGACTATCGCAAGGTTACTAATATCCTAAGGCACTAGCAAATACTAACCACATGAGGTAGGATGAATCTCGGGTTCAGCAACCCAGAAGTAGAATGCTTACTACTAAATAGCATCACGGGATGCTTTCGAAAATGATGGCCAGAATCATCACACTGGGGATACAAAAGCATAGCTAAATTGCTAGGTGACTTCCTAAACACCTAAGGTCATAATAGTAGTTCCAATATATATATGTCGAGGCAACAAAGTACCTCAACTTACCGATTAGTGTGCTTATTCTTTCCAAAAGGTCATCGGGAACGGAAGGAAAGAATTTGCAAATGCATCGACTATTTAGAGACAGGATGACTTGACAGATAACGGCTGTAAATGCTCAAAATGATTTGAGACATCCTGCGAAAATGGTGGCATAACCACTCAACAACATCATAACAAGATTCCGAGATCAACAGCTATCATACGTAAATAGTAGGAACTGAACCGGGATTAAAACCAACAATCTTAAAGGTCTATGGATTAGTAACACGTCATCCGATAGATAGATGAGAAGCCTAGTTCTTTAACCCGTGAGAAGAGAAGAGGATGACTCAGATCGAAGGCCATGAGGTATAAGGAGTAAAAAGAGCCTTACGCTCCTTCCACAATCAATTCCCTTACATAACTAAAGCATTTCTAGACACAACTTCACCAGTTTGGCTTGGTAATCCTACAGCAACAAAGCTCGATACCAACGCTGTCAGACCCCGATCCTAAGTCACATCGATCCAGCATGTAACACATCATATCACTTTGCGGCCTCACGCACGGTATTCCCACGGTGTCGCCTTACCATGGCCCGGACCGCTTATGCGTCTTTTGGCTCACGATATGATAGTGTCGCTAGCATCCATATGACAAAGAACCCGGCCGACATGGCTAGTCGTGAACCCAAAGCGGCGCTAACCCATGGGGACAGCATACATGAATCACATCGAGCATGTCGGTCATCAACGATGTATTCGGCTGTAGCACTGGCTAACAGGACTCCGTATCCCGGCTGTAGCAGCTAGGCAGGACTCGAATAACACCGCGTGACATTTCAAGGGATGTATATAGGAACGAAGTGAAACACATGCCGCCAGATCAAGTGTCCAAGCAGAGTCTGTGGGCTAGCAGGACTCCGTGAACCGGGCTGTAGCGGACTACTATCGCCGGAGGCACGAGACTACATTTCCCCATATGAGAGGCTGCCAAGGATAAACAACTAGTTTGTCGGATCCCACACATACCAAGCATTTCAAACATACACACATTATGCTCAATATGCGTAGATACAACATGGCATCACAACATAACTCTACGACTCAAATATTATTCATTAGGCTCAAGAGCGAGATATTACAAACATGGGTCTCATGACCCAACACTCGAGCATACAAGTCAAAGCACAAGCGAAGCTAACATGTCCGAGTACGCATAACTATAAATGAAAAAGGCTGAGAAGCCCGACTATCTACCAGATCCCGCCGAGGCACAAGATCGTAGCTGAGGTAACAAGCTAAACGTCAAGTCCAAGCGGAACTACTAGCGAGACCGACGCCTCTCGCAAAACATAAAATAAGCAAACGTGAGTACAATTGTACTCAGCAAGACTTACATCGAACTAACTACATATGCATCATTATCAAAAGGGGTGGTGGAGTTTGACCGCAGCAAGCCAGCTTTGACTCGTGGCTATCCTGAACTACGATCGCAAGTAACTCTTTTGAGGTGGCGCACACGAGTCCACATATTCACCATATCAATACACCACTATGGACCCGCTCCCGCCTCCCTACGAGAACGCCATCCATAGCACTCACGCTTATCTTGCGATTTTAGAGTATCCACTTTCACTTGTCTATGAACTGATATAGGCAACCCGAAGTCCTTCTCCGTGGACACGGCTATTCAATAGATCATATTAAACCCCGCAGGGTGTACTTCTTCACACACGCTCACCACTTACCGCCGTTTACACGACATGTACTCGGCAACCTTCAAGCGGAAGCCCAACGTGGGTGTCGGCCACGCCTACCTAAACACTCAAGTCCCTAGTCCAGGTTTATCGCCTATTCGGTTCCATCCGCAGGAGTCCGCCGAGGTTTCCCATACAGCCCCGAACGATGTGTGCAGGGTTCCCGAGATACCAAACGGGCACTCGGTACACGGGCCACGGTGCCTACCGCAACACAACCCACCCCTAAGGTCAGCGCTATGCGCGGCCCCAAAGATGCTACAAACACCGTAAACTACTTGCAACTCCCTGACCGAGGACAAGGGTGGTTAAGAAGCCGAGAGGGTCAATTAAGGATCCCAATGCGTGGTAGTAACTGTTTCATGGATCACAAACACAGTAACTCAGTTCTCGAGGACGGCTGCAATGAGACAACCCACCATGTACTCCTACATGGCCTCTCACCGCTACCTTTACCAAATCGTGTTCACACACTTAGCTCACACACAATAGGACATGTTCATAACAATTCCAATTCATTCCCGATGAATCAGACCCGACTCAACTCTAAGCAAGAGCAGGCATGACAAACAAGCATAAATGAGTAGGCACAACATGGGCTCAAACAACTCCTACTCATGCTAGTGGGTTTCATCTAATTATCGTGGAATGACAGTCATGCAAAGGATCAAGGGTTCAGCTACCGCAGCAAGTAACACATTGAATCGTTGTTGTCCTAATGCAATAAAATAGAGCAGGAGCGAGAGAGTGGGATTATATCGAATGAACAAGGGGTTTTGCTTGCTCGGCACTTCAAGATAATAGTTCTTCATCGGTGTCATCGAATAATCATCGCTTCGGTACATCGCTCACCGGAGGGAACAACACCGCAAACAAGAGAGAAGCACAATCAATGCAATGCACATATATGATGCATGATCATGTTAAGGTACTGAATTCACCTAATGCAATAATAATCCAAGTTAGTTGGAGTGGAATTCAAACAAGGTTGAATTCCAACTCAAAATGCTATTTCATAAGTTACCCTAATCATGATTCATCCTATTCAGTGATGTTAACTTGTTCAAACATGCATGATCATGGCATAAACAGATTCTTCATATTTTTCTGATCATTTTCATATATAAATTATTTCCATCCGAAAGTTACGGTTGAATTTATATGATTTTTAGAAGTTTAGGACATTTTTCAAATTTACTGAATTAAATTAAATCTAGAAAATATATATTGCGGCGTCACCGACGTCGCAGTGACGTCAGCGTCAACGGGCGCTGTCCAGGTCAACCACGACGTGTGGGGCCACACGTCGGTGACTAACTAAACTAATCTAGTTAGTTAGTACGACCGGGTTAGTTAAGTTAGTTTAAACCTAACTAGAGTGGTTAGTCAGGCGGGCCCCGATGTCGCTGACCGGGTGGTCAAACCCCGGTCAAAGGTCATCGCCACCGGCGGCTTGACGCTTGGCGACGTCGAACGCGGGCGGAGCAAGTGCAAAGGCCATTCCGCCACCAAAAGGGCGGGAGGTATCTACAGAGAGCCGGGATGCGCCGAGATTCTTGGTGAGGTGGTTGGAGCTCGGGCGGCCGGGATCGACGCCGCGGCGAACTGGCGGCGCCCGAGCTCGGGCACGCCGGGTTGGCGCTAGGGGCACCGCGTGAGGCGAAAGGGTGGTTGCTACTGATTCCTACGGCACGGTGAAGACGACGGCGTGCTCGGAACCGAGCCATCGTGGCTGTGGCCACGCCGGCGACGTGCAGTGGCGGCGGCGAGTTTCGGTCACGGGGAAGTGGTAGCTAGAGGGGGAGAATGAGCCGGAGAAGAGGGGGGATCGACTCGGGAGCTCACCGTGGTTGCGAGGAGGCCGTCGGTGAGCTCGGGTGGGCACCGGAGCCGGCTAATTTGGCGACGGCGACCCGGCGGGTCCGGAGGGGAAATGGTGGGGGGGCGGCGCCTCGGGGTGCTCCGGCGTCGGGGCTTGGTGAGGAGGGAGGAGAGGGGCTAGGCGGAGGCCATGGACATGTCGGCGAGGCGAGGGAGGGCCGGTGGCCACGGGTTCGGCGAACGACGGCGACGAGCTTCGCTCGGTCCGGGCGAGAGGAAGGGAGCAGAGGAGAGGGGGGGCGTTTGAGGGAGAGAGTGAGAGGCCCAGGGGGTCGGGGAGGCGCGTGGCAGCGCAAGGGGGGTCGGGGAGGCCAGGCAGGCAGGGTGGAGGTGGCGCGGGCGCGGCGGCGCTGCAGCGACACGCCCCGCCTCTTGGCAGAGGTTAGAGACGACCGCTCAGCCGGTGGGCTGGGCCGGCCCAAATGAGGGCTGGGCCAGGTGGGCTGCAGGTGAGCAGTGTAACGCCTGTGTGAGCCTGTTTTTCCTTAATTGTTTTCTGTTTTCTATATTCTGACATTTGTTTTGATTTATTTAAAATACCAAACTAATTTATTTAATTATGCCAATTTTTGCAGGAGCTTACTATATTATTCCAGAGCTCCCCAACAAAAGGGCACAATTTTGGACAATATTATATATATATAATAATATATATCCAAGGCAAATATTTAATGTATTAATTCCAAATGCCCAAAATAAATACTTATGGGATCCTAAAAATATTGGTTAGGTTGTTATCTCTGCCCAATATTTTCAGAGGGCCACATGAGCATTTTCTTGGACCCTTTTGGAGCGATTTTTATTTAGGTCATTTCCAAAATGATTCTGAGGGTTTCACAAATCCCCATTTCAATTTTCATGGAAATTAACATGATGACATGAATGCCCTAATGCAACTAATGTCAAGCAATTCCAGGGCTGTGACAGTATTCGCCTGGGAGCTTGATCAGTTGGCGGGGATCCCTAGGGGCATAATCGAGCATCACCTCCACGTGTGCCCCAACGTATGCCCCGTAAAGCAGAAAGCGAGGCGGCAGTCCACTAAAAAGCAAGCCTTCATCATCCAGGAGACTCGCAAGCTAGAAGCCGCTGGGGTCATTCGCGAGGTCCGGTATCCGGATTGGTTGGCCAACCCCGTCGTTGTACCAAAGAAGGGTGGGAAGGAGCGCATGTGTGTCGACTTCACCAACCTCAACAAGGCATGCCCGCAAGATCCGTTCCCGCTCCCTCGCATCGACCAGATCATCGATTCCACCGCTGAGTGCAACCTGTTATGCTTCTTGGATGCCTTCTCCGGGTATCACCAGATCAAGATGGTGGTAGAAGACGTGGAAAAGACGGCTTTCATGACCCCGTGTGGGGTGTACTGCTACACGTGCATGCCGTTCGGGCTGCGGAACGCAGGGGCGACCTTCCAGCGGCTGATGCACATCACCTTGGGTCCGCAGCTCGGGAAGAATGTTGAGGCTTACGTCGATGACATTGTGGTGAAGTCTCGGGAGGCCAGAACCCTGATACAAGACCTGGAGGAAACCTTCGCGAGCCTCGACGCAGTGAACCTACGGCTCAACCCAGAGAAGTATGTGTTTGGAGTCCCCTCGGGCAAGCTCTTGGGCTTCCTCGTATCCCATCGAGGCATCGAGGCTAACCCAGAGAAGGTCAAGGCGGTCGAGGACATGAGCCCGCCAAAGACCCTCAGGGAAATGCAGAAGCTCACTGGGCGCGTGAATGCGCTAGGGCGCTTCATCTCCAAGTTGGGGGAACGAGCGCTGCCTTTCTTCCAGCTAATGAAGAAGAAGGGACCCTTTGAATGGACTGAAGAGGCCGACAAGGCATTTCAAGATCTCAAGAGGTACCTAACCAGCCCTCCGGTCATGGTGGCCCCACGCCTCGAGAACCCCCGGTGCTCTACACTCGCCGCCACTCCCTACTACGCCAACAAGAGCCAGGTGGCGGTTAGGGAAGAGCGTCAAACCAAAACCACAGCAGCAGCCCAGGTCAAGGCGAAGCAGGAACAAGGAAGACCCACAGAAACCACTACCTCGGCTGAGAAGGATCAGCCACCGCAGGGGAGCGCACTAGGGACGGAAGGGGTCCCTCCCCCAGACTACCTGCCTCTGGAGGCCCCATCGCGTCAGGAGGAACCAGTCTCCAGAGGGCGCCAGCGGCACTGGGGCTCCAAACCTCGTTGAGCACCCAGTGTACTTCGTCAGCACGGTGTTGCGGGACGCAAGGGCGCGGTACCCCATGCCTCAAAAACTCCTCCTCGCGCTATTGGTGGCCTCGCGCAAGCTGCGGCACTATTTTCAGGGCCACCCCATCAAGGTCGTCTCAAGATACCCCTTGGAAAGGGTGCTCAGGAGCCCTAACTCAGCGGAAGGGTCATCGAGTGGAACATTGAACTGCAAGCGTTTCAGCTCGAAGTTCAAACGACCACCAGAGTCATCAATAATGATTAGCGGATTTCGTGGCAGAATGGACGGAGGCACGGGCCTCAAGGCCGACGAGGATCGGTCCCTCTTCCCAGGAAGCGAAGCGCCAGAAGGCTGGGTCATGTACTTCGATGGAGCGTTCTCTAGACATGGCGCTGGGGCTGGGGCGGTGCTCATATCTCCCACTCAGGACAAGCTCTACTACGCTGTGCAGCTCTATTTCCAGCAAGGTGGAAAGGTCTCCAACAACATAGCAGAGTATGAAGGTCTAATAGCAGGCTTGAAGGCCGCAGCTGCCCTAGGGGTGAAGCGCCTTACCATCAAGGGCGATTCGTAGCTCCTCGTCAATTTCTCCAACAAGGTGTACGAGCCAAAAGATGAGCACATGGAAGCCTACCTTGCGGAGGTCCGCAGGATGGAGAAGCAGTTACGGGGGTTGAGTTGCAGCATGTGCCTGCGGCACCAATCGAGGCCGACGACATCGCTAAATGGGCATCAGTGCAGTTACCTCAGAGCTGGCGTGTTTGAGGAGCGGCTCTTCAAGCCTCGGCCATGCCAAGACTATCAAACACGGGCGCAGCCTCGGGAGGAGCTTCCCAGCCACCGCCTCAGAGCCCGGTCTGTGGCCCGGCCTCGAGAGGCCGCCTCCCGGACGATGGAGCCTCGTGAGGGTGCGGGATCACAGAGCTCGGAGCTACTTAACGCAAGGGACCCTGCCGGAGAAGGAGAAGGAAGCAGAGCGTGTGGCGTGGTAAGCCACCGCGTACTGCATCAGAGATGGAGAGCTCTATCGGAAGCGACCGAATGATGTGTCACTACGCTGCATCTCCAGGGAGCAAGGGAAAGAACTGCTGGCGGATATACATGGTGGAGACTGTGGGCATCACTCGTCTTCACGAACCCTCGTGGGCAAGGCATTCGGAGCGGTTTCTATTGGCCTACTGCACTCAACGACGCTGTCGAACTAGTGAAGGCTTGCGAAGCCTGCCAATTCCATGCCAAGCAGATCCATCAGCCAGCAGGAGGTCTGCAAACTATACCCTCTCGTGGCCATTCACGGTCCGGGGCTGGATATCCGGCCCGCTTCCTCGAGCGCCAGGGGCTATCGCTACCTCTACGCCGCCGTGGACAAGTTCACCAAGTGGGCTGAAGTGGAAGCCGTCGAACCATCCCCGCAGGTTCTCGCGGTCAAGTTAAATCAAGGGCATCGTGAGCGATTCGGGTGCCGAACCGCATCATCACCGACAACGGTTCGCAGTTCACCAAGAACCTCTTCAAAACATACTGTGCTAACACAGGAGAACGCAGATATGCTACGCCGGTGGCGCACCCGGCAACGCCAGGCCGAAGCGGGCCAACGCAGAGGTCTGGGGGCCTCAAAACCGAACATTCAAGAAGAAACTGGAGGCTGCGGCGAGGTTGGTACGACGAGCCATCCGTCTTTGTGGTCCATCCGCACGACCACGGCCAAGCCAACTGGAGAGACCCCGTTCTTCCTGGTCTATGGAGCCGAAGCGGTCCTCCCTCACGAGGTCAGACGTCGTTCCGCATGGGTCCTGGCGTTCGACGAGGCGCAGCAGGACGCCATGCGGGGGACGGACCTCGTACTGGGGGAGGAGCGTCATCGAGAAGCTGCGCTGCGAGCGGCGAGGTACCAACAAGCACTGCGACGATACCACTGCCGCAACATCCGCCCCAGAACCCTTGAGGTCGGGGACCTCGTGCTCAGGCGGGTTCTCTCCAGGGAGGGGCTGCATAAGCTCTCTCCCATGTGGGAGGGCCCATTCAAGGTTGTTCATGTTTCCAGGCCCGGCTCCGCGCGCTTGGAGACTCAGGAGGGGGTGCCAGTCCCGAACGCGTGGAACATCCAGCACCTCCGGAGGTTTTACCCCTGAAAAGGCCCAGAGCCTGTGAAGAAGGCGAACGCCTGTGAAGCCATCTTTTTGGAAAAGGCCCAGAGCCTGTGAAGAAGGCGAATGCCTGTGAAGCCATCTTTTTGGAAAAGGCCTAGAGCCTGTGAAGAAGGCGAATGCCTGTGAAGCTGTGTTTTTGGAAAAGGCCCAGAGCCTGTGAAGAAGGCGAATGCCTGTGAAGCCATCTTTTTGGAAAAGGCCCAGAGCCTGTGAATAAGGCGAATGCCTGTGAAGCTGTCTTTTTGGAAAAAGGCCCAGAGCCTGTGAAGAAGGCGAATGCCTGTGAAGCTATCTTTTTGAAAAAGGCCCAGAGCCTGTGAAGAAGGCGAATGCCTATGAAGCTATCTTTTTAGAAAAGGCCAAGAGCCTGTGAAGAGGGTCAATGCCCGTGAAGCTTGCTCCCCCCAAGAAAGGCCCGGAGCCTGTGAAGAAGGCCAACGCCTGTGAAGCTCGCCGCCCGTGACACTCTCACGTAATAATGAGTTGGGGCTGTACACGCCCCGGAGTCTCAGGAGCGCCGACCTCAGGCCCCGGGGCTCCCTCCCACGCCCAGTGGCAGCACTTAGCTCCGCGCTGGTGACAAGACGTCGAAGACTAGATTAGGTGTCGGACGCGGCTTTTTCATTTGCTTTCTGCAGTTGGCTTGTTCATTCTTATTTGAAGTTTTATCGAAGCTGTTGCCGTTTTGATTTGTGGCTCTTCGACATTTCACCCTCCTACCTCGATTTCTCTCGCGCAAGGTCTCGCGAGGGGGGTAGCTTGAGCGCCCCCGCGAGTGTTTTTTTGCCCTTATCGTTCGGGGTTTTCCCTACCCGGGTCCACTACAGGAGCACCCCTCCAGTCCATGCCCCACGGGCACCGCGGCACGAACACAGGACCTGGGTCGGTCGCCTCCACAGCTGAGGCCGGGAGCTACCTCTCCAGACTAACCTTCGTAGGACATGAAGCGTTCGGCGAGGCCTCGGCCTCGGGAAACGAGGGCCACGACGGGCGCCCCCGAGCTAAGTAATTTCTACGCACAGGCGTGTAGCACAAAGGCATAATACCGAGATAGCAGAAACAGTACGATAATTAACAGCAATAGCCCAAGCACACCCACGCGGGGCCCTACACTACTGTCTCTTTGCGCAGGAAAAGGAAAAAGAACAAAACAGGCGCGGCTCGCCTAACATCAACTCGCGGGAGAGACTCGGACTGCCTCCGGAGCTCAGGCGGACTCTCTCTCGCGCTTCACTGGGGCGAGACGGCGGGCGGACTCGCTACCTCCCTCCAGGCGGGCGCGGCGGCGCGGAGGCTGGTCGCGGCCACCGCTGGAGGAGCCGCTGCCCGAAGAAGAGTCGTCAAAGCTCGACGAGCCCCGAGCGTCGCCAACCACGTGCGCGCTGTCGTCTCCATCGTCGCTGGGGCTGGACCCGCGGCCGTGGTCGTCGCTCTCAGGGCAGCACCCAGCGCGGCGACCATCTTCCCCGAACACCCTCACGTAGAGGGTGGCATCGCCATCGAACTTAAAGTGCAGGGTGCACCGCCGGCTCAGACAGACGCTGGCAAACGCTTGCCGGCCAGCTGGTCGGGGCGGGCTCTCGGCTGCAGAGACCTCCAGCGAAGCCCAGGAGGCCCGGCTGTAGCAACCATCCGCCTGAAGCCAGAGGCCGCCCAGGGCACCAGCTGGAAGCTCACCTAGGAGGAAGTGAGGAAGCTGGAGCCGGGTGCCGGTCGGCTCCGCTGACCACACAACGAACTCCGGCAGCACCTCCGCCGAGTGGAAGCGCGGCCTAGGGGGTCGCGCGGCCGTGGAGCGCCCCCCCGCAGCGGCCTGCTACCCGCCACCACGCAGGAGATCACCTCCACGACCGCGAGGAGCCACCACGGGAGCCACAGGGTGTTTGCGAGGACGGCCTCGACCGCGCTTGGGCGGGGGAGAGTCAGGCTCCACCTGGCGAGCCTTCCCCTTCTCGGCGGCCGAGAACCTCTTCGGCGGAGCCATGGAGAAGAAGAAGAAGCAAGAGGAGATGGATTAGAAGGGCAGGCGCCGTCCCGTACTTATAGCCGGGGAAGGCCAACCGCCGACCTCCACGATCGCAGGTAATCATGACCCGCTTTGCATGTAGGGACTTGTCAATTCGTGCAGACGCCGAGGCGTCGTGGGGGAGTAGAGCCGCCCACGTCCAATCAACCGCCATGCGGCGCCCAAGGCCGCAGGCTATTAGGGCCCGCGGCGCTTCGCACTTGCCCCTTCGCCTCTCTGCTCAGCCAAGCCCGGGCGCGCCTTGGGCCCGGGGGCTACTGTCGGCGTTCTGGGAACGGGGGTCCTTAAACTTGCCTGCCTGCGGCCTGCGGCGTGGCTCAGAGGGGGGGCCCATCACGGCCCATCTTCATCAACACAAGCTCAAGACCCTCGCGAGGGGCCAAGTGTAACGCCCTCGATGCGGCTATATCTCCCACGTGTCGAGGCACGACTTAGAGGCATAACCGCATTGAAAGCAATGTCGCAAGTGAGGTAATCTTCACACAACCCATGTAATACATAAGGAAAGAGATACATAGTTGGCTTACGAATGCCACTTCACACAAGTACATAAATAAACATCCATCATTGAGTACACTCAAGGTCCGACTACGGAACCAAAATAAAAGAAGATACCCCAAATGCTACACAGATCCCGATCGTCCCAGCTGGGCCCCACTCATGAACATCGGGAAAAGACACATAGTAACGACCACGTTCCTCGTCGAACTCCCACGTGAGCTCGGTTGCGCCACCTGCACCTTTGGCATCGTCGGCACTGCAACTGTTTTAGTAGAATCTGTGAGTCACGGGACTCAGCAATCTCACACCCGCGAGATCAAGACTATTTAAGCTTATAGGAAGGACAGAGTTGTAAGGTGGAGCTGCAGCAAGCGACTAGCATATATGGTGGCTACATTCGCAAAAGAGAGCGAGAAGAGGAGCAAAGCACGGTCGTGAAGCTAGTAGCGATCAAGAAGTGATCCTGAACTACTTACGTCAGACATAACTCCAACACCGTGTTCACTTCCCGGGCTCCGCCGAGAAGCGACCATCACGGTTACACACGCGGTTGAAGTGTATTTTAAAATTGAGGTCAACTTCGGGTCTTCTACAACCGGACATTAACAAATTCCCATCTGCCTCATAACCGCGGGCACGGCTTTCGAAAGATAATACCCTGTAGGGGTGTCCCAACTTAGCCCATTATAAGCTCTCACGGTCAACGAAGGATAAACCTTCTACCGGGAAGATCCGATCAATCTCGGAATCCCGGACTACAAGACATTTCGACAGCAATAAAACAAGACCAGCAAAGCCGCCCGATTGTGCCGACAAATCCCGATAGGAGCTGCACATATCTCGTTCTCAGGGCACATCCGGATGAACACTACGTACGGCAACCGAAGATGCCCCAAGTTGCCTCAGGGTGGCACCGCAAGTGGCTCTAGTTTGGACCAACACTCAGAGGAGCATTGGCCCGGGGGGGTTAAATAAAGATGACCCTTGGGCTCGCGAAAACCCGGGGGAAAAGGCTTAGGTGGCAAATGGTAAAACCAAAGTTGGGCCTTGCTGGACGAGTCTTATTCAAAGCGAACTGTCAAGGGGGTCCCATAAATCACCCAACCGTGTAAGGAACGCAAAAACAAGGAACATAACACCGGTATGACGGAAACTAGGGTGGCAAGAGTGGAACAAAACACCAGGCATAAGGCCGAGCCTTCCACTCTTTACCAAGTATATAGATGCATTAATTATAGCAGATATATATATTGTGATATCCCCAACAAGTAAACATGTTCCAATAAGGAACAACATCTCCATGTTCCAACAAGGAACAAACTTCAGCTTCACCTGCAACTAGCAACACTATAAGAGGGGCTGAGCAGAGCGGTAACATAGCCAATCAACGGTTTGCTAGGAAAGGATGGTTAGGGGCTGACATGGCAATATGGGTGGCATGATATAGCAAGTGATAGGCATCATGGCATAGGCATAGCAAAAGAGCGAGCAACTAGCATAGCAAAGATAGAAGTGATTTCGAGGGTATGGTCATCTTGCCTGCAATGTTCTCAGAGTTGTCGAAAGCTTGATCCTCGTAAGCGTTCTCAACAGGTTCCTCGTTCACGTACTCGTCTCCCGGCTCTACCCAAAGCAAGAACACAAACAAAGGAACCACAATAAATCACGGTGCAATGCACAATCAACATGATGCAAAATATGGCATGATATGCGGGATGTGATATGCAATGCGTATCGCGCGCTCCGGAAGGAAAATGACGAACCAGGCATCAACTTGGCAAACCAAGTATGCCACTGAAAGATGAGATGATTTCGTTGAAATCGATATAAAGATCACCGGAATCGGATGCACGGTTTGCAAATGACAAGCAAAACAAGAATGGCACAAATCTGCCATTAACAGCATGATGCCACTTAGCAAGCAACAAGAAATTAAGCTACTGCACCCAAACGTACCAACAAAGTATATGGCAGTGATCTACACAAGATGCTTGACAAAAGATGAGCACTGAGCTACGGCTAAATCACATCATAACAGGTTCAAACAAGCATGGCAAAAGTGCACAAAATATCAGGCTGGACATGGCAAAAACAGCATCAGGTTGCACTGTTCAGAGCAAGAAAACTACAAGCTACAGGAACTTATAATAGGAAAACATGGCATGGCATGAATCTACTCAAAGCATAGAACAAAAATCCCTTACTGACCATAAGCCAAAAAGGATCAGAAAATATAGTAACACCCATGTCAAAATCGAAAGTTTCGTTAACAGATTCAGCAACATGGCATGTCAAAAACTGATAACAAGTAGGCATGTTTACAAGCTCAATGCACCCACTACAGAGCCTTTCATGATAAACTAAGCATACATACATCAAGAAGACATGGCATAGAAGATATACATGGCAAGAACAATATCATAGCATACACGGATCAACCACAACAACCTTGGCAAAATTGAATAACATGTAAACAATCTGCCAGGAAACATTTGATAGCAAAAGTAGAGCTCGATTGACTCAAGCTATAGCACTCCATAATTGCAAACAAGGGCATGGATGGATAGAGAAAGACATGTAGAACAAAACATCCTTACTGAAGTATCTCAAAATATGCAAGGATCTCTTGGTAGCATCAAGTTAACATGGCATCAAAATATCAGCAAAACAGAGCTGAAATCAGCAACATCAGGACACCTACTTTGCATGCTTGTGCTAGTCACCACATAGATCACAAAAATACATGGCATACACCCCTGGAAAGATGGCATGCATATTACAAAACACATGTAGGACTCAAATTCATAGGGTGCACACATCAATCATAGCAAAAATAACAAAAGTGCAAGTTCTGTTAAGAAACAGAAACTAACATCACATAGCCCTCTTCCAACAGCATTTCGGGCATCAAGATGAGCTCAAATGAAAATGATGCAATGAGATGAAATGATCTACTCTTCGAGGCGAACATTTTGATATATTATACGCGCAAAATGGAGCTACAGATGCAAAGATATGCTACGTAGAAAATGCCACGAAATGTTAATAGGATTAAAGACTTAGAAGAAATGAGGGGGGGAAGAAGTCAACGGGAGAGATCGAGATCCGATCGGGATCCGGTCGAGGGCGGTGGCAGCTCGTGGCCGATCCGGCGAGGAGGAGGAGGCGGGCCGAGCTGGAGGTGGCGCCGGCGGAGGCGAAGGGCGGAGACGGCGACGGCTCCGGTGGCCGTGGCGGCGGGTCAGTGGGATCCGGCGGCGAGGTCGGGCGGGCGGGCGGCGAGGGCCGAGACGGCGACGGCGGGAGCCGGTGGCGGCGGAGGCGCGGCCGAGGAGAGGCGGCGAGGGCGCGCCCGAAGCGGGCGGGCGGCGGCGGGCGCGACCGGGCCGGAGGGCCCCGCCTGGGCTGACAGACGGGCGGGCGTGGCGGCGGGAATCGGGGACAGGCGGCCGCGGCACGCCCGGTTGGCGGCGGCGGGCGGACGTGTCCGGCTGCGCGGAGGGGGGAATTTCGCTAGGTTAGGGGGGAATTGATCCGGGATTTCGGGTAGGGGTGTGTTTTTATAGGTAGAAGTAGCTAGGAAGCTCCAAATGGGGTGTAGTTTTCGCCCACACGATCGTGATCGAACGACGGAGAGCATGGAAGTGACTTAGATGGGTTATTGGACTATTTTGGAGGGGTGTTGGGCTGCAACTTAAAAGAGGCCTTTGCGAGAGTGCGGTTAACCGTTGGAGTACCAAACGAGCTCCAAATGACCCGAAACTTGACCGGTGGTCTACGGGTGGTATATCAAGGCCACTAGACAAACCTCGGTCAATTCCGAGAAGGTTTAGTACCCGCACACGGAAAAACGTAAAAGGGGCCGCCGGGGGAGATAGGAGTGCCGGATTGCAAAACGGACAACGGGAAAAATGCTCGGAATCATGAGACGAACACGTATGCAAATGCGATGCACATGATGACATGATAAAAAAATGCATGACATGGACAAAATGCAAAAATGAAGAAAACCCAACCACGGAGGGAATATCATATCACAATGCCGAAAATGGCAAGAGTTGGAGTTACAAATATGGAAAGTTACTTCCGGGGTGTTACACCAAGCCTCGCGGGGCGGACGATAGGGAGCTTCCTCAGGCGCGGCCTCATCAGGCTGGATCGCGAGGAGGCGGAGAGATCAAGGCGGGTACCTCACGAGGTGCCCATGACGCAAGCCATGACAACCAAGGGCGCCAGGCAGGCGCCAGCCCGTGCAGTGTCCTCCTTTCCTCTTTGGTGCAAAGGGAGCAAGCGCAGGCGAGAGCATCAAGCAAAGGCGTCCATTTCGGTGCAACAAGACCAAGACCAGCCCAACGGCAGGAAGGAAGTCATTGTGGAGCCCAAGCCGGCGTCACCACCAGAGCCTTTGACAGACGAGGACCAACTTTAGTCAGGATAATTGTACCAGATGTTCCCCTTCAAAATGGCCAATTGTTGGCGCCCTTCCCGCTCAATATTTGGGAAGAGGCCCAGGTCCTCCGCCTATATAAGTAGAGCTAGCCACCATAGTAGGGGGAGATGGAGCATCTGATCAGTAGCTGGATGCACCTTGGACAGAGAGAGAGAGAGAGAGAGAGAGAGAGAGAGCGACTGAACTCCTCTAAGCAGTTCATCGCCCCGGCCAAGAGCAGACCCTCGCGAGGCTGTTCTTCCTTGTATTGTTCATCACCATCAGCCCAAGAGGCAATCCACCACACCACAAACTAGAGTAGGGTATTACACCACAACGGTGGCCCGAACTAGTATAAACCTTGTGTCTCTTGTGTTGTTCCTTTCGTAGTTTAGATCTTAGCGAGGCGGCGGGGTGCAGGTAGGTAGAGGGCGAGGTCTCCGCGCGCATCCCAGTGTTCGACCCTCAAGGGTCTGCCGGAACCCGAAATCCGACACCAGCCGCCTCCTGTCGCTGGTCTCCGCCGCCGTCAATGGAATTCTTCTCCGCCGTTGCCGCCGTAGCGAGTTCCCGCCGAACTAGGGTATGAACTCGATCACAGTGCTTTCCTCGTCTGATTCTCAACACATTGTGTTCGTTATGCATCTTGCCACGATTGAAACACTCCTATCCAGTCAAATCAATCCTTAGAGCAGATGTGATTCGAAAATTTAGGGTTAGGTTTTTGCCGAAACCATCTCGGACCCACCGAGTTGAAAAACTCGGGCCCACCGATTTGGCTAACGCCATTGCACTAGTAAGTCTCGGTCTGACCGAGAATTGCTAATCGGTGTGACCGATTTCTTAAACTTTGTGAAACCCTAGCAGTCTCGGTGCCACCGAACTGTGAATCGGTCCGACCGAGTTCACTAGTTTAGGTTCCAAAACTGCTTCTTTATCACCGAGTTTGAAAATCGGTAGATCCGAAATCCTTTCAGTGGGAAACTAAAACTAAGTTTTTGAATCATTCTTTTGCAAAAATCTCTGCATATTGTGATGCTTATCCACTCTACCTCATCTATAACTATTCACAGGGTCAGCAGTCAGTGTGAGCAGCATGTCAGACCAAAGTGACAGCCAGAACAAGTCAGAAGAGCAGATCCAATTGAGTGAGGGCACTAGCCCCTCAAGCAGCTCAGATGAGGGGAGCAGAAGCACTCCTAGCAATTTGCCCAAGGCTGCCACAAGGAAAAGGACGAAGAAGACCTCAGAGTCTGAGGATGAGGATTATGTGGCAGTTGAGGATGAGACAAGCTCAAAGAAGAAAGTGCTCAAGAGGGAGTATAGCTCAACAGCAGTTAAGCCTGGATTGAAGATCAAAAGGCCAGCAGGTAGACAACCAATGTCCAAAGCCAGAGTCTCCACTCAAGCTTCTTTGGAATCCCAACCCAAAGAGCCTGCTGCTGCTGAAGGAAAGAAAAGGAAAGAAAGGGTCAAGAAGACCATGGACAGAGTGATTGGAAAGCCTTCCATGATGGAAGAGGAGGAAGAAGAAGAGGTTGCTGAACCAGCACCTAAGGCACAAAAGCTGATGGATGATGCTATCAAATCAGGGGCTGCAACTTCAAAGCCCAAAGCTACCCCCAAGCCCAAGAGTGCACCCAAGAGGAATACCAGGAGCATACCTGCAGCTGAAAAGAACAAGGCCCCAATGCCTGAGGTTGATTCTGAGGAAGATGAAGAAGGGCAGGTCCTAAGGAAGCTCAAACCCAAGATTCCAGACCACAATGATGCTCATCCTGTGGCTGAGAACATGAAGATCAGGAGAGATCTAGGGTTGAGGCTATGGAGAGAGGCATATCCATATGCCACCAGGAGAAGGACTGCTGTAGATTACAGGTTCCACACCAAGGAGCAGCAGGACTTCTATGAGACTTTTTTGTTGGATATGAAGCCCATAGTTTGTGATATGAGGTGGGTCGACTGGACCTACATTCAAGAGAATGCGAACACTATCCGGAGTATATGACAGCTTCAGGTCGCGTGTGGAGTTGCAGATTTTGTTGGGCGTAAGCTCACAAACTGGAATGACGAGCTCATTATGCAATTCTACTCCACAGCACACTTCTATCCAGATGGCAGGATAGTTTGGATGTCAGAAGGAACGAGATACCAGTCAACCATAGTGGAATGGGCAACTCTGATCAATGCCCCAAAGGAAAGTGAAGATGACTTGGACATTTATGCCAAGAAGAAGATGGGTCACAACTCAATGTCACAGATGTACAAGGAGATTCCAGATGATGCACTTGAGACTTTCAAGTTTGGATCAGTCCATTTTCTGTTGTCAAGGCTACCTACGATCAACTGGATCTTAAGGCATACTCTGTTGCCCAAATCAGGTGACCACAACATGATTAGAGGGCATGCAATCAATTTGCTTCATATTTTTGATGTGCCTCAGAAATTCTAGGTCACTCAAGGTCATGAGCCTCATAGTTGAGACTATTAAGAGGACAGCAGCAGACCAGAAGAGGAGCTGTGGATATGCCCCACAGATTCAGGAGTTGATTAACTCGAAGATGGGCACAGGGAAGTATTTGTTGGATAAGGAACACATGGTTCTCTATCCTGAATTTGAGGACAATCGAGTTGTCATGACTGAGAATGAACCATCATCAGTGCAAGCTCAAGAGAGGAACGAGAAGGCAAGGCAAGAGAAGGCTGCCAAGATGCCCACTCTAGCAGAGGCATCTGAATACTTTCTGAAGAACAAGCAGGAGCAACTTGGTTACTTGATAGCATCAACACTGTGGATTGAAAAGGGGTTGGCCACCCTAACTCAAAACCAGGAGAGCCTGGAGAGAATCATGAAACAAAAATTCTATGATCTTGATGTCAAAGTGACTGAGATTCAGTCAGCTCTGGAGCAGCTACAAGATGATATGCAGGAGAGGAAGGGCAAGACAACAACTGAAGCATTTGCCAGAGTGCCTAGAGCTCAAAGGTCAGCTGCAGTGCCAGTGCCAGACACCACAACCACTTCTTCAGCTCCAGCTACAGCTCCAGCACAACCAGCTCCAGCACCAACTCCTTCAGCTCCTTCCATGTCTACTGATGCCTTCGTCCTTGGAGTCCTGTCAACACCACCACCAGAAGACCAAGCCTGAGAGACGACATAGTACTATGCATTTTCTAGGAACTTTTTGGTAACTTGTTTCCAAAGGGGGAGAAAAATGTATAGATCATAGGCTTCGAGAGAGAGAGATTTGCTTTTGTTCTCTCTTGTCTTCTTGGTTGAACTTTATTTGCTTTTGGTTGCTTGAGATACTATGCTTTTACCTGTGAGACATTGATGATCATGTGTTTGATCATAAGCTACGCTTATGCTTGTTATGATATTATCTTATTTATCCTTATATGATCATTCACTGTGCTTGGTGATGAGTGCATGTATTCAATCTTTATTATTTTGAGCGCTCCACCAAGATGTATGTGACATGGAAGAGTAACCCATGAGCCTAATTTCTTGTGCATTTGCAGTCCAAAGCAAATCTTAAAATATGCACAAATTTAGGGGGAGCTCTTGCTTATCACATACTTCTCAAAGCGACAATGTTTTTCAATTTTATTATCATTTGTCGAAGCTTTGATCTATATGTTGCCATCAATTACCAAAAAGGGGGAGATTGAAAGTGCATATATCCCTAGGTGGTTTTGGTAATTCATAACAACATATAGCTCATTGAGCTAATGCTATTCCAAGACGAATATTTCAGGAAAGCTCAATGATTGGCATGGCATGGATGATGAAAGTGGATCCCTCAAAATATTAAGGACAAAGGATTGGCTCAAGCTCAAAAGCTCAAGACTCTACATTTTACATTTTAGTGATCCAAGATCACATTGAGTCTATAGGAAAAGCCAATACTATCAAGGAGGGATAAGATATTGCTTAATGAGCCTCTTGCTTCATGTGCTTAGTGATATGCTCCAAAACCCTCCACTACTTTCTCACATCCACATATGACCAAAACCTAAAGTCAAACTCGGCCCCACCGATTCTTTCTTTCCAGCGCCACCGAGTTCAAATGTCATAGCCACTGCCACAAACCCTAGGCAAATCGGTCTCACCGATAGGGATCTCGGTCTCACCGAGATGGGATTGTAATCTCTCTGTTTCCCTTCGTAACGTTTCGGTCTAACCGAAGTGAGCGATCGGTCCCACCAAGATTGCAATGTAAACTCTCTGTTTCCCTTTCGTAACTTTTCGGTCTCACCGAAAGAGCGAATCGGTCCCACCGAGTTTACCTAACTAACTCTCTGGTTAGCTAATTACCAAAATCGGTCTCACCGAGTTTGTGTAATCGGTCTCACCGAGATTACGTTATGCCCTAACCCTAACCATATCGGTCCTACCGAGATGCATGTCAGTCCCACCGAAAACCCTAACGGTCACTAGGTTTACTAAATCGGTTCGACCGAGTTTGTTGATTCGGTCCCATCGAGTTTGGTAAATTGTGTGTAACGGTTAGATTTTGTGTGGAGGCTATATATACCCCTCCACCTCCTCTTCATTCATGGAGAGAGCCATCAGAACAAACCTACACTTCCAACTTACCAGTTCTGAGAGAGAACCACCTACTCATGTGTTGAGGCCAAGATATTCCATTCTAAACACATAAATCTTGATCTCTAGCCTTCCCCAAGTTGCTTTCCACTCAAATATGCTTTCCACCAAATCCAAATCCTGAGAGAGAGAGAGAGAGAGAGAGAGAGAGAGAGAGAGAGAGTTGAGTGTTGGGGAGACTATCATTTGAAGCACAAGAGCAAGGAGTTCATCATCAACACACCATTTGTTACTTCTTGGAGAGTGGTGTCTCCTAGATTGGCTAGGTGTCACTTGGGAGCCTCCGACAAGATTGTGGAGTTGAACCAAGGAGTTTGTAAGGGCAAGGAGATCGCCTACTTCGTGAAGATCTACCGCTAGTGAGGCAAGTCCTTCGTGGGCGACGGCCATGGTGGGATAGACAAGGTTGCTTCTTCGTGGACCCTTCATGGGTGGAGCCCTCCGTGGACTCACGCAACCGTTACCCTACGTGGGTTGAAGTCTCCATCAACGTGGATGTACGATAGCACCACCTATCGGAACCACGACAAAAACATCCGTGTCTCCAATTGCGTTTGAATCCTCCAAACCCTTCCCTTTACATTCTTGCAAGTTGCATGCTTTAATTTCCACTGCCAATATACTCTTTGCATGCTTGCTTGAATTGTGTGAAGATTGCTTGCCTTGTTCAAAGATAGCTAAAATCTGCCATAGTCTAAAATTGGGAAAAGGTTAAGTTTTTTATTGGTCAAGTAGTCTAATCACCCCCCCTCTAGACATACTTCAAGGTCCTACACATGTACTCTGATTCTGTGATGACTTAGTTTCCCTTATGTTTCTATTTCTTCACTCTGATCTTCGTCAAATTCTTCAGAGTTTGACGAATCTCTAAAAATCTCCCATTCACCCCCCTCTGGGAGTAAACCTGCGCTTTCAGTATATCAACCAGAGGGGGGTTAATGGGAGATTTGAATTTTCTTTTAAAACTTAAATACTCTCAACACAACCCGGCAAAAAACTAAATTGATGCAGATCTACAAAAAAATATTTCAAAAGAAAACTATTTCGTAAAGAGACATGCAACTCTACTTTTAAATACTAATTAGAACAATGTTGGAAAGAATGACAGGGTAGTAGTAGATAAAGAATTGATGACCATAGAAACATATCACCTTCAGCACAACAAGATAGAATACGAAAACAAATATGTCGAAGTACAAAAGCTAATGTGCACACTTATAAACATAAACTACACAGATGGAAACATTTCATAGTTATTGAAAGTAATGTTGTAGATTGAAATGACTAGTGTTGCTCAATGGCGACATGCGATTTGGTAAACTTGTTCATTCTTTTGCAAAAGAGCTACGTTTGGTTGGAGGGATTTGTGATTGAACACAGAAGAAAACCTCTCTCCATCCTATTCTCCTCAACGTGAAGTTCCTCGAACATTAGTTGATTTACTCATGGTAGATTCTTCTCGCCAATCTCCAAACCTTCGACATAATTTGCCTTCGGTGACCATAATTATTCTTGGTCACTCTTTCCAAACCACAATGACTCTTGGTTGCTGAAGACTTTGACTCGATAATGACAATTACTCTTCATCACTCGAGTAGACGCCTAACCGTCTAGAGAGTTGCATCTCTCAAAAGTAATAGGCATAAGATCCCTCAACTCCAATCTACTGTGATGCTTAACCACTATCTAAGTTTTGTCTCGTTGTTTTATTTCGGTGGATTTAACTCAAATCTCTCGGAGAGGGGTGCTCAATCAATCTTCCCAGAATCTCAAGCGACGCAGTCAACAAAAACGTTGATGCGGGGTGGCTATTTATAGATGCAACAATCTCAAAGGGGAATGACCAATTAGGACAAGCGGTCCAGCCAATGGCCAACCGACACGTTTCCAACGGTCGGAACGCACCCGACAACTTTACTTGAGGAACAAGTAAAGCTGACTCCTCTACTAGAGCATTTCTCTCGCAGCCTAGAAGATCGTCATCTTTGGTTGGCAAGTAAAATGATTTGGCGCATAATGAGATTTCTCTCATCTCACATGGGATAGGTTTCAGGGCATCACAACAACAAAAATCTCGAAATACTTATACCCCTCTTAAAGTATGATGGTCGTATAACTCAAAGGGAAAAAAAATGAAATGGCGAAGCAATTGCTATGTCTTCACTTCGTCTTCATCCATCTCTGTTGTAGTCATTTCTTCTCGGACACCTCGCATACCAATTGCATCATGTCAGAATTCTTTTTAGGAGCCATCTCCGAGACACACACTCTTCTCGATATTAAGCTCTTCGAAATATGTCAATCTTCTCTGCAGTGCAGATAACTTTTGCAGAAGTTTATAGCAAACTTCTCAAAAGTAGCAATCTTCTCGGTAGCAAACTTCTCTGTTGTGTAGATAACTTTCGTAGAAGTTTATAGCAAACTTTTCAGAAGTATCAATCTTATCGGTAGCAGTATTCTCGAAGCTTAGCAATCTTCTCTCCTGCACAAATTGAAGGAAATATGCCCTAGAGGCAATAATAAAGTTGTTATTTTATATTTCCTTATATCGTGATAAATTTTTATTATTCGTGCTAGAATTGTATTAACCAGAAACTTGATACATGTGTGAATTCATAGACAAAACACAGTGTCCCTTGTAAGCCTCTACTAGACTAGCTCGTTAATCAAAGATGGTTAAGTTTCCTAACCATAGACATGTGTAATCATTTGATGAACGGGATCACATCATTAGGAGAATGATGTGATGTACATGACCCATCCATTAGCTTAGCATATTGATCGTTCAGTTTTATTGCTATTGCTTTCTTCATGTCGTATACATATTCCTTTGACTATGAGATTATGTAACTCTCAGATACCGGAGGAATACCTTGTGTGCTATCAAACATCACAACGTAATTGGGTGATTATAAAGATGCTCTACAGGTATCTCTGAAGGTGTTTGTTGGGTTGGCATAGATCGAGATTAGGATTTGTCACTCCGAGTATCGGAGAGGTATCTCTAGGCCCTCTCGGCAATACACATCATAAGAAGCCTTGCAAGCAATGTGAATAATGACTTAGTTGCGGGATGATGTATTACGGAACGAGTAAAGAGACTTCCGGTAATGAGATTGAACTAGGTATGAAGATACAGACGATCGAATCTTGGGCAAGTAACATACCGATGACAAAGGGAATAACATATGTTGTCATTACGGTACGACCGATAAAGACCTTCGTAGAATATGTAGGAACCAATATGGGCATCCAGGTTCCACTGTTTGTTATTGACCGAAGAAGTGTCTCGTTAATGTCTACATAGTTCTCGAACCCGTAGGGTCCGCACGCTTAACGTTCGATGACGATTTTGTATTATATGAGTTATGTGATTTGGTGACCGAATGTTGTTTGGAGTCCCGGATGATATCACGGACATGACGAGGAGTCTCGAAATGGTCAATAGGTAAGGATTCGTATATAGGACGATGATATTCAAACACCATAAGTGTTCTGGGGGTACCAGGTACATATCGGGTCACCGGAAGGGGTTCCGGGCATCCCCCCGGCAACTACATGGGCCTAATGGGCCAAGAAGGGGACAGACGACCTGATGACCCACAAGTATAGGGGATCAATAATAGCTCTTTTTGATAAGTAAGAGTGTCGAACCCAGTGAGGAGCAGAAGGAAATGACAAGTAGTTTTCAGTAAGGTAATGTCTGCAAGTGCTGAAATTGTAAGTAACTGAGTAGTTTGATAGCAAGATAATTTGTAACGGGGAAGTAACAATAATATTAACAAAAGTGCAGCAAGATGGCCCAATCCTTTTGAGGCAAAGGACAGGCCAAAACGGTCTCTTAGATAAGCAAAGAGTTCTTGAGGGTACACGGGAATTTCATCTAGTCACTTTCACCATGTTGGTTCGATTTGTGTTTGCTACTTTGATAATTTGATATGTGGGTGGACCGGTGCTTAGGTGATGTTCTTACTTTAACAAGCCTCCTACTTATGATTAACCCCCCCGCAAGCATCCGCAACTACGGGAAAATTATTAAGAATAAATTCTAACCATAGCATTAAACTTTTGGATCCAATCGGTCCCTTACGGAATAGCGCATAAACTGGGGTTTAAGCTTCTGTCACTCTCGCAACCCATCATCTACTTACTACTCCACAATGCATTCCCTTAGGCCCAAATATGGTGAAGTGTCATGTATTCTACGTTCACATGACGCTACTAAGGGAATCACAACATACATACTATCAAAATATCGAACACATATCAAGTTCACATGATTACTTGCAACATGATTTATCCCGTGACCTCAAGAACAAAAGTAACTATTCACAAATGATAATCATGCTCAAGATCAGAGGGGTATTAAATATCATATTGGATTTGAACATATAATCTTCCACCAAATAAACCATATAGTAATCAACTACAAGATGTAATCAACACTACTAGTCACACACAAGCACCAATCTATAGTTCCGGTAACAAGATTGAACACAAGAGATGAAATAGGGTTTGAGATGAGATGGTGCTGTTGAAGATGTTGATGGAGATTGCTCTCCCCAAGATGGGAGAGTTGTTGGTGATGATGATGACCATGATTTCCCCCTCTGGGAGGGAAGTTCCCCCGGTGGAATCGCTCCGCCGGAGGGCAAAAGTGCTCCTGCCCAAGTTTCGCCTCGAGACGGTGGTGCTCCGTCCCGAAAGTCCTCTCCTTATTTTTTCTAGGTCAAAATGACCTATATACCAGAAGATGGGCCCAGAGGTGGGCCTGGGTAAGCACAACCCACCAGGGTGCGCCTGGGCTCCCTGGCACGTCCAGGTGGGTTGTGCCCACCTGGTGGGCCCCCTCTGGTAGTTATTTGCTCCAATATTCATCATATATTTGATAAAAATTCTCCGTGAAGTTTCAGCTTGTTTGGAGTTGTGCAGAATAGGTGGCCTGTTGTAGCGTTTCTAGGTCCAGATTTCCAGCTACCGGAATTCTCCCTCTTTGTGTATGCCTTGCATATTATGAGAGAGAAGGCATTAGAATTACTCCAAAAAGCATTATTATGGATAAAAACATCATAAATAACAGTAAGGAAACATGATGCAAAATGGACGTATCAACTCCCCCAAGCTTAGACCGCACTTGTCCTCAAGCGAAAAACCGAAATCGAAAAACATGTCCACATGCTTAGAGAGAGAGGTGTCGATAAAAACAAAATACAGACATAGAAGCATCATGTTCATTATTATAACAACACCAAATTTAAACATAAGACTCTTATTATAAACTCTTATCATAGACTTCTCACGAATAAGTGACAATTCATCACACTATTGAAGTATAAAGCAAAAACTCTATTAGAAACCAACAAACTATGTTCTCAGTCAACTTTGCAACTATAATTCATCATCTTTTCAGGAAGGGTCACGCATCGGAGCCTTTAGGAAAGTCCACATACTCAACCATCATATAGTCTTCTATGATTGCTAACACTCACCGCGTACACATGAGCAAAACGTTTCAACTGGACACATAGAAAGATAGGGGCTTATAGTTCCGCCTACCAACGTATTCACCTCAAGGGTGATGTCAACAATAGTAACTCATGCTATCTATATTCAACTGGACATATGTGCCTAGATCTTTCCTCCACATGATGCTTACCAAAGGAGAAAAATAAAAAGGAATAGAAGGAAAACTTTGACTCTTTGCATAAAAGTAAATACATAAAAGTAAAAGATAAGCCCTTCGCAGAGGGATGCAGAGGTTGTCATGCGCTTATTTGTTTGTATGCTCAACCCCTTAGTGGAAAAGAACATCACGTTGTATTGCCCCTTGTGATAGCAACCTTTATTCTGCAGTCTATCGCTTTTATTCTTCACCATCACAAGTTCGTACAACACTCAATTTTCTCTTACACTAAATGATCTCACACTTTTAGAAGCAATTTTTATTGCCTTTTTGCACCGATAACTTACTTGAGGGATCTTGCTCAATCCCTAGGTAGATATGGTGGACACTTGAAATAAATATTTGGGTTTAAGGGTTTTTGGATGGACAAGTAGTATCTCTACTTAGTGCGGAATTTTTGGCTAGCAAAGATAGGGGCAAGCACCACATGTTAAAGGATCCATCACTAGTACGCGTCGGTGCTATACAAACGGTTTTAACCCCTTTCCGCGATGACATTTGTAACCGTCGCCTAGTGAGTGACGACAATAGGGGGGTCCTTCCCACACGACCCAGAAACCGTCGGGGATATGCCCTCCTGGTACACACGCTCGGAAAAATGAGTTCGTAATGCGATCAAGAAGCGCCAAATACGGAAATACGTCTGAGAGCTAAAAAATACAATTATACATGCGAAATTGTTCCCGGTCGCAAGTACATCCCACACAGTCTGTTGTGGTTTTGTCACGGCAGATGTCCTCATGAAAGGACTTAGTCGTGGAGCCATCGCTACGGGTTAACTTGAAGGGGTTAAAGCGGACGCAAAGACACAAGAGTTATACTAGTTCGGCCCCTTCGATGAAGGTAAAAGCCTACGTCTAGTTGTGATGCGATTGATATGGTTTCGATGACTAGGGAGCAAATAAGCTTCGTCTAGGCCTCGAGTTGTTGTTGTATGTCTTTGAACCATCCCTGGTCGTCCCCTTATATACACGGGTGATGCCCGTCGGTTCAGAGAGTCCCAGTCTCCGGTTCATACTCGTATCCGGGTTGGTCTCTCTCTATTCCTAACTTACAATACAAGTTTACATACCATGCCGGTTTACGGCCATGTGTTCTAAACCGACTACAGGCCTTGGGCCCTTACTTTCATGCCTCTTGGGCTTTTACACCGTTGAACTACTGATGAAGTTAACCCGGCCCAGATAGGCCGGTTTACGCCCAGTAGTAATATCCCCAATATTAGGCCCCAGATTGATTTGAACAGGTTCATTTCAATCCTTGATAAAAACCTTCATCTTCAATACCTTCTTGAAATCGTTGAACCGCCGTGATGTCACCTTCTCCGGTTGCTGTAAACCGGCATGACGTCCCCATAAAGATAGCATTCATGATATCTTCTTTGTTTAACAGATCCGCAATAATCGAGGCGACAACTTTGCTTCTTAGATTTGTGGCTCCTTGATTCATGCGCCTGACACAGGTATCTTGCCTTATAAATAGGACCGAAGGGTCATTCCTTTTCTCCCCTCCGTCCCCTTTCTCTTCGTCTTCCTCGCGTTGCTAGCCTCGGAGCTCCGCCACCGCCATCGACCTCTGCACCGTCTTGAGCCGCTGCATCAACCTGAACGCACTAGAGAAACACAACACTCTTCCGCATCTTCTCAACTCAGGTAGGTCCTCGGTCCCCTCGACCTAGATCCGTTCTAGGGTTTCTTGTTCTTGCAGTGCTCCATTAACTGTTCATGCTCATACCAGACTCCTGGATAGATCTGTGACACCTTGCTCTGATTAGTAGCTTTTAGCATCCGCCTGTAGTCTCGTGCTCATGTTCATAAATCTCGCACATTATCTCCTGCTCATTGCATCAATTTGCTCGCTTTAATCTTTTTGGATATTTTCTTCTTTCCGATCCGCTTTGATTCTTCGTTGAGAAATCTTGCGAAACCTGTTTCGCACACTTAGCCGTCGCAACCTCAATTGTTTTCAATATTTAGACCAAAGCGGTTTAACTTAACATAGAAAAATTAAATAAACCGGTATACACCATTAGTCCCCTTGTTGAACCGCCGTAACTCCTTAACCGACATAATCGCCGCTTCATAGAACTCCGTTTAGATGTATTTGTCTCCGATTTAGCATTGTACACCGTTCTCTCTTTGTCCCAACACATTTCTTGACCGGATTTATATGTTTTGTAGATGGCCAAACAAGTATATGAGTGCAATGGGCTCCTTCCGTGTCACCAAACTCAATTAAAAATCTGGTCCCGTTGGCGCTTTAAGCAGCAAAAACACTATCCATTGGAGGGTTCCTGGCAAAGAATGTCCACCCACACCTCAAGAAGGAGAGGTTGTAGTTTTCGCAGACCACTTAGCCCGGGGTTTCAACCCGCCCGGTTCAAAATTTTACCGGGATGTGTTAGCCAATTTTCAACTCCGTCCGCAAGATACAGGCCCCAATTCTGTTACCAATATTTGTCACTTCCAAGTGCTCTGTGAGGCATACTTTCAAGAAGAACCCACAGTTGAACTGTTTAGAAACTGCTTCCATCTAAACCGCTGCACAGAATTCACTGACGCGCCCAACACAGAATTGGGTGGTGTGGCGATTCAAAAAAGAAAGGAGGTCACTTATCCTCATGTCAAACTGCACAGCCACCCCAAGGAATGGAATCAAACATGGTTTTATTGCAGAGACACTTCACCGCCAATGAGAATCCTTTGCCGGTTTTCGTCCCGAGCGACTCAAGAATACACATCCCTTTTCGCAAAGATTAACCGCCAATGAGAGAAGTAAATACTCCTCAACTCTCCAAGCTCAGAGCCTTCATGGCCAATGGTTTAACCAGAATTGATCTCGCTCGCTGTTGGATATCATGGAGCATACTGCCCCTCTCCCAGCGCTCCGGTTTAATGTGTGAGTACACTGGTAGTGTCGACGACCCCCTCCGACATATTGAGGTCACCGAGGCTGTGAAGAAAATGTTGAACGAACCGGAACACCTCTATGCCCGAACCGGTCTACTCCCCTTCTGTGCTACCAACAAACCACCATCTGTAAGACTTCTGACTATTTTTTACTGAATATATTACTGCCATCCCGGTATCACTTTTAACATCAACTGCTGCTTAACGTGGTGATGATCCATTCGAGCAAGAAACGCCCACAAGAGAAACCAGAGAAGCGGATAAACTGGAAAAACCACTCAGCAAAAGACCAAAGCTGTCAAGAAGACTGCTCATAAAAGGAAAACCATCGCATCTTCGATCCGGTGTGGATGATGATGTGGGTAATCCGGACCTTGAGGTAGAACTTGATTGGCTTACTTTTCACACGCCTAATTAATGATGATATTTGTCGATGACGCTGAAACCGATAATGCTGATGTTGTAGAGGTAACTATTCTCTCCTCGACTCAAATCCTTTGCCTTCACTAAAATCCGTCGGCAAACCGGAAAATTAAATTTTCTCATCCCTTGCTTACTTGGATCCCAAATTTCTTATGAAGACTCAACAACATGAAGCTCGCCGCACAACTCGCACAACGGCCAGGTAGTTACCTCCACCGGTTTACGAACAGTCCGGTTCGAAACGTCATTCGAGGTCTCTAATTTGCTTGTCGCTGCTTATCCTAAAGCAGGCTGTTTCGTCAACCCTTAATCCATCGACCGATTATCGGTCACTTCCCATTCCTCATCTCGGCGAGTCATCACTACTCACCTGCCACCACTAAAAACGGTGCTTGGGTAAGTTATGCATTTCATATTGTTTCCACTGCATCATTGTGTAGTATATGCCGTATCTGACTGTTATTGTGCCTTTTCAGGGCCAAGCTTAGGCCGAGCAAAAAGGCTCGTCTGGATAAAACGGCCGACGAAGAGACTGCCCCTGAACCGGACAGCATCCCACATGTTGAAGCGGCTATCTGTGAAGACACTCCCAATGATCCGCCACTGCAAGATGACGACTTTGTTGCTAAAGAAAGGCCTGTTGACACCTCCTTTCCTGCTGACCAGCCCAGAAGCCCAACCCGGATTGAAAAATCCACCAGTCCAATCCGGCCTGCTGACAAACCGACTGTCCCTGGTCAAACCGGTGATACCAAGGACGATGACGTTGTGATTACTGGCTTTGGCCACAGCGAACCGGGTAATCCGGTCGCTTTATCCAAACATTCTGCCAAAGAAGAATTTGCCACTATGAGCAAGGGCAAGTGGGATGTTGATCTAGCAACTTACGCCGCTCTGAACCCCCAAGACCTTCATTCTGGCTACTTGAACCGGCTGTATACCAGCCGTGATTATGAAGCTGGCCTGGTGAAGATGATGAAAGAAAAATTTGAGGTAACCTCCATGTTCTTTTCCCGCTTGGATATTTCAATTTTTGTTAACTCTCCTAGCCCCCAAGGGCCGGTTCAACTTAGTATAGTTAAACCGGGACTTAGCATAAACTCAATGCTTCAGAATCCACTGATGTAGCCCCCAAGGGCCGGTTCAACTTATTATAATTAAACCGCGACTGTAATTTATATCGCCGCATCAGAACATGTTCGAGCAAATAACCATTAGCCCCCAAGTGCCAAGTTGAATACCTGTATTGAGCTTGGGACTTTGTGATTTTACTGGTAGATGAAGATCAAATATGCATTAGCCCCCAAGTACCAAGTGTATGACTGGTTATGCACTTGGGACTTGTAATGAAGATATTTAACATTCTCCCTTTTTGTTGCAGAGTGAGATACACCAACAAGCCTCACAAATCAATGATCTTCAAGAAAATCTGAAATCTCAACAAGCAGAAACCTCCAAGGCCAAGGATGAGCTGAAAACCGCCTTGACTACTATGGAGCAGCTCAAGGAGTGGTTCAAGTCTGAGCGGGCCGGCTGGGATACTGAAAAGGCCGCTTTAACCAAAAAGGTTGAAAATGCTGAAGCAGCCCTTAAACCGGTGGTAGATGAGCTGACCAGCATGAAGCGGCAAGTGCATGCCATGACTGCTGCCATCTTCGGTAAGCTTCCTTTGGCTTCTGCGATAATCTTGGCCTTCTTATGATAAGTCCGGTTTGTGATTTCTCTTGCAATGTTGTAGGCACACGCATTGGTCACTTGGGGTCAGATGTTCGGAAGAAATTGAAAGCTGCCTACACTTTAATAGAGCAGCAGAGATCGGAGCGCAGCGGATCATCTCCATCGCATCACATAACAATCCAGCACCTCCTTAATTCAAGATACTCTTAGGAGGTTGTCAATGCTTCCCGCCGGATTGAAGAGCTGAAGAAATCTGCTGCTCGAACCGGCGCCATTAACGCCTTTAATCCGCAAAAGCATGGGTGCGATTTCGATCTGTTGAGGCAACTCAGGGCTATCCCGGTCAAGGAAGACGGTTCGAGTTCAACGAAGATGATCTCGAGAGCGATAAATCGGGCGGTGCGCCTCGGCTTGCCAATTGGTCAAGAGGCAAACTTGTCGCATTATCAAGCTCAATATGACGATCGAACAAGCGAGTAGCTGCACCTATTCTCAAGCGGAGAACCTGATCCTCCGATCCGTAAGCATACTTACGCTCCCGATATTGAACCATCTTCCTGATCCATGAGGAGGCTGTCTTTCAAGCTTTAATGGGAATTGATGGACCATCGTTGACTTCCAGCCGCTGGGTAGAGATGAAGAAGTGAAGCGGCGCAGACGACCCACAACCCTCGGACGGGCGGCGAGCAAGCATGAACGGAAGACGGTTTGAATAGCTGCTTCATTATATTCCGCTAAGAAACAATGATCTTATTTGGGCACCATGTTGCCTTGTAATAGGATAGCCAACACTCTTGCTTTTAATATGCCTTCGTGCATAGGTGCTGATACTTTTGCTTGAATGATCGAAACTTTCAATCTATATTGCCTGCAGTCACAAAATCTTAAACCGCCATGGCGGTTTGTGCCGCCAGCCGGCTTGTGACGTTCATATATATATGAAATGAAATATTGAGGTATATAATCAAAATTTGTGATACAAAATACCTGCCATCGCTGGGCATAAAGTTGGCTTAGCCAATCTTGAAGCGGAGGTTGTATAAACCCTTACCGTCAAAGGAGAAACAACTCCTGTGTTTATAATGCCAGTGTACCGTGTAAACCGTGCCGGGTCATGATAAGCCCCCTGTTACTCCATAATGGGATGTTAACAGAAAAAGTCAAACTGGAAGAATTATCTCCGGATTAAAAATGGACCAAATTCCGTCAATTGACAGGTTGAACCGGTTTAAAAATGTTATCGGTTTAAGACACGCAACAAAATCAAATAACAGTTATGAAAAAACATGGAAGCAAAGGCAATGATAAACCGTTTGCAAAAAAAGAAGGCTTTACTGAGCCGATCAGATGGTGTTACCATGGTCGGACACGACCAAGCTCCCTATAAGGTGTAGCCATGGTTCAAGTCAGCCAGGTCCCCAACTGAAACCGTGGCATTATGCCGATCAAGTGGCGTGACAATGGTTGGGTTCACCAAGCCCCAAGTGACTCTATGGCCTTAGGCCGATCAAGAGGCGTGACTAGTTCAGACTTGACCATGTCCCCAATGATCCGGTGGCTTTCGCCTATCAAAAGGTGTTGCATTGGTTGGACGCCGACCAAGCCCCAAGTGATATCATAAAGCTTTTGGAAAGCAAACTCAGGGGTAAACCGAGGCCGCTTTAAGACGTAACAACTCCATGTAACCATGCATGATGTAATGTAACAGATACCCCGCTTTAGCCGAGGCTCCGGTTTATTACTTTATTCATAATATATACACCGTCATAATATGTACATAAGTAGAGCCGATGGCTCAGGTATAATAAGGCCGAAGATGAGCTATGTTCCACGGCCTGTTGGTCTCCTCCTCTGACGTGCGTGAGTCTTTATGCTCTCGAATATTGATCAGATAGTACGACCCGTTGTGCAGATTCTTGCTAACCACGAAAGGTCCCTCCCAAGGTGGGGATAACTTGTGCATATCAGTCTGGACTTGGATGAGCCGAAGCACCAAATCTCCTTCTTGAAAGGTTCTGGTTCTGACCCGACGACTATGGTAACGACGAAGATCCTGTTGGTAAATCGCCGAGCGGGCAGATGCTATGTCACGCTCCTCATCCAACCGGTCCATAGCGTCCTGTCGTGCCGTCTCGTTGTCCACTTCAACATAAGCTGCCACACGAGGTGAATCATGACGGATGTCACTGGGGAGAACTGCCTCCGCTCCATAGACCATAAAGAACGGTGTGTATCCCGTGGATCTGTTAGGCGTAGTATTTATACTCCATAGCACAGACGGTAGCTCTTCTACCCAAAAACCCAGTGTCCTCTGCAAAGGGACCATAAGCCGGGGCTTGATGCCTCTCAAGATCTCTTGATTAACCCTTTCCGCTTGACCATTGGACTGTGGGTGAGCTATCAAGAAACGCAAGCGGATGTGCTCACGTTCGCAGAACTCCTTCATGGCACCTTTGGATAAATTGGTACCATTATCCGTGATGATACTTGTGTGGAAAGCCAAACCGAAAATCACCTTTTGATGAACTGAACCGCCGTGGCGCATCACACTTGCTAATGTGTTCGCCTCTACCCATTTTGTAAACTTGTCGACCGCCACCAAGAGGGTGGGTCTTCTTGTCCTTGGACCTTTTGAAAGGCCCAACCATATCCAGCCCCCAGGTTGCAAACGGCCAAGTAATTGGAATCATCCTCAATTCTTGGGCGGTACATGAGCACGTCCGAAAACTTTTGGCAACCATCACATCGTCGACCAGATCTTCCGCATCAAGCATGAGCGGTCAACCAATAGAAACCGTGGTGGAACGCTTTAGCCACCAAGGATTTTGAACCGCGTGGTGACCACAATCTCTTCGTGGATCTCACGCAATATTTCACAGCCTTCCTCGGGGACACACACGCTAAACGCCTCGACACACTGCAATGATGCAATTCGCCATTAACAATGGTCATAGACTTAGATCGCCGGACTATCTGCCGGGCCAACGTTTCATCTTCTGGTAACTCGCCCCGGTTCATGTACGCAAGATAAGGAAGCGTCCAATCCGGAGTGACTGAAAGTGCGTTATATCGACTAGAGGGGGGGTGAATAGGCGATTTTTATGAATTTTACAAATTCTTCACTGAGGAATTTGCTCGTGAGGAAATTCCTTAGCGAAGAAATACATGCAGCGGAACAAGTACTCAGAAGTAAGCATAACAGATTACAAGCATAGTCATCATGATGAAATGAAGACAATCACAGAGTACAGAAAGCGTAATCACAGGATAACACAAGATGAAGACAAACAGACTGAAGAAATTGAGCTGAGGAAATTGAGAAAGTCTTCAGTCAAAGTCTTCAAACACAGATATGACAAACACTCAACACAGTAATGAGGAAATGAAAGAGTTGAGGAAATAGAACCAGTTAGGTTGGTGAAGACAATGATTTGGTAGACCAGTTCCAACTGCTGTCTCAGTTGTACGTCTGGTTGGAGCGGCTGAGTATTTAAACTCGAGGACACGCAGTCCCGGACACCCGATCCGAGCACGCAGCTCAGACACCAAGTCCTCACCGTATTCTCCTTGAACTAAGGCCACGCAGACCTCGCCCAATCACTCGTGGTAAGTCTTCAGCGACTTCCAAACCTTCACATACTTGGTCACTCGGCGATCCACAATTCCTCTTGATGCTCTAGACCGTGACGCCTAACCGTCTGGAAGAAGCACAGTCTTCAAAGGTAAAAAGCGTCGGATCCACGCGGGATCAATTTCTTCAGTGATGCTCAATCACTTTGGGTTTGTTGGGGTTTGGTTTTTGGGTTTTTTCTCACTTTGGGTTTTTCCTCACTTGATGATTTTCGCTCAAAGTCCTCAGAGGATGGGTTGCTCTCAAATGACAAGTGTCAAGTTCTCTCGGAGCAGCCAACCAACTAGTGGTTGTAGGGGGCGGCTATTTATAGCCTCGGGAGCAGCCCGACATGATAAGACATAAATGCCCTTAAATGATATGACCGTTAGGTGGAGATATTTTGGACAGCCGGCGCGCAGCACAGCAACGGTCGGAATTTTGAGTATCAAATTCCTCAGGGCTATCATGTTCCTCACTGTGTAGGCAATTCGCCTTTGGCGAATTCCTAACTCCTCGCCGAACAAATTCTCAAAGGACTGAAGAGCTTCGTCTCATCCATCAAGAAATTGATTGAACTGTATGAGATTTCCAAAGGCTTCACTCAAGGGATTGGTAGGTGAGGATTTTGAGTTGAGCATCAAATGGAAATTTCTCCTTAGTATTTCCTCGACCCCCTTTAACAAAGACGGTGTTTCCTATGACTCAAGAAAGAGAAAATGAAACTACGAAAACAAAAGTCTTCACGCTTCATGTTCCTCAGCGATTACCAAGTCTTGTAATCACACCAATTTCTTCACTTTCAAAGTCTTGTAAAGTCTTCGAATGTCAAATTCTTGATTGAAGAAATTCATTTTAGGGTCGACTTTCTCTGTAAATATCAAACTCCTCATAGACTTATAGACCTGTGTACACTTACAAGCGCATCAGTTATTTAACCTATAAGTCTTCAATACACCAAAATCACTAAGGGCACTAGATGCACTTACAATCTCCCCTTTTGGTGATTGATGACAATACTGAGTTAAGTTTTCAACGGGATAAATATATGAAGTGTAAATACTGATAATGAGGATTTTGATTGCAAGATATAGAAGAACTCCCCCTGAAGATGTGCATAGTGAGGAATTTGCTTTTGAGGCAATGCACATTTGAAGAATTGAATCATTGGAGATCTCCCCCTATATCTTGTAATTTATACACGCATTTGACAAATAGTATGAGGAATTTGAAATGCATGATGAAATATGGTGCTTGATGTTATGCAATGAAGCACACAAGGAGTATCAGAGCCCAAAGGCCAAATTGGATCAGAGCATAACAAGTATCAAAACTACTTCAAATCAGAGCAAAAGCATAATGCATCAGAAGTATCAAAGCACCATCGGGTTTAAGATTACAACTCAATCCAATAAAAGGTTTCAGAAGAACGAGAGTTGTAACTTAATAAAATACTGTATATAGACAAAAACGAGACCCGCTTGAAGACTAACTCAGATTTCTCCCCCTTTGTCATCGAATGACCAAAAGGATCGAAACTGAGGACTAACGCTCTTGAGGAAAATCAAGTTGAAGACGGAGCGCCAAAGATTGTCGGGTTGTTCGTTGAGGTAGGACCAGCAGCAAGATCTTCCAAATCTTCATTTTCATCGATGTCGCGAGATGAAGAATAAGAGCTGGCCACTAAGGAAGGAACTTTGACTTTCTTGAATTTCTTCGAGGAGGTGCAGACCACCAAATTCTTCCTTGAGACCCATTGATTTCAGTTCTTCTTCATTGTAGACATGTGAAAGAACAGCCCAGAGCGCTTGAAGGTTTCATGAAGATAGTAGTGGTTTTCTTCACCGCATTGTGAGTTGAGGTCAGGTTAAAGAAGAGTGCCAAACCGACGCTTGACCCACTTGTGATTGCGATCAACCTTCCGATGAAGACCGAGGAGTAACTCACGATCAGTCATCACCACAGGTGCGAGAGCTTGAGGATTTTGCTTAAGCGAGGTATTTGTCTTTGAGTCATGGGTGGCGAGTCATCATTGGTGGAGTAAGATCTTTGCTAAACTGTCCATCCAATGGACTAATGCCTTCATCTATCACAGCAGCAGCCTTTCCCTTTTCATCACCGAGGTAATTGGCCGCTTGAGGACTTCAATCGAGGGGTGTAGCTGCAGTGGTTCAAAGTGTCACCTTGTAATTCAAAGTGAAGATCTTGACCTGATGAATCTCATAATCCAAGGCGCATAAGGCTTCAGCTCAAAAGGTGACATGGCAATGTTGGCCAGAGTCCTCATGAAGAAATCATGGAAATTTACAGGAACGCCATGGATGATGTTGAAAAGCATATTCTTCATGATGCCAACGACTTCTTCATCATTCGAGTCGTGGCCCTTGATAGGACTCATAGTCTTCGACAAAATTCGATAGACTGTTCGAGGCACATAGAGCAATTCCTTGACGAGGAATTTGGTCCTTGGAGCTTGCCTTGGTTTCAAAGGCTTCATCAACACTTGCATATAGTGATTTGAAAGTTCCTTTTCTTCATAGATGCGACGAGCACCGTCAACTGGAGGACTGAGTGGAAGGACACGAAGCAATTCACTGGCTGGTGCCTTGTAATGGGTGTTTTCGGTCATCCAATCCAAGACCCATGAAGTTACATCTTGAAGATCTCCGTGATGTGCAGGGTTGCATAGAATCAAGAATTAGCTCTTCATTCCAATCACATATATCGGTGCAAAAGTTGAGAAGACCTGCATCGTGAAGAACACTTAGAACGGGCTCAAAGCTCGGCAGCGACTCCATATCCACATGAGGAATATGAGCATGATCAAGATTTTGTCCTTGTTGAAAAGCACCGAGGAATAGAAGTTTGCTTGACCGGCAGTCCGTAAGCGCCTCTTCCTAATCCGAGCAGAGTCATAAGGATTGTATTCAGTGAAGAACACATGCTCAGCAAAGAAATCTTCAGCCTTGAACTTCTGTTTGGTCGAGAACGGATTCTTCTGTTTTGGCAGAGGGGTGTCAGTCAATTGCATCACCACCTCTGGAACCGTAAGTGCAGGTTCTTCAGCTTGAGGAATTTCTTGATCCTCAACTTGTGCAGTCTGAGGAATTTCAGCAGCAGCAGCAGTTTCATCAGCAGCAGGTTCATCAGCATCAGGGGCTGGAATTTCTTCATGCACAGGACTCATGGGTTGATTTTCTTCAGAGTCGATCTGGACAGTCTGTGCAGGGGAGTGAGGAACTTGTTGAAGTGGGGTGAAGAGCGGAGTATTGGGATGTTGTTCTTCCCAAAAGTCATCATTGATTACTGGAGTGGTGCATCCAATATCCACATCTTCATTTTCAATTTCCTCAGCACCATCTTGAGGAATTTCAGGGTCTGATGAGGGAATGACTGGGGTTGAAGGGACAGCTTCCACTTCAATTTCTTCATCGATCTTCTCAGACTGAGCAGGAGATTGATGTTCCTCATCAGATCCGGTCGGCACTTCATATTCCTCTCCAAAAGGAACCACTTCCTTTGAAGGTGTGGAGGAGATAGGAATAGCATCAATCGGGTTTTCAACGGAGCTGGTCATAGGCTTCAATTTCTTCGCAGCCGAAGAATCTGACGCAGCTGATGCTTTTCTCTTCTTCACAGCAGCTCGTTCCGCAGCCTTGGTTTTCTTCACATCCAAAGCAGATGGAAGAATTGAAACTGGGGTTGGTGCAGGAGGAGCTGAGGAATTTGGAGCAGTTTCTTCAGGAGCAATTTCTTCAGGAGCAACTGACACAGTTCCCCTGTCTTGAATAATTTCTTCAGGCGCACCACTAGTGGGTGCCCTGGCAGTTTCTTCAGCGGCTGGAATTACTTCATCAGCCCTGGATTCAGCATTTTTTCAAAGAGGCTGAGCAGAGGCTTCAGCCTGAGGATTTTCACGTTGCACAGGTGCAGCAACAGTGGTAATTCTCTTCGTCAGATCAACAAATCTTGTCTTGACTCCTTTCCACTCATCATAGAATGAATCAAAGTTCTTGCTGAGGTTTTGAATTTCTGTTTGAGCTTGAAGAAGTTCCTCAGGTGTCATTTTGACGACATTCTTCTTCAGAAACCTCTCCTTCTTGTATTGAGCCTTTTTGATTTCCTTCGCCTTCTCGAACTTCCATTTTTCTTCAGCGATGAAATGAGTCAACGCATGACTTTGACCAGGTGTCAAAGGAAGATCAGGCAGAGGGGTATTTGGATCGTTGTGCCAGAGGTCGATGAAATCGAGGACTTTCTTTGGGTCCAAAAGCAGTGGCACAGCTGTTCCCTTGGCTCTTGCAGCTCTAGCTTGACGGTCTCTGATGATTTCTTCAAGTTCTTCATCAGATGCCTCATCGTCAGAAGGCACGTGGACGACAAGCTGTTTCTTCCTTGGGCTAGGCCGAGGACCACGTCCAGCTGTAGCTTTTGTCTTCAGCAGCGTCGGGCCAGTTGAAGAATTGAAAGCAGCTGAGGAATGTGCAGAGGTGCCTGAGGCAATTGAAAATCCAGCAGTCCTTTGACAAGTGGCGAGATGCACAGGAACTGAAGGCTTGGACGGAGCAGCTGAGGACTTTGATGGAGCAGCAGTGGTGTGAGGAATTTGCTGCTGAGGAATTTGCCTGGTAGGAGCTGCTGAGGAACTTGGCCGTGAGGGCATAGAAGAAGAAGTACTTGGCTTATTTGCAGACTTCTTTTGCATCGATTTCTTCGGCTTGGCCGAGACCTCGATGCAGCAGCAGCGCAGAATCCTCATTGAATTTCTTCACGCTTCCTTTGCTTGCTTAGCCAACTTAGCTTGGCGTTTAGCCCATTCCTCAGAAAGTCCTCACGCGTTTGACGCTAGTGGGATCAGCTATTTGGCCTGGTGCCAAAGGAGCTCTTGGGCATGGAGGATTTAACGCGAATTTCTTCATGTATTTGGGTGTAACATAGCGGTATTCCTTCCATTCGCGTGCCCATCTCCGCTCAATTTTCTCAAGACGCACCTTGCGCTGAGTTTTGCTTTCCTCATCGGTGTGCAATATTCAGGATATATTTCCTCGTGGATTTGAAAGCAGTCATGACCTCAGGTTTCTTTCCTCCCTTCGTGGCTTCTTGCCATCTCGCCATTTTCTTGGTGAGGAAATTGAACAATTGAATTTTCTCAAGAAGTGTGCAGTTTTTCTTCGAGGAACGCTGCAAATGAGTTAAGTTGATGAGAACCTAGGGATTCAGCGGTGACATTTGTACCTGTGAACAGAGTATAGGTGCGAGGAATTTGAAGAGGTCATATCGTTCTCGGAGGGTTTTTCAAAAGAACAAGTTTGAGGATTTTGACCAGATGAGCCTTGAAGAATTTCAAGAAGCGTTCTTTATCTTAGGTTCCGAGTTGTATAGATCAAGATCCACACAATTGAGGAATCTTGAAGAAAATCATAGCTTAGAGAAATGAGTCAAGAGATTTGAGGTGTTCATATGTGTGAAGAATTTGAAGAATAAACACCTTTTGAAGAATTTGAAGAAAATTTGAGAATCAAAGCGAGTAAATAAAAGTAACTTTTAATTTACTCAAGTGAAGAACACGATTAACTGAGATGAACAGTTTAGAAGTTCGTCTGTTCAGATCTTCTCCGCCCTAACTTGGCAGAGGAAATCAGCTACGGCGACGGCGGAGTGAGGAAATTCCACTGTCGGCGCGAGTACGTCGGCGAAGAGGTCAAGGCGGTGAAGCTTTTCCTCACCGACGACGATGGAGAAGCGGCGGCGCTTAGGGTTTCGAGGAGCTCGGCGGAGAGAGATCGGCGAAGTAAAAGAGTGAGGAAGGAGAGAGGGTATTTATAGCCACGGTGAAAAACGGTTCGTCCAAGAATTAGGACGAACGTGCCTGACCGCTTCCTTCTCACGACATGTGTCACCCACGCATGAAGGTGGTGGAGATCGTCTTGCGATCGTGGGTGAATATAATAATGCATCGTGGGATGCGGAACGGTTTGAGCGGTAAAATAGAAGTTTGGATAAGATCCGTTTTAAAGGTTCCGTTCGCAATTTCTTCAGCTGTCAAGGACACAGTGAAGAATTTGAACGAGTTTCAAAGTAGAACGCACATGAAGAATTTGTGAATGGATTGGGTTGAGTATAGCATAGAGGGGAAGGGTCCGATCACATTCACTTAGCGAAAAAAACGACTTGAAGAAATAGCCATAAGTGAATGCTGTAGAGGACATAAATCCATATATATATATAGCCAATGAAGAAAGACGACGGAAACAGTGAAGAATTTGCAAAGTTGAAGAATTTGAAAACTGAAGAATTTGAAAACTGAAGAATTTTAAAACTGAAGAATTTCAAAAGCGAGGAAAAACTCAAATTGAAGATTTTCAACTTTGGTGGTGGCGTGTCCCATCAGATAAGAATGATGATTTCAGACACGCGCATAATTGTCGAGGGTTACGAGAATCAAATTCTTCATTAATTTCTTCACACTTAGAGTGTTATTCTTCATTGATTGAAGAAAAAACGTTTCTTCATGTGTTGCACATCTAAGTCATCAATTTTGCATAAGTGTTAGGAAGTGTGCCTTTTCATAGAACATTCGAAGATTCTAGGATATTTAGCTCACACCGCAACTTGCTAAATCTCTTCTCATCCAAGGGCTTAGTGAAGATATCAGCTAGCTGTTCTTCAGTCTTCACGTGCTCGATGGAGATGTCGCCCTTCAACACATGATCACGAAGAAAATGATGACGAATTTGAATGTGCTTTGTCTTCGAGTGCTGAACTGGGTTATGAGCAATCTTGATGGCACTCTCATTATCACAGTAGAGAGGCACATTCTTCACATTGATGTCGTAGTCCTTGAGGGTTTGCTTCATCCATAGTAATTGAGCACAACATGAGCCAGCAGCAATGTATTCAGCTTCAGCAGTGGACAGTGATACGCAGTTCTGTTTCTTCGAGGACCAACAGACCAAAGATCGTCCGAGGAAATGACAAGTACCAGATGTTGACTTGCGGTCCACACGATCACCAGCATAGTCGAGTCGAATATCCAATGAGATCAAAAGTAGAGCCCTTGGGGTACCATAATCCTAGTGTTGGTGTGTGAGCTAGATATCAAGAATATGCTTCACAGCCTTATGGTGTGATTCCTTGGTGTAGCTTGAAATCGGGCACACATGCAAACACTAAGCATTATATCTGGCCTAGATGCACATAAGTACAATAAAGAACCAATCATGGAGCGGTATACCTTGTGATCAAGTCAATACCATTTTCATCGATTGCATAGATGGCCATTTGTGGGCATAGGAATTTTGACGCCTTTGCAATCTTGCATGCGAATTTCTTGAGGACATCTTTGAGGTATTTCTCCGAGATATGAATATGCCATTGGGTTGTTGATTTAATTTGAAGACCTAAGAAGAATTTCAACTCTCCCATCATAGACATTTGATATTCTTCACTCATCATATAGGCAAATTCATCACTATAACGTTGGTCAAGACAGCCAAAGATAATATCATCAACATATATTTGGCACACAAACAGTTCACCATCATAAGATTTAGTAAAGAGAGTAGGGTCGAGTGAACTGGTGTGAAGCCATTCTTCACGAAGAATTCCTTCAATGTATCATACCACCGAGGGGCTTGCTTGAGGCCATAGAGGGCCTTATTTAGTTTGAAGACTTTGTCGATTCTTTGGATCTTCAAAACACTGGGGTTGAGCAACATATACTTCTTCCTCAAGCTTACCATTGAGGAATGCACTTTTCACATCCATTTGATATAAAGTGATATTGTGATGGTTAGCATAGGCGAGTAATATGTGAATAGACTCAAGTCTAGCAACAGTGCAAAAGTTTCATCAAATCAATTCCTTCAACTGCGTGTAGCCTTGAGCTACTAGTCGTGCCTTATTCCTCACCACAAGACCATTTTCATCTTGCTTGTTGCGATAGATCCACTTTGTGCCAATGATATTATGCTTGCGAGGATCTGGACGTTTGACCAGTTCCCAGACGTTGTTGAGCTCGAACTGATGCAATTCTTCTTGCATGGCCTGAATCCACTCCGGCTCCAGAAATGCTTCATCTACCTTAGTGGGCTCTGTGATAGAGACAAAAGCATAGTGCCCACAAAAGTTAGATAAATGTGAAGCTTTTGAGCGAGTGAGAGGACCTGGCGCTTCAATGTCATCAATGATCTTGTCAACTTGTACTTCTTTTGCAACGCGAGGATGAGCTGGTTGTCTTCGAGGAATTTGATCATTTTCCTCAGACCATTTTCTTCAAAGATTTTCTTCAGTGCATTAGCTCGATGTTCTTCGCGTACAGGAATGAATTCTTCAGCAGTTTCTTCAGTAGGAATGACATCCTCAGTTGCCTTGAACCTAATAGAATCCTCAGGTGCTGGTTCGTCTAACACAGAAGGTAGGTGCTCTCTTTGCGAGCCATTAGTTTCATCGAACCGCACATCTACAGTGTCAACAATCTTGTGAAGTGTGATGTTGAAGACTCAGAGGTGTGCGAGTCCTTTCCGTAACCAAGCATAAAACCCTCATGTGCTTTCGGTGCAAATTTTGAGTGGTGGTGAGGATCTCTAATCCAGCATTTTGCACCGAAGACTTTGAAATAACTTACATTGGGTTTCTTGTCAGTGAGGAGTTCATAGGCAGTCTTCTTGAAGAATTTGTGAAGATATACTCTGTTGATGATGTGGCACGCAGTGTCAATTGCTTCAATCCAGAAACGACTAGGCGTTTTGTATTCATCAAGCATAGTGCGAGCCATCTCAACAAGGGTTCTGTTCTTGCGCTCCACGACGCCGCTTTTGCCGAGGAGTATAAGGAGCAGATAACTCATGAGTAATACCAAGTTCATCAAGATAATCCTCAAGTCCGAATTCTTGAACTCAGTTCCATTGTCACTCCGATGTGCTTGATCTTCACACCAAAGTTGGTTGAAGCCCTCGAGGAAAATCGCTTGAAGATTTCCTGCACTTGATTTTTGAAGGTAACAATGTGTACCCATGTGTAACGAGAGTAATCATCAACAATAACAAAGCCATAAAGAGATGCTTCATTAACGACACTGAGTAATGATTGGGACCAAAGAGGTCCATGTGAAGCAATTCAAGGGACGAGTAGTGGTCATGATAGTCTTCATTTGGATGCTTGGCCTTGGTCATTTTTCCAGCTTCACAGCTCCGCATAAGTGATCCTTGAGGAATTTGACATTCTCAATGCCAATGACATGCTTCTTCTTCGCAAGGCGTGTGCAAATTCCTCATGCCTGCGTGACCAAGTCGTCGATGCCATAGCCAGCCTTACGAAGCTTTTGCAAGTAGGCACACGGCTGGTTGTGGTCCTGTGGAAAAATCAACAATATACAAATCTCCTCTCCTAAAGCCTTCAAGACTTTGGAATTGTCACTTCCATAATCACAACACAACGATATTTGCCAAAGATAACAACCATATCAAGATCACAAAGCATTGAGACTGACATGAGGTTATATCCTAAAGACTCAACAAGCATGACTTTGTCCATGTGCATGTCCTTAGAGATAGCAACCTTACCGAGTCCCAATACCTGACTTTTGCCCTTGTCAGCAAAGATGATATGCTTCAGATGTGACGGTGATAAGGGAGCATCCATCAATAGATTCTTGTCACCAGTCATGTGATTTGTACATCCACTATCGAGAACCCACTCAGTGGCTTTGGGTTGATCATCCTGCAGATGAATTAGTACAACTTACGATCTCATATACTTCACAATGAAGAATATGATATCAAGTTCATCAGATGAATTTCATCAGTCAGTATTCAGATAAGCAGTATGAGGACGTGTGAAATGAAAGATCATTTCATCATGATTAGCTGCGCCCTTTCGAGCAATTTTGTCGTGCCCCAAAGAAATTCTTCAGACGTTGAGGCACGCCCGAGACCTGACCCTGCAGAAGAGATTAGTTCTTTTCTTCACCACCCACATCTGAAGGGGTGGCAAAGAGTTCATCATTCTCATGAGCACCATATGAGAATGGTGGCATAGAGGCCAAACCATTTCGTTTCACATAAGAGGGGTTAGGGTAAGCATATGAATAAGCAGAGAAATTCTTCGAGGACTTATGAACATATTGGTTTGAAGAATAATGCACATATTCATAGCCCTTAGCTCTACCCTGCGAAACAGAGTTGTTAGCACGATGATAATCATATGAGGACTTTGATCCTTTTGAGGAATTTGATCCACGTGAGGAATTTGGTCCGTATGAGGACTTGGATCCATATGAAGAATTTTGTCCATATGAAGAATTTGATCTGGGGTTCCTTTTCTTCACAGGTGGTGTCATGAGGACATTCACCTGAAGACTTTCAAGGTACTGCTTGGGAACCCAGATTTTCTTCATAGGGGAACCGTTCCTGCAGTTAGTGCCAACATATCTAGCAAATACTTCACCATTCTGATTTTTGAACAGTTTATAGTTTGAGTCAAATGACTCATCATTAGAATGAGGAAATTCACATGTAAAACCAGATAAGGTAGATGGATCAACTGGAGGTCCCTTTGCAGCAACCCATGAGGTTTTGGGATACTGCTCAAAGCTTCAAAGACGCTCCATCAGCATTGAGTTTCCTCTCAAAGGCAATACCCTCTTTCCTAGGGTTCTGTTGAGGATCTGCTTTTAAGCACATCACAAAGAGTCGATGCCCTTTGAGGCTTTTGTACATGCCTGTCATGTACAATTCCTTCAGCCCCTGCATCGTCGGTGATACTAGCAATGTCCTCGGTGAGGAATTAGTGATAGCAGAGGCAGGTGAAGAATTTGTAACAGTTGAAGCATTTGAACATTTGGTGAAGAATTAGCGATTCACGCTCAATGCACTTTAAGCATGGAGGAACAAATTCTTCTTGTGAAGCGCTGATTTGTTGAGCAAGTAATGAATCGCGCTCCTTCTGAAGATCTTCATAACTCGCTCTTAGCTTCTCAAGATCTTGCTTTCTTTGAAGAAATTCATAAGAAAGTTTCTCATGATCAGATAAGAGAGTGTTATGATGACCTTGAAGGCTGTCAAGCCTAGACTGAACTTTCTGAAGATTTTCAGTCAGGGCTTGAGTGCGATCCATTTCTTCACCTAACATATCATCACTCTTATCTAGCATGTTTTGAACCTTTTCAAAAGCCCTTTGTTGTTTTATAGCAATCTTAGCAAGTTTAGAGTAGCTGGGCTTGAGATCCTCATCAGATTCATTTTCACTAGATTCAGAGGAGGTGTAATTGAGTACCTTGGCACCTTTTGCCATGAAGCAATAGGTGGGAGCGTAGTCATCATTCTCCTCATCAGGTTTGTTGGCGGAGTCATTTTCTTCAGCGTTGAAGATGGATTTGCTGACGTAAGCAGTAGCAAGAGCCAGACTAGCCACACCAGATTCGGATTCTTCAGACTCCTCCTCTTCCTCATTTTCCTCAGATTCAGCTTCAGAGTCCATTTCCTTGCCAATGAATGCCCGAGCCTTTTTGGAGCTGCTCTTCTTGTGAGAAGAAGGTTTTGAGGATTTTGATGATGAAGATTTTGATGATTTCTTCTTCTTCTTCACATCATCGTAATCGTAGTCCTTGTGTTTCTTCTTCTTCAATTCCTTTTCCCATCGAGGACAATCTTGGATATAGTGACCAGGTTTCTTGCATTTGTGGCAAAGTCTTCGCTTATAGTCACTAGATGAGGAATCACCGCTTGAGGATTTTCCAAAACGCCACGTCTTGTGAATTTCTGGAATTTCTTCACGGCGATGCTAGCTCTCGCCAAATTCTTCAGATCTCCAATGCTACTAGCGTAGTCTTCACTCTCGATTCAGATTCAGCCTTGGCCTTGAGGCACGTGTTCTTCCATAGCCGTAACCATAGAGATCTCTCTTTTCAGCAAGTCGAACTCGTGAGTATTTAGCCTTTCGAGGATATCGGCAGGATCAAGAGACTTGTAGTCAGCTCGTTCTTGTATCATCGGTGCAGAGTGTCAAATGAGGAATCAAGCGATCTTAGCAATTTCTTCACCACCTCATGGTCGGTGATGTCGGTGGCACCAGTGCTTGAAGCTCATTTGAGATGTCGGTGAGGCGATCGAAGGTTTGTTGAACATTTTCGTTGTCGAGTCTTTTGAAGCGGTTGAAGAGATTCCGAAGAACATCAACTCGAGAGTCACGCTGAGTTGAAACACCTTCATTTACTTTGGACAGCCTGTCCCAAATGAGTTTGGCAGATTCCAAAGCACTCACTCTTCCATATTGACCTTTGCTCAGATGGCCACAGATGATATTCTTCGCTTGAGAATCGAGTTGCTTGAATCTCTTCATATCAGCATCATTCGGAGAGGGTGTGGTGAGGAAACACCTTTTGTCACAACATACCGTAGATCGTTGTCAATTGCTTCAAGATGCATTCGCATTTTGTTCTTCGATGAGGGGTAGTCCGTCCCATCGAAGGTAGGACACCTGCTGAGACCTTGATCATACTGCGGTCGACATAACTAAAACTCCGGTGGTTAAACCAAAATCACACGTAACAAGGGAGTACCTTGCTCGATACCAATTGAAAGTCGTTATATCGACTAGAGGGGGTGAATAGGCGATTTTATGAATTTTACAAATTCTTCATCGAGGAATTTGCTCGTGAGGAAATTCCTTAGCGAAGAAATACATGCAGCGGAACAAGTACTCGAAGTAAGCATAACAGATTACAAGCATAGTCATCATGATGAAATGAAGACAATCACAGAGTCTGTAAAGCGTAATCACAGGATAACACAAGATGAAGACAAACAGATCAAGAAATTGAGCTGAGGAAATTGAGAAAGTCTTGATCAAAGTCTTCAAACACAGATATGACAAACACTCAACACAAGAATGAGGAAATGAAAGAGTTGAGGAAATAGAACCGATTAGGTTGGTGAAGACAATGATTTGGTAGACCAGTTCCAACTGCTGTCTCGGTTATGCGTCTGGTTGGAGCGGCTGAGTATTTAAACTCGAGGACACGCAGTCCGGACACCCGATCGCTGAGCACGCAGCTCGGGACACCAAGTCCTCACCGTATTCTCCTTGAACTAAGGCCACGCAGACCTCGCCCAATCACTCGTGGTAAGTCTTGAGCGACTTCCAAACCTTCACATACTTGGTCACTCGGCGATCCACAATTCCTCTTGGATGCTCTAGACCGTGACGCCTAACCGTCTGGAAGAAGCACAGTCTTCAAAGGTAAAAGCGTCGGATCCACGCGGGATCAATTTCTTGATGATGCTCAATCACTTTGGGTTTGTTGGGGTTTGGTTTTGGGTTTTTCTCACTTTGGGTTTTCCTCACTTGATGATTTTCGCTCAAAGTCCTCGGAGGATGGGTTGCTCTCAAATGACAAGTGTCAAGTTCTCTCGAGCAGCCAACCAACTAGTGGTTGTAGGGGCGGCTATTTATAGCCTCGGGAGCAGCCCGACATGATAAGACATAAATGCCCTTAAATGATATGACCGTTAGGTGGAGATATTTTGGACAGCCAAGAAGATAAAGAACGGTCGGAATTTTGAGTATCAAATTCCTCGGGCTATCATGTTCCTCTTTGTGTAGGCAATTCAGACTGGCGAATTCCTAACTCCTCGGTCGAACAAATTCTCGGTGACTGAAGAGCTTCGTCTCATCACATCAAGAAATTGACTGAACTGTATGAGATTTCCAAAGGCTTCACTCAAGGGATTGGTAGGTGAGGATTTTGAGTTGAGCATCAAATGGAAATTTCTCCTTAGTATTTCCTCGACCCCTTTAACGAAGACGGTGTTTCCTATGACTCAAGAAAGAGAAAATGAAACTACGAAAACAAAAGTCTTCACGCTTCATGTTCCTCAGCGATTACCAAGTCTTCGAATCACACCAATTTCTTCACTTTCAAAGTCTTGTAAAGTCTTCGAATGTCAAATTCTTCAGTTGAAGAAATTCATTTTTAGGGGTCGACTTTCTCTGTAAATATCAAACTCCTCATAGACTTATAGACCTGTGTACACTTACAAACGCATCAGTTACTTAACCTATAAGTCTTCAATACACCAAAATCACTAAGGGGCACTAGATGCACTTACAGTGACGTGAAGAGCTGCCACCAATTGAGCCTCCGGATCAGGAATAGCCAAATCTGCTTCACCAGGGAGCTTGACCGACGGGTTGTGCAGCACGTCCAGAAAAACATTGGGCGGGACCAGTTTGCGCTGAGAGCCCAACCGGCTTAAAGCGTCCGCCGCTTCATTCTTCCGACGATCCACGTGGTCCACCTGATAGCCCTTGAAATGACTTGGGACAATATCCACCTCACGACGATATGCAACCATGAGTGGGTCCTTTGAATCCCAAGTGCCAGACACCTGTTGAGCCACTAGGTCCGAGTCACCGAAGCACTTAACCCGGCTTAGATTCATCTCCTTAGCCATCCGGAGACCATGGAGCAAGGCTTCATACTCAGCTGCATTGTTAGTACAAGGGAATATTAAGCGGAGAACGTAACAACACTTGTCACCTCGTGGGGAAGTTAATACGACTCCAGCCCCCGAGCCCTCCAATTGCCTGGATCCATCAAAATGGATGGTCCAATATGTGTGATCCGGCTTTTCTTCAGGTGCTTGCAACTCCGTCCAATCATTAATGAAATCCACAAGTGCTTGAGACTTCACCGCCGTCCGAGGCACATACTTGAACCGTGCGGCCCAAGCTCTATAGCCCACTTAGCAATCCGCCGATCGCTTCCGGTTACGTATGATATCGCCTAAGGGAGCGAATCGACCACCGTGATGGGGTGCCCCTGGAAATACTGCTTCAGCTTCCGGCTTGCCATGAAAACTCCATATACCAGCTTCTGCCAATGCGGATACCTTTGCTTAGATTCGATAAGTACCTCGCTAATATAGTAAACCGGACTTTGAACTGGATGCTCCTTCCCTGCCTCCTTCCGCTCCACCACAATGGCCACGCTGACCGCCCTGGCATTAGCAGCAACATATAGCAACAGCGGTTCCTTGTCAATGGGAGCGGCGAGCACATGCGGGTTGGCCAATTGCCGCTTTAAGTCCTCCAACGCCGTCGGTGGTGGACTCGCACAAACCGATCTCGTCTTTTTCAAAGCATCGGTACAAAGGGATGGCCTTCTCTCCAAGGCGGCTGATAAACCGGCTCAGCGCGGCAATCCGGTCTGCCAAACGCTGGACATCGTTAATACACTTTGGTTTAGCCAGGGAGGTAATAGCCGTAATCTTCTCCGGATTAGCTTCGATTCCCCTGTTGGACACGAGAAAACCCAATAATTTGCCTGCCGGAACACCAAAGACACATTTGGCCGGGTTGAGCATCATCTTGTAAACCCGCAGGTTGTCAAAGGTTTCCTTCAAATCGTCAACCAGTGTCTCCTTCTCCCTTGACTTGACCACAATATCATCAACATAGGCGTGCACATTACGGCCGATCTGTTTATGCAGGCAATTCTGTACACAGCGTTGATAAGTTGCTTGGGCGCTTTTGAGCCCAAAAGGCATAGATACATAGCAGAAGGATCCAAAGGGAGTGATAAACGCCGTCTTCTCCTGGTCCTTAACTGCCATCTTGATCTGATGATACCCATAATATGCATCCAAAAAGCTCAAACGCTCACAACCCGTAGTGGCATCAATAATCTGGTCAATGCGGGGGAGGGCAAAAGGATCTGCTGGACAAGCCTTGTTAAGATCTGTGTAATCCACACACATGCGCCAAGTGCCGTTTTCTTAAGAACCAGCACGGATTAGCAAGCCATTCGGATGGAAGACTTCAACGATAAAACCAGCTGCTAAGAGCACCGCCACCTCCTCTCCAATGGCCTTGCGCCTTTCTTCGTTAAACCGGCGAGAAACCGCTTCACCGGTTTGTACTTGGGATCAACATTAAGAGTGTGCTCAGCAAGTTGCCTCGGTACACTGGCATGTCGAAGGCTTCCATGCAAAATGTCCCGATTCTCACGGATGAACTCGATGAGCGCGCTTTCCTATTTCGGATCAAGTTGGCGATCGATTTGAACTGCTTGGACGAATCGCGAGCACGAAGTCAACAAGCTTAGTCTCAGTTGCCGATTTGAATTTCAGGGCGATCTTGCGGCTCCCATGAACCGTTATTGTCCCCTTGTGACCCGGCATCTTGAGCTGCAAATAGATATAACAAGGCCGTGCCATGAACTTGGCATAAGCTGGCCGCCCAAATAGGGCGTGATACGGACTTTGGATTTTTACCACTTCAAACGTCAATGTTTCCGATCTGGAGTCATATTCATCACCAAAGGCCACTTCCAGAGCTATTTTACCAACCGGATATGCTGACTTGCCAGGTACCACACCATGGAACACTGTATTGGACGGTTTGAGATGTTTATCTCTTAACCCCATACGACGGAAGGTCTCATAGTACAGGATGTTAATGCTGCTCCCTCCGTCCATGAGTACCTTGGTGAACTTATAACCTCCCACCTGAGGTGCCACCACCAGGGCTAGCTGACCCGGATTGTCGACCTGGGGAGGATGATCCTCTCTACTCCATATAATGGGTTGCTCCGGTTCAACAGTGTTAACTGCCCGCTTCTGAAGCTTCCGGTCTCGCTTGTCTAAGCTGGTGGTGAAGACATGATACTGTCCACTATTCAACTGCTTTGGGTTGCTCTGCTAACCCGACTGTTGCTGCTGCTGGTTGTAACCACCTTGGTTATTCTGATTGTTCTGATTGTTCTGATTGTTATGTCCGCCCGGATTACCATTAAATCCTGAACCGGAATTTCCTCCATCGTAACCCGGCCCGGATCCTGAACCGCCAGAGCCTTGATCATACCGGAAAGCATTAGAACTCTTGAACTCCTGCATAATGTAGCAATCCTTCCAGAGGTGGTTTGCTGGCGTCTCCTTCGTCCCATGCTTCGGACAGGGTTGATTCAGTAGATAGTTCAAGCGGTCCGGATTGGGCTTAGGCGCTCCACTTCGATTCGGCTGTTTACCCTTGCGTCGCTGGCCCTTGTCCTGCGTGTTGGTGTTAGCTACGAAGTCCATGTTGCCATTCGCTTTACGCTTGCCTCCACCATTACCTGCCGAGTGATGTTGATGGCCCTTGGAGTTGCTGTTCTTCCTTCCCTTCCCTGTCTCATCATCGTCAGACTCGGGATCCTTGGTACTATCAGAATCAGCATACTTCACTAAAGCGCCCATGAGAGTGCCCATGTCATTAGAGAACCGCTTCATGCGCCCTAACTTCAACTTTAAAGGCTTAAACCGGTAGTTGCCCTCCAGGGTTAAGATCGCAGAGTCAGCGTTGATCCGGTCTGACGAGTGCAAGATTTCAGCTTGGCGTACCCAATGGGTTGTTGACTCCCTTCCCCTCGGACACAAGCCGCCAAGTCCACTACGGACATGGGCTGCTTACGGTATCTTTGAAATTCTGGATAAACCGGGTCCGAATGGGCCCATGAATTGATAGAATTGGGTGGCAAGCTCTTCAACCAAATGCACGGGCCGTGCCTTGAGCATCATGGTGAAGTACTTTGCACACGCCGCCTCATCCACATCCAGCATCTCCATGGCCATCTCATAACTTTCTATCCATGCTTCGAGCTAAATCGGCGGTGTAATTTGGCACCTTGCGCGGACCCTTGAAGTCTTTGGGCAAGCGCACATTGCGTAAAGCGGGGACGAGGCAAGGCACTCCCAAAGAGCTAGAGGTAACCCTGTGCTCGACCGAGATGGTCGAACGAACCGGCGAAGTCGATAAGCCCGATCTTTGTGCTGCTAACTCGGCCTCCCTGCGCGCTCGGGCCCGATCCACCACCTCCTGAGCGTTATCGACGCCACCCGCCGGGTTGTTACCACGGGGCGCACCACGCCGTGCATTACTTGATACGGCCGGTTCATCCACGTGCCTGCTATAGCTCCGGCTTGGGCGGGGGGTAGAGTGGATCCGGTCGCGGCTGTACGAATATGCTTCCTGTTGGACCAAAGCTGTCCTAAGGAGCTCCTTGAACCGACGTGTCTCTACTGCCTGTGGTGAATCGCCTTCAATTGGAATAGCCTCCAGCTGTGCCGCAGCTGCAACAAGGTTATCCATCGGGTTGGAGTAGTGACCCGGAGGTGTTTGCACAGCCGAGGCTGCTGGCATTATGGCGAGGTAGATCTATTAAGCGGGCTGAACCGGCGCTCCGCCCCAGTGCTTCCGCCGGTTTAACACCGGCGGATTCTGGTTCCGCCCGGGTGTTGAAGAGGTATCTTCCTCTCGGCGAAGGCAAACGGGATCTGTATTTCCTCTTCATGACTTCATGTGACGCGCTCTGATCCAGCATGAGCCTATACGCCTGCGCATCTAGAGCGGCCCGCTCTGTCGTCATCCTTGCGTCTGCAGCTGCTAGATCCGCTTTAGCCTGAGTGATTTGTTCCTTCACCTTCGCAATCTCCGCGTTATGAGCGTCCTGATCCGTCGGGTTAACCTCTGCCATGAGTGCAGCCAACGCATCGAACAGATCTAATAAAACTTGAGCCGGCGGGCGCACAGAGCCTCCTGCCCTGGCAACCGTCGCCGCTGTTGAACCGGCCATCATTGCCGCAGCGGTCGAAGAGTGAAGTACTGCTTGTGTGTCGGCCATGAATATTCCAACCCGGTTGGGCAGATCGGAGGGGTCCGGAATACTGTCACCATCGGAACAGCCCCCAATCCGGCCATCTTGTAGCTGATATAGAGATTCAGTTTCTCCGGTTGATGACTCGTCGTCGGAGTAGACGACGGTCTCGCCACCAGACTCTGATCCGTCCTCATAACTTCCTCCGTGGATGACTCCCACAAAGGCACGCTTCACGGCCGGTTTAACCTGGGCAGATCTCATACGCTGAGCCGTCTCGACGAGGTCGGTGCAGATGTCCGCTCAGCCCTGGCTCACCAATCTTGCCGATGAGCGTGTATGCCACCAAAGGGGACCCGGTACCCGTACTCAATCGAGCCGGCCTCGGGGCCCCAGCCTGCATCGTCGATTTAGAGCTTGCCGCGACGACTCTTGGTCATCCGGCCCACAGCATAGCCTTCGAGTCCGTCGAACTTGCCCTCCAAGATCATCAAACCATCGTGCGATAGCCCCACGGTGGGTGCCAACTATCGTGGTTTTGTCACGGCAGATGTCCTCATGAAAGGACTTAGTCGTGGAGCCATCGCTACGGGTTAACTTGAAGGGGTTAAAGCGGACGCAAAGACACAAGAGTTATACTAGTTCGGCCCCTTCGATGAAGGTAAAAGCCTACGTCTAGTTGTGATGGGATTGATATGGTCTCGATGACTAGGGAGCAAATAAGCTTCGTCTAGGCCTCGAGTTGTTGTTGTCTGTCTTTGAACCGTCCCGGTCGTCCCCTTATATACACGGGTGACGCCCGTCGGTTCAGAGAGTCCCAATCTCCGGTTCATACTCGTATCCGGGTTGGTCTCTCTCTATTCCTAACTTACAGTACAAGTTCACATACCATGCCGGTTTACGGCTACAGGTTCTAAGCCGACTACAGGCCTTGGGCCCTTACTTTCATGCCTCTTGGGCTTTTACACCGTTGAACTACTGATGAAGTTAACCCGGCCCAGATAGGCTGGTTTACGCCCAGTAGTAATATCCCCAACACAGTCAGTCCCCGCTAAACATTTCCGTTCGTATGTACATCCCACACAATCGCTCCAAGGAAAACGTTTCCGTTCACAGGTACATCACACACAATTTTCCCCGATAAATCGTTTGTGATAGCGTTGCCATTGCACACGATATTAACAATTTTATCGTTTGCGTTATTGAATGCATCACATACGGTGCATAGAAGAAACTGTGTGGCAAAGGCTGTCCATCACACACAGTTTTTATGTGGTAAACGTTTGCGCAAGGTGGCCTAACGCAAACAATTTTCATGAGGATGTCGTGTGTGCAGTGGAGATTGATCGCACACGTAGTGGATCCTAGAAACGCTTCTGATCTCCGCATCTATCGCAGACGTTTCGCTTTCGCAAACCGTGTGCAGTGTAATTCCTAATTAATCCCTAATTTAAAAATCACATGTTTTGAATTTGAAAGTAGGCAATCACTTATTTCATATCCAACCATGCTTATTACAAATATAGGTTCAACCACCAATGCATGTGCAGAATCTTCAAGAACTACAGAAGCACCAAGTAAAGAATGATGAACCACAGTTGTACTAAAGACTGTAAAGAGAGAGGCGAAAGACATTCTGGTTGCTGGAGAAGGTGAAGCGGAATGCCCATATTGTGCCCTCCTCCATGCGTAATGCACGCACGACTACCCCTTGTGATGGCTGCCTGTCCATCCTTCACTGTCTTTATTACGACTTCTCGATGCTCATCGTAGTCTGGATTAAATACTTTAACCTTCATTGCATGTCCACCAATCATGTACTTTGCGAGGTAATCTTGAGTGAACTGCTTCGGGAACCATTGCGAACGAAAAAGATTCAGACATTGTTGTCTAACAATTCATTATGGACAGTAAAAAGAGAAGGCTGCAGAGTTTGTAGTTACCATCCAATAGCTCACTGTTGTGTTGGATAGAGCATAAACAAATAATTTGCTTGCCACCATTCATATCTTTTTACTAATAATCCTTATCAGTTTCCTCACTTGATGCTTGTTCATGAATATCTCATTGCCCCATACGCAAAAAGGGTTGATGCGTGGATCCTTGCCAAGGGCATATGTACCTACAAGCAACAAGTCAATATTAGAAGCTAACAAGTGTCCAGGCCTGGATCTATATGCACTACATTATGGAATGACGGGGGGAGTGCAAGCTAAGGGATGAAGCTAACCTCGGCGGAAAATGGTGGCCACTCCCGTTGTTGTCCTGCATAAGTAGCGGAAAGGCATGATAAGTACAACAACCTTAACATCAACAAATATAGCGAAGGTAAACAACATCATCTCCAAATGATAGCTTGAATGTGTTGGTTTCAACATGTTGTTAAAGCGATATAAAATTGAAGGCAATATTACTGACAGCAGGCTTAACAGCCATCAAATATTGCAATTCAAACTGGTATTGTTGAAAATGAATAGAACGTAGGGAATGCTTAAACATCACACTGGATAAATGTGTAAAACTAAAATAAAGGGCATGCGTTAACTACACCAGGAATAAATGGAACCAAATATAGCCATTCAAACTAGTATTGATGTAGTCGAGCGGCACAGTTCCGACTTGCACATAATGAACAACACATTGTGAATGACTGAAATAAACAAGGCATAAATGACCAGTATAACAACCAAATATAGCCATTGAAAACTGGACAGAGTCTCACTGCAACCAACCTAACAAGCAAATATAGATAAACATGGCATATGCTTGAAAAGTGGACAAATGCTCACTACAACCAACCTAACAAGCAGATATAGATAAACAAGGCATCTGCTTGATAACTGGACAAGTGCTAAAAAAGCAACCTAACAACCAAATAGAGATAAACAAGGCATATGCTTAATAACTGGACAAATACTCACTGCAAGCAAACTAAGAACCAAATACATATAAACAAGGCATCTGCTCGATAACTGAAAAAATGCTCACTCCAACCAACCTAACAACCAAATACAGATAAACAAGGCATCTACTCACTATAAACAACCAAATATAGCCATTCGTAAAACTGAAGTGGACAATTCATACTTAAACATCACATAGCCCTATTGAACAATACATTTTTGCATAACTGAAATAATTAAACACGACACAGTTAAAGCACCGCATGGCAAATGCTACAACAACAAAGGGTACGGGTTGGCAAGCTAGAAAAGGTAAGATTTGCTGATAGAATGTTGCCTCACATTTCATGGACGGGATCATTCCAGTTGGAAGAGCACAGACCCATGGTGTGCTCTCTGATGTCACAGATGGGCTGTCTCACCTTGGAAGAATCTTCGTAGGTGCCCTCCTCATGCTCGTGGTTGTGGTCGATGAGATCTGACTTGGCAATTGAGGATCCCAAGCCGCTATTGTAGAACGTGTCCTTCAGAAATGATAAAATGGGCACGATTGCGTATAAAGCTCACAAATCCTTGACCGCTTGGCGGAGGAGATCAGTGGCATGGCCGTCGAAGAGATTGACAGCGGTTGAACCAGAGGGGTTGGGGACAGACCACTTAACCTGTGGCATGGCCCGCATGAAGCCGTCGCTATGGACGAGCTTGATGTCGTAGCCAAGTTCCCAAGATACAGTAATACGCTAGCCCGCTGACATGAAGCCTTTAGCATGGGAACATAGTCAACATCTTCGCCGTCTTCCGCGGCGACGTGTTGCTCCGGGATCGACAGGTCGGGGCGAACGGCGGCCACCTCGCCAACGTCCGCCGGAGAGGCCATGATAAACCTCTTCTTGGCCGAACGCTCGTTGGGCTCCCCGGGATACGTGGTCGAGCTTAGGCTGTGACATTTTGGAGCAGGGGATGTGGATCTGGCGGGGAGGGACATGATGTCGCTTGAAGCTACGTCGGTATTTCCCCAAAGAGGAAGGGATGATGTAGCACGACGGCGGTAGGTATTTCCCTCAGATATGAAACCAAGGTTATTGAACCAGTAGGAGAACCAAGCGACACAACGTAAACAACCCCTGCACACAAATGACAACACCTCGCAACCTGATGTGTTAAAGGGGTTGTCAATCCCTTTCGGGTACGGCGCCTCAAGATGGGAAAACGAACGTGAGATAAAATTGTAGTAGATTGATAGATCGAACGCCAAATAAAATAAATAAGAATAAAATGCAGCAAGGTATTTTTGCATTTTTAGTTTAATAGATCTGAAAATAAATTCAAACGAAAATAAGACCGCAAATGCAAATATATGAGAAAGAAGACTCGGGGGCCGTAGGTTTCCCTAGTGGCTTCTCTCGAGAAAGATAGCAAACGGTGGGTAAAAAAATTATTGTTGTGCAATTGATAGAACTTCAAATAATCATGACGATATCCAGGCAATGATCATTATGTAGGCATCATGTCCAAGATTAGTAGACCGACTCCTGCCTGCATCTACTACTATTACTCCATACATCGACCGCTATCCAGCATGCATGTAGTGTATTAAGTTCATGGAAAAACAGAGTAATGCAATAAGAACGATGACATAATGTAGACAAGATCTATCTATGTAGACCCATCGTTTTATCCTTAGTAGCAACAATACATACGTGTCGGTTCCCCTTCTGTCACTAGGATCAAGCACCGTAAGATCGAACCCACTACAAAGCACCTCTTCCCATTGCAAGATAAATAGATCAAGTTGGCCTAACAAAACCCAAATATCAGAGAAGAAATACGAGGCTATAAGAGATCATGCATATAAGAGATCAAAGAAACACAAATAACTTTCATGGATATAAAAAGATATAACTGATCATAAACTCAAAGTTCATCAGATCCCAACAAACACACCACAAAAGAGTTACATCATATGGATCTCCAAGAGACCATTGTATTGAGAATTCAGCGAGAGAGAGGAAGCCATCTAGCTACTAACTACGGACCCGAAGGTCTACAAACAACTACTCACGCATCATCGAAGAGGCACAAATGGAGGTGGTGAACCCCATCCGAGATGGTGTCTAGAATGGATCTGGTGGTTCTGGACTCTGCGGCGGCTGGATGAATATTTCGTCTACCCCCTAGGGTTTTGTGAATATTGGGGTATTTATAGAGCAAAGAGGCGGTCCGGGGGGCACCCGAGGTGGGCACAACCCACCAGGACGCTTGGGCCTCCTGGCGGCGCCCTGGTGGGTTGTGCCCCCCTCGGGGCACCCCCCCAGGCCAGCCAGGGCCCATTATGTACCTCGTGTTGATTCCAACCGGGGTACCAACAAGTGAACGGCGCCGTTTGGATTCTGCCCTTCTAGCAACCATATTGCTTTGAAGTTAGTGGTAGGCCGTTCATTCTTAGACTATTGATTATTGAATCACCATTCTGACATTGGTCGTGCAACACAACCCATATTTCGGACGCACCTTTCAACCAATGTTTAAATTGTGTATGCTTCCCTCGAGCATACATCATTATGTCATTTGATCTGAAAAATGTTATCTCCTTGATCACATGATTGTGGAAATCCATCTGTCTAGAAAGCTCGATGGATTGTCGCTGAGTCCATCAGCTACTTCCTCATCCTCTCCTTGGATTAATGATGAACTCTTATTTCGGAACTCGCTTCCATAGTTCATTTCCTGATAATCATACAATGTCATCTTGTCAATTGTGTTGCAGCTTTTCTTCTCAGGCATCCCGAGTCTGAGGTATCCTGACACCAATCAGATCTGAATCTCGGTCAGATATGATGGTTGAAACATATTTCCAAGAGTTATAACATTGGTATTTATAAGACCCGGTAAGGTGATGCCATGCTTAACACACCTGTCTGGGGGACCTATTGTTATAATTTCCTTTTAGCAAGGTTATCCATTCTTCCATGAGAAAATTGTAAAACTTATTCTATGAGTTGTTCCTAATGGATCCTTTGTGTATCCAAAGTCTGACCTTTGCCTGAAGACCATGTCAATGCTATCTCGAAGCATGTATGTGGTACTTCAATTTTCAATAAGAACATTTGAAGCACAATGCTAAATTTTCTTTATCAAATTATCCAAACACCGTTGTATGGGTAATGTCATGAAATTTCTCCCCCCTTTCCTAAAGGGTTTTCTACATTATATCCTGTCGTGGATATCATGCTCTATTTGTCCTTGGGAAAGATATACCCCTGAATAATGTGTTTAAACACATTTTCCTTTCCATTGTTCTATTTAATTCGATGATCACCTCTTCCTACCATTGTTTTGTTTAACCTTTCTGGTGATCGATATGATCTAAGCAGTAATATTCTTCTGCTTATGTAAACACCTAGGTGTACAATCGTGTCGGTAAGACCCTGTTACTATTGTTGATGACATTCCGGTAACCGCCGATGGACGAGAACTTTGCCTATTGGCCCGCCTCGTTCAACGAGCAGGAAAATGGTTCTCTTCGTCCCTCGCCCTTGGTACCGATGTTGTTGCCGACATGACCGACAAACTATCCTCTGACATGCCTTGCTTACATGGTCGTGTAAGACGTCACCGCCGTTCCTAGTTTTAACCCACATGGTGGGCCCATAACCCACAGTTCCATAGGATCGAAACCCGACTCTCCTGTACACCCCTGTTCCCAAAGTTATTCCTCGCGCGTGGCCTCGTATGTAATTCATGAGCCACCTTCCGAGAGATCATCAATTCTGGTATTAGACACAATACTTATTCCCGTTGATTTGAACCCCTTTCATGCCCTGTAGCAGGCATTGAACGATTGCCTGCCCGCTCGAAACTTCCCATGATACCTCCTTACATTGCTCTCGATATTTTCTTAAGTTTCATTTCGAGAGTTACTCTCCGCCACCTTCCCCGAAGTTATCGACCAGATAGTCAACCTTGTAGAGGTACGTTCTCCCGGAATACCCATCCTTTATTGTTTCGTAAGTACGATGGAATTCCCGAAGAAAGAATGCTGACTTCATAATGATGACCTGAAGCAGAGAAATGAAGACATCAACGTAATGGATTGACCTCTTCGAGAAGAGCAACCAAGACCGAGAAGATCCGTTAGAATTTTGCAACCACAACTTTCCCCCTTACACCACCTCTTAAATCTCGGGACGAGATTTCTTGTAGTGGAGGAGAATTGTGACGCCCGGCTAATTATGCTACAGTATTCCCATGTTCATGATGCCAGTCACCACAGTATTGTTGATAAACTCGCGTTAATTCAAGCCCCGTTCAAATTCAACTTTTTAAAATTAAGTCAAACTATAAAAGTTTTCAACTTTAAAACTAAAATGTTCAAAGTGTTGCAAATATTCCATAGCTAATTATGGTGGTGAACCAATATTTTTGTAAAGTGTTTTAATGCCCTAAATTAATCAAAAGAGTGGCCTAATTAATAATTTAATTGCTTTTCTTAATTTTAAAAATACTAGACTAGTTTAGTTAAATGCTAAACTAGTTGTGGCGGTGGCCTAATTCATTAATACTAATTTAGGTGCTAACATTTTATTTTACATAACTAAAATAGAATAAAACTAAAAAGAAAACAGAAAACAAAACAGAAAGAAAATGAAAAGGGAGAAAAGGCCCCTGCCCCTTGGGCCTCAGCCTACCGAGCCAACCAAGCCCCCACACTCCCCGCGGTCGATCCCCTCCTCCCTTTCTGTTCAACCGACCGAGGCACCCCTGTTCATCCCCGCCGGACCCGGCGCGGCGCCTCGCGCTGCCACGTCACCGGCGAGGGGATAAGGGCAGCCCCGACGCCTCAGGCTCCCTCCCAAGTCGCACACTCCACCCTGTTCTCCCTCTACGCCTCTTCCTCTCCCCACCAGATCCTCTTTTGTCCCCTAGACTCGCCTGCGCCCCGGACGACGAGGTCGCTGCGCCCGACGCGTCGCCGACCACCTCCATCAGTCGCCTTCGCCTAGGACCACGCCAGGGGCTCCTCCTCGACCTCCTCGATGCCTCCAACAAGCCATGCGAGCCGCGACGGTCCTGCAGCACCGCCCCGACCACTTCTTCCTCTAGACGCCGAGCTCGTCACCGTTGTTCGCTCCGGCAAGTCCTCCTCGGGCCTCCCCAGCAACGGAGGTGAGCCCTTCCTTCGATTCCCCTGTTCCCCTTATGATTCCACCGTTGTAGGTCGCCGCACAATGACGCCCGAACTCGCGGCCGCCGCGCCCGTCGTCGTGCCCGCGTGTGCTGTGCATCCCTGGCCGTGCCCCTGACTCGTTTGACATCGCCCGTCTGTGACCGACCTGCGCGCACATGGCCTCGCCCCTTCCCCCGCTTTCCCAATGCTGCTGCATTCTACTGCAGCGGCCGCTGCCTACTGCTACCTAAGTCAGGCCGCGCCAACCGGCCTCCCCTTCTACTGCTTCTACAATAGCTGCTGCCACCTTGGCCGGCCCCTGCCTACTGCAGTTACTCACCGCCCCGCGCCACCTGTTCACCAACCCGTGCCGCCGCCGCGAGCATGCCCTCGGTCGCCGCCGCTCCCGCCTGCTGCTGCTGCTTTTGGTTTGCTGCTACTGCTACTGCTTTGCTGGTACTCTTGCCGCTGCTGTTGCTTCTTGCTGAGCACCGGCCGCCGTTACTTCTTGCTAAAACTTTGAAAAATCATAGAAAATAATCCGTAGCTCGGATGAAAATACTTTGTACATGAAAGTTGCTCAGAACGACGAGACCAACCCGAATACGCAGTCCGTCCGTCCGCCATGCATCCCTAGCATAGCGAACATGCAACAATCCCCCTCCGATTCGTCCGTCCAAAAACGTGAAATACTGGGAATACTTTCCCGGATGTTTCCCCCCTTCGCCGGTATCACCTACTACTGCGTTAGGTCAACCCTAGCACCGTGTATTGCCATGTTATGCTTTGTGTTTCTTTGATTTCTCTATTATTTATTTGTGTTCCCCCTCCGTTACTTCTTTCCGGTAGACCTCGAGACCGCCACCGGTACCCTTTGATCGACTACATCGACGATGACACCTCCTTGCCAGAGCAACCAGGCAAGCCCCCTCCCTTGATCACCAGATATCGCCTATGCCTTCTCTCTACTGCTTGCATTAGAGTAGTGTACCATGTTCTTGCTTTTGGTTAATCCTATTCTCGCTGCATAGCTTTGTCATTGTTACTCTGCTTGTTACCCTTACCTGCAATCCTAAATGCTTAGTATAGGATGCTAGTATTCCATCAGTGGCCCTACATTCTTGTCCGTCTGCCAAGCTATACTACCGAGCCGTGATCACTCGGGATGTGATCACGGGTATATACTTACATACATATATATATTATATGATACATGTGGTGACTAAAGTCCAGTCGGCTCATTGAGTACCCGCGGTTGATTCACGGATTGGGGGCTGAAAGGACATACTTTCCCGACGGCCCTCTGTGTGGATCTTTGTGGCGGAGCGATAGGGCAGGTTGAGACCACCTAGGAGAGAGGTGGGCCTAGCCCTGGTCGGCGTCCGCGGTTACATCAATTAACACGCTTAACGAGATCTTGGTATTTGATCTGAGTCTGGCCACTGGCCTATACGCACTAACCAACTACATGGGAATAGTTATTGGCACTCGATGTCGTGGTATCAGCCGAAGCCTTCTTGACGTCAGCGACTGAGCGGTGCGTGCCGGATTGGACTGGAACACCTACTCTTGTATTAGGAAGGCTAGGTCTGCTTCCGGCCGCGTTCGCAACGTGTAGGTGTGCAATGGGCGATGGGCCCAGACCCTTGCGCGCATAGGATTTAGACCGGCGTGCCGACCTCTCTGTTGTGCCTAGGTGGGGCTACGACGTGTTGATCTTCCGAGGCCGGGCATGACCCAGGAAAGTGTGTCAGGCCGAAGGGGATCGAGCGTGTTGGGTAATGTGGTGCACCCCTGCAGGGAAGCTTATCTATTCGAATAGCCGTGATCCTTGGTAACAGGACGACCCGGAGTTGTACCTTGACCTTATGGCAACTAGAACCGGATACTTAATAAAACACACCCTTCCAAGTGCCAGATATAACCCGGTGATCCCTCTCACACAGGGCGACGAGGGGAGGATCGCCGGGTAGGATTATGATATGCGATGATACTTGGTGTACTTAACATCTACTCTCTTCTACATGCTGCAAGATGGAGGCTGCCAGAAGCATAGTCTTCGACAGGACTAGCTGTCCCCCTCTTATTCTGGCATTCTGCAGTTCAGTCCACCGATACTACCCATTTCATTTATACCAATGCATATGTAGTGTAGATCCTTGCTTGCGAGTACTTTGGATGAGTACTCACGGTTGCTTTGCTCCCCCTTTTCCCCCTTTCTATACCTGGTTGTCGCAACCAGATCTCGGGAACCAGGGCGACGCCACCGTCGACGGCGACTCCTACTACACGGAGGTACCTACTACTACGTGCAGGCGGCGGCGACCGGGGAGTAGTTTAGGAGGATCCCAGGTAGGAGGCATGTGCCTCTTTCGATCTGTACCCCAGTTTGTGCTAGCCATCTTATGGCAACTTGTTTAACTTATGTTTGTACTCAGGTATTGTTGCTTCTGCTGACTCGTCTGTGATCGAGCACTTGTATTCGAGCCCTCGAGGCCCCTGGCTTGTATTATGATGCTTGTATGACTTATTTAATTTTAGAGTTGTGTTGTGATATCTTCTCGTGAGTCCCTGATCTTGATCGTACATGTTTGTGTGCATGATTAGTGTATGATTGAATCGGGGGCGTCACAAGTTGGTATCAGAGCCGACTGCCTGTAGGAATCCCCCTTCCAAACTCCTTGGCCGAAGTCGAGTCTAGTCTTTGCAAAACTTTTACTAACATGGCTGTGTGCCTTACGGGCCCACGTCGCCATTGGGTGGTATTAGGATCTTTTACTCCTCACCTATACTCTGGGACTCTAATCTCTCTTCTATTCTGGTTAAGTGATTTTTCTAAAATCTAACTTTAGGTTCTCGAGAATACTTCTCCCGGAGAGCCCCTTCAGTCTAGATGACCGCCTGCTGCACCAAATTTTTTGAAGATACTCTCTGATGTTTCCCCGAGACCCTTGTGCCCTTCGCCGTTGCAATTCCATACCACCGATAAATCCCTATGGAAAGCTACATACACTTATCGTCCATAACTTTATTTCCAATTGTTCTTGTTATTACAAGATACCCTGAAATACTTCGGATATTCCGAGAATCCTTTGTGTATGCTACCTTGCAACTCCTTTTCTCATGAATACATGTATAAATAATTCCTCAATCTTGCCGGGGATTCGTTCATCCCCAATTGTTCAGGTGTTTCGCAAAATTCTTTGACATGCCATTTGATCTTCCGAAATCCTCAGTAGCCTATTGCTCTTGATCTTCTTTACCTGCTTGCATAATGGTTACTTCCATATGTCAAGAAATATTCATTAAAATACTATGTGATCGACATTCTGATCCTATTGATTCAACATCTGTGTGAATGCACACAATCATCAATTATTCCTTGAAAATTATCCTTCCGGCTTGGACATCATTTTGAACATGAGCTGGTTGTCGACCAATCAATTTGCCACCGTTTGTGCCTCTAAGAATATTCAACTTACTTATCTTTTGATCAGAGCATTTGCTTCTGATCCCCCAATTTGGAAATCATAATTCCTTGTATTTGAGCTCTCGAATTATCCAGATATTTCTATAATCCAATGCCTTTGCATTATTTCTTCTTCTGGTTGAACATATATACTCACATCAGATTCTTTGCGATCCGCCAGATCCTTTGGTGGATTATTATCCGACCATTCCTGCATATTCTCAAAACCTTGAGTTCTTCCCCTGATACACAATGCCTTTGGCAAATTGTATCCCCTACTTTTGTCAACCATGCTCTATTTTCGAGCTTGTGTTAGTTACTCCTGAAGTTCGTGGTATATATTTCTAAGATGCCCCGATGGGTTGAGCCTATACCTTCCTTAAAACCGTATGCACCCGAAAGTTTACACAAGTCATACCATTCTGGTGTTTTACCAGATAATTTTCTACTCTACGACTTCTTCGAAGACGAGAAGTAAATGATAGGTTAGGCATTGAATAAGTGGGAGTCGACCTTGCACCCTTGTGTTCATGCCCATGGAACCGATGTGGAACTTATCATGGAAGCTTCTTGCAAAATATTTAATCATTTGAATAACTCTTCCGGTGTCATCATTTTGGATCCCTGATAGCAATGGATCCGACCATGCTAACTTTATTTAATATATTTATGGAAGGAAACCATCCGAGTGCCTCGTCTATTTTGACAAGGTTAAAGTATCTGATATCACAAGTCAATGATCTAGTTCGGTTATTATCCTGGTCTACCTTTGAGTTTTATCTCTGTTATCTCATATCACGGAACTACATAACTTCTTATGAGTTCTTCATCAACTATTATTCTCGCTGATTCCAGATTTCCCCCCGGGGTTCTGAGTTATTAGTAACTCGAGAACACTGATAAGTGAATCGATTCCACACTCTGATTCAATAATTCTAAGTAGTTTTCGTTGCTTACGAGTTTGATAATCTTTCAAGTCATTCCTAGCCTGATATCATTATCGTGCTAAATTTTTACTGTGCTACCTGGTCCTTCTCGGAGCACAATTTTCGATGATCAGTTAAGCCTGCGTCGATCTTCCTCGTCATATAATTTCGCCTTGAACAACAAGCTTGATTTCGTGTTTGTGTCGTAAACGTGGTCCCAATAACCTTGCGCTTCATCATTCCTTCGACTTGATGCCATCTCTGATCGATTACATCTTCATGAAATCTCTCAACAAATGTGTCGTGATCGTCATCAACATTCTGAGCTCTTTCAGGATATCAATCAAATACATGATGGGAAATACCATCCTTGCCCCTTGATGATTGTGTTATCATCGACAACATTCTTGCCTTCCCCCAACACAAACTTGTTCATGTTATGGATGCAACTTGCTATCCAGCTTGTATGATGTTCTACCTTGAAGTAGTAATTCCTTTATGACAAGGATGTTGTGAGGATTGCTCCACCTCTTAAGAATTCTTGGAATAGTGATACTTCTCACCATCACCATTCTTTCTTGGTCCTCGTGTTGATTCCAACCGGGGTACGAACAAGTGAACGGTGTTGTTTGGATTCTGCCCTTCTAGCAACCATATTGCTTTGAAGTTAATGGTAGGCCATTCATTCTTAGACTATTGATTATTGAATCACCATTCTGACATTGGTCGTGCAACCCAACCCATATTTTGGGCGCACCTTTTAACCAATGTTTAAATTGTGTATGTTTCCCTCGAGCATTGATACGTCTGTCGGTGTCAAAACCGGCGGATCTCGGGTAGGGGGTCCCGATCTGTGCGTCAAGGCCGATGGTAACAAGAAATAAGGGACACAGGTGTTACCCAGGTTCGGGCCCTCTCGATGGAGGTAAAACCCTACTTCCTGCTTGATTAATATTGATGATATGGGTAGTACAGGAGTAGATCTACCACGAGATCGTAGAGGCTAAACCCTAAGAGCTAGCCTATGATGGTATGATTGTAATTGTGATCGGCCTTCTAAGGACCAACCTCTCCAGTTTATATAGGCACCGGAGAGGGCTAGGGTTTACATGGAGTCGGTTACAAGGAAGGAAGTACAATATCCGGATTGCCAAGCTTGCCTTCCACGCCAAGGAAAGTCCCATCCGGACACGGGCCGAAGTCTTGAGTCTTGTATCTTCATGCTTCAATAGTCCGGACGTTGTACACAATCCGGCTGTCCGGATACCCCCTAATCCAGGACTGCTTCAGTAGCCCCTGAACCAGGCTTCAATGACGATGAGTCTGGCGTGCAGTATTGTCTTCAGCATTGCAGGGCGGGTTCCTTCTCCGAATACTCCAAAGTGCTTGTTACAGCGAATAGTGTCCGGCTTCCAATCAATGTTGTGCTCCTCGGCTTCGGTGCCTCAGTAATGACCATCTCCACGTGTCAAGCGAATGTGAGGAGTCGAGGCATTTTTCATTTGCCACTCTCGATCCTTTGGGCGAACCGCCTATTTGACAAACCTCACTCTCCCTCCCAGAGCCAGCATCCAACAGAGCGCTCCGCGAAAAGCCATTCCAACATGGCCGGCCGTTGCAGCTCTTCTGCTTGCCCTTCTCGTTCCAAGTCGGGGGATTGGGGAGAGTGTTCTGTTCCTCATAGCCGTTTGACAAAGTTACAAACCCAAGGGTTTCTCCCACCGGCGTTCATGGTCTCCGTCCGAGCTGGAATAGTCTCTTATGACGGAGGAGACCAAGCCGAGGATCTCTAACCCATCTCCGGAGGCGCGATATGTCTGATCCCTCATCTGCCGAGGCGTTGGGTTCCCTATCCACCCGTTTCTTTGCGGGCTCCTCGGAGTTCTATGGCCTCCAGTTACGATCTTACCCTGCCTCATTACGCACATAGCGGGGTATGTTGCCCTGTGCGAGCTGTTTCTAGGCTGCGAACCACACTTCGGATTATGGCGGAAGCTGTTCTGCCTCGTCCCCCACACCCAGGGGGAGTCCCTATGTCAAGTGGTCGGGGCCGAAGTATGGCGTATTGCCGAGACCGGATATCTATCTGGCACTCCTAAGAAGGCACCAGAAAACTGGCCTTTCGAGTGGTTTTATATAAACGACGTCCCCCTTCCGGATCCAATCCGAACAGGTCTCCGCGAGTTCAGCAACGCCCCGCCAAGGGCACGCCTAAGCTGGCGCCCCCGGGGTCCTCAAGAAGAGGACACGAGGGAAATATTCCTCCTGATGGACAGGATAAAGTTACTGGCCAAATCCGGACTGACGATAGTTGAGGTTGTGGCGATATGCATAAGACGGGGAGTGCAACCGCTCCAATATTGGGGGAAGCCCATGTGGCATTTCAACGGGGAAGACGACGCCTCCCGCTGCGGCCGTAAAGGTCCGGACTCTGGTGCCGCTCTGGCAAGGATATTTTCCGATCTGTACAAAGGGGAAGAGGAGGAATTCCTTCGCATAAAAACACGGGACGGATTCTCCATGTACAACCCCCCAGCGTGGGTAAGTTGCCATTCTTTTTTCCCCGCTTTGCTCTAGCGTTCTTCTGCTAAGATTACTTGCATCAATGCTTCTGGGCAGGAATTAAGGAGGGCCGTAGAAGGAATCTTCAGCCCCTCCCCGCAACCAGAGGACCCTGGAAGGGTGCTAGATCCGGGACTTAAAGTGGATCCGGATATCACTGTGGAGCTTGTCAACGGGGTATTTTATCAGACGAGCTGGGATGGCGCCCTAGTGGCCATTACGGCCGACTACCCTGGACTGCTCCCCTCTTCATGTGTAAGCCAAACTAGAAAGCCCTGTCCTTCGAAGAGGAATCCCCCCAGGTGTTATAATTTACCCTTGAGGCGTCGTTCTATTTGCAGAAACGACGGCCGGAGCGAGGGGCCGAGCCCCTAGGGACTCGTCAACCACGGGCGTCCAGATCGGGCAGGCTCAAGAGGAAGGTGGTGAGGGTTGACACACCGCTATAGAGGTAAAACAATAACCTGTCCTATAATTATAGAATTTCAAATATGACAGCGCCCTTCATGTCTGGCAGGAAGAAGAATAACATGACTATATCCGGAGACCCTACCAATCACGCCTCCACCAGCCGGATTGCAGAACCGGCTTCAGGGGCAGAGGCGGACACGGGGCCAGCGCCGCATTGCTCTCCGACAGAGAGTGTGGAGCTGCTCTCAGCCACGAATTTCGAAGTAGAGAGCGCCATGAATCACAGGCGCCGACGGGCCGTACTTCGGAACAACATCTTTTCCAAAGAGGCGTTTAAAGCGTTCAATTCGGTGGACGCGTATGTCCAAGCTGCTCGGGGCGGGCTTGCCCAAGCGACAAACCAGTATACCAAAGACATACGGGTGAGGAATTTTTATAAGTATGTATAGCAGTAGCCCCTGAGACTTGAAACGGTTGAAACAACAGTTTTAAGGATCAATTTATGTACAGGTCCTTGTAGAGAAGAACGAGCAATTCTTTCAGGAGCTGGAGGACTGCAAGGTCGAGGCGAGGGCCGATTGCCAAGTTAGAGGAACCCCAAAGGCCCTCACCTAGTAACAATTATCGCAATTGTGTGAAGATGCACCAGTTAGTAAATGGATAATATGACAAGTCTAACAGAAAATTCTGCAGACAATCCCGGGGTGAATCCGGAGGGCGTAAGAGAGCGCATTCTTACGCGAGTTAGGCGGGAGAAGAACGATCTTAAAGATGCCAAAGTCCAGCTGGACGTGGAGTTAAAAGATCTCCGTGCTCAGCTGGCGGACTCCATGAAGGAGAACAAGAGACTTCGACGCGACATTTACAGTAAGTGCCTAGACGAACTGTTGTACAGTTCGGCGAGGAAGTATATTGAAAGAATTTTGCTTGCAGGAATGTTAACGGTCGCATACGAGGAGGAGATGCCCTCATCTGCAAATGATTTACTGCAAGACCTTTCAGGATCTTGGCGAAAGCGAAGCGGCAAGTGATGCAGGGTGTTGCTCAGGCTTTGTGGCCATCAAGCCTACTGCCGAATGGCATGGGGGAACTTACGGACCTGCTTCAAGGAGCCCGACGGCGCTTCCGTCTATGGAAGATATCAGCATGCCGACAAGGAGCAAGAGAAGCCTGGGCAATGGTGAAGACACGCTACACCGAGCTGGACCCGAACCATATGACCGAAGTGGGACCGGCGGGGCCCGATGGGCAAGAAATCCCTGTTAGTCTGGTGTATGACCAGGTAGCATTAGCCACTAAGTATTCTCAACAGGATTGTAAGCTAGATAGCCTATTGGACGGTATAGAAGTTGAATGTAATCATTCCAAATAACTGTGTAATTTAATGGGCATGATTAGCCCCTAGCTGGATTAAAATCATTTGTCATGGCGGACCTTTTCGCTTCAGCCCCCGGATCCTATAGTACGGGGTGTGTCCGAATACCCGCTCAGCTATACAAGACCGGGATATGCGTGGAAACAAGGCGTAAGGGTCATAAGTGCTTGAACAGACAAGTACCCAACTAGTTATGTTATATTACATGGATAGTAAAAAACATCTTCCAGAGAGAATAGTTCCGTTAGGGGTTCCTTTTCCTGGGTACGCATGCGACTATGCACATGTCCGGACTGCGAACGATGGTGATGGATACAAGACTTCTGGGGATTTATGTTATGATAGACTAATGCATCTTTTGTAAACTGACCGAATATTCTCTTAAGGAAGCTAGCTTTCTGCTTCACCCAGTCTGAGGTACACATCCGGCTGAACCGGCAGTAACAATCGCAGAGGTGCTCCCCTTATGCCCTAGCCGAATTAACGGGAACGTAGGGCATAAACACAAGAGCCAGGCAACCTAGCTTGGCAACATCTTAAGTCATATCGGTGCATATAATGGTGAAGAAAAGGCACATATGGAAAAAGAATGCATATGCGACGGGCAGAAAGCCATGTGAGTAATCATTTTTAGCTTCCGTATAGGAAGCCCCCAGGTATTGCTTACACACTTAGTGCGGCCTGAGTGATCCGGAAATACGCACTGTATTGAATACTTTGTGTGAAGAGAGAAAAAGGTCAAGAAAGGAAAAGGGGATGGGGCATAATTAAAAGGGAGGGTTTAGGAGACGAACACTCTGTTCGGCGCTAGGCGTAGAGTCTCCGTAATCTTGCCGCGTTCCATGGGTTCGGCTCGAGTCTGTTATCGGATGCATTACGTAAGCGGTACGCTCCTCCTGTGAGAACTTTGTCAATGACGAAGGGACCCTCCCACTTGGGTTTGAGTTTGTCCGTCTTCTTGTCCGATAGTCGTAGAGCGAGCTCGCCAATAGTGTAAGTTTTGGCGCGCACTTCTCTGCTTTGGTATCGTCGAGCCTGCTGCTGATAGAATGCGGAACGGGCTTTTGCGACATCGCGCTCCTCCTCCAAGGCATCCAAATTATCCTGCCAATCTAACTCGGCTTCCTTCTCTTTGTACATGCGTACGCGTGGCGAATCATGTATTATGTCGCAAGGTAATACTGCTTCCGCGCCGTACACCATAAAAATGGTGTGTATCCGGTGGTGCGATTTGGCGTGGTCCGCAGCCCCCAGAGTACGGAGTCGAGCTCCTCCACCCAGTGCGTATCCGACTCTGTCAAGGATCACACTAGCCTGGGTTTGATGCCGCTCATAATGAGACCATTTGCCCGCTCTACCTGGCCGTTAGTTTGTGGATGGTAGACGGAAGCGTAATCGAGCTTGATGCCCATTTTTGCGCACCAAGTTTTCACTTTGTCGGCTGTAAAATTTGAGCCATTATCAGTGATGATGCTGTGGGGGACACCATATCGGTGTACGACCCCGGATATGAAGTCTATTACTGGTCCGGATTTAGCCGTTTTGACTGGTTTAGCTTCTATCCATTTGGTGAATTTGTCCACCGTGACCAAAAAGTATTTCTTCTTATGGCTTCCCCCTTTAAGAGGCCCGACCATATCCAGCCCCCAGACCGCAAAGGGCCAAGTTATGGGGATTGTTTGTAGTGCGGTAGGGGGCATGTGACTCTGATTGGCAAAGAGTTGGCAACCGACGCAATGTTGGACAAGGTCATGTGCGTCCGCTCGGGCCGTCGGCCAATATAAGCCTGTACGGAAGGCCTTGCTGACTAATGCCCGAGCCACGGCGTGGTGCCTGCCCAAGCCGGCGGGGATTTCAGCCAAGAGCTGCCACCCTTCCTCTTCGGAGATGCATCTTTGTAGTACTCCGGTAGCGCTTTTCTTGTAGAGTTCCCCTTCGTAGACCTTGTAAGCTTTAGAACGCTGAACGATGCAGCGCGCTTCATTTTGGTCTTCGGGGAGCTCCTGCCTATTTAGGTAGGCCAAGAAGGGCTCGGTCCACGGGGCGATTACAGCCATGACTTCATGGGCCGAGGACGTTATTTCGGGGGTAGAACCTCCGACTATGTCTGATGGTTCGGGATCTGGGGATGTATCCGGATCCGTGCTAGTATTGCCGGATTCCCCTTCCCATACTACGGATGGCTTGAACAGCCGTTCCAAGAATATATTAGGTGGGATGGGGTCGCGTTTAGCACCGATGCGAGCGAGGACATCCACCGCTTGATTATTTTCTCGAGCCACATGGTGGAATTCGAGCCCCTCGAACCGAGCTGACATTTTGAGGACGACATTACGGTAAGCCGCCATTTTTTGGGTCCTTGGCATCAAAATCTCCATTTATCTGTGATATTGCGAGGTTTGAGTCCCCGCGCACCTCTAGGCGTTGAATGCCCATAGAGACTGCCATCCGAAGACCGTGCAACAGAGCCTCGTATTCGGCTGCATTGTTGGAGTCTGTGTATAATATTTGGAGGACGTACTGGACCGTGTCGCCGGTGGGAGATGTCAGGACTACCCCTGCTCCCAATCCGGCCAACATTTTAGAGCCGTCGAAGTGCATGATCCAGTTTGAGTACGCGCCGTATTCTTTAGGGAGTTCGGCTTCTGTCCATTCGGCGACGAAGTCAGCCAACACTTGCGACTTGATGGCCCGCCGTGGTTTGTATGTTTTGTCGAACGACAGGAGCTCGATAGCGCACTTGGCAATCCGGCCCGTAGCATCGCGGTTTTTTATTATGTCGTTGAGTGGTACTTCGGAGGCCACCGTAATCGAACACTCTTGAAAGTAGTGTCGTAGCTTCCGGGATGCCATGAACACCGCGTATGCTATTTTTTGATAGTGTGGGTATCGGGATTTGCATGGGGTTAGGATCGTGGACACGTAGTAGACTGGCCTCTGGAGCGGGTATTTGTATCCATCGACCTCTCGTTCAACGACGAGCACTGCGCTTACGACTTGATGCGTTGCAGCTATGTACAACAGCATAGGTTGGTCGATATTCGGCGCTGTTAATATTGGATTACTGGCCAATAGGGTCTTTATTTCATCCAGTCCGGCCGCGGCTGCATCCGTCCATACAAAGTGTTCAGTGCGCCTAAGAAGGCGATAAAGCGGTAGTGCTTTTTCTCCTAATCTGGAGATAAAGCGGCTGAGAGCAGCCACACATCCCGCTAGTTTTTGGATGTGCTTGAGGTCTGTTGGTATAGCCAACTGTGACTGAGCTCGGATCTTTGCCGGATTCGCTTCAATTCCTCTGTTGGAAACGATGAAGCTGAGAAGCTTCCCTGAGGGGACGCCAAAAAGTATTTTTCCGGATTCAGCTTGATGTCGTATGTCCGGAGATTGTCAAATGTAAGCCTCAAGTCGTCTATCAGGGTTTCAACGCGTCTTGTTTTTATGACCACGTCGTCCACGTATGCCTCCACTATTTTGCCGATTTGCTTTTCCAGGCATGTTTGAATCATGCGTTGGTAGGTTGCACCGGCGTTCTTGAGCCCGAAAAGCATAGTGTTGAAGCAGAAAGGGCCATATGACGTTATGAAAGCTGTTGCAGCTTGGTCAGATTCTGCCATCTTTATTTGATGGTATCCAGAGTATGCGTCGAGGAAACACAGCGAGTCATGTCCAACTGTGGCATCAATGATTTGATCGATGTGGGGGAGGGGAAAGGGATCCTTGGGGCAAGCCTTGTTGAGGTCTTTGAAATCGACGCATAGTCGCCAGGATTTATCCTTCTTTGGCACCATCACCAAATTTGCCAGCCAATCCGGATGTTTAATATCTCTGATAAATCCGGCTCGAGTAACAGCTAACTCTTCCCCATTGCTGTCGTTTGGGCTCTGAGAACCGCCTTAGGGTCTGCTTGACTGGTTTATATCCTTTTAGGATATTAAGGCTGTGTTTGGCCAGTCTGCGTGGGATGCCTGGCATGTCCGATGGGTGCCAGGTGAAAATGTCCCAATTCTCGCGTAGGAAATCTCGAAGTGCGGCGTCAGTCGCGGGGCTCAGCTGTGTCCCGATGGAAGCTGTCTTCATGGGGTCCGTTGGGTGGACCTGGAATTTGACTATCTCGTCTGCAGGTTTGAATGAGGTGGACTTGGGTCGTTTGTCGAGTACTACGTCGTCCCTGTCCATGGTTGCCCGTAGTGCTGTTAATTCTTCGGCTGCTAGGGCTTCGGATAATGTCTCCAAGGCTAGAGCTGCGGTTTTATTATCGGCACGAAGCGCAACGTCCGGATCACTGGCTAGAGTGATTATTCCATCGGGTCCGGGCATTTTAAGCTTCATGTACCCATAATGGGGTACAACTTGAAAGCTTGTGAATGCGTCCCGCCCTAGAAGGGTGTGGTATCCGCTGTTAAAAGGAGCCACCTGGAATGTGATTTCCTTGGACCTATAATTCTCCGGGGTACCGAATACCACATCGAGTGTGATTTTTCCCGCACACCACACTTCCTGGGTAGGGATAATTCCCCTGAAGGTCGTGCCGCTTCGTTCAATGCAGCTTTTATCAATCTCCATCTTGCTGAGCGTTTCTTCATAAATCAGATTTAATCCGCTTCCGCCGTCCGTGAGTACTTTGGTGAGCCAAAAGCCATCTATGATCGGACTAAGGACCAGAGTGGCTAGTGCCTGGACAGCCCGAGATCGAGGTTCATCACTGGCATTAAAAGTTATAGCAGTTTAATTCCAAGGGTTTATTTTTGCCACACGGTAAATTTTGTGGAGCTTCGGCGAGCTCGCTTGCGCCTATTGTTTGAGGCAAAAGTCTCGAATACTGTTAGTACCGTATTGTGTTTACTGGCAGGATGTTGTTCCGCTTTATGGCCCACAAGAAGATCCTCGCCACTTTTTGCCACCTGCCAGAGTATCCAACATGCCTTAAGGCTATGAGTAGGTGTTGTATCCGGAGTACTATGGAACTTACATGGCCCGTCGAGCCATTCTTCCATCTGGATCTGCATACAGCATGGGCTTTGGTTTCTTGGGGTTGGGTCGACGACTTACGAGAGTTCGTCCGTTTAGTTCGGACAAAGGTTTTGGCGAGAGCAGTACTATCCCAAAATTCTGTTTGGGTCTCCCAAGCGCTCTCCATCACACAGTACTTCCATACTATGGTTTCCAAGTCCGCGAAGTGTACTATGTCGCGGCGGCTTATAGCATTGAGGAGTCCTTCGTCCGTGCAGTTTTTGCAGAAAAGTGAGACCATGTCCTCTTCGCGGCAGTCCCTGACCTTGTTAAGCGCAAGGAGGAATCTGGCCCAGTAGCGATGTACGGTTTCCTGGGGCTCTTGCCTGATGCGGGAGAGACAGTTTAGGTTCAGTTTAGGGTCCGGATTTTGATCCGATCTACCGCCAAAGGGCGCGGGCGGTCCCGAGCTAAACAGCTCAGGATCCGGGGTGCCCAATTTCTTTGACCCGATGCCCGACTCTAAGTCCGGGACCTGGGTCAGGTTTTCCTTTGAGCAGGTCTTTGGCTCAAGGAGTTCGGTGATCCGAACACAACTTGTCCTCAAAGTTGAGGGGCAATCCGCGTGTGGTTCCTCCATTATCGCTATCTCATGGGTGGCCGGCGGGGACCTGATGTCCCTTTGGTCGGGTTTAAGCCCAATCCGGTCGTAGTCTGTAGCGACTCCCAGAGCGGCGATGCGATCCAAGAGTCCGTTAAGGGAGGAAACTCCATTGGATCCATCTGTGTTGCAAGTTCCGAACTGACGCAAAGGTTATGATTGATGACCCGAGAAGTCATCGTCGGCGCCACCGCCGATGGGGCGGCCATGATAAAGCTGCCGAGCCGGAGCGTCTGGCCTACAGCCAGAGCCCCCTCTGAAGTAATGTCGTCCTTGACAATAAGACGAGCCATCGAGCCTGATGGCGACGACACAGAGGAACTCTCAATGAAAGCACCAATGTCGGTGTCAAAACCGGCGGATCTCGGGTAGGGGGTCCCGATCTGTGCGTCAAGGCTGATGGTAACAAGAAGTAAGGGACACAGGTGTTTACCCAGGTTCGGGCCCTCTCGATGGAGGTAAAACCCTACTTCCTACTTGATTAATATTGATGATATTGGTAGTACAAGAGTAGATCTACCATGAGATCGTAGAGGCTAAACCCTAAGAGCTAGCCTATGATGGTATGATTGTAATTGTGATCGGCCTTCTAAGGACCGACCTCTCCAGTTTATATAGGCACCGGAGAGGGCTAGGGTTTACATGGAGTCGGTTACAAGGAATGAAATATAATATCCGGATCGCCAAGCTTGCCTTTCACGCCAAGGAAAGTCCCATCCGGACACGGGCCGAAGTCTTGAGTCTTGTATCTTCACGCTTCAATAGTCTGGACGTTGTACACAGTCCGGCTGTCTGGATACCCCCTAATCCAAGCCTCCCTCAAAGTCCATTTTGCATCATGCTTTTATGTCAATATTTATTGCATTATGGGCTGTTATTGCACGTTATGTCACAATACTTATGGCTATTCTCTCTTATTTTACCAGGTTTACATAAGGGAGGAGAATGCCGGCAGCTGGAATTCTGGGCTGGAAAAGGAGCAAATATTAGAGACCTATTCTACACAACTCCAAAAGTCCTGAAACTCCACGAAAGTCATTTTTGGAAATAATAAAAAATATTGAGTGGAAGAAGTTCACCAGAGGGGGCCCCACCTGGCCACGAGGGTGGGGGGCCTGCCCTAACCCCTTGGGCGCGCCCCCCTACCTCATGGGCCCCCTGTTGGCTCTCCGATGCCCATCTTCTGCTATATGAGGTCTTTCGTCGAGGAAAAAATCATAAGCAACCTTGCGGGACGAGACTCCGCCGCCACGAGGCGGAACCATGGCGGAACCAATCTAGGGCTCCGGCAGAGCTGTTCTGCCGGGGACACTTCCCTCCGGGAGGGGGAAATCATCGCCATCGTCATCACCAACGCTCCTCTCATCGGGAGAGGGCAATCTCCATCAACATCTTCGCCAGCACCATCTCCTCTCAAAACCCTAGTTCATCTCTTGTGTCCAATTCTTGTCTCCAAGTCCGGGAATTGTACTAGTAGGTTGCTAGTAGTGTTAATTACTCCTTGTAGTTGATGCTAGTTGGTTTATTTGGTGGAAGATCATATGTTCAGATCCTTTATGCATATTAATACCCCTCTGATTATGAACATGAATATGATTTGTGAGTAGTTACGTTTGTTCCTGAGGACATGGGAGAAGTCTTGCTATTAGTAGTCATGTGAATTTGGTATTCGTTCGATATTTTGATGAGATGTATGTTGTCTAGCCTCTAGTGGTGTTATGTGAACGTCGATTACATAACACTTCACCATTATTTGGGCCTAGAGGAAGGCATTGGGAAGTAATAAGTAGATGATGGGTTGCTAGAGTGACAGAAGCTTAAACCCTAGTTTATCGTTGCTTCGTAAGGGCTGATTTGGATCCATATGTTTCATGCTATGGTTAGGTTTACCTTAATACTTTTGTTGTAGTTGCGGATGCTTGCAATAGAGGTTAATCATAAGTGGGATGCTTGTTCAAGTAAGAACAGCACCCAAGCACCGGTCCACCCACATATCAAATTATCAAAGTACTGAACATGAATCATATGAACGTGATGAAAACTAGCTTGACGATATTCCCATGTGTCCTCGGGAGCGCTTTTCCTTATATAAGAGTTTTTCCAGGCTTGTCCTTTGCTACAAAAAGGATTGGGCCACCTTGCTGCACTTTATTTACTTTTGTTACTTGTTGCTCATTACAAATTATCTTATCACAAAACTATCTGTTACCACTTATTTCAGTACTTGCAGAGAATACCTTGCTGAAAACCGCTTATCATTTCCTTCTGCTCCTCGTTGGGTTCGACACTCTTACTTATCGAAAGGACTATGATAGATCCCCTATACTTGTGGGTCATCAAGACTCTTTTTCCGCGCCGCTTCCGGGAGTGAAGCGCCTTTGGTAGGTGGAATTTGGTAAGGAAAAATTTATATAGTGTGCTGAAATTTACTGTCACTTGTTACTATGGAAAGTAATCCTCTGAGGGCTTGTTCGGGGTATCTTCACCCCGACCAGTAGAGCAAAGATTTGCTCCTCAACCTACTGAACCTACTGAAGATGAAAATGTCTACTTTGAATTTCCTTCGGGTATGTTAGAAAAACTGCTAGCTAATCCTTTTGCAGGAGATGGAACCAAGCATCCTGATGAGCACCTAATATTTGTGGATGAGGTTTGTGGATTATTTAAGCTTGCAGGTATACCCGATGATGTTGTCAAGAAGAAGGTATTCCCTTTATCTTTGAAGGGAGATGCATTGACATGGTATAGGCTATGTGATGATACGAGATCATGGAACTATAAACTAATGAAGTTGGAATTTCATCAGAAGTATTATCCTATGCATCTTGCTCATCGTGATCGCAATTATATACATAATTTTTGGCCTCATGAAGGAGAAAGCGTTGCTCAAGCTTGGGGGAGGCTTAAATTAATATTATATTCATGCCCCAATCATGAGTTCTCGAGAGAAATAATTATTCAAAGTTTTTATGCTCGGCTTTCTGATAACAATCGCACCATGCTTGATACTTCTTGTGTTGGCTCCTTTATGATGAAGACTATTGAATTCAAATGGGATTTATTGGATAGAATTAAACGCAACTCTGAAGATTGGGATCTTGACGAAGGTAAGGAGTCGGGTATGACACCTAAGTTTGATTGTGTTAAGTCTTTTATGGATACAGATGTTTTCCGTAAATTTAGCACTAAATATGGACTTGACTCTGATATAGTAGCTTCTTTTTGTGAATCTTTTGCTACTTATGTTGATCTCCCCAAGGAGAAGTGGTTTAAATATCATCCTCCCATAGAAGTAAAAGTAGCTGCACCTATTAAAGTTGAAGAAAATATTGTCACTTATAATGATCCTGTTGTTCCTACTTCTTATGTTGAGAAACCACCTTTTCCTGTTAGAATAAAGGATCATGCTAAAGCTTCATCTGTGGTTCATAAAAGCAATATTAGAACTTATACACCTCCTGAGCAAGTTAAAGTTGAACCTAATATTGCTATTGTTAAAGATCTCTTGTCTGATAATATTGATGGGCATGTTATTCAGTTAAGCGGTGAAACCGCTAGAATTGCCAAACCTTGTGCTAAAGATAAACATAGACATGTGGTAGGCGTGTCTGTTATTTCTATTAAAATAGGAGATCATTGTTATCATGGCTTATGTGATATGGGTGCTAGTGCTAGTGTTATACCACATACTTTATACGAAGAAATTAAGCATGAAATTGCACCTGCTGAGTTAGAAGGTATTGATGTCACAATTAAACTTGCCAATAGAGATACTATATCAGCAATGGGAATTGTTAGAGATGTTGAAGTCTTGTGTGGGAAAACTAAATATCCTGCTGATTTTCTTGTTCTTGGTTCCCCACAAGATAACTTTTGTCCCATTATTTCTGGTAGACCCTTCTTAAATACAGTTAATGCTGGAATAGACTGCGAAAAGAATGTTGTTACTATTGGTTTGGGTGATATGTCTCATGAGTTTAACTTCTCTAAATTTAGTAAACAACACCGTGAGGAAGAATTGCCTAGTAAGGATGAAATTATTGGTCTTGCTTCTATTGCCGTACCTCCTAGTGATCCTTTAGAACAATATTTGCTAGACCATGAAAATGATATGTTTATGAATGAAAGAAGGGAAATAGATGAAGTATTCTTTAGACAGGAACCAATTCTGAAACACAATTTGCCTGTTGAAATCTTAGGGGATCCTCCTCTACCCAAGGGTGATCCCGTGTTTGAGCTTAAACTGTTGCCTGATAATCTTAAATATGCTTATCTTGATGAAAAGAAGATATATCCTGTTATTATTAGTGCTAACCTTTCAGAGCATGAAGAAGACAGATTATTGAAAACTCTGAAGAAGCACCGTGTTGCTATTGGATATACTCTTGATGATCTTAAGGGCATTAGTCCTACTCTATGCCAACATAAAATAAATTTGGAAGAAGATGCCAAACCGGTTCGTGATCATCAACGACGGCTGAATCCTAAGATGAAAGAAGTGGTAAGGAAAGAAATACTAAAGCTTCTGGAGGCAGGTATAATTTATCCCTTTGCTGATAGTCAGTGGGTAAGTCCTGTTCATTGTGTCCCTAAGAAGGGAGGTGTTACTATTGTTCCTAATGATAAAGATGAATTGATTCCGCAAAGAATTATTACAGGTTATAGGATGGTAATTGATTTCCGTAAATTAAATAAGGCCACTAAGAAAGATCATTACCCCTTACCTTTTATCGATCAAATGCTAGAAAGATTATACAAACATACACATTATTGCTTTCTAGATGGTTACTCTGGATTCTCTCAAATACTTGTGTCGGCTAAAGTTCAATCAAAGACCACTTTTACTTGCCCTTTTGGTACTTTTGCTTATAGACGTATGCCTTTTGGTTTATGCAATGCACCTGCTACCTTTCAAAGATGCATGATGGCTATATTCTCGGACTTTTGCGAAAAGATTTGTGCGGTTTTCATGGATGACTTTTCCGCCCATGGATCCTCTTTTGATGATTTCTTGAGCAATCTTGATCGAGTTTTGCAGAGATGTGAAGAAACTAATCTTGTCTTGAATTGGGAAAATGCCACTTTATGGTTAATGAAGGTATTGTCTTGGGGCATAAAGTTTCTGAAAGAGGTATTGAAGTTGATAAAGCCAAGGTTGATGCTATTGAAAAGATGCCATGTCCCAAGGACATCAAAGGTATAAGAAGTTTCCTTGGTCACGCCAGATTTTATAGGAGGTTCATTAAGGACTTCTCAAAAATTTCTCGACCTCTAACTAATTTATTACAAAAATATATACCGTTTGTCTTTGATGATGATTGTGTAGATGCATTTGAAATACTTAAGAAAGCATTGATCTCTGCACCTATTGTTCAGCCACCTGACTGGAATTTACCCTTTGAAATTATGTGTGATGCTAGTGATTATGTTGTAGGTGCTGTTCTAGGGCAAAGAGTTGATAAGAAATTAAATGTTATCCATTATGCTAGTAAGACTCTAGACAATGCTCAAAGAAATTATGCTACTACTGAAAAAGAATTCTTAGCAGTTGTATTTGCTTGTGATAAGTTCAGACCTTATATTGTTGATTCTAAAGTAACTATTCACACTGATCATGCTACTATTAAATATCTTATGGAAAAGAAAGATGCTAAACCTAGACTTATTAGATGGGTTCTCTTGCTACAATAATTTGATTTGCATATTGTTGATAGAAAGGGGGATGAGAACCCCGTTGCAGACAACTTGTCTAGGCTAGAAAATTTTCTTGATGACCCACTACCTATTGATGATAGCTTTCCTGATGAACAATTAAATGTTATAAGTACTTCTCGTAGTACTCCATGGTATGCTGATTATGCTAATTCTATTGTTGCTAAATTTATACCACCTAGTTTCACATATTAGCAAAAGAAAAAGTTTTTCTATGATTTGAGACATTACTTTTGGGATGACCCACATCTTTATAAAGAAGGAGTAGATGGTGTTATTAGACGTTGTGTACCTGAGCATGAACAGGAATAGATCCTACGCAAGTGTCACTCCGAAGCTTATGGAGGATACCACGCTGGAGATAGAACTGCACATAAGGTATTGCAATCCGGTTTTTATTAGCCTACTCTCTTCAAGGATGCCCGTAAGTTTGTCTTATCTTGTGATGAATGTCAAAGAATTGGTAATATTAGTAGACGTCAATAAATGCCTATGAATTATTCACTCATTATTGAACCATTTGATGTTTGGGGCTTTGATTATATGGGACCTTTTCCTGCCTCTAATGGGTACACACATATTTTAGTTGTTGTTGATTACATTACTAAGTGGGTAGAAGCTATTGTCGGAGTAAATGACCACGGGTAACCTAGCCGGCTCCCCCTGGGGCTTCTGAAAAAATTACGAGCCAATCAAGTCCTCTAGCAACCAAGATACGGGGCCGCCATCCCCCGCCGGCTGACTCTCCGACCGGCTTCCGGGAGGCGGCCTAGCACTAAAATAACCTCCAGGCAGAAGGCCACAAGAGGGCCGACTCCCCCAGGAGCCGGCCACCAGAGGGCCGACTCCGCGAAGCCGGCCACAAGGAAGCCGACTCCAGGGAGCCGGCTCCCCAGCAGGCGGCCAAGGCCGCACCCTTAGAATATGCACGCACATAACGGCGATGAGACGGGGCGTGGCTACAGTGAAGCCTGCCACCCCCCCATCACGGAGCGCGCGTGGCCACAGAGCGCCGTACGGGGCGGCCATCACCCGTCCGGCGCGGCATTGTAGCCATGCTGACCATGACGTCACCCACGACAGGCTGTCGATACGACCCACAGGCGGCGAGCCCCTCCGGTCAGAGTGATGCCCGAAGGCGGCCTGGCCTCCCCAAGTCGGCCTAAGGCGTAGCCGGCTCTCCACAGCCGTCTGGTTCCCTCCCTTGAAGGAAGCGCCCCATTAAGGGGACAAGACGAGGTGGGGCTACAGTGATCGCCGCCAAGGCGGCGGCACTGTAGCCACTCTTACCCCGACAAAGCCCTCGTCACCAGGACTGAGGCAACAGTAACCAGCCCCCGACAAAGCCCATGGCGGTGGGGCCAGCTGGTCGACCGAGAAGCCGGCAGCCGGTGGGACCCACCAGTCGGCGGGACCCAGCTGCCAGCGGAGAAGCCGGCAAGCGTAGACACTGACGGCTGGGGCCCACACCCAGTCGGATTACCATTGTACCCCCGGGGGGTAGGCCTATATAAACCCCCCGGGGCACCCATGAAAAGGGTTGATCTCTTAGAGCTTTAGACACCACATAGAGAGAAGAGGAGAGCTAGCCGTGCCCTTCTTCTTCCTCTCGCCGAACAGCTCAAGGAGCCTCTTCTAGCTACTTGTTCATCTAGTGATCATGCGGAGACCCCGCAGAGCAGCAGTAGGGGTGTTATCTCCACGGAGAGCCCCGAAGCTGGGTAAGATTCGCCGGCGTGCATGTCTTCGCCTCATCCCATTTCCAGGCACCGGCGACGTCTTATTGGCTCCCACAATGATAAGCCACCCGTTGGCATATGTCGCACCTACCACCCGACATTTGGTGCCCACCGTGGGGCCAGGTGCACCGTCGTCCGGAGACCTGTTCTGGACGGGAACCCTCTTCCTCCCCAGTGAGCGTAGCCAGCCCGGCACGCCCGATGGCGCTTGCCCCGACGCGCTGCAAGGCGTCGCTGACGCTTGCTCAGCGAGCTGCCTCGCCGATCTTCTTGGCGAGGCTCGCATCTCCGACGAGCCTGCCTCCGACGCGGGCACACGCTGCCCCGAGAGCCACCTCGTCAGCCTCCTCGACCAGCTCCACGTCTCCAGCGAGCCTGCTGCGGATTTTATAGTCGGCCGGCTCCACCGACCCGATGCTCGTCGACTCCAACACAACATCGCATGACGCTTTCCCCACCGACGTTGTGATCTACGACGACCCGCTCCCCCGAGCCGACAGCTGCGGCAGCGCCATCACCGAGGTGCTGGTCATCGGTCACGGCGGCGCCTCTGGCGAGAACGCCCAGGACACCCCGCAAGCCGCGGTCCATGACTTGTCCGTCCCCCTCCCGGCCGACGCCGATGCCGAAACGCTAGAGGCACGCCGCCTTGCCCTCATAGCAGAAGACTGGAGGCTGGTTTCCGTAAGGCGCCTCACCGAAGCTCACCAGCGCGAAGTCGACGGCGCCACCTTCGGCACGCCGCCTCCTGACGGGCCGAGCCGGATCGGTGCCGTCAGGCGGCGTGGCGCAGCCGTCGCCGACATGCTAGGAGTTGACCGCCCAGTCTATGCCACGCCCCTCGAGAATCTGTGCGCCGCCCAGGCGGCCGTGGACGAGCTGAATGGACTGGGGGCCGAAGAGCTCCCCCACATGGCTAGATGCATCCAGCAGCTGATCGGAGCCGCCGCGCGGCCGCACGAAGCCGGCGTCCACGCGGAGAGTCCTCCCCCGCGCCGAGATCACGGCGCGACGACACGGACGCCGACTGCGGGCAAAACCCACGCGCGGCAAGAAAAAGAGCCGGCTGCCAGCCACAGCCGAACCCGGATCTCCATCGAGCGTGATGCCGAAGGCCGCCCTCGAGCCGTGGAGCGACGAGGCAACCCGCCTCCTCCCCCGCCTCGCAGGGAGAGATATCCCACCCCGCCGCCTGTCACGCATCCGACTCTCAGCGGCCGACTGGGTCACCGCGAAGGAGTCGGCGAGAACGATGCTCGCCACCGGATCGACCGCCTAGCGTGATCCCTGGCGCTAGAAGAGGAAGACGATGTCGGCCCGCCTTGTTTCGGCCCCCGCATCCGCGACGAGCCCTTCCCCAAAGGGTTCTCGCTCCCAAGAGACACGCCCAAGTACAACGACTCTGTGAAGCCGAAGGATTGGCTGATCGACTACTCCACTTCAGTCAGCATAGCGAACGGCAACAGGCGCGTTGCCGTCAAATACGTGCCCCTCATGCTTCAAGGCACGGCACGAACTTGGCTCAACAGCCTCAAGCCGTACAGCATCAACAGTTGGCTCGACTTCACCGAGGCCTTCATCCGCAACTTCACCAGCACCTACAAGCGGGCTCCCAAGCCCCGACAGCTCTCCTTGTGCGTGCAAGGACCCACCGAGTCGACTCGCGATTACCTCACGCGCTGGGCCGAGCTCCGCAATTCCTGCGAGGGGGAGCACGAGGTTCAAGCCATAGAGTACTTCACCGCCGGATGCCGAGAGGGCACCCTCCTCAAGCACAAGCTCCACTGCGACGAGCCCACTACCCTCGACGAGCTGCTGGTCATAGCGGACAAGTACGCCACCGCCGATTCCTCGATGAAGACCGAGCTCCGAGTGGACGCCTTCGGGAAGGTACTCAACCCGGCTCCCAAGACGCCGGCTGGTGACTCCAACCGACGCCCGTACCAGAACGACAACAAGCGCAAGGGCCCCATGCCGCCTTCAACCAGTCGGCAGGAGGCCACGGTCGAAGACGAACAGCCCGAGGGGCGGCCCGCGCCCAAGAAGCAGAAAGGTGGCAGGCCGGCTTGGCAGCCGGCGTTCTCCTACGAGCAGGCCCTCGACGCCCCATGCAAGTTCCACAGCGGCGCGAAGCCGTTCGACCACATGACTCGGAAGTGCCACTGGCTCACAGGAATCTCCAAGGGCGAAGGGCTGATGCCGCCTCCGCCTGCCGGTCAGCCGCCTCCGGCTCAGCAGCCGGCCGCTCGACCAGCGGTCGGAACCGTTCAGGACGAGTTCCCGGACGAGCACGCCGCCTATGTCGTCTTCATAAGCCAGCCCGAAGACCGGCGCAGCAGGCGCCGATAGCACCAAGAAGTCAACGCAGTCGCCTCCAATACCTCCGAGTACATGCACTGGTCAGAGAGGCCTATCAGTTGGAGCCGGGCCGACCACCCAGAGGGGATGCCGTCTCCCGGTTCTTATGCATTGGTCTTGGAAGCCACCCTCGCGACAGACATGCGTGCTGCCCGGTTCTCTCGCGTGCTGATAGACGACGGGAGCAACATCAACATCCTGTACCGAGACACCATGGAGAAGCTAAACATCAAGACGAAGCATCTCATGCCCAGTCGGACCGTGTTCCATGGCATTGTACCCGGCCTGTCCTGCTCACCAATCGGCAAGATCAAGATAGATGTTCTCTATGGGGACAAGGATCATTTCCGCCGAGAAGCGATCTGGTTTGAGGTGGTGGACCTTGAGAGCCCCTATCATGCACTGCTTGGCCGACCAGCTCTGGCCAAGTTCATGGTTGTGCCCCACTACGCCTACCTCAAGATGAAGATGCCGAGTACCAAGGACATCATCACCATAGCCGGCGATTACAAGAAATCCGCCGAGTGCGCAGCAGCCAGCAGCCGGCTAGCCGAGTCCCTTGTGATCGCGGAAGAGAAGAAGATGTTGGACCGAGTCGTGGCCATGGCCGGCAAGCAGCCGGCCCTGTCCCCCGACCCTAAGGAATGTGATGCCCAAGGTTCTTTCCAGCCGGCCAAGGAAACAAAGAAGATACCTCTGGACCCAGAGCACCCCGAATGGTTTGCCGTCATCGGGACAAACCTGGACAGCAAATAGGAAGGTGAGCTTGTCGATTTCCTCCATGAGAATCGTGACATCTTCGCATGGTCCCCCAAGGACATGCCGGGTGTTCCGAAGGAATTCGCCGAGCACAAGCTACACGTCCGAGCCGATGCAAAACTAGTCAAGCAACCCCTCTGCCGACTGTCGGAAGAAAAGAGAAGGATTGTGGGAGAAGAGATAGCCCGGCTCCTCGCAGCCGGCTTCATAATGGAGGTGTTCTTTCCAGAATGGCTTGCTAACCCGGTCCTCGTGCTGAAGAAGAATAACAAGTGGCGCATGTGCATAGACTACACAAGCCTCAACAAAGCCTGCCCCAAGGATCCATTTGCCCTGCCAAGGATTGATCAAGTGATAGACTCCACAGCCGGATGCGAGCTGCTAAGTTTTCTGGATGCCTACTCGGGCTACCACCAGATAAAATTGGACCCGGCCGACCGCCTGAAGACCGCCTTCATCACGCCATTCGGAGCTTTCTGCTACCTGACTATGACATTCGGCTTGAGAAATGCCGGTGCCACTTTTCAGTGTTGCATGCAGAAATGCCTCCTCAAGCAACTCGGCAGAAATGCCCACGTCTATGTAGACGATATCGTGGTGAAGACGGAGAAACGCGGTACCTTGCTGGAAGACCTCAAGGAAACGTTTGAGAACTTGCATCGGTTTCAGATCAAGCTCAACCCCGAGAAATGCGTGTTCGGAGTGCCAGCCGGCCAGCTGCTAGGCTTCCTGGTCTCCGAACGCGGCATCGAATGCAACCCAGTGAAGGTCAAGGCCATTGAGAGAATGGAGATTCCCACCAAGCTGCGAGACGTCCAGAAGTTTACCGGGTGCCTGGCCTCCCTCAACCGCTTTATCAGCCGGCTTGGAGAGAAAGCTCTCCCTCTCTACCGGCTCATGAAGAAGACCACTCACTTTGAGTGGAACGACCAAGCCGACCAAGCTTTCCACGAGTGAAGAAGATCTTGCCACGCTACTGTCTGGCGGCGCCGACTGAGAAAGAGCCCATGCTCCTTTATATTGCCGCTACCAGCCAGGTGGTCAGCACCGTCATCGTGGTCCAGCGCCCAGAAGAAGGCCGAGCTCAGCCAGTCCAGAGACCAGTGTACTACTTAAGTGAAGTGCTGTCCACTTCGAAGCAGAACTACCCGCACTACCAAAAGATGTGCTATGGTGTATACTTCACCGCCAAGAAGCTCAAGCCCTACTTTCAAGAGCACCCCATCACGGTCGTGTGCACCGCCCCGCTCGCCGAGATCATAGGCAGCCGAGACGCATCCGGCCGGGTGGCGAAATGGGCCATCGAGCTGGCCCCTTACACGATCTTCTACCAGCCGCGTACCGCCATCAAGTCCCAAGCCTTGGCCGACTTCCTCGTCTACTGGGCCGAGACCCAGTACCTGCCGCCGGCCCCGACTCCACTCATTGGCGGATGCATTTCGATGGGTCCAAGATGCGCACCGGCTTGGGAGCCGACATCATCCTTACCTCTCCCAAAGGCGACAAGCTCAGATACACATTGCAAATTCATTTTGCCGCCTCCAACAATGTAGCCGAGTACGAGGCACTCATACACGGGCTCCGGCTAGCCAAAGAGCTCGGCATTCGCCGGATCCTGTGCTATGGCGACTCAGATTTGGTGGTCCAACAATCATCTGGCGACTGGGATGCCAAGGACGCAAACATGGCGAGCTACCGCTTCCTCGTTTAGCAAATCAGCGGATACTTTGAAGGGTGCGAGTTCCTCCACGTGCCACGGGCCGACAACGAGCAAGCAGATGCCCTGGCACGAATAGGCTCCACTCGGCAAGCCATACCAACCGGCGTCTCTCTCCAACGACTCCTCAAGCCATCCATCAAGCCGTCTCCAGAGTCCGATTCCATCTTCGTGTCGTCTGACCCCAGTGCAGTCGGATCCGACTTGGGGAACCGAGCAGGCGGCTCGGGGACTTCGATAGTTGCACCCAGCCCGGGGACTTCAGAACCCGGCCCGGGGACTACAGCTGTCGGCCCGGGGACTGCATCAACACCGCAAGTGGTGGCCGACTCCAGCTCTTCACCACCCAGCCCGCCCGCCCTGGTTGCAGTAACCGTGTTGGCTATAGAAGAAATCTCAGCTCCGTCATGGGCCCAGCCCATCCTCAACTTCCTGCTAAACAGAGAACTTGTAACGCCCCGGATACAACTTTCCATACTCGTAACTCCAACTCTTGCCTTTTCCGGAGATGTGATATTTTATTTCCTCCGTGGTTGGGTTTTTGTCATAGTTGTTTTGCATATTTCTTTTCCCTATGTTTGTTGCCATGATCATGTTGAGTGCCTTGTCATATTTGCTTCTTGCTTCATGATCATCTTTGTTTACATTGCTTTGTGCCCTTGTCATTTTGCATTTCATCATGCTCATCATGTTCATCTTGTTGTGTGTGCATCAGCCCTTGCTATCCCTCTCAAGCCATATGCCCATGTATCATCACCTCTCCCTTCCTTCTTCCTTCATGTTTTTTTTGCAAGTGACATTATTCCCTCCTCCATTAATGTTCATTTATTTCCTGGTGATCTTACTCAATGCCTTATACCTCTATGAAAATTTTTATCTCTTTTGGAGTTGATTTGGTTGGGTTCAAAAATGGCTCAAGTTTGAATTTAATTCAAACTTGAATTATTTTTCTATCCTTAAAAATGCCCAAAGCAATTTATCAAAATTCTGCACAAATTCTGGACTCCATATATATTCTCATATCTCTCTCATGCCTTCCCTTTATCTACGAGCTTTTCTCTCTTATTTTCTGTTTGAGGAAATTGAGAAAAGAAAGAATAAGAGGAGAGAGAGAGAGCCCGACTTCAGCAGGTCGGCACAAGATGAAGGCAGCCCAGCAAAGCAGCTCACTTATCCCTCGGATCCTTTTCTCACCCAAAACCCAGCCAACCCTCTCTTCCACTCGTCCCACGTGGCAACGCTGGACCCATCTGTCAGCGGGGGAGGCTGTAGCTTTCACCACCTTTCTCCTACCTCTCCTCCTCTGCATTACACGCTCGCCATGGCCACCGTGGCCGAGCCAGCTCGCCTTGCCCTCCTATAAAACCAGCAGCCCTCGCCCTAGGGTTCCTCCTCCTCCCTCTTTTCCCCTCCGCGCCGCCGCCACAGGTAAGGGGCACCCACGCACCTGCTTCCCCGCCTCCAGGAGTCATGGCCGGCTCGGGCACGACCTCGCCGTCGGCCTATCCCTCCGCCGTGGCCTCCCCTCCGTCGTATTCTCGCTCGAGAACACTGCCCCCGACCCATTCTGACGACGAGCCGCGCCCAAGGATCGCCAAGTCCGGCTACCTCCCCGTCGTCCTCTTCTTCCCCTGCTTCCTCTTCTTCAAGGACACGAGGACGCCGCCCCGATCAGCGCATCTTCTCGCCGTCCTCGCTCATCCCCAACCTCGTACGACTCCAGCAGCACCCCCACGGTGAAGCCCCGCTCCTCCCCATCTCTCTCTCCGGTTCAATTCTGTCATCGTAGTCGTCTTCCCGAGTCGCCGATTCCATATCTGCCATGGACGAGGTGCTCGAGCTCCTCACACCCATGCGCCTTCTGCACATACGCGCACAGCGCACGCGCGTCCCACCACCGCTTCCCTCGCCAGTTTCCGCACGCCCGCCGCAGGTTCATAACCCCAATGGTCGTCGCTTGCGCTTGCCCTCGCCGTCGGTTGTCGCCGTGCAGCCATGGCCAAGCTCGACCTGTCGTTAGATAGCTCAAGAGAGCGTGGGAGCAGTTTGTATCACACACACAGCTAGCCCGGTGGCTAAGCGCGACCACTATTCATTCGAGTGGTGCAGGGTTCGAGTCCCAGCGGCCCCAATTTTTGCTATGTTTTCCTGTAATTTTGCACACTCTCACAGCCACATGGGCCGAATCCTCATCTGGGCCGCTGCATTGTGATGCTTCGGGCCCGTGCATATTTTTTCCCCACTCTGTGTATTTTACCATTTTCCAGTGCATGCATATTTACAGGAAATGCCACTGTTTTGTATTGTTAATAACTAAATATGCATGCATCCAAATTAATCAAACAATATATGTAAAATGCTTAGAATTTTGTCTAGTTTCATAATATGCAACTTTCATCCCTGTTAAAAATGTTTAAAATTGTTGTTTGCAATAATTTGCACAAATGTCATGTTAAAATGGTTTATTTCAAAACTAAATAACCGTAGCTTCGGTTTAAATGTTCTTTATATGTAAATGGGGTAGAAAAATGCATAGATTAACATGGTAGCATCACTTTGCATGTTTAACAACTCTAAAATTATGTATAGGGCAGAACAGTACCAAATTCATATTATGCATATGAGGAGTTTTTCCGGAATTGTTGTTTGTTGTTTCTGGCCTCATTTAAACTTGCCTAAATAGGTGGTTTGCTCATACTTCACCTCTTGCCATGTTTAATAACATTTAATGTTGTTGGGTACCTAACCGAGAGAGAACTAAATAATTGATGTGGTGTTTCGTCAATATGCAACTCGTTGCATATTGAGCTCCATTTAACTTGTAGTTTTGTTTGTGCATATTGCCATGCCATGCTATTTAAACCGGACATGCATCATACTTGATTGTGCATCATGCCATGTTTATGTGATGGTTGTTTACTATGTTGTTTGCTTCTTTCCGGTTTGCTTCTCTCGTTAGCTTCGGTTTCGTTCCGGAGTCGTGAGCATTCGTTCGACTTCGTCCGCTTGTCTTCTTCATGGACTCGTTCTTCTTCCTTGCGGGATTTCAGGCAAGATGACCATACCCTCCAAATCACTTCTATCTTTGCTTGCTAGATGCTCGCTCTTTTGCTATGCCTATGCTGCGATGCCTACCACGTGCTATATCATGCCTCCCATGTTGCCATGTCAAACCTCTAACCATCCTTTCCTAGCAAACCGTTGTTTGGCTATGTTACCGCTTTGCTCAGCCCCTCTTATAGCGTTGTTAGTTGCTGGTGAAGATGAAGTTTGTTCCTTGTTGGAACATGGAGATGTTGTTACTTGTTGGAACATGTTTACTTGTTGGGATACCACAATATATCTTATTTAATTAATGCATCTATATACTTGGTAAAGGGTGGAAGGCTCGGCCTTATGCCTGGTGTTTTGTTCCACTCTTGCCGCCCTAGTTTCCGTCATATCGGTATTATGTTCCCGGATTTTGCGTCCCTAATGCGGTTGGGTGATTTATGGGACCCCCTTGACAGTTCGCTTTGAATAAGACTCCTCCAGCAAGGCCCAACATTGGTTTTACCATTTGCCACCTAAGCCTTTTCCCCTTGGGTTCTGCAGACTCAAGGGTCATCTTTATTTTAATCCCCGGGCCAGTGCTCCTTCGAGTGTTGGTCCAAACCGTCAGCCGCCGGTGGCCACCAGGGGCAACTCTGGGTTCGCCTATCGGAAGTTTGGACAATCCGGTGTGCCCTAAGACCGAGATATGTGCAGCTCCTATCAGGATTTGTCGGCACATCCGAGCGGCTTTGCTGGTCTTGTTTTATTGCTGTCGAAATGTCTTGTAGCTGGGATTCTGAGACTGATCGGGTCTTCCCGGGTAGAAGGAATATCCTTCGTTGACCGTGAGAGCTTATAATGGGCTAAGTTGGGACACCCCTGCAGGGTATTATCTTTCGAAAGCCGTCCCCGCGGTTATGAGGCAGATGGGAATTTGTTAATGTCGGTTGTAGAAAACCGAAGTTGATCTTAATTAAAATACATCAACGCGTGTGTAACCGTGATGGTCTCTTCTCGGTGAGTCCGGGAAGTGAACACGGTGTTGGAGTTATGTTTGACGTAGGTTGTTCTAGGATCACTTCTTGATCATAGTTGTTCGACCGTGCTTTTTCCTTCTCTTCTCGCTCTCATTTGCGTATGTTAGACACCAGATATGCTAGTCGCTTGCTGCAGCTCCACCTCACTACCTTCTCCTACCCATAAGCTTAAATAGTCTTGATCTCGCGGGTGTGAGATTGCTGAGTCCCCGTGACTCATAGATACTTCCAAAACCAGTTTGCAGGTGCCGATGAAACCGTGCAGGTGACGCATCCGAGCTCAAGGAGGAGCTCGATGAAGATCTTGTTCATTGTGTTGTTTCGTTTTAGTTGATCAGTAGTGGGGCCCAGTTGGGACGTTCGGGGATCTGTGTAGCTTTTGGGGTAGTCTTCTTTTATTTTGGTTCCGTAGCCGGACCTTGTTTGTATCTATATGATGTAATGCTTTACTCATGTATTGTGTGAAGTGGAGTTTGTAAGCCAACTATGTATCTCTTTCCCTTATTTATTACATGGGTTGTGTGAAGATTACCTCACTTGCGACATTGCTTTCAATGCGGTTATGCCTCTAAGTTGTGCTTCGACACGTGGGAGATATAGCCGCATCGAGGGCGTTACAAGTTGGTAATCAGAGCCATCCCCGACTTAGGAGCCCCCTGCTTGATTGAATCGCTGACTTTGTTGAGTCTAGAAAAAAATGTTTTGAGTCTCAGGATTATATATCGGAGAGTAGGATTCTTTTTACTCCTCAGTCCCTTCGTCGCTCTGGTGAGGTCATCCTGACGTAGAAGTTTTGACTCTTCTCTACTCAAATTTCACTAAAAAAAAATTTTAGGATCACGCGGGTATCTTGGAATCGTTCCGATGGTTTTGTGACGAGAACATTATTCTTGGTGCCTCCTGTCATTTAGGGGTTGTGGCAGTGTCCCGGGGAGTTGAGCTCCGAGGTGTTGTCGTCACAATTTTATCGTTGCAGTTCTGGAATACTTGAGCTTTGCCGACATCGAAAATCTCTTTTATGCAGTTGTTGGTGAGATAACCTCGATAACCCAGTACTGGGGCGAGCTCGAGAGTATTGCCATGACTCGTATAACGGATGCTTTTCGAAGGTCGAGGTACACAATTTCCGAAGGTTTCTTGGTTATGTGTTGAAGGATGGATACAATTTGGATCTAGGTATTGTTAGTTTGGGTGATATATTTTGTGTCCCCTGTATCCCCAACACCAGATTGCATAACCAGAAAGTTTCGGGAGTTTATAGGTGGGAATTCAAGTAGCTCCTAGAATATCTTTCCAACAGACACATGATACGATATGGGATCTATCATATGTTTGTTTCCGGCTTATTTTGCAAGCCAATCCTTTGTTTTTTTGTTTTGAGTTGTGCTATTCAAGTTGCTTCAATGCCAAGTGTTGATTCCATACCTTATTCTAAACGGTGTTCTCATCTTTCTATGTGGATGCTAATCCTTCTTGTTCATCAAGGTCGTCTTTTCAATCCTTTCCAACCGTGTGCTTCTCTCCAATTAAATCCGATCATTTCAACATTCGCGAGATCAATTCTAAGTTTTCTCAATGGTGTTCGTTTCATCCGACCCAAGTTGTTTTTGTTTTCCCGCCCTCCCACCCTTTTTCTTCAAGGACTCATATTTCTTAATCAAATATCCATCGTATGGATGTGAAGTCTCTTCATTCTTTTCCTCAACGCTCTTATCCGGTGATTCTCATGAAGATGCTAAAGGAAGCTTCGAGTTTATTATCCTTCGTTCTCTTTTCTTCTCCGGTGGATTCAATTCAAGCTTTGTCGATCATATCTTTCCCTCATTTCAAGTGCTTTCTCATGCCGGTGTATCTCCTAATCATTCACTTCTCGCTATTCATTTGGTTGGGAGTGTTGAAGATATCTCAGAAGATTCGCATTTCCATTCCCAATCCGTTCAAGCTATCGGAGATAATTATCTCATTCAAGCCATTTAATTCAACCGTGCGATCTCTCTTTAAATCGTTCAATGGTGTTTCTTTTGAGTGGGCCCTAACCCACAGGTCTTTTCCCAGGATCTTACCAGACTCTTCTAATTTTCCGGAGTTATTCTCAAATTCTTTGCAAAGTTTGATGTAAGGATGAATTATCATCAGTCAAATGTCTTTCTCCAAGATCTTTCAAATTCTTTTCATCGTTGGTTCAACCTTTCTAATTTTCATTCCGGAGTGCCTCAACAATTCATGGTGGTGTTTCTCATCGTCATTCTCAACATTTGAAGACTGAAGAAGAGTTTCTATTAAATCTTGCTCCATTCTCTTCAAGATTCATGGTTCTAGCTTGATGCCATCCTCTCATAATTATTTTGATTGTGAGAATTATTTTCACCCATCCGGAGCAATTCAGGAGTCCTTTCAGTTTGATTCTTCTGAGCCCATCATCTCAGAATTATTCATTCCAGCTTTCAGCTCTTGTTCCCCAAATCTTACCGGTGAATCGTTCAAATATCCTCTAATCAGTTCATGATCTCTTCATTCTCTTGTATCTAAATTCTCTCAAGCATCTTCATTCGTTTTCCAATTCTTCCCGGTGAATTGTGCCTTTGCTACGTTCATTTTCTATTCTTACGGTGGTTCGTTCAACATTTCATTTCCTTCGTTATCATATCAAATATTTGTTGTTTCCAAATCCCACCGGTGGTTCCATCAATACCTTCTCAAGTTTGCGCTATATCTCTCTTAATCCTTTCTATGGGAATAAGTAGTATACCAAATCCATTGCTTGTCATCAATTTAATTTGATGAAGGATAAGCATACAATAAATCTTATTCTTATTTCCTCGAGTTGATTAATTCTTTTCTTCCGGAGATTGTTCATGATGAAGTAATTCTAGTTAAGTGTTTTCATCTTTTCTTTTCCGGAGTTCCAAGTCCTCTCGGTTATATAATCGCGAAGCTCCATCTAAATCATTGCAAGGTTTCACCTTGTGTTTTCAACTTCTCTTTCTTTCTATCATTCTTTTATTACTGGAATTCTTCATGGAGGCTCTACATGATGGTTCGTCAAGGATTCTTTTCATTCTTTAATTGTTCTTCAAGATTTCTCTTGAAGTTAAGATCCGCCAAGCTATACTCAAAATAAACATGGTGCTCAACACATGTTTTGTTTTGAGGAGTTCAAGCATTCTTCATCTTGCATTCCGAAGTGCAATTCTTTCAACCTTATCTTTTGAGGTGGTGTTATGTCATTTTGACAGTTTCATTCATGTTTCATGATTCACTTGTTGTCAAGAATGAGATATTTAAATCCATCAATCTCTTCATTGGAGTTATCTTGGGCTATATTTCACCTAAAGCTTCCCCTAAGGATTGTTGCCAATTGTGGTGCTTATCAATGATCCAAGTTTTCTCCTATTCTCTCGGCGAATCAAGTTTTCATCTCCGTGTTGCTCTCAAGCAATCAATTGTTTTTCGTAGTGGCATGTATTCACCTGTAAGTTTTGAGTTGTTTCCATAAGCCCACTACAAGTTTATTCTTTTCATTGTTGATTTTTCAACAACTCCGTTCTATCCTTTTTTTTGAGGGTGCTTTCCAAACTCATTTGTGGTAGAAGTTGTCATTTTCTTCTCCATTCCTTTATTCCAATGATCTATCTTCAATTTTTCTTCCGGAGGCATTGTGATGTTGCTCTCTTCGACCCATCATCTTGTTTTGTCAAGACCATGTCCTTTTCCTTGCTTATCGATTTAACCGGAGTGTTGTGTCTATCGTTCCTCTTTTAACCGGAGTCTCATCCAGGTGCTTTCATTTTGCCAAGTTCATGTTCAATTCCTTCCATTTTCAGTCAGAGTGCTGTCCAAATTATATCATTCTTACTCCTTCTCTATCTTGTTGTAACCGGAGTGGCTTCAAAATCTATCTTGTCCCCTAAGCTCTTGGTTCTCATCATGTTCTTGGTTCTTCTCTGCTAACAAAGTGTTTACAATTTCGTTCATCTTCGTTGTATTCTTTTCTCGAAATTGTTCTTTCTCTCAAGGTTCTTTGGTTTCACTCGTTTGCCAAAGAAGCAACTTTGTTTTACCTCTTCTCTTCCTCTTTCTTTTCCCTCCGGTGCCATCCTAGATCTAGGGACGAGATCCTCTCGTAGTGGTGGAGTGTTGTAACGCCCCGGATACAACTTTCCATACTCGTAACTCCAACTCTTGTCTTTTCCGGAGATGTGATATTTTATTTCCTCCGTGGTTGGGTTTTTGTCATAGTTGTTTTGCATATTTCTTTTCCCTGTGTTTGTTGCCATGATCATGTTGAGTGCCTTGTCATATTTGCTTCTTGCTTCATGATCATCTTTGTTTACATTGCTTTGTGCCCTTGTCATTTTGCATTTCATCATGCTCATCATGTTCATCTTGTTGTGTGTGCATCAGCCCTTGCTATCCCTCTCAAGCCATATGCCCATGTATCATCACCTCTCCCTTCCTTATTCCTTCATGTTTTTTTTTGCAAGTGACATTATTCCCTCCTCCATTAATGTTCATTTATTTCCTGGTGATCTTACTCAATGCCTTATACCTCTATGAAAATTTTTATCTCTTTTGGAGTTGATTTGGTTGGGTTCAAAAATGGCTCAAGTTTGAATTTAATTCAAACTTGAATTATTTTTCTATCCTTAAAAATGCCCAAAGCAATTTATCAAAATTCTGCACAAATTCTGGACTCCATATATATTCTCATATCTCTCTCATGCCTTCCCTTTATCTCTGAGCTTTTCTCTCTTATTTTCTGTTTGAGGAAATTGAGAAAAGAAAGAATAAGAGGAGAGAGAAGAACCCAGCTTCAGCAGTCGGCCAGATGAAGGCAGCCCAATGACAGCCCACTTATCCCTCAGATCCTTTTCTCACCCAAAACCCAGCCAACCCTCTCTTCCACTCGTCCCACGTGGCAACGCTGGACCCATCTGTCAGCGGGGGAGACTGTAGCTTTCACCACCTTTCTCCTACCTCTCCTCCTCTGCTTTACACGCTCGCCATGGCCACCGTGGCCGAGCCAGCTCGCCTCGCCCTCCTATAAAACCAGCAGCCCTCGCCCTAGGGTTCCTCCTCCTCCCTCTTTTCCCCTCGCGCCGCCACCACAAGTAAAGGCACCCACGCACTGCTTCCCGCCTCCAGAGTCATGGCGGCTCGGGCACGACCTCGCCGCTTGCCTATTCCTCCGCCGTGGCCTCCCTCCGTCATATTCTCGCTCGAGAACACTGCCCGGACCCATTCGGCGGCGAGCGCTTAAGGATCACCTGGCACGGCTATCTCCCGTCGTCCTCTTCTTCCCCTGCTTCCTCGCCCGTGGACACGAGGGCGCCGCCCGATCAGCGCATCTTCTCGCCGTCCTCGCTCATCCCCAACCTCGACGACTCAGAAGCACCCCCACGGTGAAGCCCGCTCCTCCCATCTCTCTCTCGGTTCAATTCTCGCCATCGTAGTCGTCTTCCCGAGTTGCCGATTCCATATCCGCCATGGGCGAGGTGCTCGAGCTCCTCACACCCATGCGCCTTACGCACATACGCGCCTGGCACGCGCTGGCCCCACCACCGCTTCCCTCGCCGATTTGACGCCGCCGCAGTTCATAACCCCAATGGTCGTCGCTTGCGCTTGCCCTCGCCGCCGGTTGTCGCCGTGCAGCCATGGCCAAGCTCGACCTGTCGTTAGATAGCTCAAGAGGCGTGGGAGCAGTTGTATCACACACACACAGCTAGCCCGGTGGCTAGCGCGACCACTATTCATTCGAGTGGTGCAGGGTTGAGTCAATGGCCCCAATTTTGCTATGTTTTCCTGTAATTTTGCACACTCTCACAGCCACATGGGCCGAATCCTCATCTGGGCCGCTGCATTGTGATGCTTCGGGCCCGTGCATATTTTTTCCCCACTCTGTGTATTTTACCATTTTCCAGTGCATGCATATTTACAGGAAATGCCACTGTTTTGTATTGTTAATAACTAAATATGCATGCATCCAAATTAATCAAACAATATATGTAAAATGCTTAGAATTTTGTCTAGTTTCATAATATGCAAATTTCATCCCTGTTAAAAATGTTTAAAATTGTTGTTTGCAATAATTTGCACAAATGTCATGTTAAAATGGTTTATTTCAAAACTAAATAACCGTAGCTCGGATTTAAATGTTCTTTATATGTAAATGGGGTAGAAAAATGCATAGATTAACATGGTAGCATCACTTTGCATGTTTAACAACTCTAAAATTATGTATAGGGCAGAACAGTACCAAATTCATATTATGCATATGAGGAGTTTTTCCGGAATTGTTGTTTGTTGTTTCCGGCCTCATTTAAACTTGCCTAAATAGGTGGTTTTCTCATACTTCACCTCTTGCCATGTTTAATAACATTTAATGTTGTTGGGTACCTAACCGAGAGAGAACTAAATAATTGATGTGGTGTTTCGTCAATATGCAACTCGTTGCATATTGAGCTCCATTTAACTTGTAGTTTTGTTTGTGCATATTGCCATGCCATGCTATTTAAACCGGACATGCATCATACTTGATTGTGCATCATGCCATGTTTTTGTGATGGTTGTTTACTATGTTGTTTGCTTCTTTCCGGTTTGCTTCTCTCGTTAGCTTCGGTTTCGTTCCGGAGTCGTGAGGATTCGTTCGAGTTAGTCCATTTGTCTTCTTCATGGACTCGTTCTTCTTCCTTGCGGGATTTCAGGCAAGATGACCATACCCTCGAAATCACTTCTATCTTTGCTTGCTAGATGCTCGCTCTTTTGCTATGCCTATGCTGCGATGCCTACCACGTGCTATATCATGCCTCCCATGTTGCCATGTCAAACCTCTAACCATCCTTTCCTAGCAAACCGTTGTTTGGCTATGTTACCGCTTTGCTCAGCCCCTCTTATAGCGTTGTTAGTTACAGGTGAAGATGAAGTTTGTTCCTTGTTGGAACATGGAGATGTTGTTCCTTGTTGGAACATGTTTACTTGTTGGGATATCACAATATATCTTATTTAATTAATGCATCTATATACTTGGTAAAGGGTGGAAGGCTCGGCCTTATGCCTGGTGTTTTGTTCCACTCTTGCCGCCCTAGTTTCCGTCATATCGGTATTATGTTCCCGGATTTTGCGTCCCTAACGTGGTTGGGTGATTTATGGGACCATTTGACAGTTCGCTTTGAATAAGACTCCTCCAGCAAGGCCCAACATTGGTTTTACCATTTGCCACCTAAGCCTTTTTCCCTTGGGTTCTGCAGACTCAAGGGTCATCTTTATTTTAACCCCGGGCGGTGCTCCTTGAGTGTTGGTCCAAACCGTCGACCGCCGGTGTACCGGGGCAACTCGGGTTCGCCTATCGGAAGTTTGGACAATCCGGTGTGCCACGAGACCGAGATATGTGCAGCTCCTATCGAGATTTGTCGGCACATCCGGCGGCTTTGCTGGTCTTGTTTTATTGCTGTCGAAATGTCTTGTAGCTGGGATTCCGAGACTGATCGGGTCTTCCCGGGTAGAAGGAATATCCTTCGTTGACCGTGAGAGCTTATAATGGGCTAAGTTGGGACACCCCTGCAGGGTATTATCTTTCGAAAGTCATGCCCGCGGTTATGAGGCAGATGGGAATTTGTTAATGTCCGGTTGTAGAAAACCCGAAGTTGATCTTAATTAAAATACATCAACCGCGTGTGTAACCGTGATGGTCTCTTCTCGGTGAGTCCGGGAAGTGAACACGATGTTGGAGTTATGTTTGGCGTAGGTTGTTCTAGGATCACTTCTTGATCATAGTTGTTCGACCGTGCTTTTGCCTTCTCTTCTCGCTCTCATTTGCGTATGTTAGACACCAGATATGCTAGTCGCTTGGTGCAGCTCCACCTCACTACCTTCTCCTACCCATAAGCTTAAATAGTCTTGATCTCGCGGGTGTGAGATTGCTGAGTCCCGTGACTCACGGATACTTCAAAACCAGTTTGCGGTGCCGATGAAACCGTGCGGTGGCGCATCCGAGCTCAAGGAGGAGCTCGATGAAGATCTTGTTCATTGTGTTGTTTCGTTTCATTTGATCAGTAGTGGGGCCCAGTTGGGACGTTCGGGGATCTGTGTAGCTTTTGGGGTAGTCTTCTTTTATTTTGGTTCCGTAGCCGGACCTTGTTTGTATCTGTATGATGTAATGATTTACTCATGTATTGTGTGAAGTGGCGATTGTAAGCCAACTATGTATCTCTTTCCCATATGTATTACATGGGTTGTGTGAAGATTACCTCACTTGCGACATTGCTTTCAATGCGGTTATGCCTCTAAGTTGTGCTTCGACACGTGGGAGATATAGCCGCATCGAGGGCGTTACAGAACCGTTGGCTGACGAGATCACGGCAAGACAAGTCCAACGCCGAGCCGGAGCATACACAATTGTTAACAGAGAGATCGTCAGGCGCAGTGTCACTGGAGTTTTCTGGCGCTGCGTCGAGCCAGAGAAGGGCATAGCAATCCTCAAAGACATTCACCAAGGCGAATGCGGCCACCACGCAGCCTCAAGATCACTTGCTGCCAAAGCTTTCCGCCACGGATTCTTCTGGCCGACTGCTTTGGATGACGCCAAGGAGTTGGTCAAACACTGCAAAGGGTGCCAAGTCTTCGGATCCAAGCAACACCTGCCGGCTTCGGCACTCAAGACCATTCCCCTCACCTGGCCTTTTGCCGTCTGGGGACTGGACATGGTGGGGTCGTTCAAGACAGCGCGCGGCGGCATGACACATCTGCTCGTCGCCGTGGATAAATTTACCAAGTGGATTGAAGCAAAGCCGATTAAGAAGTTGAATGGGCCGACTGCCGTGACATTCATCGCAGATATTACAACTCGGTACGGCATGCCACACAGCATCATCACCAACAACGGCACGAATTTTGCCAAGGGAGCATTGGCACGTTTCTGCGCGACGCAGGGCATCCGACTGGACCTAGCGTCCGTTGCCCACCCGCGATCAAGCGGCCGGTCGAAGCGAGCCAGCGGCCTCATCCTTTCGGCATCAAGCCCGACTAGTCGTGCCCTTTGGAGGCGTTCGGCGGCTGTTGGCTCGACGAGCTGTCGGCCGTCCTCTGGAGTCTGCGCACTACCCCGAACAAGCCAACCGGCCTCACTCCTTTCTTCCTTGTATATGGTGCCGAGGCTGTCATCCCAACTGACATCGAGTTCGACTCGCCTCGGGTGACCATGTACACGGAGGCGGAGGCCAAGGAAGCACGAGAAGACGGCGTCGACTTGCTGGAAGAAAGCCGGCTGTTAGCCCTCAGCCAGTCCGCCATCTACCAGCAAGGCCTATGCCACTACCATAGCCGGAAGGTCAAGCCAAGATCCTTCCAAGAGGGCGACCTTGTGCTCCGGCTGATCCAGCGAACAGCCGGCCAGCACAAGCTCTCGGCCCCTTGGGAAGGCCCATTTGTCATCAATGAGGCGTTGGGAAACGACTCCTACTACCTCATCGACGCACAGAAGCCGAAGACACGAAAGCGAGACGATTCCGGCAAGGAGTCGGAACGACCCTGGAACGCCAACCTCCTCCGAAGATTTAACAGTTAAAATGCAGTATGTATGACGCCACCTTTTGTATTAAGTACGAGACAATAGGCCCCCCGAGGAGCACTCGGGGACTTCCATCTTTTATCTATGAATGACGAGTATCATGCTTATGATTTTGTCACTACATTCTTTACCCTTGTCCGGCACCGGGTTCGACCAGTCGGCCCGGGGACTCGCCGCCTTGAGTTACATTCAAGTTCTACCTGCAGTCAGACAAGTAGTGTGCCGACATCCAAGCCCTCTCTTGTCGAAAGCTGCAGCTCAAAGAACCGACTCTCCGGCTGGCAAGAGTCAAAGGCAGGAAAGGGTGCCCACACGAAAAACGGCTAAGGGCTAACGAACTTATATAACAAAAGCCGGTTTCCTCCCATCGCCGACCGGCTACAAGAGTAGCCGGCCGGCTGGCTTCCCATTCACCTTGCCACAATCTAAGAAAGCTTAAGTACTTGTCTTCCCAAGAATGGCCAAGCTCCTCTCCAGCCACAGACTGCAGAGCAGCTGATCGGTTGGGAAGGCGGCAACCAAGGGAAGGCGGCAAAGGAAACAGCCTAAGGATGAAAAGCAAACTCAAATGAAAGCCAAACGCATGCATGATTATATTTACACAAAAGCCTTTGAAAGGTCGGCATTCAACATAGTTTGAATACACCCCCCGTGGGTGGAACTGCGCGAGTTTAATAAAAAGTTGTTCAAAAGAGTAACAGCAGGAAAAGCAAAGAAGTGGCAGATCAGGCCAAGGGAGCGATGGGCGAGTCGGGCAGGTCGGCGGAGGCAGCAGTACGGGACGGAGGAGTGGCCGGCTGGCGGGTCTCGGCATGATCATCACCTCTGGCAGACGGCGCGCTCGCGCGCGCCTCGTTGCTGGAGGCACGATCAGGTTGAAGCTGGCTGGTCGCTTCGCCGTCATGTGCAGCGTCTTCGCCGCCTTCCCCTTCTTCGTCGTCGCCTTCGTCGCTGGAAGCGATCTCCTCCGTCGAGTCCTCGCCTTCCGCTGGGTTCAGCCCGAACCACTCCTCCGGCTGGGCGACGCCGTTGTCGTTCACCTCAGAAGCGAAAACACTGGTGTCGATATATTCGGCGATCGCCGAGGCGCACTGGATGATATCCGGCCGCACCGCCACCAGCTCCTCGTCGGCCTCCTGCCGCCAGGTGCTCAGCTGGGCCAAGCTAAGCCCAGGATACCAGGCTCGGACGAACTCCAGCGCCCGCCTGGCGCCGGACCGAGCAGCGGAAGCCTTCCAGGCCTTAAAACGGCCAAGCGCGACCTCCGGCCAGTCGGCAGTCCGACTGGGGGTGCGGGGAAACGCCTCGCCGGGCCAAAGGGCGGTCAGCACTTGCGCCCCGGCGCGTTGAAGGCGGCGGAGCATGCGGTGAGCCGGCTGCAGTCGGGCTTGAATCGCCAGAAGCTTCTCCTCAAGCGTCCGGCTGGCATCTGGCGCGATCTCGACCCCCGCCTGCCGGCGTGCCTCGCGATGGGCCTCGATGGCTTGGCTGGCGGCGACAGAGTAGCCGGGGAAGTAGTCTGCACGAAGAACAAAGAAGCAGCTCAGAATCAAAAGATAAACAAGAGAGCAAGGGGCTAGGAGGAAGGCGGCCTACCGTCGATCAGATCCTCGACCCGGCCATAACCCTCGCTCAGCGCTTGCTTCGCTTCGACCCAGCCCGCCGCTTCGGTCTCGAACTCGGCTTTAAGGGCGGCCTCGCTGTCTTGCGCCTTCTTCAGGGCCGCCTTATGGCTCTCCTCCTGGTCGGCTAGCCTCTTAGCCGGGCGGTCGCGCTCCTGGGCCAAGGCGCTGCACTCAGCCTCCTTGGCACGAAGGGCGGTCTGGGCCCCGCCTAGCTGCTCCCTCAAGTCGGCGTTGGCCCCTATGAGCGTGGAGAAAAAGGAAAAAGCAATAAGGAAGAAGTCGTCAGGGAAGATCCGACCCAACTACTCAGGAGTCGGCCCGAATCTCGGGGACTACACCCAGTGGGTGCGCTGACGCGCCCCCACGAGAGATAAAATAAACAAGGAACTCACTCCAACTATTGGTCAGGTCGGTGGCCTTCTGGCTCAGCTCCTGGGCCTGGGAGTTGAAGGCGGTTGCGTGGAGGTTATGATACTCCTGAGGATCAGACGGAATGCAGATGAGAATAAAATAGCAAGCCAAGACCTACCGGAAGTTCCAAGCCGCCTGCTCAGCAGCCGACTTGGAACTCGGGGACTACACCCAGTGGGTGCGCAGACGCGCCCCCATGGAAGAAATCGAAGAAAGAAATCGACCAAGGCTAAAAGACTCACCCGGATGGCCGCGCGCGTCGAGAGAAATTCTTGGGTGTACTGCTGCAGCGAGGCGGCCTGGGTCTGAAGCCGGTGGCGGACCTCCTGCGCCGCCGCGTTTAGATCGTTTGTTCCTACGCTGGGCGTCCACTCGGACGAGCTGGCGCTGGCCGCTTCCAGATCCCGCGCTATTGAGCCAGCGCCCGCCGCTCTCTGCGGCTCCGGCGCGGAGGTCGTCTCCCCCGCACGCCAGCGAGGCACCGGCTGCACCACAAGGTCTGCCCCCACCGCCGACTCGCCCCCAGTCGGCTGCTCAGGCGTCGCGGTAGATCGGCCGTCTGGGCCCGTTCCAGTCGGCGCCGACCGCGGCGCCTCCTCCAGGATGATCACGTCGTCGTCCCTCCTCTCCATCACCGGCTGGTCACGGTCGGCTCCCTCCAACGGGGGCACGGGGACGTTGGGAGCCACGGCACGAATGGGAATGACGAGCTGCGGAGGCTGGTTGCGCAGAGCCTCCGCCCCCTTCTCGGCGGCCGCGGCCTCCGCCCGAGCCTTGGCCGCAGCGTCGGCTTGCGCCTCGGCCGACTCCCCCTGCGCTTCCTGGGCGGCCCTCTGCTCCTCCGCTTCCCGCTCCTCCCGCGCCTCTCGCACGTTCCGCTCCGTCGCCTCCATGAGGTCGGCGCGGGGGTCCACGCGGCGGGAGCTCGAAGATCCTCCCGTCGGTCCGACTATGGAGGCGGCGTCAACCCGTTCGAGAGAGAGCGGCGCCCTGACCCGCAAATCAACAAGAAGGCTCAGAAGAAGCCCCAATTCAAGAAGACAATAGAAAAGAAGAAATAGAGAGCATTCGACACTTACGCCGAGACCGACTGCGGCTGCTTCACCACCTTGCGGAAGCAGGCCGCCTTTGCGGCCGCCTCGTCCCGCTTAGTCGCCGCCACGGAGCTCTTGGGTTTTTTCGGCTGGCTGCCGAAGAGACCCGGCCCGGCCTGACGCTTTTGCGTGCCGCCCCGAGCAGCTGGCGCGGCGGAAGGCCCGCGCCTTGGCGATCGGCCGTCGGCTCGCAGCATGGGATGGCCTCGGCTTCATCATCATCCGGCCAGTCCCCAAAGCCGGTCGTAAGCTCGGGGCCGCCTGCCTCTCCGCCGGCTCCGCCTATGGCGTCGTCCATAGCGGCCGCACCCAGATCTGGGTCGTCAGGGTCATCCACTGTGCGGTCGGCCCTGAACTGGCGCTCCGGCCCTGCGGCCCCGGCGGCCGATGGAAGAAGGGGATTCTGATCAAAGACAAGCCGGCAAGTCAGAAGCCGGCCTTCACGAAACCGGCAACAAAAGACGAAAGAAAAAGGGGAAACTCACCATCGGCAGGGGTTCGGCCCGAGAGTACGGCGCCTTGCCGTACTGCCACTCCTCGGTGAGCTTGCAGTTGGAGATGTAATTCACCATGTAAGACACCTCGTCACGAGGCATCTCCCTGGTGGTCAGCCGACATGGATCGAAGCGGCCGCTCATCTGGCAGATCATGTGCGGCCGGCTTTGGAGCGGAAGCACCCGGCGCTCTACAAAGGCGGCGACCAGGTCGGCCCCCACCAAGCCCTCCGACTGGATCATCACCCGGAGCTGGGTGACGGCGGCGTACCCCGCCAGGGAGAGCGACCAAACTCGGAAGGACCAAGACGGCTGCCTCCCAGGCGGCGGGCCGGCCACGTAAGCCTGCAGGTTGACGTAGTCGCGTTGCGAGGCGTCGTTCTTCCGCGTAAATCTGTTGCTGCGAGCTTCACCATTGGATCAGCAGGATAGGCGGAAAGGGGTTGTTGTCGGCTGTCCTCCGCATGGCGATGAAGGCGACGCAGGGGGCGGGCACACCCGCGGAGATGGTGCCCAGCTTGCACTGGAAGAACTCCCCGAAGAGCTCGAGGGTGGGGAGAACACCGAGGAAACCCTCGCACAAGGTAACGAAGGCCGACAGCAGCATCACCGTGTTGGGGGTGAGGTGATGCGGCTGAAGGTGGTAAAAGTCGAGGAAGGAGCGGAAGAACCCGCTCGCCGGCAGACCAAGGCCGCGCAGGCAGTGCGAGCGAAAGATGACCCGCTCGCCCTCCTCTGGCGCCGGCGAAATCTCCGCCTCCGTCGCGAGGCGGGTTTTCACAAGATCCTCACCCGGCAACCTCCCGTCCTGCGAAGCCAGTCGATGTGGTCTTCGTGGACGTTGGAGCCATCCCACGAGCTAGAAAGCGCCATGGGAATGAGAAGAAGCAAGGAAGGCGCGGTGGGGGAAAGCACAACCACGCTACGGAGCAGCGGCGAACCGAAAAAAGTCGGCGGAGCGGCTCGGTGGCGGCGCTCTTTGTGGCGAAGAGAGAAGGAGGAGGTTGGGGCGAGGCGGCGTGCGGCGTCGCCTCCCCTCCTCCCCTACTTATAGGCCCAGCGTGAGCCGAGGAGGCGAGATGTGGGAGAACGTGGGATTAACTACGCCCGCTCCCCCACGTCCCGCGATTATGTCGCCCTTAACGCATGCTGAAACCGCTGCGAGAAGGCGTGCGGTCCGTTCGGGCCGTAGAAAATCTGCACCTGGGCCGAGGCCTAGGTATGGCGGGCCCCGGCCTGCGGCGACGTCCCGTCGCGCGCGTGGGCTGGCAGGCCTTTTTGGCCACGTGGCACGCGGGGTGGCGCGCGATCAACGTGCGATTCGGCCCGCGTTCCCGCCTCCTGGCCGCGGGGCTTCCCGAAGATGGTGCTCCCGCTCAGAGCCGACTCCTAGCTGCCGGCCCCTCAGGATAGCAAGCTGATCGAGCTTCTCATTCTCCCGTCAGCCTTGAAGCTCAACCAGCTTCGGGGACTACTGTCGGAGTAAATGACCACGGGTAACCTAGCCGGCTCCCCCTAGGGCTTCTGAAAAAAATTACGAGCCAATCAAGGCATCTAGCAACCAAGATGCGGGGCCGCCATCCCCCGCTTGCTGACTCTCCGACCGGCTTTCGGGAGGCGGCCTAGCCCTAAAATAACCTCCAGGCAGAAGGCCACAAGAGGGCCGTGTCGGTGTACTAGAATAGGGGTACCCTAGTACCCCGAACTCGTGCACGGACAGTGGCAGCGCCCCACGGCCGGGCCGGCCTGTTGGCCGCCAAGATCCTCAGCACCTCCCTTGGAGCCATTCAAGAACAAAGTAGTCAAGACCCGGCAAGAGAAGCTTGCCGGGAAGGCCACCAGGCGCAAGGAAGCGAGGCCCGGCAAGAGGAGCTTCGGGAAGGCTAATGGGCGCTGAACCCCCAAAGCGCGACAAGGTTCCCTTGTGACAAGCGCTTGCAGGCGGGCGACCTCTCTTCATCTCGCTCCAGCTCACCCGCCAGCGTGTCACCACAGGGCTCTCCCAAATCTGGCGTGTCGGCGGGCCGTGCAGCCAGCGAGGGAGTAGCGACAGAGCGGCGTTGACAAGCCACCATCGTGGCGGACGGAGGCGCCTTAGCGATCATTGTTACCTTTGTTCGAGCGGCCGAGGCGGGCATTGATGACTCTTGTCCCTTGCCGTCGAGTTAGGTATAGGTTCTTGTACCTTTGTATAAAGCGGTGTACCAACCTAGGTTTTTACCATTGTGACCTTGTCTACTTGCCACATGTGGTAACCCCTTGTGCATATAAAAGGAGGCCCGAGGGCAGCGTGGGGGGTTCGATTCGGCTGGGTTTCTAGTCTAGCTCCAGCTTAGTTCATCACCTCAAGTTAGGTCTTGTAGCCACATTGCTCCCTAGCAAGAACACAAGATAATCCACAAAGCAGCGGTAGGAGTATTATCTCTCGGAGAGCTCGAAGCTGGGTAAACCCCTCGTGTGCATCGCCTCGACCCGCTCTTTGTGCAATCTCCACCCCCCTCCGAACCACAAAGGACCCAGGTCCCGTAGGTGCTCGTGGGGCACGATCAGCTCACCCCCGACATCTTTGGCGCGCCAGGTAGGGAAACTGGAGACGAGGGTGGCTCAGCTGGAGTCCACCCTCCAGAAGAGTGCCGAGGAGGTCACCGGGTTGAAGCGCGAGCGTGAGAAGGGCGCTTATACCCTCGGCGAGCTGCGGGTCGTTTGGCTGAAAAGATCAAGGAGATCGATGCCGCCAAAAGCGTCAAGGCGGATCTGGAGCTGAAATTAACCACCTTAGCGGAGGCGTTGAGCAGCGTCGGGGGGCGGGAAGCAGGCCTCTTGGAGAAAATCAAGGCCACCGAGGAGTTCTTTGTCGAATGCCGTGACCGCCCAGAATAATCTTGGGACAACATAATGCATTGGACGAGAAGGCCTCGTGGACACCGCCGCGGCATCCACAATGAGCTGATAGAGTTGGGGATGACAGATCTTGGATATTCCACCGGCGAGAACCTCCAACCCGGTGTCAAGCTCAGCCTATTCTTCAAAGGCGTGTTGGCGGGTATCCGGCGGCTCCGGGATGAGTTCGAAGCAATTGGCGGAGAATCACGCAAGTTTGTGCGAGGCTCTCGGAAGGTGTTGATGAAGGTGGCCTTCCGCAACCCAGGCGTCGACTTCTCCAAGGCCCTCAAGTCCCTGCCTTCATCCGCTGATGTTGAAGCGCTCAAGACCCTTATCGCACCCATTGTGGACAGGGTGGCGGAGTCAAGAGGCTAGAGAGGCGGCGCGTGGACTAGGCCGCCAAGTTTATCCTTCTCTTGTCATTTGTAGATCATGTTTTGTGAGAAAAGCCTATTAGATCTGCGACAAGTTATTATGTAATATACACTATCTTAGGCAATCGAATGCAACGTTATTTCCTTTACTCGATTTCTTCCCTTGTATGTTTTACCCTCGCTTTCATTGAAACTTGCGGTGCGGGCACCCTTGCGCATGGCGCCGAGTCGCGGAACTTCAGCAGCCTCTTTGGCGGGGTCGCTACCGACAAGCAACCTCGTCGCGGACTAGCCGCAGCTCACTTAAGTTGTTGGCGGACTCGAAACAAAGTAAGGCGCGACCAGTCACGATTTGGTTCCTCCGCGCGCAGGTTTTCCATACAAAGTACTATCGTTCGAGGAAGATAACTTGAAAATTTAAAACTGGTCGCTTAAACTTAGCAACTTAGCTTTTCTATTGTCCGTCTTCCGGCAAGGCGATAGTTCCTCGAGCGACGCTTGTCGGCCAACACCACTATCTCCGGCGACAGTTCCTCAGCGACGCTTGTCGGCCAACACCACTATCTCCTTCTCTCCCCCCGGTTAACTTGTGGGTGGATGAACCTTCTTCTTGTTTGAGAAGAAAGAAGAGAAAAAGAAAGTTGTGGAGCCTAATGGCTCATTATAAACTTACGGGTGTGGGTGCTGCACAAGATGTTAGTAAACACATGCATATTTAATTATGAAGGCATGTATTAACAAAATGTGCGCAACCATAAACTTCTTGATGCGCAGGGTCTGCGCCCGGCTTTGTACAAAGGATTACATGCAACAGCGGCAAGAATTGTACAAAGGTTGGTTGCGGAGCGGGTTCCGCAACAGCGCCTCATGGGTAAAACTTGCGAAGATGCTCTATGTTCCAGGAATTGCTCACGGAAAGCCGTCTTGGTCTCAAAGGCGGACAGCGTCGGGCCTAGTGACTCGTTTTACCCGATAAGGGCCTTCCCACTTGGCGTCAACTTGTTGGAATTCTTGGCGGATTGAGCGGCGAAGAACAAGGTCGCCTTCCTCGAAGCTTCGGCATTAACTGCGGCTATGGTAGCGGCGCAAAGCTTGCTGTAACGAGCAGCTCGTCTGCAGCACGAAGGCGATCTTCCTCGAGGAGCAGCGCGTCATCTTATCGCAGCTGCTCTTGCTCCATCTCATCATAGCGAGCACTCGAGGTGACCCGTATCGAGTTCCGTGGGAGAACTGCCTGCTGCTCCGTAGACTAGAGCAAAGGGTGTGCGGCGGTGGCTCGATTTGGCGCCGTCTGATCGACCAAAGAACCGCGGCAACTCCTCGATCCAGTTCCTTCCGCACTTGTGCAGCACTGCCGAAAGTTACGGTCTTGAGTCCTCGCAGCACTTCAGCGTTTGCCCTCTACGCTTGACCGTTGCTTCTCGGATGAGCAGCGGAAGCAAAGCAGATCTTGGCGCCAAGATCTTGGGCGTCTTGCATGAAGGTGCGACTTCGTGAACTGTGTGCCGTTGTCGGTGATGATCCGATTAGGAATCCCAAAGCGGCAAACAATTGACTGAAGAACTTGGCGGTGATTGTGCTGTCACCTTCCTCACTGGTTCCACTTCCGGCCACTTTGTGAACTTGTCGATTACGACGTACAAGTACTCAAAGCCCCGACAGCTTCGGGGAAGGGGCCGAGATGTCGAGCCCCGGACCGAGAAGGGCCAGGATAAAGGGATCGTCTGGAGAGCTTGAGCTGGCTGGTGTATCTGTCTTGAATGGGCCTGCACGCTTCACACTTGGTTACTTGTGCGGTTGCATCTGGAGGGCTTCGGCGGAAGAAACCTTGCCGGAAAGCTTTGCGGCAAGTGCTCTTCGCCAATGTGGTGACCACATATGCCTCCGTGTATCTCCGCCAACAGCTTACATCCATCTTCGGCAAATACACTTCAATTTCACCCGTTGAGTCTCATACATGCAGGATGTTATCAACAAACTGGTACATACTTGATTGCCGGGCTACTTTTCCGCTTCTTCTTGCTCTTGGGAAGTTCTCTGTCACGAAGGAAATGGGCGATCTCTTTGTGCCCATGTTGGAGCACTGTGGCTCGACAACAAGGACTAAAGGCTCATCTGTCACTGCGGGACCATCGGCTTCTCGGCAAGGACCCGCTGGTCCGCCGGAACTCGATGATCCCGTCAAGCTTGCGGAGCTAAGCTTGTCGGGGCGTTCTTCAACGATACAAACTGCGTGGTTTGTCGGAGCAGACTGCTCCTCGATGATATTTGCATTGGTTCTAGGGACCTTCTTGGCGGCGGCCGGAGAGCTCTGCGGAAAGTAGTCGCGGAAACCAATTTTCTCTTCTTGCTCTGCCTGTTGATGGTGTCACGGTTGGCTGAGTCAGCTTGAGCACAAAATCCCTGGTTCCACGAGCAACTTAAGTGCGGCACATTTGGAGAGGCCATCAGCTATATCATTACGTGCTCTTGGAGCGTGTTCCATTTGCTGGCCTTCAAAGTGCTCTTCCAGCTTCCTCACTTCATCGGCGTATGCTTCCATCAGCGGACTCTGGTAATCTTTATTTACTTGGCGGGCGACAAGTTGTGAGTCTCCACGACAATGAGCTTCTTAATCCCAAGGTCTATCGCAATCCACGAGACCGGCGAGCAAGCCTTCATACTCTGCGGTATTATTTGTTGCTTGTTCCTTGGGGAAGTGCATTTGGACTATGTATTTGAGGTGTTCCCGGTGGGTGCGATAAGCAGCACGCTTGGCACCGGGCGCTTGCAGCGAGAAGGCACCGTCAAAGTACATCAGCCATTCTTTATTTGCCTCCTTGGCGGGGATGCTTGTCTCTGGAATCTCTTCATCCTGCGTTGGCGTCCACTCTGCTATGAATTCTGCCAATGCCCCTGCTCGGATAGTTGAAGTGCTTTGAACTTGAGACCAAAGCTTGGCAGTTCGGTGGCCACTCAACAATCCTGCTGTTGCTTCGGATTTTGCAAAATCCTCTTTAGCGAAGCGAGTGACAACTGTTATCTCAAGTGCTTGGAAGTAATGGCGCAGCTTTCGAGGCCATGAGCAGGCCAAAAGCATCTTACGCACACGAGTATCTCGATCTAGCCCCTGCGAAGGGGCCGACAAAGTACCTTTGGCGCTGCACCATCTTCTTCCGTATCTTGTCGCAACCCTGCGCTGATCCGTCGTTATCGGGACGGAGCTTGTGGCGAAGCCCCGCTTGTCATTTGGGCCTTTTGCCTCGGTTGCCGGCTCATCATCCGCCTCCCTCTCCGCTACTAACGCAGCACTAACCACTTGATTGGTCGCCGCTATATACAGCAGCAACTTCTCTAGCGGTTTAGGTGCGACAAGTATTGAGTGGAGGACAGGTATCTCTTCAAGTCTGCGGCGCAGCCTCGCGCCGAGTCCATTTCATTGGACCTGCCTTTTCAAAATCTTGAAAAAGCGGCAGGCGCTCAGCAGACTTAGAAATGAACCTCTTGAGAGCAGCGGCGCAACCGGCAAGCCTCGACATCCTTAGCGCGCTTTGGTGCTTGATCTGCTCAATGGCCTTGATCTTGTCGGGGTTGGCTTCAATTCCCGCTGAGATACAAAGAACCGAGAAGCTTGCGGAAGGGACTCCAAACACGCACTTCTCGGGGTTGAGCTTGAGGTTGATCTTGCGCAGGTTTGCAAATGTCTCATCAAATCCTGAATCAGTCGCTCTGTCCTTGCTCTTGACCACTATGTCATCCATGTAGGCTTCTACATTTACGTGTATCTGTGGTCCAAAAGCATCATGGACTGCCCTTGCAAAGGTTGAACCAGCATTCTTCAAACCGAAGGCATCCGTATAAAGCGATCGTGCCACATGGTGTGATGAATGCGGTTTCTCTTCATCCTCTTACGCCATGAAGATCGATGATATCCTGAATATGCATCAAGAAATGAAAGCAGATCGCATCCAGCCGTGGAGTCAACAATCTAGTCGATACGGCAAGGGAAATGGGTCCTTGGGACAAGCTGTATTAACATCTGTGAAGTCAATACAAAGTCTCCATTTCCCATTAGCCTTGCGATACCACTACGGATTGGCCAACCACGTGGGGTGGAGGACTCCTCGACAAGCCCTGCTGCTTCCAATTTCTTGATTTCTTACGCTATGAACTCTTGGCGCTCCTTTGCTGCTTCCTAACTCTTTGCTTGACGGGCGGCGTGAGGGCAGACAGCTAGGTGGTGCTCAATTACTTTCACAGGAACACGGGGTTATCGAGATGGTTGCCATGCAAACACATCAACATTCGCCCGCAGGAAAGCAGCGAGCTCGCCTTCCTATTTAGGATCAAGCGTGGCATCGATGGTGAAGGTACCACCAGCACCGTCCTCCTTGGCGGGCACTTTCTTGGTCTTTGGCGGAGCTGCCATCGTCTTGTTGCACTTGCGGTGGAGCTCGATGGTGCGTCCTCGGCGGTAGCGCAGCACTCGAAGAGGTGCGCTTGCCGGAGTGGGCAGCAGTGCTCTTGCGGACCTAGTGGTCTTCTTCTTCGCCCGGGAGCTTGGCGGTAAGTGGTTTGTTATCTGTCGCGGCTGCTGCATCCGGTAAATCTTGTCGGCGCAGATAAGTGCATCTTTCTTGTCGCCATGGACAGAAATGACACTTATCGGGCGGGCATCTTGAGTAGGTTGTATGCATAGTGAGGCGGCCATGAACTTGGCGAGTGCGGACGGCCGAGTATGCCATTGTAGGGCAATGGGAAATCGGCGACGTCGAGCGTGACCCTCTCGGTTCTGAAGTTGAGCTCCTTGCCGAATGTTACCGCAGCGTGATCTTCCCTTGGGCTTGCTCCTTCTGGGTTGATTCCTTGGAAGGTGCGGTTTCTTCGAGCTCATTGTCGAGATTTGAAGTCTACGGAGTACTGCAGAAGATATCAAATTCAGGCCGGCCCGCCGTCAACCAGCATCTTTGTGACCTTGAGGTTGCGGATGGTTGGTGAGACCAACATCGGCAAACACCGACCGCGATGATGCGATCGGGGTGATCCTCAATGTCAAAGATGATGGGCGTCTTGGACCACTTGAGAGGTTTGCGTGACTCTAGGGGCGGTTCTGCTGCATTGACCTCGCGCATCCATTGCTTGAGTTGGCGGTGTGAGGTATCGAGAGGCGTAGCACCGTCGGCGCAAAGGACCTCTGTTGCCTTTTGAAACTCCTGCTCATCAGCTTCATCATCTTCATAATCCTCGTCATCTTCATCTTCATCTTCTTCCTTGTCGCGGCCACGGGGAGGTCTGTCTCCTTGCCGCTGCTTGGCCTGCCATGGCGTCCTCCCGACCGGGTCTCTTTTTACTTGTTGCACCGGCACCTTCTTGGGCTTTCTCCTTCTCTCGCCGCTCGTATTCAGCTTTCTGTAGCTCCACAAGCTGCTCGACTTTCTTGCAGCTTTGGAGATCGTGGCCCTTAGTGCGGTGGATTTTGCAAGATCTTGCTTGTTGGAGCTGCTAGGCTTGTCGATGGCCGCCACAGCTTGGCGGACGGCGTCAACAACAACCTCCTTGCGAGCCACCGGCCTTGGCTTGGTTGGCGGCATCATCCTTGCCGGACTGCTCGACAACTAGCACTTCTTGGTTTTTCTTCCTCCTGTTGTTCCGCGCGGCTATTCCTTGCAGGCGGTCCCTCACTATCAGACTCTTCTCCCACACTCTCTCACAGGAGCCTTCTTCCTTCTTGTAGCGTGCACACTTGTCGGCCAGGCGTAGAGCTCGCGGCGTCTTTCACTTTGCACATCGCCATCTCCTCCCTCATCCTGCGATTTCGCACATTCGATGGAATGCACTAATCACTGCAGCGGGGTGGGCGTGCAGGATGTTATAGTGCACTCGTTGAATCTACGGATAAATTTGCGAGACTCCCCCTCCTTACGGGCAAGCAGGTGGAGATCACTTTCTTGGCCATGAGGCTTGTGGCGCTGTGAAGGCGCCGACAAACTGATGGCACAAATCTGCCCAAGAAGAAATAGAGCCATCCGGCAAGTGCATGAGCCAAGATCGGCGTTTGGCTTGAGCACCAAGGGAAGTAGTTGGCGAGGATCTTGTCGTCTCCCCCCGCAGCTTGCACCGCGATGGTGTAGATCTTTGAGGAACTCCGATGGGTGTGTCCTGCCGTCGTACTTCTCCGGCACATCTGGTTTGAAATTTTTCTTGTCGGGCCTTTGGACTTGCCGCAGCTCACGAGTGAGCGCAGGGCAACCGCCGCGTCTGACAAGTCGCTGGTTCCCCGGGCGCATGCATATCGACAATGGGCCCGGCGCGTTGGTCGGATTAATGGCGCTTCTCTTGGCCTTCGATACGGGTTCGAGCTTCCTCTTCTTGCCGTTCTCGAAGAACTTGACGCTGGTCGCGACGAGCCCGCGGATCCGACGATGCTGTGGAGTCACTGTCGAGGTGGATCCTGCGAGTCGGCGATCTTGGCCTTCGGGAAGGGGAGTGTACAGTGGGTGCACCCCCGAAAGTCTCGTCGCCATCGGCTCGCGCCTTGTCGCCTCGCCGCGGGGCGTCGCCGTTGGCGAAGCCGATGAGACTCTGAATTGTGGCCCTCCACTCATCGACCTTATCGGCCGTTGGAGGGTAATCTAGTAGTAACTGAGCTCTCGCCAAGCCTTCCGCTGGTGTGGTTGGCGGCAATGGCGTATGAAGCGAAGAACGGGATGTGCTCGGACTCCTAACCAAGTTAGGAGGAGCAGCATCCGCCCCATGACGCATACCCACTCGCATGCGGCATCTTTGAGGTGCATGCGGGTCTCGAGGGCCTCGGGATCCTCGGCTTGGCCTTGGTCCAAAGATCGTATGGTGCCGCGGGTATCATGGCGCTTATCGTCGCGCCTCTGTGGACGGACGCGGTGCAGATTCGGACGCCGACGCCGGCGCTGTGTTGTCTTTGGACCTGGCGGCATCGTGGGCTCTTTCGGCGACGCGGTCCCTCCGCGGCGTTTCCCCCACCACCGGCGGCTCCGGTGGTGGTGGGTTCGACGCGACGGCTCAGCTGCTGCCGAAGGCTTCTTCTTCGGCGCCATGTCGACGAAGACGTCGATGGAGTTGCTAGTGCGACCGCCGGACCGGATTCACACAGCCTCGACGCCCCCTACCTGGCGCGCCAAGTTGGCCGACGACAAGCGTCGCTCGAGGAACTGTCGCCGGAGATAGTGGTGTTGGCCGACAAGCGTCGCTCGAGGAACTGTCGCCGGAGATAGTGGTGTTGCCCGACAAGCGTCGCTCGAGGAACTGTCGCCTTGCCGGAAGACGGACAGCAGAAAAGCTAAGTTGCTAAGTTTAAGCGACCAGTTTTAAATTTTCAAGTTATCTTCCTCGAACGATAGTACTTTGTATGGAAAACCTGTGCGCGGAGGAACCAAATCGTGACTGGTCGCGCCCTTACTTTGTTTCGAGTCCGCTCAACAACTTAAGTGAGCTGCGGCTAGTCATGACGAGGTTGCTTGTCGTAGCGACCCGCCACAGGCTGCTGAAGTTCCGCACTCGGCGCCATGACAAGGGTGCCTGCACCGGCAAGTTTCCCTGAAAGCGTAGGGTAAAAACATACAAGGGAAGAAATCGAGTAAAGGAAATAATGTTGCATTCGATTGCCTAAGATAGTGTATATTACATAATAACTTGTCGCAGATCTAATAGGCTTTTCTCACAAAACATGATCTACAACGATGAGAGAAGGATAAACTTGGCGGCCTAGTCCACGCGGCCGCCCTCGAGCCTCTTGACTCCGCTCACCCTGTCCACAATGGGTGCGACAAGGGTCTTGAGCGCTTCAACATCGGCGGATGAAGGCAGGGACTTGAGGGCCTTGGAGAAGTCGACGCCTGGGTTGCGGAAGGCCACCTTCATCAACACCTTCTGGAGAGCCTCGGCACAAACTTGGCGTGATTCCTCCGCCAATTGCTTGAACCTCATCCGGAGCCGCGGATACCCGCCAACACGCCTTTGAAGAATAGGCTGAGCTTGACCTTTGGGTTGGAGGTTCTCGTCGGTGGAATATCCAAGATCTGTCATCCCCAACTCTATCAGCTCATTGTGGATGCCGGCGGCGGTGTCCACGAGGCCTTCTGTCCAATGCATTATGCTGTCCCGAAGATTATTCTGGGCGGTCACGGCATTCGACAGCAACTCCTCGGTGGCCTTGATTTTCTCCAGCAGGCCCGTTTCCCGCTCCCTGACGCCGTTCAACGTCTCCGTCAAGGTGGTTAATTTCAGCTCCAGATCCGCCTTGACGTTCTTGGCGGCATCGATCTCCTTGATCTTTTCAGCCAAACGACCCTGCAGCTCGCCGAGGGTATAAGCGTCCTTCTCACGCTCGCGCTTCAACCCGGTGACCTCCTCGGCACTCTTCTGGAGGGTGGACTCCAGCTGAGCCACCCTCGTCTCCAGTTCCCCTTTGGCGGCCTCGGCAGCCGCGGCAGCATCCTTTGCCTCTGGCGGCCCGCTGATCGTTTGCTGCAGCAAGCGAGATCTTCCTCAAAGCTGTCGAGGTTGATCTTCCGCTGCGCCAGCTCACTTTCTCTAGCAGAGAGCCTCTCACCGGCAAGCCTCTGCTGCTCCTCAACCACGCCTTTCTCCAAGATAAAGGCCGTGCGCTCCTCAGCAAGCTGCTCCCGAGCCTCTGCTATGTCCCGGAGAGTCTCTTTGTTGGCGCGTCGGAGCTCTTCCACACGTTTCTCCAAGTCAGCTCCCGCCCTCGCGACAAGCGCCTCCCTGGACTCCAGTTTGGCTTGTCGGGCGCGGTAGAGCGACAGCAACTTCCTTAGCAGCTGCTCCTCCTCGGGTTCACCACTGCTGCTGCTCGGGGCATCAACCAGCGACAGCCCGGCGGAGGCGAGCAGCTCCGCATCGAAGGTCTCCCCTTCGGCTGGCGCCCTGGAGCTTGATGCCCATGGGAGCTTGATGAAGACACCCTCACCGGCTTTCAGGTAGGCGCCGGGCTGGGGCTCCTCGGAGTCTGGCGCGGCATCGGTGGCGGGGGGATCGGCGGTCGGCGCAGCGCCTGGCGCTCCTGCGGCCTCCGGGCCGTCAGTGCGATCGCCGGGTTCCTCCCCAGCCTCTGCGCCAGCGGCCTCGGCAGCCTCCTCACCGGCGGGCTTGTCAGCACCAGCTTCCTCCTCCTCCATGTTGGCGGCGTCGACACTGTCGCCGCCGACGCCTCCTCGCCGGCAGCCTCGGTTTCCATCGGGTCTCGGCGAGATGGATCTGGTGGTCGGGAGGGGAAGCACAGATCGACAGATATTGGAAGAGCAGAACCCAAGGAAAACTATCAAGACAAGAAGGTTACTGCAGTGGGGCTGTGGCGCGGCCTCCACCACCGGAGGGTCGTGGCGCCAGTCCTTGTCGGGAAGCTCCCTTGTCGGAGAAGCCTCCTTGCCGGAGAGCGCTCCCTTGGCGGAGAATTCTCCCTTGGTGGCGTGGTTGAAGCAAGCGAGAATCTCGGGAGGCGGCCTCCGGGCCTCTGATGAGGTGGACCTCAGGGGTAGCCTCCGGTGCTCCATGATGTGGCTGCTCTGCTCCTACAAAATCCAACAAACCAGATATAAGTAACGGAAAAGCTCCCAAGCGCGCCTAACCACGGGAAGCATACTAGATACTTACGCTGGGGGCTGTGCTGGGGGCTGCTCTGTTGAAGGGTTGCCGGGTCCGGCAAGGGAGTTCAGACGTGCCCCTGTTGCAGCAGGGAGTCGTCGAGAGCAGCGACCACCGTGTCTTGACCCTCTTGGCGCCCTCGAGTGGCATACGAAGAAGAAAGTTCAGAGTGGAACCAGTCGAGATATAAGATGAAGCAATAAATTGGAAGATTACAAATGGCAGCGGCAAGATCTTACTCTTCCTCTTCTTCCATGGAGCTGAGGCGGAGAGATCAAACTCTGCTCCAGCCATGACGGATCGGGAGAGGACTCCCTCTGGCGCTTGGCGGGTGCAGAAGCTGCGACTCAGAGGCCCTGCTCCGTCGCCATGGCGGAATGAGGCGCTCCAGCAGCTTGATGCTTGTCGCGGTGGAGCGCGTCGGGCGGCGAGGCGGCGGCTGCTGGACCGTGTGCTCCCCGCCATTTCTCCGGTCCTCGGAGGCGTCTCCTGGCGGGCGGCGAGCTCCTCCTGCGGCAAGCTACTTGACGGCGGAGGAGAGGCGCCCAGCGGGCTCACCAGGCTGTTGTCGGGCTCGGTCTGCTCCTCCTCACCGATGAACTCTTCTTGGTCGGCAAGGCTTGCCGCCTCGGCCCTCTCTGCCTCCTCCTTTGTGAACCCAAACGCGCGGGCGGCAGCGGCCTCTGCAGCCTCCTCCAACCTTGTGGCGTCGTGCCATCTCTGGCAGTGGTGTCGCGGGTGAGCCGCCTCTTCTCGTCGGCGCGGACCGGCACTTGAGACAAGTCGTCAAGAACTGCTGCACTATGTCGTCGGCGGGTTCCTGCCAAGTTGGAGCGATCCCATGGGAATCGCTGACAACGGCATTTCATCGCGGATGCGATCAAGCGACGAGTTGTTGCACAAGGGCACAACCCCCTCGGCAACATGCACCATCCGGGGTTATCTGCTTGAGCTTGAACAGCTCCGCAGCATGCCGTCAAGCTGTGGTGGTGAAGTTCCAATTCAGACACTGGACGCAGCCTCATGATATCTGCCGTTCTGGAATTCCCAAGCAGGTCTCCCTTTCTCCTGCAAGGGTGCAATTGGCAGCGAAGGAAGTCCGCGTAACCGCCCTACGGTGAGCCCTGCTTGCCGGAGGCGCAAAATCCTAGTTGTGGCAATCTTCAACTTGTCGTCCTCCGGCGCCAAGTTGCTCCAATCATTGCCGCGAACTATGGGGGTTTTGCGCAGGGCAGTAAAGGGTTGTGGCTTCTCCTCTAAGATCCAGCACCAGTCAGCCCTCCACTCTTCCCACTTGCTGCGCAACTCTCCGTCAAGGTACGCTTCCTTCTTGCCGATCCTAGAGGTCCATGCAATTCCTCCGGCAAGCGGCTCTCTGTAAGTGCATCTAGTGCCCCTTAGTGATTTTGGTGTATTGAAGACTTATAGGTTAAGTAACTAATGCGTTTGTGAGTGTACACAGGTCTATAATTCTATGAGGAGTTTGATATTTACAGTGAAAGTCGACCCCTAAAAATGAAGTTCTTCAAGTGAAGACTTTGATATTCTGAAGACTTTCTGAAGACTTTGAAAGTGAAGAAATTGGTGTGACCCTGAAGACTTGGTATTCATTTGAGGAACATGAAGTGTGAAGACTTTTGTTTTCGTAGTTTCATTTTCTCTTTCTTGAGTCATAGGAAACACCCTCTTTGTTAAAGGGGTCGAGGAAATACTAAGGAAAATTTCCATTTGATGCTCAACTCAAAATCCTACACCTACCAATCCCTTGAGTGAAGCTTTTGAAATCTCATACAGTTCAGTCAATTTCTTGATGATGAGACGAAGCTCTTCTAGTCATTTGAGAATTTGTTCGGCGAGGAGTTAAAATTCGCCGGTCTGAATTGCCTACACGATGAGGAACATGATAGCCACGAGGAATTTGATGTTCAAATTTCCGACCGTTCTTTGTCTTCTGCGCCACCTGTCCCAAATATCTTATCCACCTAACGGTCATATCATTGAAGGGCATTTATGTCTTATCATGTCGGGCTGCTCCCTAGGCTATAAATAGCCGCCCCTACAACCACTAGTTGGTTGGCTGCTCGAGAGAACTTGACACTTGTCATTTGAGAGCAACCCATCCTCCGAGGAATTTGGCGAAAATCATCAAGTGAGGAAAAACCAAAAGTGAGGAAAAACCCAAAACCAAACCCCAACAAACCCAAAGTGATTGAGCATCATCAAGAAATTGATCCTGCGTGGATCCGATGCTTGTTACCTTTGAAGACTGTGCTTCTTCCAGACGGTTAGGCGTCACGGTCTAGAGCATCCAAGAGGAATTGTGGATCGCCGAGTGACCAAGTATGTGAAGGTTTGGAAGTCGCTGAAGACTTACCACGAGTGATTGGACGAGTCTGCGTGACCTTAGTTCAAGGAGAATACGGTGAGGACTTGGTGTCTGAGCTGCGTGCTTTCGATGATCGGGTGTCCGGACTGTGTGTCCTCGAGTTTAAATACTCACCGCTCCAACCAGACGTACAAGCGAGACAGCAGTTGGAACTGGTCTACCAAATCATTGTCTTCACCAACCTAACTGGTTCCATTTCCTCAACCCTTTCATTTCCTCATTCTTGTGTTGAGTGTTTGTTCATATCTGTGTTTGAAGACTTTGGTGAAGACCTTCTCAATTTCCTCAGTTCAATTTCTTGATCTGTTTGTCTTCATCTTGTGTTATCCTGTGATTACGCTTCACGTACTCTGTGATTGTCTTCATTTCATCATGATGACAATGCTTGTAATCTGTTATGCTTACTTCGAGTACTTATTCCGTTGCAAGTAGTTCTTCGCTAAGGAATTTCCTCACCGACAAATTCCTCGATGAAGAATTCATAAAATCGCCTATTCACCCCCTCTAGTCGATATAACGCACTTTCAATTGGTATCGAGCAAGGTACTCCCTTGTTACGTGTGATTTTAGTTTAACCACCGGAGTTTTAGTTATGTCGACCGCAGGTATGAAGAAAGTGACATGCCCTATCTTTGACGGTCGCGATTATCCCAAGTGGAAGGCCATGATGAGAAGCGCCTCATGGCAATGGACAGCGAGCTGTGGACCGTCACCGAAATTGGCCTTCTTGATCTATGCAAGGCGGCGAACACCGATGATATTCGCAAGTTCACTCGACTTGATATCATGGCGAAGGATATCATCTGTTCCTGCTTATCTAGAGATGAATTCAAGCGCATTATGCATCTTTGCAATGCGAAGCTTATCTGGGACCGAATCTCCGACGTTTATGAAGGTCATCGAACTCGTCATGATCCCTGGTTTGAGGACTTCAAGGAATCTCTCAAAACGATGGCTTTCGAGCCAGAATCATCATCATCTGCATTCTGTCTCATGGCAAAGGGTCACGAGGTAACCGAATGTTCCTCATCTGAACTTAGTTACTGTGAATCTGATGATGATGAATCTGATGATGATATTGAACCTAACTATACCAAACTTGTTTGCCTTGCCACCAAACAACAACATGCCTTGGAAAAGGTTCAAAACATGTTAGGTAAAAGTGATGATATGTTACGTGAAGAAATGGATCGCACTCAAGCTCTGACTAAAAATCTTCAGAGACTTCAGTCTAGGCTTGACAGCCTTCAATGTCATCATAACACTCTCTTATCTGATCATGAGAAACTTTCTTATGAATTTCTTCAAAGAAAGCAAGATCTTGAGAAGCTAAGAGTGAGCTATGAAGATCTTCAGAAGGAGCGCGATTCATTACTTGCTCAACATATCAGCGCTTCTCAAGAAGAATTTGTTCCTCCATGCTTAAAGTGCATTGAACGTGAATCTACTAATTCTTCACCTGAATGTTCAAATGCTTCAACTGTTACAAATTCTTCACCTGCCTCTGCTATCACTAATCCCTCATCTGAGGACATTGCTAGTATCACTTGACGATGCAGACCTGAAGGAATTGTACATGACAGGCATGTACAAAAGCCTCAAAGGGCATCAGACTCTTTGTGATGTGCTTAAAAGCAGATCCTCAACAGAACCCTAGGAAAGAGGGTATTGCCTTTGAGAGGAAACTCAATCTTGATGGAACGTCTTTGGAAGCTTTGGCGGTATCCCAAAACCTCATGGGTTGCTGCAAAGGGACCTCCAGTTGATCCATCTACCTTATCTGGCTTTACATGTGAATTTCCTCATTCTGCTGATGAGTCATTTGACTCCAACTATAAACTGTTCAAAAATCAGAATGGTGAAGTATTTGCTAGATATGTTGGCACTAACTGCAGGAACGGTTCCCCTATGAAGAAAATCTGGGTTCCCAAGAAGTGCCTTGAAAGTCTTCAGGTGAATGTCCTCATGACACCACCAGTGAAGAATAGGAACCCCAGATCAAATTCTTCATATGGACCAAATTCTTCATATGGATCCAAGTCCTCATACGGACCAAATTCCTCACGTGGATCAAATTCCTCAAAAGGATCAAAGTCCTCATATGATTATCATCGTGCTAACAACTCTGTCTCGCAGGGTAGAGCTAAGGGCTATGAATATATGCATTATTCTTCAAACCAATATGTTCATAAGTCCTCGAAGAATTTCTCTGCTTATTCATATGCTTACCCTAACCCCTCTTATGTGAAACGAAATGGTTTGGCCTCTATGCCACCATTCTCGTATGGTGCTCGCAGAATGATGAACTCTTTGCCACCCCTTCAGATGTGGGTGGTGAAGAAAAAGAACTAATCTCTTCTGCAGGGTCAGGTCTCGGGCGTGCCTTAACGTCTGAAGAATTTCTTGGGGGCGACAATTTTCACGAAAGGGACGAGCTAATCATGATGAAATGAACTTTCATTTCACACGTCCTCATCTTGCTTATCGAATCTTGGTGATGAAATTCATCGATGAACTTGATATCATATTCTTCACCGATGAAGTATATGAGATTGTAAGTTGTACTAATTCATCTGCGGGATGATCAACCCAAAGCCACCGAGTGGGTTCTCGATAGTGGATGTACAAATCACATATTGGTGACAAGAATCTATTGATGGATGCTACCTTATCACCGTCACATCTGAAGCATATCATCTTCTTGACAAAGGCAAAAGTCAGGTATTGGGACTTGGTAAGGTTGCTATCTCTAAGGACATGCACATGGACAAAGTCATGCTTGTTGAGTCTTTAGGATATAACCTCATGTCGGTCTCAATGCTTTGTGATCTTGATATGGTTGTTATCTTTGGCAAGTATCGTTGTGTTGTGATTATGGAAGTGACAATTCCAAAGTCTTGAAGGCTTTAGGAGAGGAGACTTGTATATTGTTGACTTCTCTCAGGACCACAACCAGCCGTGTGCCTACTTGCAAAAGCTTGGAAGGCTGGCTATGGCATCGACGACTTGGTCACGCAGGCATGAGGAATTTGCACACGCTTGCGAAGAAGAAGCATGTCATTGGCATTGAGAATGTCAAATTCCTCAAGGATCACTTATGCGGAACTGTGAAGCTGGAAAAATGACCAAGGCCAAGCATCCAGTGAAGACTATCATGACCACTACTCGTCCCTTGAATTGCTTCACATGGACCTCTTTGGTCCCAATCATTATTCAGCTGTCGTTAATGAAGCATCACTATATGGCTTTGTTATTGTTGATGATTACTCTCGTTACACATGGGTACACATTGTTACTTACAAAAATCAAGTGCAGGAAATCTTCAAACGATTTTCCTCGAGGGCTTCAACCAACTTTGGTGTGAAGATCAAGCACATCAGGAGTGACAATGGAACCGAGTTCAAGAATTCCGGTCTTGATGACTATCTTGATGAACTTGGTATTACTCATGAGTTATCTGCTCCTTATACTCCTCAGCAAAATGGCGTCGTGGAGCGCAAGAACAGAACTCTTGTTGAGATGGCTCGCACTATGCTTGATGAATACAAAACGCCTAGTCGTTTCTGGATTGAAGCAATTGACACTGCGTGCCACATCATCAACAGAGTATATCTTCACAAATTCTTCAAAAAGACTGCCTATGAACTCCTCATAGACAAGAAACCCAATGTAAGTTATTTCAAAGTCTTCGGTGCTAAATGCTGGATTAGAGATCCTCACCACAACTCTAAATTTGCAAAGCACATGAAGGTTTTATGCTTGGTTACGGAAAGGACTCGCACACCTCTGAGTCTTCAACATCACTCTTCACAAGATTGTTGACATTGTAGATGTGCGGTTCGATGAAACTAATGGCTCGCAAAGAGAGCACCTACCTTCGTGTTAGCGAACCAGCACCGAGGATTCTATCAGGTTCAAGGCAACCGAGGATGTCATTCCATGAAGAAACTGCTGAAGAATTCATTCTCAGACGTGAAGAACGTCGAGTGATGCACTGAAGAAAATGTGAAGAAAATGGTGCTGAGGAAAATGATCAAATTCCTCGGCGACAACCAGCTCATCCTCGCGTTGCAAAAGAAGTGCAAGTTGACAAGATCATCGATGACATTGAAGCGCCAGTCCTCTCACACGCTCAAAAGCTTCACATTTATCTAACTTTTGTGGGCACTATGCTTTTGTCTCTATCACAGAGCCCACTAAGGTAGATGAAGCATTTCGAGCGGAGTGGATTCAGGCCATGCAAGAAGAATTACATCGATTCGAGCTCAACAACGTCAGGAACTGGTCAAACGTCCAGATCCTCGCAAGCATAATATCATTGGCACAAAGTGGATCTATCGCAACAAGCAAGATGAAAATGGTCTTGTGGTGAGGAATAAGGCACGACTAGTAGCTCAAGGCTACACGAGTTGAAGGAATTGATTTCGATGAAACTTTTGCACTGTTGCTAGACTTGAGTCTATTAGCATATTACTCGCCTATGCTAACCATCACAATATCACTTTATATCAAATGGATGTGAAAAGTGCATTCCTCAATGGTAAGCTTGAGGAAGAAGTATATGTTGCTCAACCCCAGGTTTTGAAGATCCAAAGAATCGACAAAGTCTTGAGACTAAATAAGGCCCTCTATGGCCTCAAGCAAGCCCCTCGGGCGTGGTATGATACATTGAAGGAATTCTTTGTGAAGAATGGCTTCACACCGGTTCACTCGACCCTACTCTCTTTACTAAATCTTATGATGGTGAACTTTTGTGTGCCAAATATATGTTGATGATATTATCTTTGGCTGTCTTGACCAACGTTATAGTGATGAATTTGCCTATATGATGAGTGAAGAATATCAAATGTCTATGATGGGAGAGTTGAAATTCTTCTTAGGTCTTCAAATTCGTCAACAACACAATGGCATATTCATATCTCGGAGAAATACCTCAAAGATGTCTGAAGAAATTCGCATGCAAGATTGCAAAGGTGTCAAAATTCCTATGCCCACAAATGGCCATCTATGCAATCGATGAAAATGGTATTGACTTGATCACAAGGTATACCGCTCCATGATTGGTTCTTTATTGTACTTATGTGCATCTAGGCCAGATATAATGCTTAGTGTTTGCATGTGTGCCCGATTTCAAGCTACACGAAGGAATCACACCATAAGGCTGTGAAGCATATTCTTGATATCTAGCTCACACACCAACACTAGGATTATGGTACCCCAAGGGCTCTACTTTTGATCTCATTGGATATTTCGACTCGACTATGCTGGTGATCGTGTGGATCGCAAGTCAACATCTGGTACTTGTCATTTCCTCGGACGATCTTTGGTCCGTTGGTCCTCGAAGAAAGCAGAACTGCGTATCCATCCATCGCTGAAGCTGAATACATTGCTGCTGGCTCGTGTTGTGCTCAATTACTATGGATGAAGCAAACCCTCAAGGACTACGGCATCAACGTGAAGAATGTGCCTCTCTATTGTGACAATGAGAGTGCCATCAAGATTGCTCACAACCCAGTTCAGCACTCGAAGACAAAGCACATTCAAATTCGTCATCATTTTCTTCGTGATCATGTGTTGAAGGGCGACATCTCCATCGAGCACGTGAAGACTGAAGAACAGCTAGCTGATATCTTCACTAAGCCCTTGGATGAGAAGAGATTTAGCAAGTTGCGATGTGAGCTAAATATCTTAGAATCTTCGAATGTTCTTTAAAGGACACACATCCTAACACTTGTGCAAAATTGATGACTTAGATGTGCAACACATGAAGAAACGCGTTTTCTTCAATCAATGAAGAATAACACTCTTAGTGTGAAGAAATTAATGAAGAATTTGATTCTCGAGAACCCTCGACAATTGTATGCGGTGTCTGAAATCATCATTCTTATACGGTGGGTCACGCCACCACCAAAGTTGAAAATCTTCAATTTGAGTTTTTCCTCAGTTTTGAAATTCTTCAGTTTTTCAAATTCTTCAACTTTGCAAAATCTTCACTGTTTCCGTCGTCTTTCTTCATTGGCTATATATATATATGGGTTTATGTCCTCTACAGCATTCACTTATGGCTATTTCTTCAAGTCGCTTTTTCTGCTAAGTGAATGTGATCGGACCCTTTCCCCTCTATGCTATACTCAACCCAATCCATTCACAAATTCTTCATGTGCGTTCTACTTTGAAACTCGTTCAAAATCTTCACTGTGTCCTGACAGCTGAAGAAATTGCAACGGAACTTTTAAAACTAATCTTATCCAAACCTTCGCTTTTACCGCTCAAACCGTTCCGCATCCCATGATGCATTATTATATTCACCCACGATCGTACACGATCTCCACTACACAGTACGTGGGTGACACATGTCGTGAGAAGGGAAGCGGTCAGGGGCATGTTCGTCCTAAATCTTCGGGCGATCCATTTTTCACCGTGTCTATAAATACCCCTCTCTCCCTTCCTCACTCTTCAAGATTCCTCAATTGTGTGGATCTTCGATCTATACAACTCTGGAACCTAAGATAAAGAACGCTTATTGAAATTCTTCAAGGCTCATCTGGTCAAAATCCTCAAACTTGTTCTTTTGAAAAACCCTCCGAGAGCGATATGACCTCTTCAAATTCCTCGCAACTATACTCTGTTCACAGGTACAAATGTCCGCATTGCTGAATCCCTAGGTTCTCATCAACTTAACTCATTTGCAGCGTTCCTCGAAGAAAAACTGCACACTTCTTGAGAGAACTCAATTGTTCAACTTCCTCAAGCGAAGAAAATGGCGGCGGTAAGAAACCACGAAGGGAGGAAAGAAACCCGAGGTTATGACAGCGTTTGAAATCCACGAGGAAATATATGCTGACTATTGCACTCCGGATGAAGAAAGCAAAAATCAACGCAAGGTGCGTATTCGGAAGATTGAGCGGAGATGGGCACGGAATGGAAGGAATACAGATATGTAACTCCTAAGTACATGAAGAAATTCACTTTAAATCCTCCATGCCCAAGAGCTCCTTTGGCACCTGGCCAAATAGCTGATCCCACTAGCGTCAAACGCGGTGAGGACTTTCCTGATGAATGGGCTAAACGTCAAGCAAAGTTGGCAAAGCAAGCAAAGGAAGCAGTGAAGAAATTCAATGAGGATTCTGCTGCTGCTACTGCCACAGAGGTCTCGGTCAAACCGAAGAAATCAATGCAAAAGAAGCCTGCTAATAAGCCAAGTGCTTCATCATCTGCGCCCTCACGGCCAAGTTCCTCAGCAGCACCTTCCAAGCAAATTCCTCACACTGCTGCTGTTCCATCAAAGTCCTCAACACCTCCGTCAAAACCTTCGGTTCCTATGCACTGCTACTTGTCAAAGAACCACTGGTTTCTCAATTGCCTCGAGCATTTACGCAAGTTCCTCGGCTGCTCCAACTTCCTCATCGGGCCGGCTCATTTGAAGATCAAGGCAACAACTGGACGAGGTCCACGGCCTAGTCCAAGGACGAAACAAGTTGTATTTCATGTACCATCTGACAATGAGGCATCTGATGAAGAACTCGCGGAAATCATCGAGACCGTCAAGTAAGGGCCGCTAGAGCCAAAGGTACATCTGTGCCATCGCTATTGGATCGAAGAAAGTCCTCGACTTTATTGATCTCGGCACAATGATCCCAATACCCTCCGCTCGATCTTCATCGACACCTGGTCAAAGTCATGTTGACTCACTTCATCGCTGAAGAAAATGGAAGTTTGAGAAGGCGAGGGAAATCAAAAAGGCTCAATACAGGAAGGAGAAGTTCCTGAAGAAAAACGTTGTCAAGATGACACCTGAGGAGCTTCTCAAAATTCAAACTGAAATTCAAGACCTCAGCAAAACTTCGATACCCACTATGCTGATTGGCAAGGAGTCAAGACCAGATTAAATCAACCGACGAAGAAATTCTAAGTGTTGCTGCCCGATTGCAACATGAAATTCCTCAGTGGAGCCTCTGCTCAGCCCTCAAGAAAATGCCAGACCGCTGATGTTGTTCAACTGCTGAAGAAAATGCTGATTCCGGGCTGATGATCCCATCCCACCATTGAAGAAACTGCCAGGCACCCACTAGTGGTGCGCTGAAGAAATTGCTCAAGACAGGGAACTGCATCAGTTCCTCCCAAGAAACTGCACCAAATTCCTCGGCTCCTCCTGCGCCAACTCCAACTCCAATTCTTCCATCCGCTTCGATGTGAAGAAAACCAAGGCTGCGAGCGAGCTGCTGTGAAGAAAAGGAAAGCATCAGCTGCGTCAGATTCTTCGGCTGCGAAGAAAATGAAGCCAATGACCAGCTCATTTGAAAACCCGATTGATGTTGTTCCAATTTCCTCCATACCATCAAAGGAAGTTGTTCCTTTTGGAGAAGACTATGAGATCCCAATCGGATCTGATGAAGAACATCAATCTGCTGCTTCGTCAGAGAAAATTGATGAAGAAATTGAAGTGGAAGCAATCCCTTCAACCCTAGTTATTTCCTCATCAGACCATGAAATTCCTCAAGCTGGTGCTGAGGATATTGAAAATGAAGATGTGGATATTGGATGCACCACTCCAGTGATAAATGATGACTTTTGGGAAAGTCAGCATCCCAATACTCCTCTCTTCACCCCGCTCCCCTGCACAAACAGTCCAAATAGACTCTGAAGAAAATCAACCCATCGGTTACGTGCATGAAGAAATTCCAGCCGCTAGTCTTGATGAAACTGCTGCTTGCTGATAATCCTCGATCGCACTGTTGAGGAACAAGAAATTCCTCGAGGCTAAGAACCTGAACTTGTGATTCCGAGGTGGTGATGCAACTCATCGACACCCTCTGCCCAAGCAAAAGAATCCGTTCTCAACCAAGCAAAAGTTCAAGGCTGAAGATTTCTTTGCCGAGCACGTGTTCTTCTTGAATATAATCCTTATGATTCTGCTCGCATTAGGAAGAGGCGCTTCGGACTGCCAGCCAAGCCAACTTCTATTCCTCGGTGCTTTTCAACAAGGACAAAATCTTGATCATGCTCATATTCCTCATGTGGATATGGAGTCGCTGCCGAGCTTTGAGCCAGTCCTCGGTGTTCTTTCACGACGCAGGGCTGCTAAATTTCTGCACTGATATTTGTGACTGGAATGAAGAGCTAATTCTTCAGTTCTATGCAACCCTGCACATCACGGAGACTGAAGACGTAAATTCATGGGTCTTAGATTGGATGACTGAAAATACTCACTACAAGGCACCAGCAAGTGAATTGCTTCGTGCCCTACCACTCAGTCCTCCGCTTGATGGTGCACGTCGTATCTACAAAGAAAAAGAACTTTCAAATCACTATATGCAAGTGCTGATGAAGCCTTTGAAGCCAAGGCAGGCCCCAAGAACCAAATTCCTCGTCAAGGAATTATTATATGTGCCTCGGACAGTCTATCGAATTTTGACGAAGACTATGAGTCCTATCAAAGGCCACGACTCGAACGATGAAGAAGTCGTTGGCATCATGAAGAATATGCTTTTCAACATCATCCATGGTGTTCCCGTCAATTTCCATGATTTCTTCATGAGGACTCTGGCTAACATTGCTATGTCACCATTTGAGCTGAAGCCTTATGCGCCTTGGATTATGAGATTCATCAGGTCAAGGTCTTCACTCAATTACAAGGCTGATACTTTGAACCACTGCAGCTACTTGCCCCCGATTGAAGTCCTCAAACGGACAATTACCTCAGCTGATGACAAGGGCAAGGCCACTGCTGTGATCGATGAAGGCATTCGTCCATTGGATGGACAGTTTCGCAAAGCAGCATCCTACTCCACCAATGATGACTCTGCCACACATGACTCAGCCGCAAATACCTCAGTCAAGCAAAGTCCTCAAGCTACTGCACCCAGGGTGATGACTGATCGTGAATTACTCCTCAGTCTTCATCAGAAGGTTGATCGCAATCATAAGTGGGTCAAGCGTCAGTTTGGAACTCTTCTTTACAACATGACCTCCACACACAATGCAGTGAAGAAAAACCACTACTACCTTCATGAAACCTTCAAGCGCACCTGGGCTGTTCTTTCACATGTATACAGTGAAGAAGAACTGACTTCAATGGGACTCAAGGAAGAATTTGACTGGTCTGCACCTCCTCCGAAGAAATTCAAGAAGGTCAAAGTTCCCTCCTTAGTGGCCAGCTCCTATTCTTCATCTCGCGACACTGATGAAAATGAAGATTTGGAAGATACCGCGGCTGGTCCTACTTCAACAAACAACCCCGACAATGCTGGCGCTCCGTCTTCAACTTGAAATTATTCAAGAGCGTTAGTCCTCGCCGATCCTTTTGGTCATTTGATGACAAAGGGGGAGAAATTTGAGTTAGTCTTCAAGCGGGTCTAGTTTTTGTCTATATACAGTATTTTATTAAGTTACAACTCTCGTTCTTCTGAAACCGTTTATTGGATCGAGTTGTAATCTTAAACCCGATGGTGCTTTGATACTTTTGATGCATTATGCTCTTGCTCTATGCTCTGATTACAGTAGTTATGCTCTGATTCTCGTGAGCTCCTTGAAAATCTTCATAGCTAATCGATTTAGCCTTTGGGCTCTGATACTCTTGATGCGTTACATTGCATAACATCAAGCACCATATTTCATCATGCATTTCAAATTCTTCATATTATATGTTAAATGCGTGTATGATATTATATTACAAGATATAGGGGGAGATCTCCATGATTCATTTCTTCAAATGTGCATTGCCTCAAAAGCAAATTCCTCACTATGCACATCTTCAGGGGGAGTTCTTCTATATCTTGCAATCAAATTCCTCATTATCAGTATTTACACTTCATATGTTTATCCCCGTTGAAAACTTAACCTATATTGTCATCAATCACCAAAAGGGGAGATTGTAAGTGCATCTAGTGCCCTTAGTGATTTTGGTGTATTGAAGACTTATAGGTTAAGTAACTAATGCGCTTGTGAGTGTACACAGGTCTATAAGTCTATGAGGAGTTTGATATTTACAGTGAAAGTCGACCCTAAAATGAAGTTCTTCAAGTGAAGACTTTGATATTCAAGACTTTACGAAGACTTTGAAAGTGAAGAAATTGGTGTGACCTGAAGACTTGCTATTCATTTGAGGAACATGAAGTGTGAAGACTTTTGTTTTCGTAGTTTCATTTTCTCTTTCTTGAGTCATAGGAAACACCGTGATTGTTAAAAGGGGTCGAGGAAATACTAAGGAAAATTTCCATTTGATGCTCAACTCAAAATCCTACACCTACCAATCCCTTCGAGTGAAGCTTTTGGAAATCTCATACAGATTCAGTCAATTTCTTGATGGATGAGACGAAGCTCTTCTAGTCGTTGAGAATTTGTTCGACCGAGGAGTTAGGAATTCGCCGGTCTGAATTGCCTACGATGAGGAACATGATAGCCCCGAGGAATTTGATGTTCAAATTTCCGACCGTTCTTTGTCTTCTTGCGCCACCTGTCCCAAATATCTTATCCACCTAACGGTCATATCATTGAAGGGCATTTATGTCTTATCATGTCGGGTTGCTCCCTAGGCTATAAATAGCGCCCCTACAACCACTAGTTGGTTGGCTGCTCGAGAGAACTTGACACTTGTCATTTGAGAGCAACCCATCCTCCGAGAAATTTGGCGAAAATCATCAAGTGAGGAAAAACCCAAAAGTGAGGAAAAACCCAAAAACCAAACCCCAACAAACCCAAAGTGATTGAGCATCACTGAAGAAATTGATCCTGCGTGGATCCGACGCTTGTTACCTTTGAAGATTGTGCTTCTTCCAGACGGTTAGGCGTCACGGTCTAGAGCATCCAAGAGGAATTGTGGATCGCCGAGTGACCAAGTATGTGAAGGTTTGGAAGTCGCCTGAAGACTTACCATGAGTGATTGGACGAGGTCTGCGTGACCTTAGTTCAAGGAGAATACGGTGAGGACTGGGTGTCCTGAGCTGCGTGCTCAGTGACTGGGTGTCCGGGACTGTGTGTCCTCGAGTTTAAATACTCAGCCGCTCCAACCAGACGTACAACTGAGACAGCAGTTGGAACTGGTCTACCAAATCATTGTCTTCACCAACCTAACTGGTTCCATTTCCTCAACCCTTTCATTTCCTCATTACTGTGTTGAGTGTTTGTTCATATCTGTGTTTGAAGACTTTGACTGAAGACCTTCTCAATTTCCTCAGTTCAATTTCTTCAGTCTGTTTGTCTTCATCTTGTGTTATCCTATGATTATGCTTTCTGTACTCTGTGATTGTCTTCATTTCATCATGATGACAATGCTTGTAATCTGTTATGCTTACTTCTGAGTACTTATTCCGCTGCAAGTAGTTCTTCGCTAAGGAATTTCCTCACCGACAAATTCCTCAGTGAAGAATTCATAAAAATCACCTATTCACCCCCCTCTAGTCGATATAACGCACTTTCACTCTCCTCTGTCTACACGGGGTGAGAAGTAATGGCGGAAGAGGGCGACATTTGGGTGGACCCCGACAAAGTTCTCGCAAAGATGCGCGAAAACAGCCAAGGTGAGAACGGCGTTGGGGGTGAAGTCAAGAAGGCGGAGGCCATAGGTGTTCATGACATCACGAAAAATTCAGAAAAGAAGGCGAGCCCGCACTGTAAGAAAATCGCAAAGAAGGGGTACCCGAAGGAGACTTTGGCAGATGTGGCGGCGGAGATGACCCTCGTGCGTGGATGCGCCCGGGTCACCGTCGACCAGAAGAGGTAGTACCCATCCCGCAGCTCCTTCCTGTCGAGCAGGGGGTCGAAGAGAGCCCGCTCTTTCCGCAGCGCCGCGAGCCGCTGCGCCTCGGCGGATTTCACGCCCTTCCCCTTATCGGCCTTCGGAGCCATAGGGAGTCGTGGTGAAGGAAGCCGACGGCGTGGGTGGCGCCGGTGGCAGTGGAGGGGGCGGAGCGTCGCTCTCTGTGGCACCAGAGAAGGAAGGGGAAAGCGACGGGGGTTTTTCGATGTGACAGCGAGGGCAAGTGGGCGTCCTGCCCCGGTTTCCCCGCTTATAAAGGGAGAGGGGACGGGCGTTCCGATTTTTCCCATTAAAGGAAGCCCCACGATCTCCCCCACGACGCCACGTCCTACACGTGCCGTTCGTGGGAGACGTGGTGGGTCCAAGGCAAGTAACGGCGTAATCAAGACCACGCGCGCCCGTGCACTGTTTTGGGCCTGGCCCAACAGAGCTTGGCGCCGTGTGTGGCCCAGGCCCGGGGGCTCCTGTCGGTGTACTAGAATAGGGGTACCCTAGTACCCCGAACTCGTGCACGGACAGTGGCAGCGCCCCACGGCCGGGCCGGCCTGTTACGCCAAGATCTCGGCAGCTCCCTTGGAGCCATTCAAGAACAAAGTAGTCAAGACCCGGCAAGAGAAGCTTGCGGGAAGGCCACCAGGGCGCAAGTGAACGAGGCCCGGCAAGAGGAGCTTGCCGGGGAATGCTTGGCGGCGCTGAACCCCCAAGCGCGACAAGGTTCCCGCTTGTGCAAAGCGCTTGCGGGCGGGCGACCTCTCTTCATCTCCGCTCCAGCTCACCCGCCAACGTGTCACCACGGGCTCTCCCACGCGCGTGTCGGCGGGCCGTGCAGCCAGCGGGAGTAGCGACAGACGGCGCTGACAAGCCACCATCGTGGCGGACGGAGGCGCACTTAACGGTCCTGTTACACTGTTCGAGCGATCGAGGCGGGCATTGATGACTCTTGTCCCTTGCCGTCGAGTTAGGTATAGGTTCTTGTACCTTTGCATAAAGCGGTGTACCAACCTAGGTTTTTACCATTGTGACCTTGTCTACTTGCCACATGTGGTAACCCCTTGTGCATATAAAAGGAGGCCCGAGGGCAACGTAGAGGGGGTTCGATTCAGCTGGGTTTCTAGTCTAGCTCCAGCTTAGTTCATCACACTCAAGTTAGGTCTTGTAGCCAGCATTGCTCCCTAGCAAGAACACAAGATAATCCACAAAGCAGCAGTAGGAGTATTATCTCTCCGGAGAGCTCCGAAGCTGGGTAAACCCCCTCGTGTGCATCGCCTCGACCCGCTCTTTGTGCAATCTCCGCCCCCCTCCGAACCACAAGGGACCCAGGTCCAGTAGATGCTCGTGGGGCACGATCAGCTCACCCTCGACATCTTTGGCGCGCCAGGTAGGGGAACTGGAGACGAGGGTGGCTCAGCTGGAGTCCACCCTCCAGAAGAGTGCCGAGGAGGTCACTGGGTTGAAGCGCGAGCGTGAGAAGGACGCTTATACCCTCGGCGAGCTGCAGGGTCGTTTGGCTGAAAAGATCAAGGAGATCGATGCCGCCAAGAATGTCAAGGCGGATCTGGAGCTGAAATTAACCACCTTGACGGAGACGTTGAACGGTGTCAGGGAGCGGGAAACGGGCCTGCTGGAGAAAATCAAGGCCACCAGGAGTTCTTTGCCGAATGCCGTGACCGCCCAGAATAATCTTGGGACAGCATAATGCATTGGATGAAGGCCTCGTGGACACCACCGCGGCATCCACAATGAGCTGATAGAGTTGGGGATGACAGATCTTGATATTCCACCGGCGAGAACCTCCAACCCAGTGTCAAGCTCAGCCTATTCTTCAAAGGCGTGTTGGCGGGTATCCGCGGCTCGGGATGAGGTTCGAAGCAATTGGCGGAGGAATCACGCCAAGTTTGTGCCGAGGCTCTCCGAAGGTGTTGATGAAGGTGGCCTTCCGCAACCCAAAGCGCCGACTTCTCCAAGGCCCTCAAGTCCCTGCCTTCATCCGCCCGATGTTGAAGCGCTCAAGACCCTTGTCACACCCATTGTGGACAGGGTGAGCGGAGTCAAGAGGCTCGAGGGCGGCCGCGTGGACTAGGCCGCCAAGTTTATCCTTCTCTTGTCACTGTAGATCATGTTTTGTGAGAAAAGCCTATTAGATCTGCGACAAGTTATTATGTAATATACACTATCTTAGGCAATCAAATGCAACGTTATTTCCTTTACTCGATTTCTTCCCTTGTATGTTTTTACCCTACGCTTTCAGGCAAACTTGCCGGTGCAGGCACCCTTGCCATGCGCCTTGAGTCTTGGAACTTCAGCAGCCTCTTTGGCGGGGTCATCATGATGGTGGTTCACATTTTATTCATGGTGCTTTCCATAAAATTCTTGCTAAATATGATGTTAATCATAGAATTGCATCTCCTTATCACCCACAGTCTAGTGGTCAAGTAGAATTGAGTAATAGAGAGCTCAAATTAATTTTGCAAAAGACTGTTAATAGGTCTAGGAAGAATTGGTCCAAGAAACTTGATGATGCATTATGGGCATATAGAACTGCATATAAAAATCCTATGGGTATGTCTCCGTATAAAATGGTTTATGGAAAAGCATGTCACTTACCTCTCGAACTAGAACATAAGGCATATTGGGCTATTAAAGAGGTCAACAATGATTTCAAACTTGCCGGTGAGAAGAGGTTATTTGATATTAGCTCACATGATGAATGGAGAACCCAAGCTTATGAAAATGCCAAGTTGTTTAAAGAAAAAGTTAAAAGATGGCATGATAAAAGGATACAAAAGCATGAGTTTAATGTAGGTGATTATGTATTGCTATACAACTCTCGTTTAAGATTTTTTGCAGGTAATCTTCTCTCTAAGTGGGAAGGCCCCTACGTCATCGAGGAGGTCTATCGTTTCGGTGCCATAAAAATCAAAAATTTTGAAGGCACAAATCCGAAGGTGGTAAACGGTCAAAGAATCAAACATTATATCTCAGGTAATCCCATAAATGTTGAAACCAATGTCATTGAAACCGTAACCCTGGAGGAATACATAAGAGACACTTTCCAGAATGTTTCAGACTCTGAAAAGGAATAGGTGTGTGGTACGGTAAGTAAACCGACTCCAAAACAGTTTTTAAGGCAATATTTCTCCGTTTTGGAATTTTTAGAAAAATAGAAAAATAAGTAGCAGTCTGGGAAGGACACGAGGGCTCCACGAGGGTGGAGGGCGCGCCCTACCCCCCTGGGCAAGCCCCCCTACCTCGTGGACACCTCGTGTGCCTTCCGGACTCTGTTTTCTTGCACGATACGTATTTTGGTCGGTAAAAATTCATTATATATTCTCCCGAAGGTTTTGACTCCTGTATCACGCAATTATCCTCTGTTCTTGTTTTGAGCTGTTTTTCTGACAGATCTAGATTATCAATGACGTCCCCAAGTGCCTCCAAGGACAAGTTCTTAGAGAAGGTCATCAACCCTTACCTCGCGGAGGTGCTGCGACACCCCCAAACCATTGAGATGCGTGATGGGTTGCTGCACATCCGCGATGTTGAGGGACCAAAGGGGACCGGAAGCATGGAGACAAGGCTTGAAGCAGTGGAGCAACAAGTTCTCAAGTGCCAGGGGATGGTGGAGCGTGGAATCAACGCCAGCCACACGATGCTCGCGGAGTTCACTAACAACTACAAGCCGGATGCCAAGAACACTGAGGAGGCCATCTTCAAGCTTTATGGGAAGATCGAGCACCTCCAAGCCCAGTTTTATGACCTGCAAAACCAAAACTGTGAGTATGAATATAGATTCAAGAGAATGAGTTTGGCTGCAGATTTGAGGATCCCGGAGACTCGATCATCCTTCTATGATGGTGAGCCCATGCCTTGGAAGATGGACGACAAGCCTACATCATCAACAACTCCACCACCTTCCTCACCAACAAAGGAGACATAATCACATGGGTATGGGCACTCCCCTTGGCAACTGCCAAGCTTGGGGGAGATGCCCCGGTATCGTATCACCATCACATCTCCTATATTTACCGTTTTTCTTAGTTCGATCCTATTAGTAGTATCTTGATCTAGTAGAATAAAGTTTATGGCATGATCTAGTTTTGAGTTTTTGCTTTATGATCTCTCTATGTAATTGAGTCCGTGAGCTATATAATAAAGATTAGTGTTGAGTCAAGGGCTTGATGGTTTTGCCATGATCACGAGTGAATAAAATAAAAGAAAGAGAAAAGAATAAAAAGAAACAAAGAGATCATATTGATCTTATCGAGAGTAATGACTTCACATAGAAAGAGTATGATGATTAAAAGTTGTTGGGAGTTGGCAGACATAACTTTGGTCATTGTTGCAGTTAATAGGAAGTAATAAGAAAGAGAGGTTTCACATATAAATATATTATCATTGACATCTCTTATAGTTGGGAGCACTCATTAAAATATGACATGCTAAAGATTTGACGTTGGACAAGGAAGACAACGTAATGGGTTATGTTTTCTTATGTCTGAGATAAAGTATGTTGTCATGGATCATCCAACATGTTGAGCTTGCCTTTCCCCCTCATGCTAGCCAAATTCTTAGCACCAAGTAGAGATACTACTTGTGCTTCCAAAATCCTTAAACCAGTTTTGCCATGAGAGTCCACCATATCTACCTATGGATTGAGTAAGATCCTTCAAGTAAGTTGTCATCGGTGCAAAGCAATAAAAATTGCTCTAAATATGTATGATTGATTGGTGTGGGAGAAATAAGCTTTATACGATCTTCTGATGTGGAAGAAATAAAAGCGATGGACTGCATAATAAAGGTTCATATCACAAGGGGCAATATAAAGTGACGTTCTTTCGCATTAAGATTTTGTGCATCCAACCATAAAAGCGCATGGCAACCTCTGCTTCCCTCTGTGAAGGGCCTATCTTTTATTATTATATTCTACCTTATGCAAGAGTCATGGTGATCTTCACCTTTCCTTTTTTACATTTTATCCTTTGGCAAGCACAGTATGTTGGAAGGATCCTGATATATATATATATATCTAATTGGATATAGGGGAGCATGAGTTATTATTGTTGACATTACCCTTGAGGTAAAAGGTTGGGAGGCGAAACTATAAGCCTCTATCTTTCTCTGTGTCCGATTAAAACTCCGTAACCACAAGTATTGCGTGAGTGTTAGCAATTATGAAAGACTAAATGAGAATTGAGTACGTGGACATGCTATTAAGCTCTGATATACACTCTTTCTGATGTTATGATAAATTGCAATTGCTACAATGACTGAGATTATAGTTTGTTGGTTCTCAATAAAGTTTATGATTCATACTCTACATTGTGAATGGATTATTACTTAAGCATAAGAAATCATATGACAATATCTATATATGTTGCTGTTATGAGAATAATGTAGCGACCCGACCTCAGACGGTCAAGCCTCTGTGTATCTGTGCCATCCTCGGATCAAGTATCTTCGGCACACACAAGTACATCAATGTATATATCAAAGTGCAATCACATGTATAAATAACGTAAAATGATATATACCTCATAATACTCAGCGGAAACAATCAAACGGGTGTGGAGTCCCATCAACGCCATCGGCAGGTTGAGTGTAGACCGTAACCCTGTATCGTAACTCTTACCCGTCGAAGAAAATCCTGCAACATGATACGTTGCAGCCATGTAGGTCAGTACATTGAATGTACCGGCAAGATCACAACATGAATAAAAGATGGTAAAACTATACTATATGCAATTTGGCTTTGTGGCTCTGTATCTGAGTTTTGTTTGCGTAAAAGCTGATTTTATTTTCCCTACATCAAAGGAATAAATGAAGTCTGTACTATGGAATTTTCTATCATGACATGGTTCCGCCAACCGATGTCTCATAGCCCAAAATCATCATATGTTGCCCACAATTAAGTTATCAATCCGGTGTTGAGAGTTCCGAGATAGATCCAAGTCCAGATGCTCAAATTGTCCGTAACCGGGGACACGGCTAATCGATTAGGTTTAAACCCTCTGCAGAGGTTTTGTACACTTTACCCGCAAGATTCGATCCCTCTTTTTACGTTCTCGCACTTCAGGGTGTTTGAGAACAAGACGACCAAACATGGTCTTCGAAGAGTTCCTCGACCACCGTCCGGTGCTCATCCAATCCTACCGTAGTTCTACATCTGCTAGCACCGCCCCAGCCAGAGTCACAACTAAGGTCAACCAAGCCGAGCCCATAGTGACTTGCGGTTGCAGGTAAGCTTCCGGGCATGAAGTATTCTTCCGTCTCTTTGAGTCTGGGTGAAGCTTTCGCAAGATGTCATGGCGCTTCTCCATGCATCCCGGCCAACCACTAGTTTCTCCAGGTGCCCGTCAACCGTCCTTCACCCGAAGAGTGTGTATTGAATTCTTGTCTCAAGTCTTGAAGTCTTGAGGCCTTGAAGATGCAGTCCTTGCAGATTCCATCATGGAGTTATCGTCATTGACGTAGATCCTCCATTCTCACACCACTCCGAGCACTCATACCAACCCCGTCTACTATAGCGTAGCATTAAAATAAATAACGTCCGGGCTTGGTAACAGGTGATGGGTTCCTACCTCATGCATACTACTCAACTACAAGGATTTAATATCACTCTGGAGGGATTGTTGCGAAGATGACACTAGATGCAATAAAACACATAGGTATGAAAAACATGGTCAAAGTGAACTTGCTCGGTAATACTTGATGAAGATAACAACGCTGTCGAGAAAATGACTTGGTAGAACTAATCGTCACTCCGTTGAAAATCTATATAGTCAAACATAGCATTCATATAAGCAAACATCCTAGCAAACAATTTTAACACTCATAATAACAATTAAAACAAAAAAACTCAATAATAAAACTCCAACAAAGTCCAAAGAAGCTTCAAATAAAACTAGAAAGAAAAACTACTAACGAAAATCTATGACTTTGCTACAAGCATCTAACATAGTTTTGCCCTAAGTAAAAAAAAACTTAACAGCAATTAAAACACTAAACTAATAATTTAACAGAAAATAAAAAGTAAAACAACTAAGTTAACAGAAAGTATTTTTTCATAAAATTTTATTTGCAAAAAGAAACAAATAAAAAGCTTTTATAAAACTCTAACTATGACCTATAGAAGGTTTCATACAAAACTAAGGAAAATAAATTTTTAAAATAAAATAAATTTTCTCCTGTTTTCTAACTGAAACACAGCTAAGTTTGTCAAAAGTGACAAAAAGAAATAATTTAAAACTAATAAAATAATAAAGAAAAAGCTAAAACAGAACTAATAATAAAATAGTACTGTTTTGCTAAAACCTAATTTAAATTAACCTAGAAATAAAATACTAAATACTACTGGATAAACAAATGTCCTAGAGACCAGGAGCAAAAAGAATCGGTCAAAATAATATTCCTAACTCAAAATAGCTCAAATCTAGTGATTTGAGAAAATTCATCAAACACAAATTTAAACTGCTCAAATATTAAATACAATTGAACTAACAGAAACTTCAGCAAATTTGTGACACATAGCAATTGGAATCACTCAAAATACTAAAACTCTAAAAGATATGAATTTTCTAAGATTGCTATTTTCTGAAGAAAAAAATGAATTACAGGATTTCGTGGATCTCACGGAGTAGTCGTCGGAGTTGGGGAAGAAGATCGGATCCGATGTTGTGGTTGCTCCTAGAGGAAAGGAGATCACGGGACGGTTGAGAGGAGATCATATAAACCTCAGGAGAGGTCGAGGGGCGGCGGCACTTGGCGGCGGTGGTGCTTGCTGACTCTTGCTGCTGCGGAGAGGAGAGGAGAGGTGTTGGTTTGATGTGTTGGAGGGGGTGCTTGGGTATTTATATTGGGGAGGGAGGGCTTTGCTTGGGGTAGGGGACAAGAAATAGACTAGGATTAGGAAACAAAAGGAAAAGATCTAGAAACAAATCGGAATAAACGGAATAACGAAACGTGATCAAATCCTACTAGGATTTGTAAAAGAATAGGAAACCTTGGCTCCCTGGCTCCCTAGGTGCGTGCGGTGGATGGCCTTGGCCGGCCGGCTGCAGGCTTGGCCTTGGGCCTTGGCCCTTAACCAAGGGCGCAACAATTTTTTTTGACAGAGACAACAAAACAGAAATAAATAAAAATTTTATATAGGCATATAATATATCAAAATTTTCAGAAAAAGATTTTCTACAACATGAACACTATTTTAGCTTCAAATAAAATACACACAAATTTTAATAATTCACACAGTGCTACCGGTCCAATAAAATCCAATAAAATCATTTTAAAATACCAAAATGACTTCAAATTAATTTCTCTCCAATTTTTCGATGTAGGGAATCATGTTACCCTATTTTCTATATATTTTGTTTTTGGAGAAAAATAATTTGAATAAAACTCAAATAACTCCAAATTGGAAATAAATTCAAAAGAACTTTGAATTTAATTCTTTTAAAACTCCCAACTCATATTTCATTTAATTTGAAGAAGTCATTTTATCTTCTCTCGTGAAAATCATTGAGTTGCATAAAGTTTCAGAATTGGAAATATTTTCCAAATGAAATTCAAATATTTTCAACACCCTTGTCATTTAAATAAATGGAAGAAGTCATGTCATCTTCTCTCCAGGGTTTTGTGATGAAAAGAATTTGAATTCATGGAGATCATAAATGCAAGGTGGAAGTTTGGGAAAGTCATTTCATTCCCTCTCATTCAACTTTCAGAAAGTTTCAAATTTCACTCAATTTCACACAATAAATCACACAACAAACAATCAATCAATCAAAACTATTTATTTATTATAACATTCCAAAATTTAGAATTTTGGGATGTTACAAACCTACCACACTTAAAATGAATCTCGTCCTCGAGATTCGAAGAGGCAGCAAGAAAAGGTTAGGGTTTGGGGGTCTTCCAGCAAATCCGTCGATCGGAATGGTCTAGTGTGCTACCACACTTAAAAGCAGGGTTATGGTTCCAACGGAACTCAGGTACTCCATCCCTAGGGTGAACACCATCGGTCTTCTCACAACTTCGAAGTAACTCCTACACTGGGGCTCTTCCGGTAGGGTCAAAACCTTTTCCTCAAATACGTGTCCTTTCATCCTGGTGAGGTTCTTCCGAGACTGTGTCTCCTTAGCTGACAGGTCTGTCGCCAATAAACAACTATCGAGATCTCATGGTGGTCGACCATTACAGGTTTCTCCTGCAGGAATAATGGGTTGGGTTGGGTCTCACCGTATGACCTACGTTTGGCAACGGTTGCCGGTACATGGATCAATCGTCCTACCATTCTAAGGTTTTTGGCTTGTCGTATCGACGCTCTTCTAAAGTTTTCAAGTCTCTCTGATTTTCCATCAACATATGATAGTTCATGATAGAAGTCTCCGGTATGGGGGCCAATCCATCCCGTACTTTAATCATTACCACATACGTAAACAGTGAATCACGTATTCTAACACTTGGGCATACTCACAAGCATTGCAGAATTTCTCTTCTCAACGAACTTAGTTCGGATAATTCCATTGATTCTGCAAGCTGAACAAAACATCTATCGTTTCTTCACAACTCTCGGGTTTTGCGTAACCTCCTACGAAACGTCTGCTGATCAAATCGCAGTCTTCCCAAAATTTCTTCTTCCAGTGGGTACTTGACCCTTATTAATTCCTGGGCCTGTGGGTTATGAGCCCACTTCAACACTTGTACCAATTTCACTCATCCTTGGAGTTACAATTGCTCCATTTTCCAACATTACACCACTTTAAATCCAATAACATTTCATTTCTTAATACCATCATATCAAAGATAAAACTTCAACTCATTTTTTCCCAAACTCCAACCTGTGGGACACATTTCCATTTCCATTGGTCTAGTGTTCTTCATAGGGTACTATCACCCTTAAAATGAAATTCACAAATCCATCCATAGACCATATTTCTCATATCCTCGAAAATGGTCAAAATCCGTGTTCATAGAGTAACAACTCATACAATTAAACATATGAAAACATGTCACCTTAACTTTATTGATTTCATGAATCCATTACAAACTCTGAGCACCCATTACATAACTCAACTTATTGTACTCATGAAAAAAAAATTGGTTTCTACCACTCTTATTATCCATATCAAAATTCCAACTACTCAACTCCAGCTTCCTTCTTGTACGAACATTTAGTAGCATAATGTCTTGCTTCCTTGCAATGAAAACACATAACTTTCGATAAGTCTTTGGGCTTCTTTGTGATTATGTAGGCTCCTTGGATTCTTGGCTTCTTTTCTGGACATTTACTAGCGTAATGACCTAAATCCTTGCACCTGTAACAAGTGATATGACTCAGGTCCTTCTCTGCGAAAATTGTGTTGTTCTGGGGTTCCTTCTTTTTCTCTTCCTGGATTTCTCTGTAATGATCAGAGCTTCTATTTCCGAGGGTCAAACTTCACTTCTGCTGTCGGAAATATCCGGATACTCTTTTCTTTCCTTGGTGCAATCATCGAAAATGTCCTTCTTCTCCACATGAATAGCGTGCATTGGAGTAAAATCTGTTGAGGCCTTCTCCATCGTGGTCTTCAACACATTCCTTCATCACAGGTTCTTTCATAACTTCTTGGAGGGCTTCTTTCATTCCTTCTTCCTGCTCCTGAATAGTTTGTTGCACCATGGGGTAAATGTGACTTTGGGTTGGGTAGTGGGTGGTTCCTTCACACAAGAAACAAGTCACCCGACTAGTTGGGCATTCCTCGGTGGGTGTTTTCTCCTCACAATGAGGGCATCCATCCTTGTGTTCCTCCTGGTGTGTCCTATTTCTCGCAAATCTTGCAGCACAAGGTTTATTTCTTGGTGTATCATGGTGCTTCCGGGTAAGACGAGATCTTGTCGAGTCTTCTTGAATTCTTCCCAAGTCTTTGCTCCATTCCATCCTGTATAGCTTGATGCATCTGCCACCATGTTGCAGCACTTCCTTCAAAGTAATCAAGAGCGACGATACTTCATTCTTCCTTGAAACCAAATTGCTCTCAAGTGATTCTCCATGTTCGAATCCATAGCTCGCCTCCGGCTGGGTTTTGGTCCAGAGAATACCGGTCCAACTTCATTCATCATCTACTGGGTCCAAAAGTTTTGGGATGAGATATGAGAGAGGTGGGGAGGATACACACAATACAAACAATAGTTTTTGAAGAAACGGGTTTTACTTTGTGGCTGCGGAAAACATCAAACAAATGACAGCTCACAAATCGCCGCATCTAACGTAAGTGTGTAACAGGGTTTGGTCTTCTAAAGGTCAAATAATTCTTCAGATTCTTCAAATTCTTCTAGTCTTGAGTCTTCAATTGTTGCAGCTTCAACTCTTCTAATGCATGGTGAAACCCTTGTTACTTTGAAATGGCCATCGGTTGTCCGATATCTTTAATTCTTGGAGTGACTTCATTGATCTTCCGTGTGGTCAAAAGGAAAGGTGTATATTCTAACTATTTGAGGTCGAGGGACTACTTGATAAAATCAGAAAAGACGAGAAGTAAAGGATCCTTTTGAAAATAAAGTTTTAGAGATTTCTGTCCTAGGGCTTTCGGTTTCTAGGGTCACGTCCTCTGATCAACATGTGCTCGATACCATTTCAGAGCGACCGACCTCGGACGGTCAAGCCTCGTATGTCTCTGCCATCCTCGGATCAAGTATCTCGGCACACAGTACATCAATGTATATATCAAAGTGCAATCACATGTATAAATAACGTAAAATGATATATACCTCATAATACTTAGCGGAAACAATCAAACGGGTGTGGAGTCCCATCAACGCCATCGGCAGGTTGAGTGTAGACCGTAACCCTGTATCGTAACTCTTACTCATCGAAGAAAATCCTGCAACATGATACGTTGCAGCCATGTAGGTCAGTACATTGAATGTACCGGTAAGATCACAACATGAATAAACAGATGGTAAAACTATACTATATGCAATTTGGCTTTGTGGCTCTGTATCTGAGTTTTGTTTGCGTAAAAGCTGATTTTATTTTCCCAACATTAAAGGAATAAATGAAGTCTGTACTATGGAATTTTCTATCATGACATGGTTCCGCCAACCGATGTCTCATAGCCCAAAATCATCATATGTTGCCCACAATTAAGTTATCAATCCGGTGTTGAGAGTTTCGAGATAGATCCAAGTCCAGATGCTCAAATTGTCCGTAACCGGGGACACGGCTAATCGATTAAGTTTAAACCCTCTGCAGAGGTTTTGTACACTTTACCCGCAAGATTCGATCCCTCTTTTACGTTCTCGCACTTCGTGGTGTTTGAGAACAAGACGATCAAACATGGTCTTCGAAGAGTTCCTCGACCTTTGTCCGGTGCTCATCCAATCCTACCGTAGTTCTACATCTGCTAGCACCGCCCCAGCCAGAGTCACAACTAAGGTCAACCAAGCGAGCCCATAGTGACTTGCGGTTGCAGGTAAGCTTCCGGGCATGAAGTATTCTTCCGTCTCTTTGAGTCTGGGTGAAGCTTTCCGCAAGATGTCATGGCGCTTCTCCATGCATCCCGCCAACCACTGGTTTCTCCAGGTGCCCGTCAACAAATCCTTCACCCAATGAGTGTGTATTGAACTCTTGTCTCGAGTCTTGAAGTCTTGAGGCCTTGAAGATGCAGTCCTTGCAGATTCCATCATGGAGTTGTCGTCATTGACGTAGATCCTCCATTCTCACACCACTCCGAGCACTCATACCAACCCGTCTACTATAGCGTAGCATTAAAATAAATAACGTCCCGGGCTTGGAAACAGGGTGATGGGTTCCTACCTCATGCATACTACTCAACTACAAGGATTTAATATCACTACTGGAGGGATTGTTGCGAAGATGACACTAGATGCAATAAAACACATAGGTATGAAAAACATGGTCAAAGTGAACTTGCCTGGTAATACTTGATGAAGATAACAACGCTGTCAGAAAATGACTTGGTAGAACTAATCGTCACTCCGTTAAAAATCTATATAGTCAAACATAGCATTCATATAAGCAAACATCCTAGCAAACAATTTTACCACTCATAATAACAACTAAAACAAAAAAAAACTCAATAATAAAACTCCAACAAAGTCCAAAGAAGCTTCAAATAAAACTAGAAAGAAAAACTACTAACGAAAATCTATGACTTTGCTACAAGCATCTAACATAGTTTTGCCCTAAGTAAAAAAAAACTTAACAGCAATTAAAACACTAAACTAATAATTTAACAGAAAATAAAAAGTAAAACAACTAAGTTAACAGAAAGTATTTTTTCATAAAATTTTATTTGCAAAAAGAAACAAATAAAAAGCTTTTATAAAACTCTAACTATGACCTATAGAAGGTTTCATACAAAACTAAGGAAAATAAATTTTTAAAATAAAATAAATTTTCTCCTGTTTTCTAACAGAAACACGGCTAATTTTGTCAAAAGTGACAAAATAAATAATTTAAAACTAATAAAAACAATAAAGAAAAAGCTAAAACAGAACTAATCATAAAACAGTACTGTTTTGCTAAAAACCTAATTTAAATTAACCTAGAAATAAAATACTAAATACTACTGGATAAACAAAGGTCCTAGAGACCATGAGCAAAAAGAATCGGTCAAAATAATATTCCTAACTCAAAATAGCTCAAATCTAGTGATTTGAGAAAATTCATCAAACACAAATTTAAACTGCTCAAATATGAAATACAATTGAACTAACAGAAACTTCAGCAAATTTGTGACACATAGCAATTGGAATCACTCAAAAATACTAAAAACTCTAAAAGATATGAATTTTCTAAGATTGCTATTTTCTGTAAAAAAATGAATTACGGATTTCGTGGATCTCACGGAGTAGTCGTCGGAGTTGGGCAAGAAGATCGGATCTGATGTTGCAGTTGCTCCTAGAGGAAAGGAGATCACGGACGGTGGAGAGGAGATCATATAAACCTCAGGAGAGGTCGAGGGCGCGGCGGCGGCACTTGGCGGCGGCGGTGGTGCTGCACCTTCTGCTGCTTGGAGAGGAGAGGAGAGGTGTTGGTTTGATGTGTTGGAGGGGGTGCTTGGGTATTTATATTGGGGAGGGAGGGCTTTGCTTGGGGTAGGGGACAAGAAATAGACTAGGATTAGGAAACAAAAGGGAAAAGATCTAGAAACAAATCGGAATAAACGGAATAACGAAACGTGATCAAATCCTACTAGGATTTGTAAAAGAATAGGAAACCTTGGCTCCCTGGCTCCCTAGGTGCGTGCGGTGGATGGCCTTGGCGGCCGGCCGCTGGCTTGGCCTTGGGCCTTGGCCCTTGGCCAAGGGCGCAGCAATTTTTTTTTTGACAGAGACAACAAAACAGAAATAAATAAAAATTTATATAGGCATATAATATATCAAAATTTTCAGAAAAAGATTTTCTACAACATGAACACTATTTTAGCTTCAAATAAAATACACACAAATTTTAATAATTCGCACAGTGCTACGGTCCAATAAAATCCAATAAAAATCATTTTTAAAATACCAAAATGACTTCAAATTAATTTCTCTCAATTTTTCGATGTAGGGAATCATGTTACCCTATTTTCTATATATTTTGTTTTGGATAAAAATAATTTGAGTAAAACTCAAATAACTCCAAATTGGAAATAAATTCAAAAGAACTTTGAATTTAATTCTTTTAAAACTCCCAACTCATATTTCATTTAATTTGAAGAAGTCATTTTATCTTCTCTCGTGAAAATCATTGAGTTGCATAAAGTTTCAGAATAGGAAATATTTTCCAAATGAAATTCAAATATTTTCAACACCCCTTGTCATTTAAATAAATGGAAGAAGTCATGTCATCTTCTCTCCAGGGTTTTGTGATGAAAAGAATTTGAATTCATGGAGATCATAAATGCAAGGTGGAAGTTTGGGAAAGTCATTTCATTCCCTCTCATTCAACTTTCAGAAAGTTTCAAATTTCACTCAATTTCACACAATAAATCACACAACAAACAATCAATCAATCAAAACTATTTATTTATTATAACATTCCAAAATTTAGAATTTTGGGGATGTTACAAATAATCATGATGCCTTCATGTCCGTATTTTTATTTTTATCGACACCTCTACCTCTAAACATGGGGACATATTTATCGTTATCGGCTTCCGCTTGAGGACAAGCGAGGTCTAAGCTTGGGAGAGTTGATACGTCCATTTTGCATCATGCTTTTATATCAATATTTATTGCATTATGGGCTGTTATTGCACGTTATGTCACAATGCTTATGGCTATTCTCTCTTATTTTACAAGGTTTACATAAGGGGGGAGAATGCCGGCAGCTGGAATTCTGGGCTGGAAAACGAGCAAATATTAGAGACCTATTCTGCACAACTCCAAAAGTCCTGAAACTCCACGGAAGTCATTTTTGGAAATAATAAAAAATATTGAGCGGAAGAAGTTCACCAGAGGGCCCCCCACCTGGCCACGAGGGTGAGGGGCGCGCCCTACCCCCTGGGCGCACCCCCTACCTCGTGGCCCCCCTGTTGGCTCTCCGATGCCCATCTTCTGCTATATGAGGTCTTTCATCGAGGAAAAAATCATAAGCAATCTTGCGGGACGAGACTCCGCCGCCACGAGGCGGAACCTTGGCGGAACCAATCTAGGGCTCCAGCAGAGCTGTTCTGCCGGGGACACTTCCCTCCGGGAGGGGGAAATCATCGCCATCGTCATCACCAACGCTCCTCTCATCAGGAGAGGGAAATCTCCATCAACATCTTCACCAGCACCATCTCCTCTCAAAACCCTAGTTCATCTCTTGTGTCCAATTCTTGTCTCCAAGTCCGGGAATTGTACTAGTAGGTTGCTAGTAGTGTTAATTACTCCTTGTAGTTGATGCTAGTTGGTTTATTTGGTGGAAGATCATATGTTCAGATCCTTTATGCATATTAATACCCCTATGATTATGAACACGAATATGCTTTGTGAGTAGTTACGTTTGTTCCTGAAGACATGGGAGAAGTCTTGCTATTAGTAGTCATGTGAATTTGGTATTCGTTCGATATTTTGATGAGATGTATGTTGTCTAGCCTCTAGTGGTGTTATGTGAACGTCGACTACATAACACTTCACCATTATTTGGGCCTAGAGGAAGGCATTGGGAAGTAATAAGTAGATGATGGGTTGCTAGAGTGTGAAGCTTAAACCCTAGTTTATGCGTTTTTCGTAAGGGCTGATTTGGATCCATATGTTTCATGCTATGGTTAGGTTTACCTTAATACTTTTGTTGTAGTTGCGGATGCTTGCAATAGAGGTGAATCATAAGTGGGATGCTTTTTCAAGTAAGAACAACACCCAAGCACCGGTCCACCCACATAACAAATTATCAAAGTATCGAACGCGAATCATATGAACGTGATGAAAACTAGCTTGACGATATTCTCATGTCTCCTCGGGAGCGCTTTTCCTTATATAAGAGTTTGTCCAGGTTTGTCCTTTGCTACAAAATGGATTGGGCCACCTTGCTGTACTTTATTTACTTTTGTTACTTGTTGCTCATTACAAATTATCTTATCACAAAACTATCTGTTACCACTTATTTCAGTACTTGCAGAGAATACCTTGCTGAAAACCGCTTATCATCTCCTTCTACTCCTCATTGGGTTCGACACACTTACTTATCGAAAGGACTAAGATAGATCCCCTATACTTGTGGGTCATCAAGCATACATCATTATGTCATTTGATCTGAAAAATGTTATCTCCTTGTTCACATGATTGTGGAAATCCATCTTTCTGGAAATCTCGATGGATTGTCACTGAGTCCATCAACTACTTCCTCATCCTCTCCTTGGATTAATGATGAACTCTTGTTTCGGAACTCGCTTCCATAGTTCATTTCCTGAATATCTTACAATGTCATCTTGTCAATTGTGTTGCACCTTTTCTTCTCAGGCATCCCGAGTCTGAGGTATCCTGGCACCAATCAGATCTGAATCTCGGTCAGATATGATGGTTGGAACATATTTCCAAGAGTTATAACATTGGTCTTTATAAGACCCAGTAAGGTGATGCCATGCTTAACACACCTATCCGGGGGACCTATTGTAATAATCTCCTTTTAGCAAGGTTATCCATTCTTCCATGAGAAAATTGCAAAACTTATTCTATGAGTTGTTCCTGGTGGATCCTTTGTGTATCCAAAGTCTGACCTTTGCTTGAAGACCATGTCAATGCTATCTCGAAGCATGTATGTGGTACTTCGATTTTCAATAAGAACATTTGAAGCACAATGCTAAATTTTCTTTATCGAATTATCCAAACACCGTTGTATGGGTAATGTCATGAAATTCCCCCCCTTTCCTAAAGGGTTTTCTACATTATATCATGTCGTGGATATCATGCTCTGTTTGTCCTTGGGAAGGATATACCCCTGAATAATGTGTTTAACACATTTTCCTTTCCATTGTTCTATTTAATCCGATGATCACCTCTTACTTTCCATTGTTTTGTTTAACCTTTCTGGTGAACTATATGATCTAAGCAGTAATATTCTTCTGCTTATGTAAACACCTAGGTGTGCAATCATGTCGGTAAGACCCTGTTACTATTGTTGATGACATTCCGGTAACCGCCGATGGACGAGAACTTTGCCTATTGGTCCGCCTCATTCAACGAGCAGGAAAATGGTTTTCTTCGTCCCTCGCCCTTGGTACCGATGGTGTTGCTGACATGACCGACAAACTATCCTCTGACATGCCTTGCTTACATGGTCGTGCAAGACGTCACCGCCCTTCCTACTTTGAACACACATGGTGGGCCCATAACCCACAGTTCCACAGGATCGAAACCTGACTCTCCTGTACACCCCTGTTCCCAAAGTTATTCCTCGCGCGTGGCCTCGTATGTAATTCATGAGCCACCTTCCGGGAGATCATCAATTTTGGTATTAGACACAATACTTATTCCCGTTGATTTGAACCCCTTTCATGCCCTATAAGAGGCATCGAACGATTTCCTGCCCGCTCGAAACTTCCCATGATACCTCCTTACATTGCTCTCGATATTTTCTTAAGTTTCAATTAGAGAGTTACTTTCCGCCACCTTCCCCGATGTTATTGACCAGGTAGTCAACCTTACAGAGGTCCGTTCTCCCGGAATACCCACCCTTTATTGTTTCGTAAGTACGATGGAATTCCCGAAGAAAGAATGCTGACTTCATCACGATGACCTGAAGCAGAGAAATGAAGACATCAACGTAATGGATCGACCTCTTCGAGAAGAGCAACCAAGACCGAGAAGATCCGTTAGAATTTCGCAACCACAACTTTCCCCCTTACACCACCTCTTAAATCTCGGGACGAGATTTCTTGTAGTGGAGGAGAACTATGACGCCTGGATAATTATACTACAGTAATCCCATGTTCATGATGCCACGTCACCACAATATTGTTGATAAACTCGCGTTAATTCAATCCTCGTTCAAATTCAACTTTTTAAAATTAAGTCAAACTATAAAAGTTTTCAACTTTAAAACTAAAATGTTCAAAGTGTTGAAAATATTCCATAGCTAATTATGGTGGTGAACCAACATTTTTGTAAAGTGTTTTAATGCCCTAAATTAATCAAAAGAGTGACCTAATTAATAATTTAATTGCTTTTATTAATTATAAAAATACTAGACTAGTTTAGTTAAATGCTAATCTAGTTGTGGCAGTGGCCTAATTTATTAATACTAATTTAGGTGCTAACATTATATTTTACATAACTAAAATAGAATAAAACTAAAAAGAAAACACAAAACAAAACAGAAAGAAAATGAAAAGGGAGAAAAGGCCCCTACCCCCTGGGCCTCAGCCCACCAAGCCAACCAAGCCCCCACACTCCCTGCGGTCGATCCCCTCATCCCTTTCTGTTCAACCGACCGAGGCACCCCTGTTCGTCCCCGCCGGACCCGGCGCGGTGCCCCGTGCTACCACGTCGCCGGCGAGGGGATAAGTGTTGTTACCGTGGCCTTCTCCCTCGCTAGCCCACACACGCTCTCCCTCGTTGCTGCGGTCGAACGACACGAGGATGACGAAGCCAACATGAAGAAGAAGGACACGGGGAGGGTTTGCCAGCGCACGAACGCTTTCCTTGAGCTCGAACTCAACACACACACCCTCGGCATTACAACGAGCACCACACAGGTCTTTATACCCTAGAGCACGCCGGGCACGACCCGCACGCGTCCACTCCCCCAGCCCACGTTCTGGCCTTCTCTGGCCGCGTCCGCCCTGCGCATGCACGCACCCGGTGCGCGCCGAGCCCTCAATAGAACGGCCTGGTGACCCAGTCCAGCTCGCCAACGGCCTCCTACGTCTACGGCATGGCTACCGCGCGCACACATGCACACCCATGCACACACACACGCACGCACTAGCTACGGGAATGGCGCTTTTGGCGCGCTGCCAGCGCGCTACCGCGACACTGCGCTTCGCTGCGCCCGCTCGTCGCCGCGGCTTACAGCGGCCAACACCCTCCCCCTAAGCCGTGGCCTAGAGGAGACCGACGTCCTCGACGCTGCCATCCACCCGCAGCGCGCGCTCCGCCGTGCCGTCGACATCGTCGTTGTTGTAGCCGCCGCTGCACTGACGTCGCTGCCACGCCTGCCACCGTGCCGCCCGTGCCCTTCAAGCGACACCCCCCGTCCCGTGCTCCGGTCCGCGCTCCAGCAAGACGTCGCGATCTGCGCAACCAGGTCCAGCGCCTCGGCGCGTCCATTCCAGCGCCCCGACGCGCCCGCTTCGTCTGGCGCGCGCCCATACACGCGCCTGACACGGTGAGCCCGTCGCCGCGGCTTGTTCTGCCACGCTCCGCACGCCTCCAGCCCGCACCATGATCGCGCTCCGACGCGACCAACGCGGCCGATCCGGCGTGTCCCGGAGCTTGGCCTTCTCTCCGCCGAGCCACCGTAGCCTCTGCGCCACCACACAGGTCCGCCGCGGCCGCCGCGCTCTCCGCACGCACGGCATCACCGTGCTCCCCCGCCGCACGGGACGAGCGCCCTCGCCGGCAAGCTCCTCCGAACCCGATGCTCTGATATCGATTGTTATTACCGTGGCCTTCTCCCTCGCTAGCCCACACACGCTCTCCCTCGCTGCTGCGCTCGAACGACACGAGGAGGACGAAGACAACAGGAATAAGAAGAACACGGGGAGGGTTTGCCAGCGCACGAACGCTCTCCTTGAGCTCGAACTCAACACACACACACCCTCGGCATTACAACGAGCACCACACGAGTCTTTATACCCTGGAGCACGCCGGGCACGACCCGCACGCGTCCACTCCCCAGCCCACGTTCTGGCCTGCTCTGGCCGCGTCCACCCCGCGCATGCACGCGCCCGGTGCGCGCCGAGCCCTCAACAGAACGGCCTTGTGAACCGGTCCAGCTCGCCAACGGCCTCCTACGTCTACGGCATGGCTACCGCGCGCACACATGCACACCCATGCACACACACACGCACGCACTAGCTACGGGAATGACGCACCCGACGCGGCCAGCGCGCGCCCGCACACGCGCTCGCTGCGCCCGCTCGTCGCCGTGGCTTACAGCGGCCAACAATAAGGGCAGCCATGACGCCTCGGGCTCCCTCCCCACTCGCACACTCCACCCTGTTCTCCCTCTCAGCCTCTCCCTCTCCCCACCAGATCCTGTTTCTCCCCTAGACTCTCCTGCGCCCCGGACGATGAGGTTGCCGCGCCCGACGCGTCGCCAACCACCTTGCCGGTCGCCTTCGCCTAGGACCGCGCCAGGGGCTCCTCCTCGACCTCCTCGATGCCTCTGCCAAGCCATGCGAACCGCGACGGTCCCGCGGCACCGCCCCAACCACTTCTTCCTCTAGACGCCGAGCTCGTCGTCGTCGTTCGCTCCGGCAAGTCATCCCCGGGCCTCCCCAGCAGCGGAGGTGAGCCCTTCCTTAGATTCCCCTGTTCCCCTTACGATTCCACCACCGTAGGTCGCCGCACCATGACGCCCGAACTCGCGGCCGCCGCGCACGTCGTCGTGCCCGCGCGCGCTGTGCATCCCTGGCCGTGCCCCTGACTCGTTTGACATCGCCCGTCTGTGACCGACTTGTGCGTGCCTGGCCTCGCCCCTTCCCCCGCTTGCCCAATGCTGCTGCTTTCTACTACAGCCGCCGCTGCCTACTGCTACCCGCGTCAGGCCGCGCCAGCCGGCCTCCCCTTCTGCTGCTTCTACAACAGCTGCTGCTGCCGCCGTGGCCGGCCCAGCCTACTGTCGTTACTCACTGCCCCACGCCCCCTATTCACCAACCCGCGCCGCTGCGCGCATGCCCTCGCTCGCCGCCGCTCCCGCCTGCTGCTGCTGCTTTTGCTTTCTTTGCTACAGCTCTTGCGCTTTGGTCTACATTGCATTGTTGTTGCTTCTTCTTTGAGCACCGCCACCGTTCTTGTTGCTTGCCGCCACTGGCACTTGTGCTCTTTGTCGATCTGCGCTGCTGGCTCTGCTTGGCTGCTCTGCTTTACTACTACTATCTGCTGCTGCTCGTTGCTCTCGCTATGCCTCGGCCATATCCATGGCGAGAGATGTGTGTGCGTGTGTGTGGCGGGTAGTGCTCTTTCGCCAAAGTGAGGCCATCCCAATTAGTTGGGCTAATTTGTTTTACTTAGGGGTTAATTAGTGTTAGGTCAACTAATGTGTCCATGGCAGGTGGACCCACTGTTAATTAAAGTGCTAAGTTAATTTAAAAATATCTAAGTCTATGACAACTGGACCCCACTGTTAGCCACACATGTACACTGCTGGGTACACTCACTGTGTACCCATAGCATTTTGTCCTTTATTTTCGAATTAAATTAAATTCCAAAATATTGCTAAAACTTTGAAAAATCGTAAAAAATAATCCATAGCTCGGATGAAAATACTTTGTACATGAAAGTTGCTCAGAACGACGAGACCAACCCGAATACGCAATCCGTTCTTCCGCCATGCATCCCTAGCATAGTGAACATGCAACAATCCCCCTCCAATTCTTCTGTCCAAAAACGCGAAACACTGGGAATACTTTCCCGGATGTTTCCCCACCTTCGCCGATATCACCTACTACTGCGTTAGGTCAACCCTAGCACCGCGTATTGTCATGTTATGATTTGTGTTGCTTTGATTGCTCTATTATTTATTTGTGTTCCCCCTCCGTTACTTCTTTCTGGTAGACCTCGAGACTGTCGCCGATACCCCCGTGATCGACTACATCGACGATGACACCTCCTTGCCAGAGCAACCAGGCAAGCCCCCCCCTTGATCACCAGATATCGCCTATTCCTTCTCTCTACTGCTTGCATTAGAGTAGTGTACCATGTTACTGCTTTCGGTTAATCCTATTCTGCTGCATAGCCTGCCATTGTTGCTACAGTTGTTACCCTTACCTGCAATCCTAAATGCTTAGTATAGGATGCTAGTATTCCATCAGTGGCCCTACATTCTTGTCCGTCTGCCATGCTATACTACCGGGTCGTGATCACTCGGGATGTGATCACGGGTATATACTTACACATACATATATTATATGATACATATGGTGACTAAAGTCGGGTCGGCTCGTTGAGTACCCGCGGTTGATTCACGGATTGGGGCTGAAAGGACATACTTTCTTGACGGCCCTCTGTGTGGATCTTTGTGGCGGAGCTATAGGGCAGGTTGAGACCACCTAGGAGAGAGGTGGGCCTGGCCCTGGTCGGCGTCCGCAGTTACATCAATTAACACGCTTAACAAGATCTTGGTATTTGATCTGAGTCTGGCCACTGGCCTATACGCACTAACCGACTATGCGGGAACAGTTATGGGCACTCGACGTTGTGGTATTAGCCGAAGCCTTCTTGACGTCAGCGACTGAGTGGCGCGCGCCGGATTGGACTGGAACGCCTGGTCTTGTATTAGGGAGGCTAGGTCTGCTTCCGGCCGCATTCACAACGTGCATGTGCGCAATGGGCGATGGGCCCAGACCCATGCGCGCATAGGATTTAGACCGGCGTGCTGACCTCTCTGTTGTGCCTAGGTGGGTTTGCGACGTGTTGATCTTCCGAGGCCGGGCATGACCCAGGAAAGTGTGTCCGGCCAAAGGGGATCGAGCGTGTTGGGTAATGTGGTGCACCCCTGTAGGATAGTTTATCTATTCGAATAGCCGTGATCCTCGGTAACAGGACGACCCGGAGTTGTACCTTGACCTTATGACAACTAGAACCAGATACTTAATAAAACACACCCTTCCAAGTGCCAGATATAACCCGGTGATGGCTCTCCCACAGGGCGACGAGGGGAGGATCGCCGGGTAGGATTATGCTATGCGATGATACTTGGTGAACTTACCATCTACTCTCTTCTACATGCTGCAAGCTGGAGGCTGCCAAAAGCGTAGTCTTCGACAGGACTAGCTATCCCCCTCTTATTCTGGCATTCTGCAATTTAGTCCATCGATACTACCCATTTCATTGATACCAATGCATATGTAGTGTAGATCCTTGCTTGCGAGTACTTTGGATGAGTACTCACGATTGCTTTGCTCCCCCTTTTCCCCCCTTTCTATACCTGGTTGTCACAACCAGATGCTGGAGCCCAGGAGACAGACGCCACCGTCGACGACGACTCCTACTACACCGGAGGTGCCTACTACTACGTCCAGGCCGCTGACGACGACCAGGAGTAGTTTAGGAGGATCCCAGGTAGGAGGACTGCGCCTCTTTCGATCTGTACCCCAGTTTGTGCTAGCCATCTTATGGCAACTTGTTTAACTTATGTCTGTACTCAGATATTGTTGCTTCTGCTGACTTGTCTATGACCGAGCACTTGTATTCGAGCCCTCGAGGCCCCTGGCTTGTATTATGATGCTTGTATGACTTATTTACTTTTAGAGTTGTGTTGTGATATCTTCCCGTGAGTCCCTGATCTTGATCGTACACGTTTGCGTGCATGATTAGTGTATGATTGAATCGGGGGCGTCACATAAAATGACTATAAAATGATTATAAAACATCCAAGATTGATAATATAACAGCATGGAACAATCAAAAATTATAGATACGTTGGAGACGTACCAGCATCCCCAAGCTTAACTCCTACTCGTCCTCGAGTGGATAAGTGATAAAAACAAAAAATTAATGTGGAATGATGTTTATCAAGTCATATCATATTCTTTTCTTTATAGCATGGACATTTGGACTTTTTATGTGATTCAAAGCAATTGTCTAGTTTTGACATAACAATTTAGATACTCAAGCATATCAACAAGCAACCATGCCTTTCAAAATACCAATGCTAAAACAAGTTGTCCCTAGCCCATCATGCTCAAACATTGATCCATTCATGAAACACACTCGAATATTAGCTACACCCAATACTTAAGTACGATCATATTGCTTCCTAGTTGGTACTTTTGTAAGAGAAGATGGAGACTCAAATTTAAAAATAAAAATTGCATAAAGTAAAAGAGAGGCCCTTCGCAGAGGGAAGTAGGGATTTGTAGAGGTGCCAGAGCTCAAAGCGAAAAATTAGAGATAAAAACATTTTGGGAGGTGCATCCATCCCACCAACAAAAACGACTTAGAGTTCCCAACATTTCCATGCTAGATATATCATAGTCGTTTCCCAAACAAAAAATAAAGTTTATTCCTTTTCCCACCATACTTTCACTTTCCAAGGCTAGCTGTATCCATGGTTGCCCTCCATACCAACACTTTCCAAGGAATTTATTATTTGACAACATAAAGTAAATTCATTTTTGCATTTCGGACTGGCATCCCTAAAACCATTGCCTTACTTTCGTGCAATGACAAGTGAATAAACACTCATCGTGAGAATAACACATCCAACATGGAAAATATTAGCCACCCCTCACCGCTCCACGAGCGAAACAAACACACAAAAGAGAAATTTATTTTGAAAATTAGAGATGACACATGCAAATTTGCTTAGAACGACAAAAGAATACCGCATATAGGTAGATATAGTGGACTCATGTGGCAAAACTGGTTTAAAGGATTTTGGATGCATAAGTAGAGATCATACTTAGTGCAAAATGAAGGCTAGCAAAAGATTGAGAAGCGACCAACCAAGAAACTAATAATCTCATAAGCAAGCATTAAGCATAATTAACACCGAATAATGCACCACAAGTAGGATATAATTTCATTGCATGACTATTGAATTTCGTGCTTGCATTGGGAATCGCAAACCTTAACACCAATATTCTTACTAAAGCATAATTACTCATCAACATAACTCACATATTACATCATCATATCTCAAAACTATTACTAAGAACCAAGTTTATTTTGTCCAATGATCTTCATGAAAGTTTTTATTATATCCTTCTTGGATATCTATCACTTTGGGACTAATTTTCATGTGTTGCTTTTCATAAGCTCAAACAAATATAAGTGAAGATCAAGAAGCATAATTTTTTTCTTTATCTCAAAATACTATAAGTGAAGCAAGAGAGAATTTCTTGAAAATTTTACTAACTTTGAAATAAATCTAAGTGAAGCAAGAGAACATTTCTTCAAAAATACTAAAGCACACCGTGCTCAAAAAGATATAAGTGAAGCACTAGAGCAAGTCCATAGCTCATAAAAATTTAAGTGAAGCATAGAGAGCAATTCTAACAAGTCATGACATAATTTTGGCTCTCTCAAATAGGTGTGTCCAGAAAGGATTGATGACTTAAAACACAAAATAAAACAATCAAAGACTCATATCATACAAGACGCTCCAAGCAAAACACATAGTATGTGACGAATAAAAATATAGTTTCGAGTAAAATACCGATGGTCATTAGAAGAAAGAGGGGATGCCACTCTGGGGCATCCCAAGCTTAGTTGGTTGCTCATTTTTGGATAATAGCTTGTGATGCCGGGGCATCCCCAAGCTTAGCCTCTTCTATCCTTCCTTCATCCATCGTAAGATAACCCAAAACTTGAAAACTTCAATCACACAAAACTCAACAAAACCTTCGCGAGATCCGTTAGTATAAGCAAGCAAACCACTACTATAAGTATTGTATCAAACCAATTCATATTTTGTTTTTGTATTATATCTACTGTATTCCAACTTTTCTATGGCAAAAACTTATCAAAGAAAATCATAGAGCCATCAAAATAAGCACACAACACAAAGAAAACAGAATCTGTCAAAACAGAACAGTTTGTAGCAATCTGACTATTTCGAATACTTCTGTAACTCCAAAAATTCTGAAAAATTAGGACGAACTGGTTAATTTATATATTAATCTTATGCAAAAAGAATTGGCATTTTACCACGTTCTGGTGATTTTAACAATTGTTTTCATGAGTGCACAAGTTTCTATTTTTCAGCAAGATCGAACAACTATCATGCAAGAAGATCCTAAAGGCTTTACTTGGCACAAACACTAACTAAAACACAAAAAACACAATCATACTAGTAGCATAAATGTGCAAACACACAAAAACAGAAAGCAAAAACAAAAATAAAATTTATTCATTGGGTTGCCTCCCAACAAGCGCTATAGTTTTACACCGTTAGCTAGGCATAAAGCAAGGATCTAAATATTGTCATCCTTGGTTCGAGATCCATAAGATATCCTCGTGATTGATTCATAAGGTGGTTTAATTCTTGTTCTAGGAAAGTGTTCCATACCATTCCTCAAAGGAAATTGGAACTTAATATTGCCTTCTTTCATATCAATCACGGCACCGATAGTGCGTAAAAACGGTCTACCAAGAATAATTGGACAAGACGGATTGCAATCAATATCAAGAACAATAAAATCTATGGGCACATAATTCCTAATTGCAAGAAATAAGAACATCATTAATTCTTCCCGTAGGATTTTTAATAGCAGAATCCGCCAAGTGCAAATTCAAAGAACATTCTTCAAGACTAGTAAGACCAAGCACATCACATAAACATTTCAGAATTGTAGAAGCACTAGCACCCAAGTCACACAAAGCAAAACACTCATAATTTTTAATCTTGACTTTGATAGTAGGTTCCCATTCATCATGCAATTTTCTAGTAATTGATACTTCTAATTCCAATTTTTCTTCAAAAGCTTTCATCATAGCATCAAGAATATGTTTAGTAAAAGCTTTATTTTGTTCATAGGCATCAGGTGAATTTATCATGGATTGCAACAAGGAAATACAATCAATCAAAGAGAAACTATCATAATTGAAGTCTTTGTAATCCAAAAGAGTGGGTGCATCATTAGTTAAAATCTTGACCTCTCCAAACCCACTTTCATCAATGTTCTCAACAAGATTTTCACCTTCCAAATCATTGGGACGCCTTCTAACTAAAGTTGACTCTTCTCCAGTCCCTTTTTCATCTATCTTAACTTTGCTAAACAAAGAACCAATAGAAGAAACACCAATCATTTTAAGATCTTCATCACTTTTACGAAAGTAATCACTGGAGAACGCTTTTTCTAAAAATTCTCTTTTAGCTCTAAGCATAGCGGTTCTTTTCTTACTTTCATCCATAGAAACATAAAGAGCTTTAATTGATTCATCAACCTTAGGTACAAAAAGTTTCATCTTGAGATTTTCCACATCATGAGCAATTCTATCAACACTTCTAGACAAATCATCAATCTTATTCAACTTTTCTTCTATCGAAGTGTTGAAAACTTTTTGCGTGTTGATAAATTATTTGACATTATTCTCAAGATCAGAGGTGTTCTTATTATTATTATAAGATTAATTTCCATAGGAATTACCATAATTATTAGAGGAATTACTTGGAAAAGGCCTAGTATTAAAATTACCTCTATAAGCATTGTTATTGAAATTATTTCGAGAGATAAAATTCACATATATGGCATCACTATTTTGCTCAATCAAAGTAGACAAAGGCATATCATTAAAAATCAATATAGTACTTTTACTAGCAACCAATTTCATAAGAGCATCAAGTTTTTCACTCAAAGAAGAAATTTCTTCAACCGAATTAACTTTTTTACTAGTAGGAGCTCTTTCGGTATGCCATTGTGAATAATTTGCCATGATATTATCAAGCAATTTGGTGGCTTCACCCAAAGTAATTTCCATAAAAGTACCACCCGTGGCGGAATCTAAAAGATTACGAGAAACAAAATTCAATCCCGCATAAAAATTTGTATGATCATCCAAAGATTTAACCCATGAGTTGGGCAATTCCTTAGCATCATTTTCATCCTTTCCTAAGATTGTGCAACATGCTATTGTTCAAGTTGCGTGAAATTCATGATCTGGGTTCTAAGGGAAATAATTTTTGCTGGCGGAAAATACTTAGTGATAAAAGCATCTTTGCACTTATTCCAAGAATCAATCCTATTGCGAGGCAAAGAAGAGAACCAATTTTTTGCAGAATCACGCAAAGAAAACGAAAATAATTTAATATTCACCACATCATTGTCCACATATTTTTTCTTTTGCATACGCATAATTCCACGAAGGTATTAAGATGGGACACGGCATCCTCATTAGGAGTACCAGAAAATTGATCTTTGATAACAAGATTTAGCAAACCAGTATTAATATCACAAGACTCCGCACTAGTGGCGGGAGGAGCAATCGGAGTGCCAATAAAATCATTGTTGTTGGTATTTGAGGAATCACATAACTTGGTGTTCTCTTGAGTCATGATGACTACACAACAAGATTGCACTAAAAACAGATCCGGCAAGAAAACAGTGAACGAAAAAAGAGAGGCGAATAAAACGGCAAATTTTTGTTAAGTGGGGAGAGGAAAATGATAGGCAAATGGCAAATAATGTAAATTGCAAGGAGATGAGATTTGTGTTTAGGAACCTGGTATATGTTCAAGATCCTCCCTGAAAACGGTGCCAGAAATTCCTTTTGATGTCGCTTGAAGCTACGTCGGTATTTCCCCAAAGAGGAAGGGATGATGCAGCATAGCGGCGGTAGGTATTTCCCTCAGATATGAAACCAAGGTTATCGAACCAGTAGGAGAACCAAGCAACACAATGTAAACAGCCCCTCAACAGAAATAATAACACCTCGCAACCCGACGTGTTAAAGGGGTTGTCAATCCCTTTCGGGTACGACGCCTCAAGATAGGCAAACCAACGTGAGATAAAATTGTAGTAGATTGATAGATCGAACGCCAAATAAAATAAATAAGAATAAAATGCAGCAAGGTATTTTTTGTATTTTTAGTTTAATACATCTGAAAATAAATGCAAAAGAAAAGTAGATCGCAAAGGCAAATATATGAGAAAGAAGACCCGGGGGCCGTAGGTTTCACTAGTGGCTTCTCTCGAGAAAGATAGTAAACGGTGGGTAAACAAATTACTGTTGGGAAATTGATATAACTTCAAATAATCATGACGATACCCAGGCAATGATCATTATATATGCATCACATCCAAGATTAGTAGACTGACTCCTGCATGCTTCTACTACTATTACTCCACACATCGACCGCTATCCAGCATGCATCTAGTGTATTAAGTTCATGGAAAAACGAAGTAATGCAATAAGAACGATGACATGATGTAGACAAGATCAATCTATGTAGAGATACATACGTGTCGGTTCCCCTTCTATCACTGGGATCAAGCACCGTAAGATCGAATCCACTACAAAGCACCTCTTCCCATTGCAAGATAAATAGATCAAGTTGGCCAAACAAAACCCAAATATCGGAGAAGAAATACGAGGCTATAATAGATCATGCATATAAGAGATCAAAGAAACTCAAATAACTTTCATGGATATAAAAAGATATAACTGATCATAAACTCAAAGTTAATCAGGTCCCAACAAACACACCACAAAAGAGTTACATCATATGGATCTCCAAGAGACCATTGTATTGAGAATTCAGCGAGAGAGAGGAATCCATCTAGCTACTAACTACGGACCCGAAGGTCTACAAAGAACTACTCACGCATCATCAGAGAGGCACCAATGGAGGTGGTGAACCCCATCTGAGATGTTTTCTAGATTGGATCTGGTGGTTCTGGACTCTGCGGCGGCTGGATGAATATTTTGTCGACCCCCTAGGGTTTTGGGAATATTGTGGTATTTATAGAGCAAAGAGGCGGTCCGGGGGGCACCCGAGGTGGGCACAACTCACCAGGGCGCGCCTGCGCCTCCTGGCGCGCCCTGGTGGGTTGTGCCCCCCTCGGGGCACCCCCAGGCGCAGCCAGGGACCATTATGTTCCTTCTGGTCCAAAAAAATCTCTGTGAAGTTTCGTTGCATTTGGACTCCGTCTGATATTGATTTCCCGCGATGTAAAAACATGCAGAAAATAGCAACTGGCACTTGGCAGTATGTCAATAGGTTAGTACCAAAAAATGATATAAAATGACTATAAAATGATTTTAAAACATCCAAGATTGATAATATAACAACATGGAACAATAAAAAAATATAGATACGTTGGATACGCATGAAGACACCGCAGGCCTCATCTAAAAACTCAAGGGAGTGGGGCGACGGTATGGGAATCGCCGGGTAACCTGAACTTTATTATCTAAGCTAGGAGGAACGGGCAGAGCGACAGGGGTTGGTGGCGGCGCCGGCGGCGGCCGCGAGCTAGGGTTCAAGGGGAGGTGCGGGTGGGGGACTGTGGAGGGGGTGTTTGAGGATACGCCATGCCTCTGAAAATTTTAGTAATGGTGGGTGGAGATGGTGGTGGACGAGGGAGGGCGACGGTTCAAATGCTTCGGCTACTGAAATTTTACTATAAGGTCGGTGCTAGAGGAGTGTGGGCGACGGTTGAAGTACGACGGCTACTAAAATTTGGGTAAAGGAATTTATGCGGGGCGGGAGTGCCCAAGATCGTGCACGGTCCAATAACAATATGCGTGTACGATAATAAGGAAAAGTGGCGCGGAACAGCCAATTTTTGCAACGCTTGAGGCGGGTAGTTTGTTTTTATATTTCTAGCTAGCTGGTCTATCGCACACGGTTCATCCTAATTTCCAAATAAACTTGTCGCGTTTAGCTTGCACAGGTGGTGGTTTTACAGCGCACTTGTATCGCACATGGTTAAGCAAGTATACCTCCGCCTTTTGCTCGTGCTTGCGCGGTCGTGGTGATTTCAGCGCACTTGCATCGCACAAGGTTGAGCCAGTACCACCACCCTTTGCTCGCACTTGCGCGGTCGTGGTGATTTCAGCGCACTTGCATCACACACGGTTGAGCCAGTACCTCCACCTTAATTTGCTCGCGCATGTGCAGGCGTGGTGATTCACAGCGCACTTGTATCGCACACGGTTAATATATTATACCCGTGTCCGTTGAGCTTCATCAGAGTCTTTGCAGCAAAAAATAACGTTAAAGAGGGTCAGAAGACAGCCACACCAGCATGTGGCCCAAATATATATGAGGGAAATGGGTGGTCTGTGATGTTCAAAATTCCAATGCACAACTTTGACCGCGCGGTCCCACGGTTGGGCGCGTCGTCGAAGATCGATGAGAGGGGCCAGAAGTCAAGAACCACCTGGAAGTGGCCAAATATATGTAGGAATATTGGGGATGTTTAAAACTTTAAATACACAATGCATAACTTTGGTGGCATCTGCCTCGCAAACCCAAAAGCACCCTTGGATATATATATATATATATATATATATATATATATATATATATATATATATATATATATATATAATGACATAATGTTGTACCTAGCTAGGATGCTTGGCCCACCACCTCCCACTTCGTGTCAGCGGGGCGGATGCACGTAATGATCGATACTTTTGTTATACATGCATGTCGCCATGACCTACCATAAGACGGAGCAATGAATCTATCGTTTGGTCAAACGACAACTGTTGTTGTCGATAAACCGCTTAGGCCAATAGATTGAACCATCATAAAGATCACACGAGAGGGACCACAAAACCAACACCTCTTGCACGCGGCCCAAAATAATGTACGTTGGGAAGGGGTGATGTGTGTTTTCAATATATAATAATGTACAATTTGGATGTGGTGCCTACCTCTCGATACAGAAAACAACCATGAAGGCAAGGTAGTTAAGGACGACATACGCAGGGTGTGATGTAGGTCGAACCCAGCAATCCGAACATGTGGGAGGGAATCCTGACAACGCATGAGCTCGAGCTTTGGTTGAGCGACATGTGATGGTGAACGGCCCTAACACGAACTAGGAGGAATCCATTCATGGCCAACACATAGCCCGCATTATCAGTCAAAGGTATGATATATATACACTCGGAGAGCCCACAGATATGCGTGTCGTCACAAAAAACCGCACAAGGGAGACGTGGTCGATCAGAAGACCTCGTATACACTGCATGCGGCCCGAAAATATGTATGGGTATGGTGGTGTTTGATGTGTTTAAATCCCAAATGCACAACTTCGATGGGCCACCAACTACATTATAAACCGAACACCGTACCCGACTCCAAGCCTGGTTCAATACGTACGATATTAGTTTACCAACTTCGAGGCGGCGACAGCGGGGGGGGGGGGGGGCATCCCACGCATGCCCTCAAACTTTATTTGGTCTAGCATGGGAGACATCTATATCTATACCCCTATATAGTGTGCAAATAACTTTGAAAGTTGGTCGTTGGATGAAGCCAATCCGTCGGTACAGAGATGGAAAATCCGAGCACTACTGGCCGTTGGATATCATCTACATTCCACCAGATTCTGCCACATGTACAATCTAGAAGACTCCATGGTTGAAATTAAGCATAATGGACAAACCTCAAAACATAAGCACTTCTCCTTTGTTCTCTAGAATCTTCCATATCTTAATTGCCCAAACTTTTTTTTTCTAAATGAATTGTCACTTTTTGTTTTTACTTTATGATTTACAATGCATAATACCATGAATCTTAAAATAGATTTTTTTTATAAAACTAATTGATTTTGGATGAGATGAACTATAAGAATTAAAGAACATCTACATCATGCATATATGACTCAAAGCTTACATGCTATAGTGTGGTATTTATTCATCATTTGGTTACCAAATCTCATGCGTGCAATGCAGGTGTACCTTACTAGTATCAATAGGAAACCATCATGGTCAAACCCTTCTCGTTGTTGGGTCAAAGGGATAGATTGTGTGGGCCCCCTAATTTTCGGTAAAGGATAGTATATATACCTCGGGGAGCCCATAGATATGTGCCGCGTCTATAAGCCGCACAAGGGAGACATGCTCGAGAAGAACACACTGCCCCCTATACCCTACATGCAACCTGAAAAAGGTTTATATAATCGCCATGACAGGTCAAGTCAATCATTCTTTAATTTTTTAGAGCAAAAAATAACCCATAAAAACATAGTAGGTTTATATAATCACCATGACAGATCAAGTCAACCATTCTTTAATATTTTTAGAGCAAAAAATAACCCATAAAAACATAGTCTACAAATTAGCAAAACAAGGATCCCAAGGTTTATATAATTGCCATGATAGGTCACTATAGAGATATAATATATCTCTATAATGACCGTGTCATGGCATTTAAATGAAGCTTGAGATATGCAACTTCCCACCGGGTCACGCATCCTTGGACTACTCCAGCCCGAGCAGGCTTAACTTCTGCATTCTATTCGACTAGGCTAGCGGATGGGAAGCCACCCATTGCAGATAAGAATTGCCTCCTTGCCATTAAGGCGTTTCACGCTGGTCACCCTATGGGACCTACTCCCTCCTATGACACACATTTGTGCTTTTAGAAACTATGTGGGATATTTACATGGCCGGTGTGTCGCCGCTAGCCTTCAATGAGCACTGACACTGGTAGCGGGAAAATGATGGGAGAAGAGGCGGGAAACCGATGAGAGGAGTGGCGAGAAACAGTAGCCTGTTTAGAAAACCTAATAGAGAAGGAAGCGTGAGCAGCACAATGCATGCCCACAGTGCTTACCCATGTACTACATGTGCTGTCGAAAGGGCTCAGGGTTGCCGTTCAATATGGGAGCATCCAATGGGGCACACGTACGATCCGTGGGGTTTGGGTTCTGGCCAATTAGAACGCACGACTCAGATCGCGCGCGTAGCAGGGGGAGGGCAGCATCGGCCACGGTTTGGTAGGCACACGGCTTTCGTGAGTGAACCGTGTGCTATTTGAAAATATTTCGTGAGAAGAATCTTGGTTTTTAAATCCCTGTAAATCCAAAATTAACCCGAAAATTGTGAAACCTGGCATGGTGTCACGAGATGGCACATATATGTCGACGAATTTTTTCATCCATTTTGGCGCAAGTTTTATTACAAGCCTCTTACAAACCGGAGCTTCTCTCAAAGAAGCCTCGTGGTTCCAATAGGGAAACGTGTCCCCCTTGTGGGCGAAACATAATCACTGCCTCTTTTTGCCTAATATTTTCTTCTACGGGCAACATGGAACGACAAGATATCCGTGCTGAAATTTAAAATTATTCAGGGATCGTTTGGCCTTTTTATACACTAATTGAGTTTCCTAGGTATTTAATGTCCATAATTCAAATCTGAACTTCACATACATGCTCCAGTTCACCAAAATGGTTAGAAAATGTATACATGTGTCCTTGGGTGCATGTTTAGTTCCCATGCCAGGAATGGGAACGAATTACAACCATACCCGTGCCCTGGCTCGTCCTCAAACATTTGGAATCTCGGTTTTTAAATCCTCGTAAATCCTAAACTCACCAAAAAGTCATCAAAGGTGGCGTGGTATCACGTCATGGCACATATATGTCATGGTTAAAACATTGTCCAATTTGGGCCAAGCTTTATTACAAACCTCTTACAAACCGGAGCTTCTCTCAAAGAAGCCTCGTGGTTTCGATAGGGAAACGTGTTCCTCTTGTGGGCGAAACGTAATCACTTCCTCTTTTCATATTGTATTTTCTTCCATGGGCAACATGGAACGACATGATATCCATGCTGAAATTTAAACTTATTCAGGGATCGTTTGGCCTTTTTATACACTAATTGAGTTTCCTATGCATTTAATGTCCATAATTCAAATCTGAACTACAAGTACATGCTCCAGTTCACCAAAATGGCTAGAAAAATTATAGATGTGTCCTTGGGTGCATGTTTAGGTCCCATGCCAGGAATGGGAACAAATTACAACCTACCGGTGTCCTGGCTCGTCCTTAAACATTTCGAATCTCGGTTTTTAAATCCCCATAAATCCAAAACTCACCAGAAAGTCATCAAAGGTGGCATGGTGTCACGTCATGGCATATATGTCATGGTAAAAACATTGCCAATTTGGGCCAAGCTTTATTACAAGCCTCTTACAAACCGGAGCCTGTCGCAAGAACCCTCGTGGTTTCGATAGGGAAACGTGTCCCCTTGCGGGCCAAACGATAATTGCTCCCTCTTCTAGCCTCGTATTTTCTTCTACACGCAACGCGGAACAACGGGAGATTCACGCTGAACTTTGAAATTATTCAGGGTTCGTTTGACCTTTTTTATTCATTAATTGAGTTTTTTAGGCATTTAATGTCCATAATTCAAATCCGAACTATAAATACATGCTCCAGTGCACCAAAGTGGCTAGAAAAAACATACATGTTTCCTTGGGGTACATGTTTAGGTCCCATGGAACGAATGTGAACGAATTCAACCGTCTCTCCGTCCTGGCTTGGCCACAAACATTGCGAATCTTGGTTTTTAAATCTCTGTAAATCCAAAACTCACCAGGAAATCATGAAACTTGGCATGGTGTCACTACATGGTACATATAATTGTCCAATTTGGGCGAAGCCATATTACAAGCCTCTTACAGACTGGATCCTGTCGCAACCCTCGTGGTTCTGGTAGGGAAACATGCCCCTCTTGTGGGCGAAATGATAATCGCTTCCTCTTCTCGCCTTTAACTTTGTTTTCTACAGGCAACATAGAATAACAGGAGTGTCGGGCTGAAATTTGAAACTTTTCAGGGTTCGTTTGGCCATTGTATATATTAGTGATTACTAAGTTTTATACGCATTTAATGTAGTCCATAATTCAAATTTGAACTACAAGCACATGCTCCAGTGAAGCAAAATGGGTGGGAAATCCTACATGTGTCATTGGGTGCATGTTTAGGTCTCATTTAAGGAATGGGAATGAATTACAAACTTGTCGTCATCCTGAAACATTGAGAATCTCGGTTTTTAAATCCCAGTAAATAAAAAAGTCACCAAAAAACATGAAACTTGGCATGGTTTCATGACATGGCACATAAATGCCGTGGTAAAAAAGTCGTCCAGTTTGTGAAGAGGCGCACACATTAGTAGCCAATGAAGTCCTTTTTGAAACAAAAAGCTTACACGTTAATATCGCAAACGGTTGTATTATATTAAACGTGTCGAAATTTAACCATACTCGGTGGCGTGCGTGCAACTGTTTGATTAGACGGGACAAGCGCGAGAAGTCCGCCGTGCAGGCTTGACGGGACGAGTGCGAGCAGTCCGCCGTGCAGGCTCGATGGGACGCGTGCATCCTTTCCACCTCGCAGGCTCGACGGGACACGTGCGAGCAGCAAGGCCGCCCATGCTCACCAGGAAGCGAGATCTTTGACCTCCATGCACCAGCCGCCGCCCGCCTGGCTCACAACTTCTCCATTAATGGGTTAATTAAAGCACCTGGACGGAGGGTGTCTGCTTGTGATCCCATGGCAGCATTTGCTTTGTTTGTTTTTTCAACTCGTATTCCACCCTAATTTAAATTGCAACATAGGGCAACGGATAATACGACCACAAATAAAATGGCAACGGATAATACGACCACAAATCAAATGGCAACAGATAATACGACGACAAATTTACAATGGCGCAGATAATAATTGTCTTACATATTCCGGATAATTTAAATGCCACATGTGGCAAAGCCCGGAAGACACGGGGGCAAGAGAAGAAGGAAATTGCAGACAACGATCTGGGTCGCTACTGTCTCTACTCGTTGATGGATCGCCGAGCGACGAAATCCTCCAGCTCCTTCTTCAATTCCTCACGACTTTGCTTGAAAGCAGCCACAGATTCCTCCACCTCCTGTTCGCGCTTGATCCCGAGCTTCCTAAAGCCACCCATCAGTTCCTAGATGACCGCTTTCAGCGTCATCTCTGAGGCTCTACTCTGCTTATGCAACATCTCCCAACCGGCGGCCTCCTCCTCCTTCTCGGCGACCAATGTGAGGAGCTTTGGATTGTCACCCATGAGTTGCTCGACGAGGCCGGTCTCCTTGTCAACTGAGGCATCGCTGATCTTGAGAAGCTTCATCAAGCCGTCGACCAGCTCTTGCTGTGTAGTGACGCCATTGAGAATGTCGTCATCGCCGGCGAAGGACTTCAAGAACACCGGCTCGTCGCGATGGCTGACACCGCAAATGCGCTTGTGAGAGTCCTCGCATGCTCGCGAGAGCTCGTTCGAGGGCTCCGCGACGCGCCGAGACATCTCTGCTGTGGCTGCGGCTTCGCGGCGGGACCTCTCTAGTGCTTCCGCGGCCTTGGTCTTTGCTGCCTGGTTATATGTCCACCCTAAACTCCTCCTACCGGTCATGGACGAACGACTTGACAGGAAAGACCAGTTTTGTGGGTGATGAGGAGAGGAACTGTGAAGTAATTTTCGAGTGAGTAGTTGTTATAGCCTGGTGCTAAGTGTGAACACATATTAGTTTGATAGGTGTGAACGGATTTGCAATTACTTATTGCATTGTAATCTGCAATGTGACGAGAAACAAGGTCAAAATTTATTGATGGAAGAAGGTTGACCACGTGGTTGCTCGTCGTTGAGTCGGCTGGTTGCCATGTATCAAACACATCTTGTTAAGTTGAACCGTTTCTGTTGTGTTCGCTAATCGAAAACAATTTGTCCGGGTGAACCGTATACCCTATATCACACACAGCTTGATCTGGCTAACCGATTCTATTGCACTCCCTAATAGCAAACAGTTCATCGGAGCGAACTGTATGCGTATACCGCACACACATTGATATGGCTGCCCGTTTCTGTTGTTCTGCCTCATCGCAAACAGTGTGCCCTGAATCGCACACACAACTAAAATCTGAACCGTGTTTGATGGCTCCGCCATCGCAAACGTTTTGCACCTTTTTTGACGGTTTTTTACATCCCAGTTTGTGATTAATGCATCGCACACAGTTTTGTCAAAGGGTCTCTGATCATAGTGTCACGTTAGCAGCATCCTGCAGTAGTGCATGACAATATGACTTCTATGTGAATATAAACAAACATAAACCATTAAATTGTCTTCCTTGTCCAACGTCAACAATTTTGGCATATAATATTTTGATGAGGGCAATCACCAAAGATTTCTAGGATAGTATATTTATATGTGAATCTCCTCTTCCCTTATTATATTGACTAATGCTATGTTTGTCAATCTCTAATAAATTTTTCTACTTATACTTTTCCTTATGTGGTGTCATCACCTACCATAAGATTAGTATATTATATTTTTCATCATTTCTTTCCTTTTATTTATTTCCTTTCTCCTTTTCTTCCTTATTTCTTTTCTTTTATTTGCAACATGAAAGTAAAGAAACCAAAAACTCAAACTAACCTTTATTATATATATTGCACAAGATCACAAGGATAGATCACTAAGCAAACTCTCAAAATAGAAAGGATCAAACTAAACTTTCATTCATCGAAAGCAAAAGATCGAACTAAAGTAGGTAAAGGAAAAAAGATAGTGGGATGATACGATACTGGGGCACCTCCCCCAAGCTTGGCGGAAGCCAGGGGAGTGCCCATACCCGGTGCTCAATTCTCTTTTGGTGATGAATAAGAAGGTGGTAGTGAAGAGATCTTGTCCTCGAATTTCCATGGCAGTGGTCCACCATCATAAGAGGAGGAGTAAGTCTCATGGGTCCTGCAACTAGCAGCCAAACTCATACCTTTAAACTTTGCCTCATAATCAAAGACTTAGTTTTGGAGATCATAGATCTGGCTTTGGAGGAAGTTGATTTGCTCGTTGAGGGTGAAGACGATGTCCTTCATGGGCTTGCCATCCACCTTGAGATCACGGGAGAGGTCCATGATCATGAATTGATTGGCGTTGAGCCCATGCTCCACCATCCCCTTGCACCGGAAGACGTCCTGCTCCATAGCTTCAAGCCTAGCCTCCACAGTTCCTGTCCCTTTGGGACCTTGCACATCGCGGATGTGGAGCAATCCCTCATGCATCTAGATGACCTGAGGGTGCTGCACCACCTCCCGCAGATCTGGGTTGATGACGTTCTTGAAGAACTTGTCCTTGGAGGAGCTAGAGGTGGCCATGGTAGATGGGATCTGATAGAAAATAGCAAGGAAAAGAAAACAGAAGATTTCTCCGTGATATGGTGATCAACAAGTTTGGGGGGTATATAAAGATTTTTTATCTTGGGGGACAAGAAAACTGTAGAAAAACGGAGTCCAGAAGGTGTCCCAGGTGGGCACAACCCACCTGGGCGTGCCTGGCTGGTGTCTTGTGCCCACCAGGGTACGCTTCCTGGAAGTTTCTTATTTTCCTATTTTTCTAAATATTCCAAAACCGACAAAAAATATTTTTGCGGATTTTTCGGAGTATGTTTACTTACCGTATCACGTACGTACTTATTTACACGATTCCGGAGTGTTTCGGAAGGACTCTTTTATGTGTTCTTTCGGTGTCAAAGTTTGGATAATATTACTGTCAACATTAATGGGTGTACCTGAGATATAATGTTTTATTCGTTGCCCATTGACAACCTTCAGGTTAGTACCTTCAGCATTATTTATTTTGATGGCTCCGGACCGATAAACCTCCTCGATAATATAGGGGCCTTCCCATTTTGAGAGGAGTTTTCTTGCAAAGAATCTAAAATGATAGTTGTACAAAAGAACATATTCTCCGACTTTAAAGTCACGCTTTTGGATTCTCTTATCATGCCAACTTTTAACTTTTTCTTTGAATAACTTTGCATTTTCTTAAGCTTGGGTTCTCCATTCATCTAATGAACTAATATCACATAACCTCTTTTCACCGGCAAGTTTGAAATCATAGTTGACCTCTTTGATGGCCCAATATGCTTTATGTTGTAAATCAAGAGGCAAATGACAAGCTTTTCCATAAACCATTTTATAAGGAGACATACCCATAGGATTTTTATATGATGTTCTATAAGCCCAAAGTGCATCATCTAATTTCTTAGACCAAATCTTCCTGGACCTATTGACAGTCTTTTGCTAAATTAATTTATTTCTCTATTGTTAAGTTCAACTTGACCACTAGACTGAGGATGATAAGGTGATGCAATTCTATGGTTAACATCATACTTGGCAAGCATTTTACGGAAAGCACCATGAATAAAGTGTGAACCACCATCAGTCATTAAATATCTAGGGACTCTAAACCTTGGGAAGATAACTTCCTTAAGCATTTTAATAGAGGTGTTGTGATCAACACTACTGGTTGGAATAGCTTCTACCCATTTAGTAACATAATCAACAGCAACCAGATTATGTGTATACCCATTAGAGGAAGGAAAAGGTCCCATGTAGTCAAATCCCCAAACATCAAATGGTTCAACAACAAGTGAATAGTTCATAGACATTTCTTGACACTTACCGATATTACCTATTCTTTGACATTCATCACAAGATAAGACAAACTTACGGGCATCCTTGAAGAGAGTAGGCCAATAAAATCCAGATTGCAATACCTTGTTTGCAGTTCTATCTCCAGCATGATGCCCTCGATAAGCTTCGGAGTGACATTTCCATAGGATTTGTCCCTGTTCATGCTCAGGTACACAACGTCTAATAATACCGTCCACTCCTTCTTTATAAAGATGTGGGTCATCCCAAAAGTAATGTCTTAAATCCTATAAGAGTTTTTTCTTTTGTTGGTATGTAAAGCTAGGTGGTAAATATTTAGCAACAATGTAATTAGCATAGTCAGCATACCAAGGAGTACTACGAGCAATATTTATTGCAGCTAACTGCTCATCAGGAAAACTATCATCAATAGGTAGTGGGTCATCAGGCACATTTTGAAGCCTAGATAAAATCAGCTACGGCGTTCTCAGCTCCTTTTCTACCAATGATATGTAAATCAAATTCTTGTAACAAGAGAACCCGTCGAATAAGTCTAGGTTTAGCATCTTTCTTTTCCATAAGATATTTAATAGCAGCATGGTTGGTGTGAACAATTACTTTGGAATCAACAATGTAAGGTCTAAATTTATCACAAGCAAACACCACTACTAAGAATTCTTTTTCAGTAGTAGCATAGTTTCGTTGAGCACTATCTAGAATTTTACTAGCATAATGAATAACATTCAATTTTTTATCAACTCTTTGTCCTAGAACAACACCAACAGCATAATCACTAGCACCACACATAATTTCAAAAGGCAAGTTCCAATCAGGTGGTTGAACAATAGGTTCAGAAATTAAGGCTTTCTTGACTATTTCAAAGGCTTCTAAACAATAATCATCAAAAACAAAAGGAATGTCCTTTTGCAATAGATTTGTAAGAGGCCTAGAACTCTTAGAAAAGTCTTTGATAAATCTCCTATAGAAACCAGCATGACCTAAGAAACTACGAATACCTTTTATATCTTTAGGGCATGGCATTTTCTCAATTGCATCAACATTAGCTTTGTCCACTTCAATACCTCTTTCAAAAATTTTATGACCCAAGACAATGCCTTCATTAACCATAAAGTGGCATTTCTCCCAATTCAAGACAAGATTTGTTTGTTCACATCTCTACAAAACTCGATCAAGATTGCTTAAACAATCATCAAACGACTTCCCATAAACAGAGAAGTCGTCCATGAAAACCTCAACAATCTTTTCACAAAAGTCAGAGAATATAGCAGCCATACATCTTTGAAAGGTAGCAGGTGCATTACATAAACCGAAACGCATACGTCTATAAGCATAGGTTCCAAAGGGACAAGTAAAAGTGGTCTTTTCTTGATCAGGTTGAGAAACATGTATTTGCGAAAAACCAGAATATCCATCAAGGAAGCAAAAATGTGTGTGCTTAGTTAATCTTTCAAGCATTTGATCAATAAAAGGCAGAGGGTAATGATCTTTTCGAGCTGCTTTGTTTAATTTTCTAAAATCAATTACCATTCTATGGCCTATAACAATTCTTTGTGGAATAAGTTCATTCTTATCATTAGGAACAACAGTTATACCTCCTTTCTTAGGGACACAATGAACAGGACTTACCCATCTACTATCAGCTATATGATAGATTATACCTGCTTCCCGAAGTTTTAATATTTCCGTTCTTACCACTTCTTTTATCTTCGGATTTAACCGACATTGGTGATCAACAACGGGTTTAGCATCAAGTTCCATATTAATTTTGTGCTGACATAGAGTGGCACTAATGCCCTTTAAATCATCAAGAGTATATCCAATAGCAGCTCGGTGCTTCCTTAGAACTTTCAATAATCTTCTTCTTCATGTTCTGAAAGGTTAGCACTAATAATAACAGGATATATCTTATTTTCATCAAGATAAGCATATTTCAGAGTGTCTGGCAATTGTTTTAATTCAAACACAGGATCACCTTTAGGTGCAGGAGGATCTCCTAGAGTTTCAATTGGCAATTTATGTTTAAACAGAGGACGTTGTTCAAAGAAAATCTTATCTATTTCATTTCTTTCATGCATATGTAAATCATTTTCATGGTCTAACAAATATTGTTCTAGTGGATCAGCAGGAGGCACAGCAATAGAAGCAACACCAATTAATTCATATTTACTAGGCAATTCTTTTTCATGAAGCTTTGTACTAAACTTGGAAAAATTAAACTCATGAGACTCATCACCAAAACTAACACCGACAGTTTGTTTCTCACAGTCTATTCTAGCATTAACGGTGTTCAGGAAAGGTCTACCAAAGATTATGGGGGCAAAAATCATCTTGTGGGGAACCAATAACAAGAAAATCAGTAGGGTATTTTATTTTCCCACACAAGACCTCAACATCTCTAACAATCCCAATTGGTGATGTAGTGTCTCTATTAGCAAGTTTAATAGTAACATCTATGTCTTCTATCTCTGCGGGTGCTACGTCATTCATAATTTCTTGATATAAGGAATAAGGAATAGCACTCACACTAGCACCTATGTCACATAAACCATGATAACAATGATCTCCTATTTTAACAGAGACAACGGGCATGCCAACAACAGGTCTATGTTTATCCTTTTTATCAGGTTTGGCAATTCTAGCAGCTTCTTCACAGAAGTAAATAACATGCCCATCTACATTTTCTTCCAAGAGATCTTTAACCGTAGCAATACTAGTTTCACTTTAATTTGTTCATCAGGTTTCTGTGTTCTAATGTAACTCTTGTTGGCCACAGTTGAAACTTTAGCATGTTCTTTTATCCTAACAAGGAAAGGTGGTTTGTCAATATAAGCAGAAGGAACAACTGGATCAACATTGTAAAGTATAGTTTCTTCTTTATATCGGTTCTTTGATTTCTTCTTTAATAGGTGGGTGATATTTAAACCACTTCTCTTTAAGGAGATCAACATGAGTAGCAAATGATTCACAGAAGGAAGCTACTATCTCAGAGTCAAGTCCATATTTATTGCTAAACTTTTGAAAAGCATCGATATTCATAAAAGATTTAACACAGTCATACTTAAGCTTAATACCTGACTCTTTACCTTCGTCGAGTTCCCAATCTTCAGAGTTGCATTTAATTCTTTCCAAAAGGTCCCACCGGAATTCAATAGTCTTCTTCATAAAAGAACCAGCACAAGACGTATCGAGCATGGTTTGATCATTACGAGAAAGCCGAGCATAAAGTTCTGGATAATAATTTATTTTGAGAGCTCATGATTGGGGCATGAATATAACATTGACTTAAGCCTCCCCCAAGCTAGAGCGTTACTTTATCCTTCACGAGGCCAAAAATTATATATATAATTCCGATCACGATGAACTAGATGCATAGGATAATTTTTTTGGTGGAACTCCGATTTCAAACGATTCCAATTCCAAGATCCAATATCATCGCATAGCCTATACCATGCCAATGCTTTTCCCTTTAAAGATAAAGGGAAAACCTTTTTCATAACTTCATCCCCGGGTAAACCTCCAAGCTTGAGCAATCCACAAATTTGTTCTACATATATCAAGTGCATATCAAGATGTTTGGTTCCATCTCCTGCATAAGGAATAGCTAGCAGTTGTTCTATCATACCCGAAGGAATTTCATATTCAATATTTTTAGTAGGTGCGGTAGGTTGACGGGTAGCTAATTGTGGTTCCGGTCGAGGTGAAGATACCCCAAACAAACCCCTCAAAGGATTGTTTTCCATAGTAAAAAGTGACAATAAATTTCAGCACATTATATAAATGTTTCCTTACCAAATTCCACTTACCAAAGGTGCTTCACTCCGCGGCAACGGCGCCAGAAAATAGCCTTTATGACCCACAAGTATAGGGGATCAATTGTAGCTCTTTTCGGTAAGTGAGAGTGTCGAACCCAACGAGGAGCGGAAGGAAATGACAAGTAGTTTTCAGTAAGGTAATGTGTGCAAGTGCTGAAATTGTAAGTAACTGAGTAGTTTGATAGCAAGATAATTTGTAACGGGCAAGTAACGATAGTAGTAACAAAAGTGCAGAAATATAGCCCAATCCTTTTGAGGCAAAAGACAGGGTAAAACTGTCTCTTATCACAAGCAAAGCGTTCTTGAGGGTACACGGGAATTTCATCTAGTCAGTTTCACCATGTTGGTTCGATTTGTGTTCGCTACTTTGATAGTTTGATATGTGGGTGGACCGGTGCTTAGGTGTTTTTCTTACTTGAACAAGCCTCCTACTTATGATTAACCCTCCCGCAAGCATCCGCAACTACGGGAAAAGTATTAAGAATAAATTCTAACCATAGCAGTAAACTTTTGGATCCAATCGGCCCCTTACGGAATAGCGCATAAACTGGGGTTTAAGCTTCTGTCACTCTCGCAACCCATCATCTACTTACTACTCCACAATGCATTCCCTTAGGCCCAAATATGGTGAAGTCTCATGTAGTCGACATTCACATGACACCACTAAGGGAATCACAACATACATACTATCAAAATATCGAACACATATCAAGTTCACATGATTACTTGCAACAAGATTTCTCCCCTGACCTCAAGAACAAAAGTAACTACTCACAAATGATAATCATGCTCAAGATCAGAGGGGTATTAAGTAGCATATTGGATCTGAACATATAATCTTCCACCAAATAAACCATATAGTAATCAACTACGAGATGTAATCGACACTACTAGTCACCCACAAGCACCAATTTATAGTTCCGGTAACAAGATTGAACACAAGAGATGAACTAGGGTTTGAGATGAGATGGTGTTGTTGAAGATGTTGAGGGAGATTGCCCTCCCCAAGATGGGAGAGTTGTTGGTGATGATGATGACGACGATTTCCCCCTCTGGGAGGAAAGTTCCCCTGGCGGAATCGCTCCGCCAAAGGGAAAAAGTGCTCCTGCCCAAGTTCCGCCTCGAGATGGCGGCGCTCCGTCCCGAAAGTCATCTCCTTATTTTTTTTCTAGGTCAAAATGACCTATATACCAGAAGATGGGCACCGGAGGTGGGCCTCGGTGAGCACAACCCACCAGGGCGCGCCCAGGTGGGTTGTGCCCACCTAGTGGGCCCCCTCTGGTAGTTATTTGCTCCAATATTCGTCATATATTTGATAAAAATTCTCTATGAAGTTTCAGCTTGTTTGGAGTTGTGCAGAATAGGTGGCCCGACGTAGCATTTCCAGGTCCAGATTTCCAGCTGCCGGAATTCTCCCTCTTTGTGTATATCTTGCATATTATGAGAGAAAAGGCATTAGAATTACTCCAAAAAGCATTATTGTGGATAAAAACATCGTAAATAACAGTAAGGAAACATGATGCAAATTGGACGTATCACGCCCCATGTAGGCCGAAATAAGGGGGGAGGAAAGAGGAGAAGAGAGAAAGGAAGGGGAGGGATTCGGCCTCCCCCTTCCTTCTCTCCTCCCTCCTCCTTCTTCCCCTCTGGATGATTATGGAAGGGGGGAGGCCGAATTGGGAGGCGCCCAAGTAGGATTCCTCCTACTTGGGGCGCCCCCTTGGCTGCCTCTCCTCCCTATATATATATATATATATATATATATATATATATGTGTGTGTGTGTGTGTGTGTGTGTGTGTGTGTGTGTGTGTGTGTGTGTGTGTGTGTGTGTGTGTGTGTGTGTGTGTGTGTGTGTGTGTGTGTATGAGGGGGAGGGCACCGCTAGAACACACAACACTGATTCCTAGCCATGTGCGGTGCCCCCCTCCACAGTTTACGCCTCCGCTCATATTCACGTAGTGCTTAGGCAAAGCCCTGCGCGGATCACTTCACCATCACCGTCACCATGCCATCGTGCTGACGGAACTCTTCCTTGACACTTTGCTGGATCAAGAGTTCGAGGTACGTCATCGAGCTGAACGTGTGCAGAACTCGGAGGTGTCATACGTTCGGTGCTTGATCGGTCGGAACGAGAAGAAGTTCGACTACATCAACTGCGTTGTCAAATGCTTCCGCTTTCGGTCTACGAGGGTACGTGGACACACTCTCCCCCTCTCGTTGCTATGCATCTCCTAGATAGATCTTGCGTGAGCGTAGAATTTTTTTAAATTGCATGCTACGTTCCCCAACGGTAGCACCCGAGCCTGGTTTATGCGTAGATGATATGCACGAGTAGAACACAAAGAGTTGTGGACGGTGATCTTCATACTGCTTACCACCAATGTCTTATTTTGATTTGGCGGTATTGTTGGATGAAGCGGCCCGGACCAACCTTACATGACCACGTTCATGAGACCGGTTCCACCAACAGACATGCAACTAGTTTTGCATAAAGTGGTTGGCAGGTGTTTGTTTCTCCAACTTTAGTTGAATCAAATTTGACTGTGGATGGTCCTTGTTGATGGTTAAAACAACAAACTTGATATATTACCGTTGTGGTTTTGATGCGTAGGTAAGAACGGTTCTTGCTAGAAGCCCGTAGCAGCCACCTAAAACTTGCAACAACAAAGTAGAGGACGTCTAACTTGTTTTTGCGGGGCATGTTGTGATGTGATATGGTCAAGACATGATGTGATATACATTATTGTATGAGATGATCATGTTTTGTATAAGTTATCGGCAACTAGCGGGAGCCTTATGGTTGTCGCTTTATTGTATGAAATGCAAACGCCATGTAACTGCTTTACTTTATCACTATGCGTTAGCGATAGTTGTAGAAGCAATAGTTGGCGAGACGACAACAACGCTACGATGGAGATCAAGGTGTCAAGCCGGTGACGATGGAAATCATGACGGTGCTTTGGAGATGGAGATCAAAGGCACAAGATGATGATGGCCATATCATGTCGCATATTTTGGTTGCATGTGATGTTTATCTTTTATATATCTTATTTTGCTTAGTATGGCGATTGCATTATAAGATGATCCCTCACTAAAAATTTCAAGGTATAAGTGTTCTCCCTGAGTATGCACCGTTGCGACAGTTCATCGTGCCGAGACACCATGTGATGATCGGGTGTGATAAGCTCTACGTTCACATACAATGGGTGCAAGTTAGTTTTGCTCATGCGGAATACTCGGGTTAACTTGACGAGACTAGCATGTACAGACATGGCCTCGGAACACTGGAGACCCAAAGGTCGAACGTGAATCATATAGTAGATATGATCAACATAGAGATGTTCACCATTGAAAACTACTCCATCTCATGTGATGATCGGACATGGTTTAGTTGATTTGGATCATGTGATCATTTAGATGACTCGAGGGATGTCTATCTAAGTGGGAGTTCTTAAGTAATATGATTAATTGAACTTAATTTATCATGAACTTAGTCCTGATAGTATTTGCATATCTATGTTCTAGATCACTCGCTCGCGTTGTAGCTCCCCTGTGTTTAGAGAAAAATAAGTTGAAAGATGATAGTAGCAATGATGCGGACTAGGTCCATGTTATAAGGATTATCCTCATTGCTGCATAGAAGAATTATGTTCTTGATGCACCGCTAGGTGACAGACCTACTGCAGGAGCAGATGCAGACGTTATGAAAGTTTGACAAAGCTCGATATGATGACTACTTGATAGTTTAGTGCACCATGCTTTAGGTCTTAGAACCGGGACTTCAAAAATGTTTTGAATGCCACAAAGCATATGAGATGTTCCAAGAGATGAAATTGGTATTTCGGTCTCATGGCCGTGTCGAAAGGTATGAGACCTCTGACAAATACTTTGCCTACAAGATGGAGGAGAATAGCTCAACCATTGAGCATGTGCTCAGAATGTCTAGGTACTACAATCACTTGTATCAAGTGGGAGTTAATCTTCCAGATAATATAGTGATTGACAAATTTCTCTAGTCACTATCACCAAGCTACTAGAACTTCGTGATGAACTATAATATGCAAGGGATGACGAAAATGATTCCCGAGCTCTTCGCGATGCTGAAATCAGCGAAGGTAGAAATCAAGAAAAAGCATCAAGTGTTGATGGTTAACAAGACCACTAGTTTCAAGAAAAGGGGCAAGGGAAAGAAAAGGAACTTCAAGAAGAATGGCAAAAAAGTTTCCACTCCCATGAAGAATCCCAAAACTAGACCTAAGCCTGAAACTGAGTGCTTCTACTCCAAAGGGAATGGTCACTGGAAGCGGAACTACCCCAAATACTTGGCGGATAAGAAGGATGACAAAGTGAACAAAGGTATATTTGATATACATGTTATTGATGTGTACTTTACTAGTGTTCATAGTAACCCCAGGGTATTAGATACCGGTTCAGTTGCTAGGATTAGTAACTGAAAACAGGAGTTGCAAAATGAACAGAGACTAGTTAAGGGCAAGGTGACGATGTGTGTTGGAAGTGATTCCAAGGTTGATAATATCACCATCACACACTCCCTCTACCTTCGTGATTAGTGTTGAAACTAAATAAATGTTATTTGGTGTTTGCATTGAGTATAAATATGATTTGATCATGTTTATTGCAATACGATTATTCATTTAAGTTAGAGAATAATTGTTGTTCTGTTTACATGAATAAAACCTTCTATGGTCATACACCCAATGTGAATGGTTTATTGAATCTCGATTGTAATGGTACACATATTCATAATATTGATGCCAAAAGATGCAAAGTTGAAAATGATAGTGCAACATATTTGTGGCACTGTCGTTTAGGTCATATTGGTGTAAAGTGCATGAAGAAACTCCATGCGGGTGGACTTCTGGAATCACTTGATTATGAGTCATTTGATGCTTGCGAACCATGCCTCATGGGCAAGATGAGTAAAATTCCGTTCTCCGGAAAAATGGAGCGAGCCACTAACTTATTGGAAATAATACATACCGATGTATGCAGTCCGATGAGTGTTGAGGCTTGCGGCGGGTATTGTTATATTGTTATTTTCCGACCTTCACAGATGATTTGAGAAGATATGGGTATATCTACTTGATGAAACACAAGTCTGAAACATTTGAAAAGTTCAAATAATTTCAGAGTGAAGTAGAGAACCATCGTAACAAGAAAATAAAGTTTCTACGATATAATCGCGGAGGCGAATATTTGAGTTACGTGTTCGGCCATCATTTAAAACTATGTGGAATAGCTTCACAACTCACGCCACCTGGAACACCACAGCGTTATGGTGTGCCCGAACGTCGTAACCGTACTTTATTAGATATGTCTCTTATCGATTTACCACTATCGTTTTGGGGTATGCATTAGAGATAGCCGCATTCACGTTAAATAGGGCACCATCCAAATCCGTTGAGACGACACCGTATGAACTATGGTTTGGAAAGAAATCTAAGATGTCGTTTCTTAAAGTTTGGGGTTGCGATGCTTATGTGAAAAAGCTTCAGCCTAATAAGCTTGAACCCAAATCGGAGAAGTGCGTCTTCATAGGATACCCAAAAAGAAACTGTTGGGTACACCTTCTATCACAAATCTGAAGGCAAGATCTTTGTTGCTAAGAATGGACCCTTTTCAAAGAAGGAGTTTCTGTCGCAAGAAGTGAGTGGGACGAAAGTAGAACTTGCTGAGGTAATTGTACCTTCTCTCGAATTGGAAAGTAGCTCATCACAGAAAACCGTTCCTGTGATGCCTACACCGAGAGGAAGCTAATGATAATGATCATGAAACTTCAAATCAAGTTACTACCAAACCTCGTAGGTCAACCAGAGCATGTTCCGCACCAGAGTCTTATGATAATCCTATTCTCTAAGTCATGTTACTAGACCATGACGAACCTACGAACTATGAAGAAGCGATGATGAGCCCAGATTCCGATAAATGGCTTGAGGCCATGAAATGTGAGATATGATCCATATATAAGAACAAAGTGTGGACTTTGCAGGACTTGCCCGATGATCGGCAATCCATTAAGAATAAATGGATCTTCAAGAGGAAGACGGACGCTGATGGTAGTGTTACTATCTACAAAGCTCGAATTGTCACAAAAGGTTTTCGACAAGTTCAAGTTGTTGACTACTGATACGTCTCCAACGTATCTATAATTTTTGATTGCTCCATGCTATATTATCTACTGTTTTGGACCATATTGGGCTTTATTTTCCACTTTTATATTACTTTTGGGACTAACCTATTAACCGGAGGCCCAGCCCGAATTGCTTTTTTTGCCTATTTGATGTTTGAAGAAGCGGAATATCAAACGGAGTCCAAGCGGAATGAAACCTTCGAGCGTGATTTTCTCACGAATATGATCCAGAGACTTGGACCCCGTCAAGAAATAAAGAGGCGGCCACGAGGGTGGGGCGCGCCCACCACCCTAGGCGCGCCCACCTCGTGGGCCCCTTTGCTCCACCGATGTACTCCTTCCTCCTATATATACCTCACGCACTTCAAGCGATCAGATCACGGAGCCAAAAACTAATTCCACCGCTGCAACTTTCTGTATCCACGAGATCCCATCTTGGGGCCTGTTCCGGAGCTCCGCCGGAAGGAGAATCCACCACGGAGGGCTTCTACATCATCACCATAGCCCCTTCGATGAAGTGTGAGTAGTTTACCTCAGACCTTCGGGTCCATAGTTAGTTGCCAGATGGCTTCTTCTCCTTTTTTGGATCTCAACACAATGTTCTCCCCCTCTCTCGTGCAGATCTATTCGATGTAATCTTCTTTTTGCGGTGTGTTTGTTGATACCGATGAATTGTGGGTTTATGATCAAGATTATCTACGAACAATATTTGAATCTTCTCTGAATTCTTTATGTATGATTGGTTATCTTTGCAAGTCTCTTCGAATTATCAGTTTGGTTTGGCCTACTAGATTGGTTTTTCTTGCAATGCGAGAAGTGCTTAGCTTTGGTTTCAATCTTGCGGTGTCCTTTCCCAGTGACAGTAGGGGCAGCAAGGCACGTATTGTATTGTTGCCATCGAGGATAACAAGATGGGGTTTTTATCATATTGCATGAATTTATCCCTCTACATCATGTCATCTTGCTTAAGGCGTTACTCTGTTTTCATTAACTTAATACTCTATATGCATGCTGGATAGCGGTCGATGAGTGGAGTAATAGTAATAGATGCAGGCAGGAGTCGGTCTACTTGTCTCGGACGTGATGCCTATATAAATGATCATACCTACATATTCTCATAACTATGCTCAATTCTGTCAATTGCTCAACAGTAATTCGTTCACTCACCGTAAAATACTTATGCTCTTGAGAGAAGCCACTAGTGAAATCTATGGCCCCCGGGTCTATCTTTATCATATCAATCTCCCAATACATTATTATTGCTTTTTTGCTTTTTACTTTGCCTTTTATTTTACTTTGCATCTTTATATAAAAAATACCAAAAATATTGTCTATCATCTCTATCAGATCTCACTCTCGTAAGTGATCGTGAAGGGATTGACAACCCCTAATCGCGTTGGTTGCATGGAGCTATTTGTTTTGTGTAGGTACAAGGGACTTGCACGTGGCCTCCTACTGGATTGATACCTTGGTTCTCAAAAACTGAGGGAAATACTTACTCTACTCTGCTGCATCACCCTTTCCTCTTCAAGGAAATCCAACGCAGTGCTCAAGAGGTAGCAACTACGATGAGATTTTCTCACTCGTATCGATGCTTAAGTATGTCTGAATCATGTTAGCAATTGCCACATTTTATGAAATCTGGCAAATGGATATCAAAACTGCATTCCTTAATGGATTTATTAAAGAAGAGTTGTATATGATGCAACCAGAAGGTTTTGTCAATCCTAAATGTGCTAAAAAAAAGTATGCAAGCTCCAGCGATCCATCTATGGACTGGTGCAAGCATCTCGGAGTTGGAATATACGCTTTGATGAGTTGATCAAACCATATAGTTTTATACAGTCTTGTGGTGAAGCATGTATTTACAAGAAAGTGAGTGGGAGCACAACAGCCTTTCTGATAAGTATATGTGAATGACATATTGTTGATCGGAAATGATGTAGAATTTTCTAGAAAGCATAAAGGAGTGTTTGAAAGGAGTTTTTCAAAGAAAGACCTCGGTGAAGCTGCTTACATATTGGGCATCAAGGTCTATAGAGATAGATCAAGATGCTTGATAAGACTTTCGATGAGTACATACCTTGATAAGATTTTGAAGGAGTTCAAAATAGATCAGTCAAAGAAAGAGTTTTGGCCTCAGTTGTAAGGTATGAAGTTGAGTAATACTCAAAACCAGACCATGGCAGAAGATAGAGAGAGAATAAAGTCATTCCCTCTGCCTCAACCATAGGTTCTATAAAGTATGCCATGGTGTATACCGGACCTATTGTGTACCTAGCCATGAGTTTGGCAAGGGGGTACAATAGTGATCCAGGAGTAGATCACTAGACAGTGGTCAAAATAATCCTTAGGTACCTGAAAAGGACTTAGGAAATGTTTCTTGGTTATGGTGGTGACAAAAAATTCGTCTTAAAGGGTTACGTCGATGCAAGCTTTGACAGTGATCCACATAACTCCGAGTCTCAATCTGGATACATATTAAAAGTGGGAGCTATTAGCTAGAGTAGCTCCATGCAGAGCATTGTAGACATAGAAATTTGCAAAATACATACGGGTCTGAATGTGGCAGACCCATTGACTAAACTTCTCTCACAAGCAAAACATGATCACACCTTAGTACTCTTGGGTGTTAATCACATAACGATGTGAACTAGATTATTGACTCTAGTAAACCTTTTGGGTGTTGGTCACATGGCGATGTGAACTATTGGTGTTAAATCACATGGCGATGTGAACTAGATTATTGACTCTAGTGCAAGTGGGAGACTGAAGGAAATATGCCCTAGAGGCAATAATAAAGTTGTTATTTTACATTTCCTTATATCATGATAAATGTTTATTATTCATGCTAGAATTGTATTAACCAGAAACTTGATATATGTGTGAATACATAGACAAAACACAGTGTCCCTAGTAAGCCTCTACTATACTAGCTCGTTAATCAAAGATGGTTAAGATTCCTAACCATGGACATGTGTTGTCATTTGATGAACGGGATCACATCATTAGGAGAATGATGTGATGGACATGACCCATCCGTTAGCTTAGCATATTGATCGTTCAGTTTTATTGCTATTGCTTTCTTCATGTCATATACATATTCCTTTGACTATGAGATTATGCAACTCCCGGATACCGGAGTAATACCTTGTGTGCTATTGTAACATCCCAAATTTCCTATTTGGAATGTTTTACAATTATAGCTAAGCATCTATGCATATTGGTTGAAATTTGAGTGGCATTTGAAGTTTCAGAAGTTTTGGAGTTGTTGGAATTTGAATTCAAATTTTGGCAGTGGAAATTATTTCAAAACTATGCCTGATAAAATACTTGAGAAAAAGTATGAGAGGAGTAAACATGACACTCCAAAAATATCAGAGGAAAAACATTGCCAAAAAGTTTGAATTCAAATTTGAGTTTATTTGGAATTTTTGAAAAAATGATTTTTTATAAAGTTTGGATTTTACCCCTGGAAAAATGTTCAAATTATAGGGAATATTCCCCTGATCATTTTGATATATATATGTCCTATATAAAATATTTATATTTACTATGTTTTTTCTCTCTCTCTTTATTTCAAAAAAATATATAAAAAAAAGACCCAGGCGCCAGCCAGGCCACCTCAGAAAGAGTTGAACCTCAGGCAGAGGAGATGGCTAGAGTTAATCAAGGACTATGACATGAGATTGTATTATCACCCAGGAAAGGCTAATGTTGTAGCAGATGCTTTGAGCCGTAAGAGTTATGTGAATACTCTTATAGCGGAGGATTACCCCAGAGTTAGTCGATGACCTCGAGATCTCCGTGGAGATAGTTCGAGAGGATATGTTGCAACTCTGGAAGTTCAGTCCACTTTGGCCGAAAGGATTCGTGAAGCCCGGACAAGGAAATTGATGAGATAAAGAAAAAGATGAATGAAGGAAAAGCTAAAGGGTTCCGTAAGGATGAATACGGAGCTATATGGTTCGAGGACCGTATTTATGTGCCCAATGATCCCGAACTCAGGAAGCTAATTCTTCAGGAGGCTCACGATTCACCGTACTCGATTCACCCCGGTAACACCAAGATGTATCTGGATTTGAAGGAAAGTTTCTGGTGGACAGGAATGAAGAAGGATATTGCCGAGTACGTAGCAGTATGCGATGTTTGCCAACGAGTAAAGGCGGAACATCAGAAGCCAGCAGGGTTACTTCAACCTTTGCCGATTCCCGAGTGGAAATGGGAAAAGCTTGGAATGGATTTTATCACAGGATTACCGAGGACCGGTTCAGGTTATGATTCTATCTGGGTAGTGATTGATAGATTGACCAAGGTAGCTCACTTCATTCCCGTGAAGACTACCTATACCAGTGATAAGTTAGCCAAGATATACATGACCAGGATCGTATGTCTACATGGAGTTCCGAGGAGTATCGTGTCAGGTAGAGGAACACAATTTACCTCAAAGTTTTGGAATCAGTTGCATGAAACTTTGGAGTGCGAGGCTGGAGTTGAGACAGCTTTTCATCCATGAGCAGATGGATGGGACCGAGAGAGTCAACCAGATTCTGGAGGACATGTTGAGAGCTTGTGTGCTAGACTATGGGTCTAGCTGGGATGATAATTTGCCGTACGCGGAGTTTTCCCACAATAACAGTTATCAGACCAGTCTGAAGATGGCCCCTTTCGAAGCTCTATACGGAAGGAGGTGCAGAACACCATTGTTGTGGGATGGTGTTGGAGATCGAACACTTTTCGGTTCCGACCTTATCAGAGATTCCGAAGAGAAAGTCAAGCTGATTCGAGATAGGCTCAAGATAGCTCAGTCGAGGCAGAAGAGTTATGCCGACAGTAAACGCAAGGAAGTAACTTACGAATCGGGAGACCGAGCATATCTTCGTGTGTCCCCACTTCGTGGAATCAAGAGGTTCGGTGTCAAAGGAAAGTTAGCACCCCGGTTCATTGGCCCCTACAAAATCCTTGAACGTCGTGGAGAAGTTGCTTACAAGTTGGAATTGCCGGAAGGATTGTCCAGAGTTCATGATGTCTTCCATGTTTCTCAGCTAAAGAAGTGTCATGCCGACATGGCCGATATTCCGTTGAGAGACACAGTGCCCCTAGAGGCCATACAGCTCGACAGTGATCGACTTATAAGGAGAAACCGTCCGAATTCTCGAGACTGCGAACAGAGTCACCGCAGCAAGATCATCAAGTTTTGCAAGGTCTTTGTGGAGTCATCACTCGAAGAGGAAGCCACGGGAGCAAGAAGAAGACCTCATTCGAGACCACCGCACCTATTTGCTAGCCAACCCGAATCTCGAGGGCGAGATTCATCTTAAGGTGGGTAGGTTTGTAACATCCGAAATTTCCTATTTGGAATGTTTTACAATTATAGCTAAGCATCTATGCATATTGGTTGAAATTTTGAGTGGCATTTGAAGTTTCAGAAGTTTTGGAGTTGTTGGAATTTGAATTCAAATTTTGGCAGTGGAAATTATTTCAAAACTATGCCTGATAAAATACCTGAGAATAAGTATGAGAGGAGTAAACATGACACTCCAAAAATATCAGAGGAAAAACATTGCCAAAAAGTTTGAATTCAAATTTGAGTTTATTTGGAATTTTTGAAAATGAATTTTTATAAAGTTTGGATTTTACCCCTGGAAAAATGTTCAAATTATAGGGAATATTCCCCTGATCATTTTGATATATATATGTCCTATATAAAATATTTATATTTACTATGTTTTTTCTCTCTCTCTCTTTATTTCAAAATAAATAAATAAATAAAAGACCCAGGCGCCAGCCAGGCCACCTGGCCCAGCCTACCGGTTGCCCACCGCAGCCAGCGCAGCCAACCAGTAGCTGCCCGGCCCATGACCGCACCGCCCCGAGCGACCGAGCCCCCCCGCGCCGAATCCCTCCGGATCGGTCAACCGACCGATCGCCCCTCTCTCCCTCTCGCCGACACCCGGGCCCCACCCCGTCGTCTTCCCCTCGCGCCAGCCACGCCCCGGGCCGCCGCTCGCCGAATCCCGCAGGATCCGGGATCCTCCCCGATCTCCTCGCCGGATCTTTCCCCTCGCCCAAGTCGTGCCCCCCTATATATAACCCTCCCCTCACCCGTTTTCCCCTCGCCCCTCGCTGACCCTCTCTCTCGCCGCTGCGCACGCCATGAGCAGTCGAGTGCGCCGCCGCCATTAGCCCCGCACCCGTCGCCCCCGGCCACCCCGAGCTCCATCGACCCCATCCCCGAGCTCCCCTCGCCCGTCCGCACCCGCCGGACCTCTCCACCGACGTCCCCGACCGCCGGAGTCGCCGGAGCCGTCGCCGCCCGAGCCGCCGTCGCCGTCGCCGCCTCGGTAACTCGCCGGAGCTCCCATCGCCGTTAGATCTAGATCGGACGAGTTAGGTTAGATCCCCCGAAGGGGTACGGTTTAGTTTTAGTGAACCGGGTTTTGTCCCGGTTAGTTCCGGTTTAGTTAGGTTTTTTATTAAACCGGCCGACTCGGTTTAACCACTAGGGCCCGATTAGTTATATTACGCCCAGGGCGCTAGATAGGCCCATTAGCGCCGATTTTCCTTTTAAATTTTATTTTTCGTTTCTGTTTTTAAACAGAATAGTTTCAGATTTGAAAAATTCATATCTTTTAATTTACTTAATATTTTTTAGTGATTCTTTTTTTGTTGGTTTGCAAATTTCTTATAGTTTCTGAAGAAAATATAATTAGTCATGCTAAAATTATTTAAAATTACTTTATTTTAGATTTAGACAGAATAGTAATTCTGCTATAAAATGAGTTAGGAATATTATTTTTAATGATTCTTTTGTCACAACTTTGTTTTGACATTGCCTAACCGTAGGACTTTATTTGGGCAATTTTAGAATTAATAAAAAATATTTTAATCAGAATCATGTTATTCCTATTTATTTAACTAGCTACTATTTTCCTATTGTTTTACTAAGCAAATAATTTTATTTCTCCTATGTGATAGTTTATTCTTGATTAGTTTCTGTAACTTTAGAGCATGAACTTATATTTATAATAAATAAAACATTTATTTTATTTTTCTTACTAGAATTTGCTTTAGGCCTAATAGGAGTTTTATAATAGTTTTAAGGTGATTCTTTTTGCTCCTAGTTGCATGATGAATTCTTTTACATTAAGTTAACAAAACCCATGCTTAGGTTCTGTTAAGAAATTTTTTGTTATGTAAAACTATTTTTAGTTGTTGCTTGAAGTAGGAAAACTTTGAGTTGGGTTTCTTTGAGTTTTCTTTGGGTTTTGATTCAATTGTTGTGTGTGTTATGTTACTATGCTGTTATGTAAGTGATCATATGTTTGTATGCTTATTATGATTGTTGTTTGCCTCGGTAGAATTTCCGGAGTGCGAAGCTTGCTACCACGAGTCCCTAGCTTACGAAGATCGTCAGCAAGGCAAGTCATTGATCATGTTTCTTTACATACCTATGATTTTTATTGCATTAGAATTATACCTCCCCACCATGCATGCAGTAGGTGAAATTTTGAAGTTATGTTCTTGAGTAGTATCATGAGGTAGGATGAACCAATTTCCCTTGTTACCATGACCGGGACGAAGTAGTTTATTTTGCTATGCTCGTGAGGCGGGGTTGGTTGAGTGAACTCATAAGGGAGATGTGAGAGTCAAGATGATGACAACCCCATGAACTTCAAGCTCAAGATGGACTTGAATTCACTCTTTGGGTGGAGGGCGGTTGACGGGCACCTGGAGAACCCGGTGGTTGGCGGGATGCATGGAGAAGTGCCATGACATCTTGCGGAAAGCTTCACCCAGCCACGAAGAGGCGGATGTATACCCCATTGACCGAAAGCTTACATGCAGCCGCAAGCCATTATGGGCTCGGCTTGGTCAACCCTAGTTGTGACTCTGGCGGACGGTGCTACGAGATGTAGAAGAACAGTAGGATTGGATGGGTACGGCGGTGGCGGAGGAACTCTTGGAAGACCTGTTTACGTTCGTCCGTCTTCAAACACCATGAAGTGCGAAGACTTAAAAGGAGGAGCGATTCTTGCGGGTAAAGTCATAAACCTCTGCAGAGAAAAGATCTAATCGATTAGCCGTGTCCCCGGTTACGGACAATTTGAGCCTCTGGAACTTGGAAGTATTTGGAAATCTCAACACTGAAATTAATAAATTAATTGAGGGGGATTATGACTTAATAATTTGGGAATGAGACATTGGTTGGCGGAACCATCTCAATAACTGCCAACAATTTTGTAGTTTTGCAAACAAGTCCTTATTGTAGGGAAAACGGCTTTTATAAAATGATGAAACTTAGAGCCCCACAGCCAAATTGCATATAGTGTTAGAAATTTTATTGTTATTCTCTCTTCATGACTTGCCAGCATATTCAAAATGCTGACCTACACGGCTGCAACGTCTTATGTTGCAGAGGAGTATTCGATCGGGGAGTGAGGCTACGATCCGCGCTTGGCGATTGCCCTATGGAGTCGGATGGACTCGCTATTCTTCTACGCTTCGCAGCTTTACTTAGTTTATTTCTCATGAGTTGGCCTTGGCGAATTTATTCTATTGTAATAAAGACTCGATATGAGAATCGTGTAATAAATTCAGGTGTGATTGAACTTTGATTATTTCATCAATGTACTGTGAGTGCCAGCATGATCTTGGGATGGTACAGACACAGAGACTTGACCGATTTTGGGTCAGGTCGCTACAGCTATCAAACGTCACAACATAACTGGGTGATTATAAATATGCTCTACAGGTATCTCCGAAGGTGTTTGTTGGGTTGGCATAGATCGAGATTAGGATTTGTCACTCCGAGTATCAGAGAGGTATCTCTGGGCCCTCTTGGTAATACACATCATAAGAAGCCGTGCAAGCAATGTGACTAATGAGTTAGTTGCGGGATGATATATTACGGAACGATAAATAGATTTGCCGGTAACAGGATTGAACTAGGTATGAAGATACCAACGATCGAGTCTCGGGCAAGTAACATACCGATGACAAAGGGAATAACGTATGTTGTCATTACGGTACGACCGATAAAGATCTTCATAGAATACGTAGGAACCAATATGGGCATCCAGGTTCCGCTGTTGGTTATTTACCGGAGAAGTGTCTCGGTCATGTCTACATAGTTCTCGAACCCGTAGGGTTCGCACGCTTAATGTCCGATGACGGTTTTGTATTATATGAGTTGTGTGATTTGGTGACCGAATTTTGTTCGGAGTCCCGGATGAGATCACAAAGATGACGAGGAGTCTCGAAATGGTTTATAGGTAAATATTCATATATAGGACGATGATATTCGGACACCGGAAGTGTTCCGGGGGTACCGGATATATATCGGGTCATCGAAAGGGGTACCAGGCATTCCCCCGGCAACTACATGGGCCTAATGGGCCAAGAAGGGGACAGACCAGCCCCTAGGGGGCTGGTGCGGCCCATGTAGGCCGACATAAGGGAGAAGGAAAGAGGATTCATAGAGAGAAAGGAAGGGGATGGATTCGGCCTCCCTCTTCCTTCTCTCCTCCCTCTTCCTTCCTTCCCCCTCTGGATGAATATGGAAGGGGGGAGGCCGAATTGGGAGGCGCCCAAGTAGGATTCCTTCTACTTGGTGCGCCCCCTTGGCTGCCTCTCCTCCCCTCCAACCTATATATATATATATATAGTAGCACTATTCTAATCCCAGGATTAGAATAGTTATTTGGATCACACCGCGCGTATATAGGGCCTGATCTCATCCTCCCGAACTGGCGAACCGGCTAGGAATAAAAGAAAATAGAAAATCTCCCGGGAGCTTTCCCTAACCTCCCGACTCCCTCCCGTCCAGTGCATCGCCGCCGGGCCCATCCTCCTGATTCCAGCGCGCTGCCGGCCCCCTCCACCTGCTTCCGCCGCGTCGCCCCAAACTGGCGTCGCCGGCCCCCACACGCCGCCGCCCCCAACAGCCCGACGGCGTGGCAGCCCCATCCCGCCCGACCGCTGCGCCACCCGCCCGGATCAGGTTGCGCGCCGTCCCCACCCCTGATCTGGCCGACGGCGTGGCAGCCCCGTCCCCCACCCCGGCCGCTCCGGTGACGCGTGCCACTGCGTGAGAAGAGCTCGGTGCTTTCCGCCGGCCATGCATCACTCCAATTAGGTGCGCCGCTGTGGCCACGAGCCTCCCGCTGCAGCAAGCTAACTCCAGGGCGACCTTCTTCAACATGTAGACGTGACCTTCCTCAACCTGCAGACGCGACCTTGAATCACCTCCAAACAGATTAGACAGAAGCCGGCAAGTTCCAGCAACTGACGTAGTCCCCAACAGCTGTGGTAGTCGGCACGCGCGGCTGCGGGATAACCACGCAGTTGGTGGCGTAAGAACGAACTGGAGGCGGCGCGCCCTACGCTAGCTTCCCCTGCGGCTGCGTCAATGACGCGTCCTCCGGCTGGCTCCCGGCGTGGTTGTATCGAGCCCGCGTTATCCATGGCATTGTGCAGCACTGAGATGCAGAGGCTCGACAAATTGGCTGCTTCCCACGACTCATGTGTTCTCCCTGGTCCGTTCTCTATAATTGGTTTTCCCTGCACAATCTCTCTAATTGATTCATGCACGTAGTGTCTTGTGTGTACTAATTGGTTCCATGCCCATATTTTCGTGTGTGTGAATATGTACTGATCCGATCTTGGCAAGCTTTCACATGAGATTCTGGCTGCCCTGTAAGTGCCTGTTCATATGCTTACGAGTGCTGAAAAAAAAACATTTCGCAATCTTGTTGTGGTTTGAGTATAGGAGTTCATATCTATGTATTTCTTGGTGTGTTTTTCCCAAGAATTGATCTCAGCCTCGTCGAGCACCATGACGCACGACTACTCTGTTGTGATATCTAAAACTTTGTTAGAAGTTCAATATGCAAAAAATAGCTATTCAATGGAAAGGTGTTCCTGGCATGACATTTGGTCTCCTCTCCAGTTTCATCATTGTATTTTGGCTGCAAAAATATACGCAGGGATGAATGAGAGAATTTCCACTATAACTGAAGTAGTATTCCTCATAGCTCAGATAACTAACTGTACAGGCACTAAAACCTGATGGCCTCAAGCTTGTAAAAACTATATTCAGAAGTTCAAGGAAGACCCAAAAATAACTAAAAGAACATCATGTCCTGTGGTGTGCGTGCTGGGTCTGGTGTTTCGTGTGTGTGCGCCCGCTCACTATGTGTGAGCTTGTTTCTTGTGCTCCTTTCCGGTCTGCGTTAGGAAGTTCAGGAGTATCATTTGTAAAAGTTGAGAGTGTATGTATGGAGTACTGTGTTTGCATGAAGGCCAACGAGAAGCAATATGTATATATGTTAGCATCTGGTGTCTATTGGTGATTAGTTTCCACTTTGGCCTGAACATTGCTTATGTGTGTTGTTCTTGACAGAGATCAAAATGCTTCTCCATAAATATAAATTAGAAATCCTGGTATATGTGTTCTCTTAACATAGATGTGGATACACACAAGAAAACAGTCGATGAGAAGTTCATAGTTTGTGCCGCAGAGAGTTCAAAATGTTCGCTATCGAAAAAACACACATCTTGGGTGTGTGCGAATATAAAGAACCAAACACAAAAAAAATCTACTAATGAGTCAATTGTGAAATCCGAAGAAGTACAGAATGTTCCATTTTGTAATATAATGTAAACAAAAACCAAGGAAGTTTGAAGGAGAAGATAGTAAAAGAGAATAAAAGATAGAAAAAAAAAGAATATCCATCACCCAAATAAACGGTCGTATAACTAAATTTTTTAAAAAACAAGGGCGCAAAGAAGATGCTGAATTTTTTCCTCGATTTAGAAAAAAGAACCATATAAGTTCAAAATAAAACAATTGAGGAGTTCAATGTTTCTAGAAAATATCCTCGCTTTTATAAAATATTGTTTTTTCTTGCATCTAAAAAATAAGAAGTTTCACATTAAAAAAAATAGATTGTCTCTGTTTCTAAAAGAAACCTACAAGTTCAAATTTAAATAACAGAGTGGTTCAATTTTTATTACAAAATTAGGATTTCCCTATTAGTAAATAATGACACAAGAAGTTCGAATTGAAAAAATAGAGCAGTACACTTGTTTTAAATGGATTTTCCATGTTTCCAAAAAGATGTAGAGGTTCAAATTTAAATAACGGAGAAGTTCAATATTTACCGCAAATCCAAGAAGGTCAAATTACAAAAACAGAGCAGTTCAAAAAGTTTAGAAAAAAGGATATTCCCATTTCTTAAAAAACCCTTGAAGTTCAAATTTAAATTTAAATAGGAGCAGGAAAGTTGCGTGTTTTCAACAGCTTAAGTTCAAGTCAAAACTAACGGGGCGATTGAACGCTTATTCTTGAAAAAATGGAGAAAATTATACATGCTCTGTAGGTTAAAAGTTTGGCTTTAATTTATGTATTGTGAAGGTTAAAATGTTGTGTTCGAGAAGGTCAAGTGTGTTATCTCAGCAAGTTCAAAATAAAATTAAACATGCAAGGTAAAACATGCAAGAAGAAAAAGGGAGAAGTTCAATTTCTAAAGATGACATGGTTCAACGTGTAAACCAATGTTGAAAGAAAACAAAAAGAAAATGAGAAGTTAAATTTCTAAATATGAAGCGGTTCGACGTGCAACCCAATGTTGAAAGAAAACAAAAAGAAAGGAGAAGTTCAATTTCTAAAGATGACGTGGTTCGACGTGCTAAACAATGTTGAAAGAAAATAAAAAGAAAAGGAGAAGTTCAATTTCTAAAGATGACGCGGTTTGATGTGCAAACCAATGCAAAAACACACACAAAAATGTTTTTTTGGTGTCTTAAAATATTTTTATTCATAAAAAATGATTAAGAAATAAAACCAAGAAGGCCATTTAAAAAGATGGAGAAGTTCGATGATTATAGAAAACTCAGATTTCCCTCGTTATTAAAAATACGTCAGAGTGAAAACAGGAAGAAGTTCAACGTGAAAACAGCAGGAAGTTCAATTACTACACTGAATGAATTTTGGATGAAAAACTTTTAAAACCATCGCGAGTATGAAAAAATGATCAACACGGGAAATTTGCGTGTTTACAGCAGCTTTCCATTGGTATATCACCCGCTCAATTCCTGTGAGTGGGATGGAAACTCTGAGCGGTGGATGAAGATCTCGAGCAAAAAATCACGTGAAAAATAGAGTGAAGTTCGGTACGCATCGAGAAGTTCAGGTTCTTCACGCGGTGCATTTTCGAAGAATCATTTTGGTAGAGGCGAGCGAATGATCCTGCCGTTTTCGGAATTACTTGAAAATGGCTAGGAATCAGAGAAAACCATCAACATGAAAAAGTTTCGCATTTTCCGTAGCTTTTCAGCGGTATATTATTTGCCCAATTCCGATAAAGTTTGTAGAAATTACGGCGAAAATACGTTTTTCGCCATTTTCAAAACGGACTTAAAACCGTAATGAATTTGGAGAAACAATACATACCAAAAAGTTTCGCATTTGTTCAAGCTTTCCAACGCCATATCATTTCTGCATTCGGACGCACGGTTAAAAAATTAGCTCGAAAATACGAACTCGGTAGGACTTGGACCATTTTCTAAATTACTGTTAAACCATTCAAAATTAGAAAAAAACTTTCAAGATGAAAAAGTAGCGCACTTTCATAAGATTTCCAATGCCATATCATATGCCTCCATTGGATTAGCCGTTTAGAAATGACATCGAAAAAACGAACTCAGCTGTTTGGTTTACGAAACTTTACGTTTTTTCAAATTACTCTTTAACCATAGGGAATTAGAAAAAATTTCAACATGTGGAAGGAGTGATTTTGCAGCAGCTTTCCAACGCCATATTATATGCCTCATTCCGATAAAAGGTTTAGAAATGCGATCGAAATTATGATTCACGTTTTTTGTGTGAAGAAAAAACGATTTTCAAAACTGCTCTTAAACCGCTTACATTTTGCGAAAAATTTAACTTGGGTCATGATACTCGTGTCCATAGCTTTGCAACGGTATATAGGAAGCCCTCTTTGGGCAATGTTGCGGGAAGTTCAACCTAGCACAGGAGGAAGTTCAGGTCGAACAACTCATGCAGTAAAATCACAAAAAACGCGAGTTCTTCACGACCCGAGTGCAAAATCCGCCTATCAGCGAGATTCCTATCTAAAACGAGTATTTAGTTGCTAAAAATCGTTTGAAGATTACACTTACATCACATGGAACACGACTAACCAGAAAAACACACGGTAGAAGGCACGGTTGCGAAGATAGCCCGAAGGTCGGGTTAAATGCAGAGAGAAGTTCACAGCGTTACTCGATCGATTACAGTTGTGGTGAGAATATTATTACGATCCGTGATCGAATAGTGTTTATGTATGTATATATATATATATATATATATATATATATATATATATATATATATATATATATATATATATATATATATATATATATATATATATATATATATATGAGGGGGCACGCTAGAACACACAACATTGATTCCTAGCCGTGTGCGGCGCCCCTCCTGATTTCGCCTCGGTCATATTCACATAGTGCCTAGGCGAAGCCCTGCACAGATCACTTCACCATCACCATCACCATGCCGTCGTGCTGACGGAACTCTCCCTCGAGACTTTTCTCGATCAAGAGTTTGAGGGACGTCATCGAGCTGAACGTGTGCAGAACTCGGAGGTGCCGTACGTTCGGTGCTTGATTGGTCGGAACGAGAAGAAGGTCGACTACATCAACCGCGTTGTCAAACGCTTCCGCTTTCGGTCTATGAGGGTACGTGGATACACTCTCCCCCTCTTGTTGCTATGCATCTCATAGATAGATCTTGCGGGAGCATAGGAATTTTTTTGAAATTGCATGCTACGTTCCCCAACACAAATAACTTTCGTAAAAGTGTTTAGCAAACTTCTCGGAACTAGCAATCTTCTTGGTAGCAATCTTCTCAAACCTTAGCAATCTTCTCTACAACATATCAAACTTCTCAGAACATTATAGCAATCTTCTCAAAACTCCAAGGACTATTTCTATCTGTGTGCACCGGCAAACAAATTAGTCCCTCGTTGTTTCTAACAACAATCTCCAAAACACAAGAGGCAAGGAATTGCACCAACATATTTGACCGTTATGCCCATCTCAAAATTCTCTTCATAATGTTGTTGCTCCAAGGTTAGCTTCACTTTCCATATTTCATGTAAATTCAAGTTAACAGTTGGGTATTTTGTGCCGGATATCACATTACTGGCTTCATAAAATATCTTCAGCAGCGTGCAAACAACTTCAACATTTTCCCAATCCTCAAAAGATAGCTTGAAGATATATTGTTTATCTTGAATGGACAAAGAGCCATGATACTCTTTTGTTATATCAGTCATCATGTAGGTTGAGTTCCAACAAGTTGGAACATCAAGACCTAGGAGTTTCCTCACATGATACACCATGTTGCTCAATGATTTCTTCAAACTTTTACTAGTGACAACACATATGCTCAGAAGGGGTGGGGGCAGAGATGCTCGTGGGTGCCCGACGACGACAGAGATACTCGGAAGCATCTCTTACATAGCGAGTTTACTGGGTCGACCCGTCTGATCCATCGAGTCGCACGGTGTTGGCTCAACTGATCCCCAATATCATTGAAGTCCAACCCGCTTGGCCCACTGGCCTTGACTTTTTCGGCCGGGCCAGTGACCCAGCGGGCTGACCGACCCATTCCTATCTTGACCCAGGGGCAAGACCCCATAGATCATAACAAAACTTAGACGATACATATTGTTCTCGTACAAAAATAAACTTAGGATTGTACATAGTTTATCACACAAAGTTCATCAGTTCATCACACAAATAAACCTTGAACATTTATTAAGAACATACAACGTCGTTCGCTGACGAACAAAGTGGAGGCGGGTGTCAAAGAATTTATAGTCATCAGATTCCTCGTCCTCCTCCTATTTCTAGGCTCGGGCGGCTTGACGAGTTCGCATTTGAATGCTTTGATGCCTTCCCGGAGCATCTTCGTGTTCTCCCGGCGCTTGCGGTGGGCATCCGCCTCTTGGTAGTCAAGGAAAGACAGGGGATAGCATGGCTGAGTTTGTCCTCTTGAGAGGAGGATGTGTTCAAAGCAAGCTTGAATTGTTGCACACGGAGCTCAAAGTGGTGTTGTGACTGCTCGCCCTGCCCCGTGGTGGTGGTTATGACGAGCGGCTACTCCACCCATGTCGTGGTGCCGAGGACAGTATATGATCACCCGCGTCCCTCAACTATCAACGAATTGCAGGGCGGAGCGCTAGCTCCTCCTCGTCCTCTACATCGAGCATTTCCCAATCCACACCGTTCGAACCCTCGAACTCTGGCGAAGGCAGGGCAATGTGAGACAATTGAATCCACAACAGAGACGACATGCAACTGCTCGATCCTGCGACAAAAGAGATAGGGTGTGTTGGAAGGTGTGTCTGACTCGAACTCGCCAAGCAGCAATGTCGCAGGCCCCCATGGGCACTCCTCCGGCATCCGATTATGAGACTAGCCACAATGGGTAGTAACATAGACTAGTAACATGTCCATGTTACTACTCTATGTTACTACCTCTATAGTGGGGAGTAACATATGTGTGGTAACATGCAACACTTTATTTATTAGACTATAGACACATCTTGCCTTGATATGTGTGATGTTACTCATATTACTAGTAACTAGCTAGTTACCACTTTCCTCTCTTTCATCATTTATTGCTTGCCACATCATCTACTTTATCTAGATATGTGTGATGTTACTACCTATGTTACTCCCACTGTGTGTAGTCTGAGGCGTGTCGGTGGCCAAGATGTAAGGTAGGTTGCGTGGCACTATGGTTTGAGGCGGACCGCGGAGGACAGAATGGGGAACGGCGGGAGAAGATGGGTTTGGGGGTGAGGCTCATGTCCGTGTTGACCTGTCTGGCAGCTTGGACCGCCCCATATCTCCCCACATAAGGGCTCGACTTTGTAAGGGCTCGGTCTGGGTGACCGCATCCAGACATATGATCCAAGTTCTTATGGAGTGGGTGGGTGACGTCTTGTAAGTGCACATAATACAATTTTAGCTATTCTCAAGTAAGCAAATCGATCCCACATAGAGCTTAGGAAATGGTATTTGCCGCTTGTAGATATTATTAGAGAGTGCTTGCAAGTTATTTGCAATCCGAAGCAAAAGCATTGCGAAAGTGGAAATTTGCAAGAGTATTTAAACAACAATTAAAGTGCGTTAGGAAAATAATAAAGAACAAGAGTAATGGAAAGTGTTGTAGGGTTAAGGCGCTCTCAGAGAGTTCGGATTCAGCACTAGTTTATTTTTAACTTAATCTTGCGTAGGCATGATTCTAGGTGCAGATTCATAATCCACATTACATGTTTTAATGTGTGGAGGAGCCAAAATAAAGATATGTTGCATAATGCCACAACTCTGTATCTACGCACACAACCACCATCCTTCCCTCAACCTTGTGAAAGGGACCAAGATGAAATGTCTCCATGTGGACGCAACGTAAAGCTTTGAGGTCTCCATTATTCCCCATATCAAAGGTCGACAATGGAGTGGTGATAACTTTTGTCACCGTGGTACTAATACGTCTCCAAGGTATCTATAATTTATGAAGAATTCATGCTGTTATATTATTATTCTTGGAAGTTTTACAATCATTTTATATCAACTTTATATCATTTTTTGGGACTAACCTATTGACATAGTGCCCAGTTCCAGTTGTTGTTTTTTGCTTCTTTTTTATATCGCAGAAAATCAATACCAAACATAGTCCAAATGCAGCGAAACTTTTTTGGAGATTTTTTTGGACCAGAAGACATCTAGTGGGCCAAAGAAGTGCTAGAGGGGAGCCCCAAGGGGGGCACAACCCACCAGGGCGTGCCTGGGGTCCAGGCGCGCCCAGGTGGGTTGTGCTCACCTCGATGGCCTCCGCACTGCCTCTTCGCCCTATAAATTCCCAAATATTCCAAAAACTCTGGGGATAACCCTAGATCGGAAGTTTCGCGGACGCAAGCCTCTGTAGCCACAAAAATCCAATCTAGACCCCATTTCGGCACTCCGCCAGTGTCACATCCCAGTTAGACCATGCATTAGGGTGTGCATCATGTTTAAATTTCACTTGAAATTGAAATGGGGAAGGCAGGAAACCCCAGAACACCCCCTTAAAACATCTAGGGTTTACTAAAAATTAATTCAATGAATCCGAAATGCCCTTCAAAATGCTCATCCTCTTTGTTTTGGATCAGAACCCATGTCAAAGGAGGTGGATCATTTTCTAGGTCATCCAAAGTTCCTAGGTTTAATCCCCAAGTTTTGAACTTGAGCATTTTAATTATATAAAATATTTTAAATGTTCAAAATTGTCAAACCAAAATGTTTCATGTTGGAAATATTCCAACAAGTGACCAGGAGCATTTGGTGATTTTTAAAATAGTTTTGGTATTTTAAATAAACCCCACAAAGTTCTGAAATTAGAAAAAGACTAAAAAGGAAAAGCTTACTGTCGCCGTGCGTTCGCCCACCTGCCTGCCCAGCCAAAGAGCAGGCCAATGGCTGCTTGGCTCGGCCAGCGAGCAACTAATGCCGCGCTTGGCGCAGCCTTGGCGCGCCACCACGCAGCCGCGCCGCCTGCTTCACCCCTCGCCCGCCGCCGCCTGGGCGACCTCGCGTCGTCGCCCGACCCCCAGGACACCCCATTCGCCCCTGCCTCTCTCTCTCGCTCTCCCTCGCCATGGCCGACGCCACCGCCGCCGCTCCTCCGTCGAGCCGTAGCCACCGTCGTCCCAGCGCCACGAGACCTTGTCGAGTCGCCTCGCCGTCGTCGACTTCGTCGAACAAGCGAGCCCGAGCACTGCTTTCGCCCAAGCTGCCGCACCGACCTCGCCCGACTCCGCCCCGCGGAGATCCCCTCGCCGTCGCCGCCGCATCGAGCATCCCGACCCAGCGAGGCTCTCTCTGGGATCACTGTGAGCTGGCTACCTCCCCATCCTCTCCATTCTCTTCCTCGTGCACCACAACAACCCAACCGCGATCACCCGAACCCACCGCCCGCGGAGCTCGTCGCCGACGAGGCTCCGGCCACCCAACGCCACGCCACCCTGTCCATCGCACTCACCGAGTTGCGCTGGGCCTAACTATGCACTCCACGCGCTTCACTTAGCCCCCTAGCAACAAGCCCGACATCACCCGAGCCCCGGCCGCCGCCAAACTCACCGTCGGCGCCAACTCCGCCACCCCGACCCAAGCTAACCCCACCAATAGCCGCGGCTCATCTCAGCTCACGTAGATGCTCCCGCGCCCCATTTGGTGGCGGAAAGTGCAAAGCACTTTGCTCCGCCTTTGGCCTCGCCCGGTGCTGACGCCAGCGAGTTGACCATCGACCCTGATGGGCCTGTTGATCGCTACGAGTCAATGACGGTGGACCCCGGTTAACTAATTAGGATTAGTTCTAATTAATTTAATTAGTTAAACTAACCTCGACATGCGGGTCCCACTGGTCAGTTTGACCTGGACGACCCGTTGACCCTGACGTCACGCTGACCTCATCTTGACGCATTAATTCAAATTCTGGATTTATTTTGATATAGTAAATTCAGAATATAAATCAAATTTCAAATGCTTATAACTTTTATCTATAACTCCAAATGCAAAGATTTATATATGAAAAATTATCAGAAAAATACACTCTATCCATTGGTACAGGTTTCATGCATGTTAAAACAAGTTAACTATGCTGAATAACCAGAATAAGATATTGCACCATTAGGACTAACTCAAATGAGCTATCATTTGAATCCTTGATTCAAATGAGTTCATCTCTGTTCTTTCAACTTGCATTAGACCAACACACATCCATATTGCCATGTCATAGCATGCATCATATTGTTGCATATTGTCTTGTGTGTTTATTTGGTGTGCTTTCATGATAGGTTCGCCCGAAGATAACCTCGACTACCCATCGAAGGGCAGTCCTCTACCCCAGTTCCATCGGGCAAGCAATTCATTGATCATTCGATACAAACCCATGTTCTCGCTTCGCTCTCGTTTCTGCATTAAGACAACGCGATTCAACTGTTGTGTGCTGCGGTAGTTGAACCCACTTCCTTTGCATGACTGTCATTGCCACAATAACTAGATGAAACCCACTAGTATGTGTAGGAGTTGATTGAGCCATGTTTGTGATTCCTACCATGCTATGCTTGCTATGCTTAGAGTTGTGTCGAGGTCGGCTCATCGGGATGATGAACTGGAGTGAAAGGTTGTGTTGGTTCGAGAGTGAAAGTGTTGAACACGATTTGGTAAAGGTATCGATGAGAGGCCATGTAGGAGTACATGGTGGGTTGTTTCATTGAAGCCGAACTTAAGAACTGAGATCTGTGTTTGTGATCCATGAACTAGCTACTACCACACATTGGGCCCGAAACCAATGGACCCTCTCGGCTTCTTAACCACCCTTGTTCTTAGTCCGGGAGTTGCAAGTAGTTTCTGGTGTTTGTAGCATCTTTGGGGGCACGCATAGCGCTGACCTTAGGGGTGGGTTGTGTTGCGGTAGGCACCGTGGTTGATGTACCGAAAGTGCCCGTTTGGTATCTCGGGAACCCTGCACACATTGTTCGGGGCTGTATGGGAAACCTCGGCGGACTCCTGCGGATGGAACCGAATAGGCGATAAACTGGACTAGGGACTTGAGTGTTTGGGTAGGTGAGGCCGACACCCACGTTGGGCTTCCGCTTGAAGGTTGCAGTACATGTCGTGTAAGCGGCGATAAGTGGTGAGAGCGTGTGAAGAAGTATACCCTGCGAGGTTGAATATGATCTATTGAATAGCCGTGTCCACGGAGAAGGACTTCGGGTTACCTATATCGGTTCATAGACAAGTAAATGGATACTACTAAAAGCCTCAAGATAAGTGTGAGTATCGTGGATGGCCCTCTCGGGGATGACGAGAGAGGATCCACGGTGGAGTATTGTGATGGTGATTAGTGGACTCTGTATGCGACAAAATGCTTTACAAAGTAGTGTTACGAGGATAGCTTAGCCAAGAGTCAAAGCTGGCTTGCTGCAATAACTCCACCTCCTTCCTTGAGAATGTGCATGTATGATAGGATTACGTGGTAAGACTTGCTGAGTACTTTTGTACTCATGTTTGTAATCAATATTTTTCAGAGGACTATACTACCCCTCCGACGGTTCTATGTAGATGTTGACTTGACGAGTAAGCTAGCCACCGGTGGCGATCTAAGACTTGTGAAGGGCCATTGTAGATAGAAAGGCTCCAACAAGCTTTCTTTCTTTCTAGAGTCGTACTCGAGACTAGTTTGCTTCGCATGTGCTTGTATGATTGTATGACTTGAGTGTTGGGTCATGTGACCCCTACCTGTATGACTATGTTATGTATGGCTCCTCGGAGCCTCTTAAATAAAGTACTTGAGTTGTAGAGTTTTGTTGTGATGCCTTGTTGTATTTACTCATATCGGGCATAATGCGTGTATGATTGAAATGCTTGGTATGAGTGGGATCCGACAATCTAGTTGTTTATCCTTGGCAGCCTCTCATATGGGAAATGTAGTCTCGTGCTTACGGCGATAGTAGTCCGCTTCTGCCCGGTTCACGGAGTCCTGCTAGCCCAAAGACTACTGCTTGGACACTTGGTGGCGGCATGTGATTCATTTCGTTCCTATATCTGTCCCTTCGGGAAATGTCACGCGGTGATACTGAGTCCTGCCTAGCTCTACAGCCGGGATACGGAGTCCTGTTAGCCAGTGCTACAGCCCGAGTTCATACGTTGATGACCGACATGCTCGAGGTGATTCATGTATGCCTGTCCCCATAGGTTAGTGCCGCTTTGGGTTCACGACTAGCCATGTCGGCCCGGTTCTTTGTCATGTGGATGCTAGCGACACTATCATATCGTGAGCCAAAAGGCTAAGCGGTCCCGGGCCATGGTAAGGCGACACCGTGGGAATACCGTGCGTGAGGCCGCAAAGTGATATGAGGTGTTACCAGCTAGGTCGATGTGACTTGGAATCGGGTCTGACAGCGTTGGCATCGAGCAGGGCTGCTCAGAGGTCCGCTAAGCCAAACTGGTGAAGTTGAGTCTAGAAATGCTTTAGTTATATGTAGGGAATTGATTGTGGGAGGAGCGTAAGGCTCTTTTACTCCTTTACCTTATGCCCTCGATCCGAGTCATCCTCTTCTCATTCAACGTGGGTATAGGACTAGGCTCTCTCTCTCTATCGAGTTCACGTGTTACTAATCCGTAGTAACTTATAGGATTGTTGGTTATATCCTCGATTCGGTGCTACTAAATTTTAGTATGCTATCATTTGAACCGTAACCTTGATATGATGTTGTTGAGTGGTTATGCAATCTGATTTGGTAATGTCTCAAATCTGATTTTGAGCATTCTGAGATGTTATGCTGCCCGATTTTCCTAGAATTCTAATGCCTTTGCATTGTGACTATGCTTTCAGATGGCCACCCGTTCCCAGAACCAAGTGGTTCGCCTGACCCGTTGCATTGATGTGTGCGGTCACACGGCCATGTTGGTTAGGGTGATGATTGAGGCTGGTTATCGATGGTATCCTGAATATACCGTTGAGGAGCAGTTTAGGGATTTCAATCAAAGCCAATATCTATGCACGGTCCGGATTTATCCATCCTATCCCGGAGCTCTTGAGCCACTTCATTGTTCTTATGGGCTCGGAATCACTATTGGAATGTCTGCAAGATGCAGCCTATTCCATGATGACCATTATTCGAGCTGAGCGCTTTGTTGAGCAACAACGATTTCCGCTACATGCAAGCATCCCTTCACGGGGCGCATGGCTACCTTGAGGTTTGTACAGCGATGCATCCCATGAGGACTCACTCCTTCGCACTACTCTTGAGTTCTTTGGAGGACAAGGACCGTGAGAACCGGGCCTTGCGTATGGAGCTTTTAATGCCCGTTCGACCTTTGGGCTACTCGACTAGGTTTGCACTGCCGTGCAAGCGGATATATGGACATGAGAGACTTGTACCTGTAATGGGCGAGTCTGCGGACTTCATGGAGTGGCGTGAGGTTGGAGGCATCACTCCTCCTCGTGGGCCTCGTCTGCCACCGTTTGTTGGTCCACGGCCACATTCGAGTCCTTATGGTCCACAGGCCCCACAGGATTATCATTTTAGGACGATCATGTTCCACTTCGAGCTTGGGTGGTGACTTCTATGAGGACTACTATGGAGCTGCCTGAGATAGTAGTAGTATTCCTAGTATGGTACTAGTTGTGTTTCCACCGTCCTGCGTGACTCGTGGAATACGACTTAGTGTGTATCGTTCCGGAAGTGTAGAAAGATAATGTATAGAAGTTGGAATGCTTCCGATGAGATGTAACGCCTTTCCTTATAGTTGTACTCCGTCGGGCTTGTACTAAACTATGGATGGTGTGTATGACCGTTGGTATATATATATATATGGCAGTTTTATATTACCATGTCATACGGATGAACATCTTTGCATTCCATGCTGTCCATTACCTTCCGCACTCCCTTGTTAAATTCTGCCATCCTGGTTTAAACCTTTGCTTTGTCTCCCAGGATGGTCAACACTCGTAATACTCCTGCTGTTCCAGAGCAGGAGAAGCCGATGCAGCCGAAATGTGAATCTGCCGCAACCGCCATCTTTGGCGAGGTGATCTTTGAAGCGAGCATAATAAGCCTTGAAACCAACCGCTTATTGGGCGGATTGAACAAAACACAACACGCCAGCCAAGAAAGCGATGTGGTTTCACTCAATGATTTCGTCAAGCTATATCCTCCAAAATTCAAATATTCCGTCGAGCCTCTCGACGCAGATGATTGGCTCCGCAAAGCATCCACCACAAGCTGCGTTCGCCAGCGTGGCTGAGGCGACAAGGTTACCTTTGCCGCCTATCATCCGGAAGGCCCTGCTAGTCTCTGGTGGGAAAATTATGAGGCTATCGTCCGGCTGGACAAGTTACAACTTGGGATGAGTTCAGTGCTGCCTTCCATGAGCACCATATTCCGAAGGTCTTATGGACATAAGCGTGAGGAATTCTGCAGTTTCACCCAAGGTAGGCTGTCGGTGGATGCCTACACCGTGAATTTGGGAGGTTAGCACGTTATGCTCGAAGAAGTTTCTACCGATGCCAAGAAGCAGGCAAGGTTCCGCAAGGGACTTAGCCACGAGCTACGCCGAGATCTCCGTCTGCATGAGTGTACCTCTTTCCGAAGCTAGTCAATAAGGCTATCGGTAGCAAATCAGGCGGACTGATTTTGAGGCTTCACGCAAGCACATCCGTGATTACGGATCGTCATCCGCTCTGGATCCCGAAGCGCGGGTTTGGGTTCCAAATACCGCTCTACCACCAGGTTCACCCGAGGCCATCCTTCGAGGCGCCTCGCCCCAACCAGCCGTATTTTCCACCCAAGACTTATGGAGGTCCAACTGCTAGTGCTGCTCCACGTCCAAATGTGATCACTTGCTTCAAGTGTGAGAGACGGGCCACTATATCCGAGAGTGTCCCCGAACAACCCCAATCAAGTGGAAAGTCTGGCGTGGCAAGCCAGCAGGAAAGGTGCCCTATGCTAAGCCGGTTGCCACCGCTCGTGGCCATGTCAACTATGTCTCTCGCTGAAGAAACCTATGAGGATCCCAACGCCGTCCTCGATGCGCTTCTTGTTAATTGCCATCCGCAACCGTTCTTTTTGATCTTGGAGCATCTCATTCATTTATTTCGAGAGCTATGCTCGATTGCACAACACCACATTACGTGACATGCCTACCTCCATGGAAATTCAAACTCCCGGTTCTAGATGGCAAACCTCTAGAATAAGTCATGGGAATGAAATTCTTGTCGATGATTAGTCTTTCTTGCATCTCTAATAGCTCTCAAGTCCTCGGACATAAACATCATCTTGGGTATGGATGGATGTCAGCCCATTATGCTAAGATTGATTGCTCTACTAGAACTGTTCAACTTACCCATCCTTGGGCAAAATAGTGAATGTTTTAACCCGAGTGTCTAAGCGCCACTTTACTCCTTAAATGCCAACCCCTTCCGACCTCGAAGATATTCCGGTAGTCCGTGATTTCCGGATGTCTTTCGGAGGAACTGCCAGTGTTCCACCCGGGGATGTCGAGTTCGTGATAGATCTTATTCCGGAACCGTCCCAATCTCTAGAAGACCTTATAAGATGGCACCCCTAGAACTAGCTGAACTTAAGAAACAACTCGATGAGTCCTTGCAAAAGGGTTTCATCCGCCTAGTTCATCTCCATGGGCTTGCCCGTCCTCTTCGTCAAGAAGAAGGATGGTGCGGATCGGATGGTTGTAGATTACCGACACATCAATTTGGTCACTATCAAGAACAAGTATCCGCTCCCGGGATCAACGACACGTATGATCAGCTCGCTGGATCCTCGATCTTTTCAAGATGGATTTGAGGTTGGGCTACCATCAAATCAAAATCAAGAACGGGACATTCCTAAAGCGGCCTTTGTCACTCGTTATGGCCAATACGAGTACACCGTCATGTCCTTCGGATTAACCAATGCTCCAGCCACTTTCTCTTGGTTAATGAACTCAATCTTCATGGAGTATTTGGATAAATTCGTCGTGGTATACCTCGATGATATACTCATCTACTCCAAGAATGAGGAAGAACATGCCGAACATCTAAGGCTAGTATTGATGAAACTTCGAGAGCACCGCCTTTATGCCAAATTCTCTAAATGTGAATTCTGGTTACCAGAAGTGACCTATCTGGGACATGTAATCTCTGGTAAGGGTATTGCTGTCAATCCCGAGTGAGTTCAAGCCGTCCTTGATTGGACTCCACCTGAATCGGTCAAGCAAGTTCGGAGTTTCCTCGATTTAGCGAGCTATTGCCGCCGCTTCGTCGAGAATTTCTCTAAAGTTGCTAAACCTCTAACCGAACTCCTCAAGAAAGATAAGAAGTTGAATGGGCGCCACAAAGGCGAGATCAGCTTTCAGAACTGAAAAGGCGCTGACATCTGCTCCGTACTTGTTCCACCAGACTTCTCTAAGGACTTTATTATCTATTGCGGCGCCTCGCGACAAGGACTAGGTTGCATACTCATGCAAGATCGTCATGTGATTGCCTACGCTTCTCGGCGATTCGTCCACATGAGGATAACTACCCCACACGATCTAGAGCTTGCGGCGATGGTTCATGCACTCAAAACCTGGCGACATTACCTTACGGGTAATCGTTGCGAAATCTACACCGATCACCAAAGTCTGAAATATATCTTCACCCAACCGGTTTGAATCTCGGGCAAAGGCGTTGGGTCGAGTTGATACAGATTTCGACTTAGGAATATCCTACACCCGAGCAAAGCCAATGTCATGGCTGGCGACTAAGTCGCAAATCTTATTGTAACAATCTGATGTTACAACAAAGTCAACCAATTCTCCACGAGGAATTTCGTAAGCTTAACCTTCACATTGTTCCTCGAGGTTCCTTTCCACCACGGTGGCGAAACCTACCCTTACGGATCAGATCATCAAAGCACGGAAGGTAGATCCGGAGTCTCCGATCGGGAGAAACATCAAGAAAGGAGTCGCAGATTGTTTCTCCATTGATGAACAAGGTGTCGTGTTCTTTGGAGACCGTCTAGTGGTTCCCAAGGTGCGCAACTCGAGGCGATTGATCCTTAAGGAAGCTCATGACTCTCCTCTCACCATTCATCCTGGTAGTACTAAAATGTATCAAGATCTCGCCAGAGGTTTTGGTGGACTAGGATGAAGAGAGAAATCGCTCAATACATTGCTAATTGCGGCGTCGTCGTCGAGTTAAGCGAGCATCAACGGCCTGCTGGTACCCTTCAACCTTTGGAAATTCCTGAATGGAAATGGGATAAAATCGGTATGGACTTCATTACCGGGTTTCCCGGGACCAAGAGAGGAATAACGCTATCTTCGTTGTTGTTGATCGTCTTTCCAAAGTAGCCCATTTCCTACCTGTTCGTGAGAGTATAACCGCTAGCCAGCTAGCTGATTTGTACATCTCTCGAATAGTGTCTCTTCATGGTATTCCATTAGAGATTAACTCAGACCGTGGAGTCTTTTCACCTCTCGATTTTGGGAAAGTTTCCAAACGCTATGGGAACTCGTCTCTCCTTTAGCACCGCTTTCCATCCCCAATCAAGTGGTCAAGTAGAACGAGTCAATCAAATCCTAGAGGATATGCTTCGAGCTTCTGTCATTTCTTTCGGCATGAATTGGGAGAAATGCCTTCCATTCGCCGAGTTCGCTTATAACAATAGTTATCAAGCCAGCTGGGCAAAGCCCTTCGAAGTTCTTTATGGACGGAAATGTGAACGCCTCTTAACTGGTGAAACCGGGAGAGACAACTCTTTGCCCGGACATGATTCAGAAGCGAAGAGCAGGTTCGCATTATTCGTGAGAAATTGAAAACAGCCCAATCTCGTCAAAAGAGCCAATATGACCGCAAGCATAAGCCGATGACTTATGAAATTGGCGAGAAGGCTTACCTTCGGGTTACTCCTCTAAAGGGAACCCATCGTTTCGGTATCAAAGGCAAGTTGGCTCCTCGTTACATTGGACCCTTTCGCATTCTTGCCAAGCGAGGGAAGTTGCCTACCAATTGGAACTACCTCCGCATCTTTCCAAAGTCCATGATGTCTTCCACGTTTCCCAACTCAGCGTTGCTTCTCGGATCCTATCCGTGGAGTAGACCACTAAACGCTTGATCTCCAAGATAACCTCACCTATCGAGAATATCCCGTTAGTATTCTCGATCAAGCCGAGCGTACCACTCGACGTCGGAATATCAAGTTTCTAAAGGTTCAATGGTCAAACCATTCCGAGCAAGAAGCAACTTGGGAAAGGGAGGATCGTCTTCGACTTGAGTATCCCACCTTTTTAGCAGATCCTAAATCTCGGGACGAGATTCTTTTGAGTGGGGGTGAGTTGTCACATCCCAGTTAGACCATGCATTAGGGTGTGCATCATGTTTAAATTTCATTTGAATTTGAAATGGGGAAGGCAGGAAACCCCAGAACACCCCCTTAAAACAACTAGGGTTTACTAAAATTATTTCAATGAATCAAATGCCCTTCAAAATGCTCATCCTCTTTGTTTTGGTTCGAACCCATGTCAAAGGAGGTGGATCATTTTCTAGGTCATCCAAAGTTCTAGGTTTAATCCACAAGTTTTGAACTTGAGCATTTTAATTATATAAAATATTTTAAATGTTCAAAATTGTCAAACCAAAATGTTTCATGTTGGGAATATTCCAACAAGTGACCAGGAGCATTTTGGTGATTTTTAAAATAGTTTTGGTATTTTAAAAAACCCCACAAAGTTCTGAAATTAGAAAAAGACTAAAAAGGAAAAGCTTACTGTCAGCTGCGTGCTCGCCCACTGCCCTGCCCAGCCAAAGCAGCATGGCCAACAGCTGCTTGGCTCGGCCAGCAGCAGCTCTGGTGCCGCCGCGCTGGCGAGCGCAGGCGCGCCACGCAGCTGGCCGCGCCTCGCTTCACCCCTCGCCGCGCCGCATACTGGGCGACCTCCGCGTCGTCGCCCCGACCCCCAGGACACCCCATTCGCCCCCTGCCTCCTCTCTCTCGCTCTCCCCTCGCCATGGCCGACGCCACCGTCGCCGCTCCTCCGTCGTAGCCGTAGCCACCGTCGTCCCCGCGCCACGAGACCTTGTCTGGTCGCCTCGCCGTCGTCGACTTCGTCGAACAAGCCGAGGCCCGAGCACTTGCTCGCCCCGAAGCTGCCGCACCGACCTCGCCCGACTCCGCCCCCGCCGGAGATCCCCTTCGCCGTCGCCGCGCAGATCAGAGCATCCCGACCCCGACGAGGCTCTCTACGGGATCACCGTGAGCCTGGCTACCTCCCCATCCTCTCCATTCTCTTCCTCGTGCACCACAACAACCCAACCGCGATCACCCGAACCCACCGCCGCGGAGCTCGTCGCCGACGAGGCTCCGGCCACCCAACGGCCACGCCACCCTGTCCATCGCACTCACCGAGTTGCGCTGGGCCTAACTATGCACACTCCACGCGCTTCACTTCGCCCCCTAGCAACAAGCCCGACATCACCCGAGCCCCGGCCGCCGCCAAACTCACCGCCGGCGCCAACTCCGGCCACCCCGACCCAAGCTAACCCCACCAATAGCCGCGGCTCATCTCCAGCTCCACGTAGATGCTCCCCGCGCCCCATTTGGTGGCGGAAAGTGCAAAAGCACTTTGCTCCTTTGGCCTTTGGCCTCGCCGGGCGGCTAGACGCCATGAGTTGACCATCGACCGATTGTGGGCCCATTGGCTGCTCGAGTCAATGACGGTGGACCCCCGGTTAACTAATTAGGATTAGTTCTAATTAATTTAATTAGTTAAACTAACCTCGACATGCGGGTCCCACTGGTCAGTTTGACCTGGACGACCCGTTGACCCTGACGTCACGCTGACCTCATCTCGACGCATTAATTCAAATTCTGGATTTATTTTGATATAGTAAATTCGAATATAAATCAAATTTCAAATGCTTATAACTTTTATCTATAACTCCAAATGCAAAGATTTATATATGAAAATTATCAGAAAAATACACTCTATCCATTGGTACAGGTTTCATGCATGTTAAAACAAGTTAACTATGCTGAATAACCAGAATAAGATATTGCACCATTAGGACTAACTCAAATGAGCTATCATTTGAATCCTTGATTCAAATGAGTTCATCTCCTGTTCTTTCAACTTGCATTAGACCAACACACATCCATATTGCCATGTCATAGCATGCATCATATTGTTGCATATTGTCTTGTGTGTTTATTTGGTGTGCTTTCATGATAGGTTCGCCTCGAAGATAACCTCGACTACCCATCGAAGGGCAGTCCTCTACCCTAGTTCCATCGGGCAAGCAATTCATTGATCATTCGATACAAACCCATGTTCTCGCTTCGCTCTCGTTTCTGCATTAAGACAACGCGATTCAACTGTTGTGTGCTGCGGTAGTTGAACCCACTTCCTTTGCATGACTGTCATTGCCACAATAACTAGATGAAACCCACTAGTATGTGTAGGAGTTGATTGAGCCATGTTTGTGATTCCTACCATGCTATGCTTGCTATGCTTAGAGTTGTGTCAGGTCTGGCTCATCGGGATGATGAACTGGAGTGAAAGGTTGTGTTGGTTCGAGAGTGAAAGTGTTGAACACGATTTGGTAAAGGTATCGATGAGAGGCCATGTAGGAGTACATGGTGGGTTGTTTCATTGAAGCCGAACTTAAGAACTGAGATCTGTGTTTGTGATCCATGAACTAGCTACTACCACACATTGGGCCCGAAACCAATGGACCCTCTCGGCTTCTTAACCACCCTTGTTCTTAGTCCGGAGTTGCAAGTAGTTTACGTGTTTGTAGCATGTTTGGGGGCACGCAACGCTGACCTTAGGGGTGGGTTGTGTTGCGGTAGGCACCGTGGTTCGTGTACCGAAGTGCCCGTTTGGTATCTCGGGAACCCTGCACACATCGTTCGGGGCTGTATGGGAAACCTCGGCGGACTCCTGCGGATGGAACCGAATAGGCGATAAACCTGGACTAGGGACTTGAGTGTTTGGGTAGGCTGAGGCCGACACCCACGTTGGGCTTCCGCTTGAAGGTTGCGAGTACATGTCGTGTAAGCGCGATAAGTGGTGAGAGCGTGTGAAGAAGTATACCCCGCAGGGTTAAATATGATCTATTGAATAGCCGTGTCCACGGAGAAGGACTTCGGGTTACCTATATCGGTTCATAGACAAGTAAATGGATACTACTAAAAGCCTCAAGATAAGTGTGAGTATCGTGGATGGCCCTCTCGGGGATGACGAGAGAGGATCCACGGTGGAGTATTGTGATGGTGATTAGTGGACTGGTGTGCGACAAAATGCTTTACAAAGTGTGTCACGAGGATAGCTTAGCCAAGAGTCAAAGCTGGCTTGCTGCAATAACTCCACCTCCTTCCTTGAGAATGTGCATGTATGATAGGATTACGTGGTAAGACTTGCTTTGAGTACTTTTGTACTCATGTTTGTAATCAATATTTTTCAGAGGACTATACTACCCCTCCGACGGATTCTATGTAGATGTTGACTTGACGAGTAAGCTAGCCACCCGGTGGCGATCTAAGACTTGTGAAGGGCCATTGTAGATAGAAAGGCTCCAACAAGCTTTCTTTCTTTCTAGAGTCGTACAGAGACTAGTTTGCTTCCGCATGTGCTTGTATGATTGTATGACTTGAGTGTTGGGTCATGTGACCCTACCTGTATGACTATGTTATGTATGGCTCCTCGGAGCCTCTTAAATAAAGTACTTGAGTTGTAGAGTTTTGTTGTGATGCCTTGTTGTATTTACTCATATCGGGCATAATGCGTGTATGATTGAAATGCTTGGTATGAGTGGGATCCGACAAACTAGTTGTTTATCCTTGGCAGCCTCTCATATGGGGAAATGTAGTCTCGTGCTTACGGCGATAGTAGTCCGCTACTGCCGGTTCACGAGTCCTGCTAGCCCAAACTCTGCTTGGACACTTGGTGGCGGCATGTGATTCATTTCGTTCCTATATACATCCCGGGAAATGTCACGCGGTGATACTCGGAGTCCTGCCTAGCCTGCTACAGCCGGGATACCGGAGTCTGTTAGCCAGTGCTACAGCCCGAGTTCATACGTTGATGACCGACATGCTCGAAGTGATTCATGTATGCCTGTCCCCATAGGTTAGTGCGCTTTGGGTTCACGACTAGCCATGTCGGCCCGGTTCTTTGTCATGTGGATGCTAGCGACACTATCATATCGTGAGCCAAAAGGCTAAGCGGTCCGGGCCATGGTAAGGCGACACCGTGGGAATACCGTGCGTGAGGCCGCAAAGTGATATGAGGTGTTACCAGCTAGGTCGATGTGACTTGGAATCGGGTCCCGACAGCGTTGGCATCAGAGCAGGGCTGCCTGTAGGTCCGCTAAGCCAAACTGGTCGAAGTTGAGTCTAGAAATGCTTTAGTTATATGTAGGGGAATTGATTGTGGGAGGGAACGTAAGGCTCTTTTTACTCCTTTACCTTATGCCCTCTGATCTGAGTCATCCTCTTCTCATTCAACGTGGGTATAGGACTAGGCTCTCCTCTCTCTATCAGGTTCACGTGTTACTAATCCGTAGTAACTTATAGGATTGTTGGTTATATCCTCAGTTCAGTGCTACTAAATTTTAGTATGCTATCATTTGAACCAGAACCTTGATATGATGTTGTTGAGTGGTTATGCAATCTGATTTTGTAATGTCTCAAATCTGATTTTGAGCATTTACAGATGTTATGCTGCCCGATTTTCCCTAGGAATTCTAATGCCTTTGCATTGTGACTATGCTTTCAGATGGCCACCCGTTCCCAGAACCAAGTGGTTCGCCTGACCCGTTGCATTGATGTGTGCGGTCACACGGCCATGTTGGTTAGGGTGATGATTGAGGCTGGTTATCGATGGTATCCTGAATATACCGTCGAGGAGCAGTTTAGGGATTTCAATCAAAGCCAATATCTATGCACGGTCGGATTTATCCATCCTATCCCGAACTCTTGAGCCACTTCATGTTCTTATGGGCTCGGAATCACTATTGGAATGTCGTGCAAGATGCAGCCTATTCCATGATGACTATTATTCGAGCTGTAACTGCTTTTTGAGCAACACCGATTTCCGCTATATGCGGCATCCTTCACAGGGCGCATGGCTACCTTGAGGTTTGTACAGCGATGCATCCCATGAGGACTCACTCCTTCGCACTACTCTTGAGTTCTTTGGAGGACAAGGACCGTGAGAACCGGCCTTGCGTATGGAGCTTTTAATGCCCGTTCGACCTTTGGGCTACTCGACTAGGTTTGCACTGCCGTGCAAGCGGATATATGGACATGAGAGACTTGTACCTGTGCGGGCGAGTCTGCGGACTTCATGGAGTGGCGTGAGGTTGGAGGCATCACTCCTCCTCGTGGGCCTCGCCTCGCCACCGTTTGTTGGTCCACGGCCACATTCGAGTCCTTATGGTCCACAGCCCCACAGATTTCTGCTTCCGGACGATCATGTTCCACTTCGAGCTTGGGTGGTGACTTCTATGAGGACTACTATGGAGCTGCACGAGATAGTAGTAGTATTCCTAGTATGGTAATAGTTGTGTTTCCACCGTCTGCGTGACTCGTGGAATACGACTTAGTGTGTATCGTTAGGAAGTGTAGAAAAATAATGTATAGAAGTTGGAATGCTTCCGATGAGATGTAACGCCTTTCCTTATAGTTGTACTCCGTCGGGCTTGTACTAAACTATGGATGGTGTGTATGACCGTTGGTATATATATATATGGCAGTTTTATATTACCATGTCATACGGATGAACATCTTTGCATTCCATGCTGTCCATTACCTTCCGCACTCCCTTGTTAAATTCTGCCATCCTGGTTTAAACCTTTGCTTTGTCTCCCAGGATGGTCAACACTCGCAATACTCCTGCTGTTCCAGAGCAGGGAGAAGCCGATGCAGCCGAAATGTGAATCTGCGCAACCGCCATCTTTGGCGAGGTGATCTTTGGAAGCGAGCATAATAAAGCTGAAACCAACCGCTTATTGGAGCGGATTGAACAAAACACAGCACGCCAGCCAAGAAAGCGATGTGGTTTCACTCAATGATTTCGTCAAGCTATATCCTCCAAAATTCAAATATTCCGTCGAGCCTCTCGACGCAGATGATTGGCTCCGCAGCATCCACCACAAGCTGCGTTCCGCCAACGTGGCTGAGGCCGACAAGGTTACCTTTGCCGCCTATCATCTGGAAGGCCCTGCTAGTCTCTGGTGGGAAAATTATGAGGCTATCGTCCGGCTGGACAAGTTACAACTTGGGATGAGTTCGATGCTGCCTTCCGTGAGCACCATATTCCGAAGGTCTTATGGACCGCAAGCGTGAGGAATTCTGCAGTTTCACCCAAGGTAGGCTGACGGTGGATGCCTCTACACCGTGAATTTGGGAGGTTAGCACGTTATGCTCCGAAGAAGTTTCTACCGATGCCAAGAAGCAGGCAAGGTTCCGCAAGGGACTTAGCCACGAGCTACGCCGAGATCTCCGTCGCATGAGTGTACCTCTTTCCGAAGCTAGTCAATAAGGCTATCGGCCAAATCAAGGCAGACTGATTTTGAGGCTTCATAAGCACATCCGTGATTACGGATCGTCATCCGCTCTGGATCCCGAAGCGCGGGTTTGGGTTCCAAATACCGCTCTACCACCCAGGTTCACCCCGAGGCCATCCTTCGAGGCGCCTCGCCCCAACCAACCGTATTTTCCACCCAAGACTTATGGAGGTCCAAGCTGCTAGTGCTGCTGCCACGTCCAAATGTGATCACTTGCTTCAAGTGTGGAGAGACGGGCCACTATATCCGAGAGTGTCCCAGAACAACCCCAATCAAGTTGGAAAGTCATTGGCGTGGCAAGCCAGCAGGAAAGGTGCCCTATGCTAAGCCGGTTGCCACCGCTCGTGGCCATGTCAACTATGTCTCTGCTGAAGAAACCTATGAGGATCCCAGCGTCGTCCTCGATGCGCTTCTTGTTAATTGCCATCCGCAACCGTTCTTTTGATATTGGAGCATCTCATTCATTTATTTCGAGAGCTATGCTCGATTGCACAACACCACATTACGTGACATGCCTACCTCCATGGAAATTCAAACTCCTGGTTCTAGATGGCAAACCTCTAGAATAAGTCATGGGAATGAAATTCTTGTCGATGATTAGTCTTTCTTGCATCTCTAATAGCTCTCAAGTCCTCGGACATAAACATCATCTTGGGTATGGACTGGATGTCAGCCCATTATGCTAAGATTGATTGCTCTACTAGAACTGTTCAACTTACCCATCCTTGGGCAAAATAGTGAATGTTTTAACCCGAGTGTCTAAGCGCCGACTTTACTCATAAATGCCAACCCCTTCCGACCTCGAAGATATTCCGGTAGTCCGTGATTTCCGGATGTCTTTCCGAGGAACTGCCAGTGTTCCACGGCGGGGATGTCGAGTTCGTGATAGATCTTATTCGGAACCGTCCCAATCTCTAGAAGACCTTATAAGATGGCACCCCTAGAACTAGCTGAACTTAAGAAACAACTCGATGAGTCCTTGCAAAAGGGTTTCATCCGTCCTAGTTCATCTCCATGGGCTTGCCCGTCCTCTTCGTCAAGAAGAAGGATGGTACGGATCGGATGGTTGTAGATTACCGACCTGTCAATTTGGTCACTATCAAGAACAAGTATCCGCTCCCGGGATCAACGACACTGTATGATCAGCTCGCTGGATCCTCGATCTTTTCAAGATGGATTTGAGGTTGGGCTACCATCAAATCAAAATCAAAACGGGACATTCCTAAACGGCCTTTGTCACTCGTTATGGCCAATCTGAGTACACCGTCATGTCCTTCGGATTAACCAATGCTCCAGCCACTTTCTCTCGGTTAATGAACTCAATCTTCATGGAGTATTTGGATAAATTAAGTCGTGGTATACCTCGATGATATACTCATCTACTCCAAGAATGAGGAAGAACATGCCGAACATCTAAGGCTAGTATTGATGAAACTTGAGAGCACCGCCTTTATGCCAAATTCTCTAAATGTGAATTCGGTTACGAAGTGACCTATCTAGGACATGTAATCTCTGGTAAGGGTATTGCTGTCAATCCCGAGTGAGTTCAAGCCGTCCTTGATTGGACTCCACTGAATCGGTCAAGCAAGTTCGAGTTTCCTCGGTTTAGCGAGCTATTGCCGCCGCTTCGTCGAGAATTTCTCTAAAGTTGCTAAACCTCTAACCGAACTCCTCAAGAAAGATAAGAAGTTCGAATGGGCGCCACAAAGGCGAGATCAGCTTTCAGAACTAAAAGACGCTCGACATCCGCTCCGTACTTGTTCCACCAGATTCTCTAAGGACTTTATTATCTATTGCGGCGCCTCGCGACAAGGACTAGGTTGCATACTCATGCAAGATCGTCATGTGATTGCCTACGCTTCTCGACGATTCGTCCACATGAGGATAACTACCCCCACACGATCTAGAGCTTGCAGCGATGGTTCATGCACTCAAAACCTGGCGACATTACCTTACGGGTAATCGTTGCGAAATCTACACTGATCACCAAAGTCTGAAATATATCTTCACCCAACGGTTTGAATCTCGGGCAAAGGCGTTGGGTCGAGTTGATACAGATTTCGACTTAGGAATATCCTACACCCGTGCAAAGCCAATGTCATGGCTGGCGCACTAAGTCGCAAATCTTATTGTAACAATCTGATGTTACAACAAAGTCAACCAATTCTCCACGAGGAATTTCGTAAGCTTAATCTTCACATTGTTCCTCGAGATTCCTTTCCACCCCGGTGGCGAAACCTACCCTTACGGATCAGATCATCAAAGCACAGAAGGTAGATCCGGAGTCTCCGATCGGGAGAAACATCAAGAAAGGAGTCGCAGATTGTTTCTCCATTGATGAACAAGGTGTCGTGTTCTTTGGAGACCGTCTAGTGGTTCCCAAGGTGCGCAACCTGAGGCGATTGATCCTTAAGGAAGCTCATGACTCTCCTCTCACCATTCATCCTGGTAGTACTAAAATGTATCAAGATCTCGCCAGAGGTTTTGGTGGACTAGGATGAAGAGAGAAATCGCTCAATACATTGCTAATTGCGGCGTCGTCGTCGAGTTAAGCGAGCATCAACGGCCTGCTGGTACCCTTCAACCTTTGGAAATTCCTGAATGGAAATGGGATAAAATCGGTATGGACTTCATTACCGGGTTTCCCAGGACCAAGAGAGGGAATAACGCTATCTTCGTTGTTGTTGATCGTCTTTCCAAAGTAGCCCATTTCCTACCTGTTCGTGAGAGTATAACCGCTAGCCAGCTAGCTGATTTGTACATCTCTCGAATAGTGTCTCTTCACGGTATTCCATTAGAGATTAACTCAGACCGTGGGAGTCTTTTCACCTCTCGATTTTGGGAAAGTTTCCAAAACGCTATGGGAACTCGTCTCTCCTTTAGCACCGCTTTCCATCCCCAATCAAGTGGTCAAGTAGAACGAGTCAATCAAATCCTAGAGGATATGCTTCGAGCTTCTGTCATCTCTTTCGGCATGAATTGGGAGAAATGCCTTCCATTCGCCGAGTTCGCTTATAACAATAGTTATCAAGCCAGCTGGCAAAGCCCTTCGAAGTTCTTTATGGACGGAAATGTGAACGCCTCTTAGCGGTCGAAACCGGGAGAGACAACTCTTTGGCCCGGACATGATTCAGAAGCGTAAGAGCAGGTTCGCATTATTCGTGAGAAATTGAAAACAGCCCAATCTCGTCAAAAGAGCCAATATGACCGCAAGCATAAGCCTATGACTTATGAAATTGGCGAGAAGGCTTACCTTCGGGTTACTCCTCTAAAGGGAACCCATCGTTTCGGTATCAAAGGCAAGTTGGCTCCTCGTTACATTGGACCCTTTCGCATTCTTGCCAAACGAGGGGAAGTTGCCTACCAATTGGAACTACCTCCGCATCTTTCCAAAGTCCATGATGTCTTCCACGTTTCCCAACTCAGGCGTTGCTTCTCGGATCCTATCCGTGGAGTGGACCACGAAACGCTTGATCTCCAAGATAACCTCACCTATCGAGAATATCCCGTTCGTATTCTCGACCAAGCCGAGCGTACCACTCGACGTCGGAATATCAAGTTTCTAAAGGTTCAATGGTCAAACCATTCCGAGCAAGAAGCAACTTGGGAAAGGGAGGATCGTCTTCGACTTGAGTATCCCACCTTTTCGCAACAGATCCTAAATCTCGGGACGAGATTCTTTTGAGTGGGGTGAGTTGTCACATCCCGGTTAGACCATGCATTAGGGTGTGCATCATGTTTAAATTTCATTTGAATTTGAAATGGGAAGGCAGAAACCCAGAACACCCCCTTAAAACAACTAGGGTTTACTAAAATTATTTCAATGAATCGAAATGCCCTTCAAAATGCTCATCCTCTTTGTTTTGGTTCAGAACCCATGTCAAAGGAGGTGGATCATTTTCTAGGTCATCAAAGTTCTAGGTTTAATCCACAAGTTTTGAACTTGAGCATTTTAATTATATAAAATATTTTAAATGTTCAAAATTGTCAAACCAAAATGTTTCATGTTGGGAATATTCCAACAAGTGACCAGGAGCATTTTGGTGATTTTTAAAATAGTTTTGGTATTTTAAAAAAACCCCACAAAGTTCTGAAATTAGAAAAGACTAAAAAGGAAAAGCTTACATGCCGTGTTCGCCCACTGCTGCCCAGCCCAGCAGAGCTGGCATGTGAGCTGCTTGGCTCGGCCAGAGCAGCAACTGGTGCCCCTGCCCGGCAGCGAGGGCGCGCGCGCAGCTGGCGCCGCCTGCTTCACCCCCTCGCCGCCGCCTGGGCGACCTCAGCGTCGTCGCCCGACCCCAGGACACCCCATTCGCCCCTGCCTGCCTCTCTCTCGCTCTCCCTCGCCATGGCCGACGCCACGTCGCCGCTCCTCCGTCGTAGTCGTAGCCACCGTCGTCCCCGCGCCACGAGACCTTGTCTGGTCGCCTCGCCGTCGTCGACTTCATCGAACAAGCCGAGGCCCGAGCACTTGCTCGCCCCGAAGCTGCCGCACCGACCTCGCCCGACTCCGCCCCCGCCGGAGATCCCCTTCGCCGTCGCCGCCGCATCAGAGCATCCCCGACCCCGACGAGGCTCTCTACGGGATCACTGTGAGCCTGGCTACCTCCCCATCCTCTCCATTCTCTTCCTCGTGCACCACAACAACCCAACCGCGATCACCCGAACCCACCGCCGCGGAGCTCGTCGCCGACGAGGCTCCGGCCACCCAACGGCCACGCCACCCTGTCCATCGCACTCACCGAGTTGCGCTGGGCCTAACTATGCACTCCACGCGCTTCACTTCGCCCCCTAGCAACAAGCCCGACATCACCCGAGCCCCGGCCGCCGCCAAACTCACCGCCGGCGCCAACTCCGGCCACCCCGACCCAAGCTAACCCCACCAATAGCCGCGGCTCATCTCCAGCTCCACGTAGATGCTCCCCGCGCCCCATTTGGTGGCCGGAAAGTGCAAAAGCACTTTGCTCCGCCGCGCCTGGCCTCGCCGGCGGCTAGACGCCGGCGAGTTGACCACTGACCCCTGACTGTGGGCCCTGTTGACTGCTCTGAGTCAATGACAGGTGGACCCCCCCCCGGTTAACTAATTAGGATTAGTTCTAATTAATTTAATTAGTTAAACTAACCCTGACATGCGGGTCCCACTGGTCAGTTTGACCTGGACGACCCCGTTGACCCCTGACGTCACGCTGACCTCATGCTGACGCATTAATTCAAATTCTGGATTTATTTTGATATAGTAAATTCCAGAATATAAATCAAATTTCAAATGCTTATAACTTTTTATCTATAACTCCAAATGCAAAGATTTATATATGAAAAATTATCAGAAAAATACACTCTATCCATTGGTACAGGTTTCATGCATGTTAAAACAAGTTAACTATGCTGAATAACCAGAATAAGATATTGCACCATTAGGACTAACTCAAATGAGCTATCATTTGAATCCTTGATTCAAATGAGTTCATCTCCTGTTCTTTCAACTTGCATTAGACCAACACACATCCATATTGCCATGTCATAGCATGCATCATATTGTTGCATATTGTCTTGTGTGTTTATTTCGGTGTGCTTTCATGATAGGTTCTGCCCCCGAAGATAACCTCGACTACCCATCTGAAGGGCAGTCCTCTACCCCAGTTCCATCAGGCAAGCAATTCATTGATCATTCCGATACAAACCCATGTTCTCGCTTCTGCTCTCATTTACTGCATTAAGACAACGCGATTCAACTGTTGTGTGCTGCGGTAGTTGAACCCACTTCCTTTGCATGACCTGTCATTGCCACAGTAACTAGATGAAACCCACTAGTATGTGTAGGAGTTGATTGAGCCATGTTTGTGATTCCTACCATGCTATGCTTGCTATGCTTAGAGTTGTGTCAGTCCGGCTCATCGGGATGATGAACTGGAGTGAAAGGTTGTGTTGGTTCAAGAGTGAAAGTGTTGAACACGATTTGGTAAAGGTATCGATGAGAGGCCATGTAGGAGTACATGGTGGGTTGTTTCATTGAAGCCGAACTTAGAACTGAGATCTGTGTTTGTGATCCATGAACTAGCTACTACCACACATTGGGCCCGAAACCAATGGACCCTCTCGCTTCTTAACCACCCTTGTTCTTAGTCCGGGAGTTGCAAGTAGTTTCGGTGTTTGTAGCATCTTTGGGGCCGCACATAGCGCTGACCTTAGGGGTGGGTTGTGTTGCGGTAGGCACCGTGGCCCGGTGTACCGAGTGCCGTTTGGTATCTTGGGAACCTGCACACATCGTTCGGGGCTGTATGGGAAACCTCGGCGGACTCCTGCGGATGGAACCGAATAGGCGATAAACTGGACTAGGGACTTGAGTGTTTGGGTAGGTGAGGCCGACACCCACGTTGGGCTTCCGCTTGAAGGTTGCGAGTACATGTCGTAAACGATTGATAAGTGGTGAGAGCGTGTGAAGAAGTATACCCTGCAGGTTAAATATGATCTATTGAATAGCCGTGTCCACGGAGAAGGACTTCGGGTTACCTATATCGGTTCATAGACAAGTAAATGGATACTACTAAAAGCCTCAAGATAAGTGTGAGTATCGTGGATGGCCCTCTCGGGGATGACGAGAGAGGATCCACGGTGGAGTATTGTGATGGTGATTAGTGGACTCGTATGCGACAAAATGCTTTACAAAGTAGTGTTCACGAGGATAGCTTAGCCAAGAGTCAAAGCTGGCTTGCTGCAATAACTCCACCTCCTTCCTTGAGAATGTGCATGTATGATAGGATTACGTGGTAAGACTTCTTTGAGTACTTTTGTACTCATGTTTGTAATCAATATTTTTCAGAGGACTATACTACCCCTCCGACGGATTCTATGTAGATGTTGACTTGACGAGTAAGCTAGCCACCGGTGGCGATCTAAGACTTGTGAAGGGCCATTGTAGATAGAAAGGCTCCAACAAGCTTTCTTTCTTTCTAGAGTGCGTACTCAGACTAGTTTGCTTCGCATGTGCTTGTATGATTGTATGACTTGAGTGTTGGGTCATGTGACCCCTACCTGTATGACTATGTTATGTATGGCTCCTCGGAGCCTCTTAAATAAAGTACTTGAGTTGTAGAGTTTTGTTGTGATGCCTTGTTGTATTTACTCATATCGGGCATAATGCGTGTATGATTGAAATGCTTGGTATGAGTGGGATCCGACAATCTAGTTGTTTATCCTTGGCAGCCTCTCATATGGGGAAATGTAGTCTCGTGCTTACGGCGATAGTAGTCCGCTACTGCCGGTTCACGGAGTCCTGCTAGCCCAAAGACTACTGCTTGGACACTTGACTGGCGGCATGTGATTCATTTCGTTCCTATGTACATCCTTCGGGAAATGTCACGCGGTGATACTCGGAGTCTGCCTAGCCTGCTACAGCCCGGGATACGGAGTCTGTTAGCCAGTGCTACAGCCCGAGTTCATCGTTGATGACCGACATGCTCGAGGTGATTCATGTATGCCTGTCCCCATAGGTTAGTGCCGCTTTGGGTTCACGACTAGCCATGTCGGCCCGGTTCTTTGTCATGTGGATGCTAGCGACACTATCATATCGTGAGCCAAAAGGCAAGCGGTCCCGGGCCATGGTAAGGCGACACCCGTGGGAATACCGTGCGTGAGGCCGCAAAGTGATATGAGGTGTTACCAGCTAGGTCAATGTGACTTGGAATCGGGGTCCTGACAGCCAGAGGGGAAATCATCACCGGTGGCCATCTTCATCATCCCGGCGGCCACCACGATGAGGAGGGAGTAGTCTACCCTCGAGGCTGAGGGTTTGTACCAGTAGCTACGTGTTCTTGAGATGGCACAATCTTGATGTATCGCGGGCTTTGTTAATATAGTTTGATCATATGGTGTTTTCCCCTCTCCATCTTGTTGTGATGAATTGGCTTTTCCCTTTGAGATTTCATTTTATCGGATTGAATACTTTTATGGATTTGAGAACACTTTATGTATGTCTTGCTATGAATACCCATGGTGACAATTGGGTATCACATTGATTCAGTTGATATATGGTTTGGCACTCAACTCGCGGATTCCCGAGGTGACATTGGGGTAATCTATGCATAGGGGCTGATGCACGTTCTTGTATTTGTTTCTCCGGTAGAAATCTTGGGGCACTCTTTGAAGTTCTTTGTGTTGGATTGAGTAGTATGAATCTAAAATTATTTGGTGTTATTTTAGTACGAACTCTTGGATAGATTGATTGGAAAGAATAGCTTCGAGGTGGTTTCGTACCCTACAAACAATTTCTTCTTATGTTCTCCGCTAGATAGGAACTTTAGAGTGATTCTTCATCACACTTCGAGGGATGGTTATATGATCCAATTATATTAGCATTGTTGAGAGATTGCACTAGCAAAAGTACGGACCCTAGGCCTCATTTTCAAGCATTGCAATACCATTTGAGCTCAGTTTTGTTACTTGCTATGTTGCTGTTTTTTATTGTTCCTATTACAAAAATCAATATCTACTATCATGATTATACTTGTATCACCATCTCTTCGCCGAACTAGTGCACCTATACAAATTACCATTGTATTTGGTGCGTTGGGGACACAAGAGACTCTTTGTTATTTGGTTGCAGGGTTGTTTGAGAGAGACCATCTTCATTCTACACCTCCCACGGATTGATAAACCTTAGGTCATCCAGTTGAGGGAAAATTGCTACTGTCCTACAAAACTCTGCGCTTGGAGGCCCAACACGAGTCTACAAGAATAAAGTTGCGTAGTAGACATAAAGCTCTTTTCTGGCGTCGTTGTTGGTGAGGTGAGTGCTTGAAGGTATATCTTTAGATATTGCAATTGAATCTTTTAGTTTCTTGTTTTATCACTAGTTTGGTTTAAAAAAATAAAACTACAAAAAAATGGAATTAAGGTTGCATCATATTCTTCTTCTTTATAATGTCTTCTGCGAAAATGATGGCAAGGAAAATTGTGCCCAATTGATAGAAGAATTGTATAGTATGTTTGACAAAGCATCTTTGAATGATGATCATCTTTGCAATGTTGTTGGTATGAATTCTATGAATATCCAAAATGCTAATGATGATTGCATGCCTCCTATCTATGATGAGAACAAAGTTGCTACTTATGATGATTATTGTGATGATACTTATGTTATAAAAAGTAGTGATAATTATTGTCGTAATTTTGAATATCCTTTTGCTGAACATGACTCTTTTAATGTGGAAACAATTTATAGTATTCGAGTTTCCTATGATACTCCCACTATTATGAATGAGAATAAAATTGCCTATGTGGAGAGTAATAAAAATACTATGCTTATGGATCATGAAAGGAGTGCTTTGTGTGATAGTAATATTAATGAATCCATTCATGATGCTACTGAAAATTATTATGAGAGAGGAACTTGTGATTCATGATGCTCCCTTTATGTTTCATTCTTTACTTTTATGTGAGCACCTTTGAAATCACCATGCCTAGCTAAAAGGCATTAAAGAAAAGCGTTTGTTGGGAGACAACCCAGTACTTTTACCTACTGTTTTTGTGTGTTCATATGATTAGGCTACTATAGTAATCATGTTTTATAGATTTTGTGTCAATAAAGTGCCAAGTAAAGTCTTTGGGATAGTGTGGATGATAGTTGACTTGATTATGTGCAAAAACAGAAACTTTTGCACTCAGTCCAGGAATTTTGAAAATTCACTGGAATATGATGTTGATCTGAATTTTCTACAAAAGATTTCTATACAAATTCCCTACATTGTCCTAATTTTTCAGAATTTTTGGAGTAGCATAAGTATTGTTGGAGTACAGATTACTACAGACTATTCTGTTTTTGACAGATTCTGTTTTCAATGCATAGTTTGCTTGTTTACTAATTTCTATGGCTTATATTGCTCAATATAAATTGTAGAAATAATAGGGTACAGTAGGCATTGTGTGAGAACAATTATGAATCTTGTCTTTGACTGTACCAAAGTGAATGGTTTTTTCTTTATCATACTAACCTATCTCACGAAGTTCCGTTAAGTTTTGTGTGATTGAAGTTTTCAAGCTTTGGGTGCGATATCGATACGAGGAGAATAAGGAGTGACAAGACCCTAAGCTTGGGGATGACGAAGACACCCTGTCGGTGTCAAAACCGGCCGATCTCGGGTAGGGGGTCCCGAACTATGCATGTGAGGATTGAAGGTAACAGGAGACGGGGGACACGATGTTTACCCAGGTTCGGGCCCTCTTAATGGAGGTAATACCCTACTTCCTGCTTGATTGACTTTGATGAGTATAGGGGTTACAAGAGTTGATCTACCTCGAGATCGTAATGGCTAAACCTAGATGTCTAGCCTGTATGATTTGTGATAGCCTCTACGGACTAAACCCTCCGGTTTATATAGACACCGGAGGGGGCTAGGGTTGTACAAAGTCGGTTTACAGAGGAAGAAAACTACACGTCCGGGCGCCAATCTTTCCATCCACGCAAAGGAGAGTCTCATCGGGACACGGGGGAAGGCCTTCTACCTTATATCTTTACGGCCCATCAATCCGGCCCATGTCACATAGCCCGGCAATTCGAGGACCCCCTAATCAAAGACTCCCTTAGTAGCCCCCGAACTTGCCTTCAATGATGACGTAGTATCCGGCTTTGCAAGGCGGGTTCTCCATTATACTTCGGATTGACGATAGTTCGGCTCCACATTAAATATCATATTCTATTGATTCTTAGTTGTCGTCGCCTCGGCTTCCATGTGTGAAACGAATGCGAACGGTCTAGGTGTTCTTTACAAATAACCCCTTCACCATGCAGTGAAAGCGCCTATTTAAGGAGATTTGATCTCAGATGCCATTCCACACCACGCGGAAATCCTTAGGACTCGCCATAGGAAATCGTCCAAACATGGCCGACGCTCCTAGCTCTTCCTCATGCCCCCACGGCCCTAAAAAGGCGATAGGGAAAGCTGATCGGTATCCCGCTCCTATCTAAATAAACTTCAGACGTAGGGATATATTCCTCCCGCGGATCTAGTCTCCATTCGGGCTGGATTAACTTTCCTCAACGACGAAGCCCTGGCGGAGAATTTCCCAATTCCTTCTAACGAGGAGCGGGTGTGCTTCATTTCTTTACTTTTGAGAGGCGTAGGATTTCCTGTCCACCCTTTCCTCAGAGGTCTCCTGGAGTATTACGGCCTCCAACTGTGCAATCTGACGCTAGGCTCCATCCTGCATATCGCGGGCTTCGTTGCTCTTTACGAGCTGCTTCTAGGCTGTGAGGCTCATTTCGAGCTATGGCGGAAATTTTTCTACCTCGTCCCCTGAGGGAGTCCCGGATTAAGGGGTCCTCGGGCATCCGGCCTGATATCCATGGGCCGGACTGCTGGGCCGTAAAGATACGAAGACCGAATACTATAACCGTGTCCAGATTGGGCTTTCCTTGGTGTGGAAGGCAAGGTAGGCGATCAACCATGAATATTCCTTCTTATGTAAACGACCCCATGTAACCCTAGATCTCTCCAGTGTCTATATAAACCGGAGAGCATAGTCCGGATAGGACACATTCATTACCATATACACATAGGCTAGACTTCTAGGGTTTAGCCATTACGATCTCGTGGTAGATCAACTCTTGTAATACTCATATTCATCAAGATCAATCAAGCAGGAAGTAGGGTATTACCTCCATAGAGAGGGCCCGAACCTAGGTAAACATCATGTCCCCCGTCTCCTGTTACCATCGATCCTAGACGCACAGTTCGGGACCCCCTACCCGAGATCCGTCGGTTTTGACACCGACATTGGTGCTTTCATTGAGAGTTCCAATATGCCGTCGCCAAGAGGGTTGATGGCTCGCCTTGTTCTCAAGGATAATATCATCTCCGGAGGAACCCTGGCCCCAGGCCAAACCCTCCGGCTGGGCGGTTTCGTCATGACCGCCGGATCGGCCCTTAAGCCGACGATGGCCTCTCAAGTCATCGAAAATCGCCTCTGCGTTGATCCCGAATACTCCGCCCGGATGGATCCAACGGAGTTATCGTTGTTGAACAAACTCCTGGATCGCATGGTGATAACCCACAAGTATAGGGGATCACAACTGTTTTCGAGGGTAGAGTATTCAACCCAAATTTATTGATTCGACACAAGGGGAGCCAAAGAATATTCTGAAGTATTAGAAGTTGAGTTGACAATTCAACCACACCTGGATAACTTAGTATCTGCACCAAAGTATTTAGTAGCAAAGTAGTATGGAAGTAACGGTAACGGTAGCAAAAGTAATAATTTTGGGTTTTGTAGTGATTGTAACAGTAGCAATGGTAAAGTAAATAAGCAAAGAACAATATGTGAAAATCTCGTAGGCATTGGATCGGTGATGGAGAATTATGCCGGATGCGGTTCATCATGTAACAGTCATAAGATAGGGTGACACAGAACTAGCTCCAATTCATCAATGTAATGTAGGCATGTATTCCAAATATAGTCATACGTGCTTATGGAAAAGAACTTGCATGACATCTTTTGTCCTAACCTCCCGTGGCAGCGGGGTCCTAGCGGAAACTAAGGGATATTAAGGCCTCCTTTTAATAGAGTACCAGACCAAAACATTAACCCATAGTGAATACATGAACTCCTCAAACTAAGGTCATCACCGGGAGTGGTCCCGATTATTGTCACTTCGGGGTTGCCGGATCATAACACATACTAGGTGACTATAGACTTGCAAGATAGGATCAAGAACTCACATATATTCATGAAAACATAATAGATTCAGATATGAAATCATGGCACTCGGGCCCTAGAGACAAGCATTAAGCATAGCAAAGTCTTAGCAACATCAATCTCAGAACATAGTGGATACTAGGGATCAAACCCTAACAAAACTAACTCGATTACATGATAAATCTCATCCAACCCATCACTGTCCAGCAAGCCTACGGAGGAATTACTCACGCACGGCGGTGAGCATCATGAAATTGGAGATGGAGGATGGTTGGTGATGACGACGGCGATGGATTCCCCTCTCCGGTGCCCCGAACGGACTCCAAATCAGCCCTCCTGAGAGGTTTTAGGGCTTGGCGGCGGCTCCGTATCGTAAAACGTGATGAAACTTTCTCTCTAATTTTTTTCTCCCGGAACACGAATGTATGGAGTTGGAGTTGAGGTCGGTGGAGCGTCAGGGGGCCCACGAGGCAGGGGGCGTGCCAAAGGGGGGCAGGCGCGCCCCCCACCCTCGTGGACAGGTGGAGGCCCCCCTAACGTGGATTCTTCTTCCAGTATTTTTATATTTTCCAAAAATAAGTTCCATGGAGTTTCAGTTCATTCCGAGAACTTTTGTTTCTGCACATAAATAACACCATGGCAATGCTGCTGAAAACAACGTCAGTCCGGGTTAGTTCCATTCAAATCATGCAAGTTAGAGTCCAAAACAAGGGGAAAATGTTTGGAAAAGTAGATACGACAGAGACGTATCACATGGCCGCCTTGGGGGTCGCTACAGACTACGATCGGGTTGGGCTTAAACCCGACCAGAGAGAAATTAAAACTCCACCGATCACCCGCCAGATAGCGGTAGTCGAGGAGCGGAGCAACTCTTCTACTATATTGAAGACGAACTATGTCTAGATCTCTGATCTTGAAAGGCCAGACATTCTCCGGCAGAAATGCATGCCCCGTCCCCCGAACATGGAGTTGGACGATGAGCCTAAAAAATCAGTCGATATCCCGGAACCTGAACTGCCAGGGCCGGTAGATCTTCAAACTCCGGATCCAAAATCGGGTCAGGGTTCAGATTTCGTTCCACCCACCCACCCGGACACAGAGGCTCTCATGAGGATAAAACAGCAGTCTCAGGAAAAAGTCCACCACTTCTGGGCCAGATTCCTCCTTGTCAAGGACAAGGTAAAAGATTGCCGTGACGAGGACGCAATATCGGCGTTCTGCAAAAATTGCACGGATGAAGGAATCCTCAACGCCATTAATCGCCGCCGCATACTGAAATTTGCTGACTTAGCAATCATCATTACAAAAATATTTGCGCGATGGAAAGCGCACAGGAAACTTGGGCAGCTCGGGAACCACCAGCCCCAACCCAACTCCCCTACGGGCAAAAAGGCGTACACTGTGGCATGCCCATCCACGATCAAAAACACAAAGCCGCCATACGGCACGGCACCGTTCTGGAGGGGTGGCTCGATGGCCCATGCAAAATACATGCAACAACAGATAATGTGGCAACCCACGGCCTTAGAGCATGTTGGCTACTATGACAGGTAGCCAAGAGCGGCGAGGACATCCTTATAAAGGACGCCCCGGAACAGTACTCCCAGAAGATGACGGCCCAAGAGTATTGACAGTCTTCGAGACATTCGCTTCGAATAACAAGCGCAAACGGGCACTTCGCGAGCTCAACGAAGTCTGCCAAATTGCGGTAATAAACCCATGGAACGACACGGCTATAACATTCAACGCCGGTGACGAACCAAGGTACAGAACAGTATGAACACCAGCCGCGTTAGTCCTCAGCCCCATCGTGTATGGGTTTCGACTCACCAAGGTCCTCATGGACGGTGGCAGCGGACTAAATCTCATTTATGAGGACACACTCCATAAAATGGAAATAGACAGGAGCCACATCAAACAAAGTAACACAACCTTCTGGGGAATTATTCCTAGTCAGGAGGCGCGGTGCACGGGCAAAATCACACTTGACGTGGTATTCGGCACGCCGGAGAACTATCGGTCCAAAGAAATAACCTTCCAAGTGGCCCCTTTCAGCAGCAGATATCACGCCTTATTGGGGCGGGATGCTTTCACACGCTTCCAAGCTATACCTCACTACGGATATATGAAGCTCAAAATGCCCGGACCAAACGGTATAATCACTCTCATCAGCGATCCGGACATAGCACTCCGCACTGAAAACAAAACTGCATCCCTGGCCCTGGAAGCACTATCCGAAGCCCTCGCAGCCGAAGAATTAACTGCACTACGCTCCACAGTGGATATGGACGATGTGATCCTCGACAAACGCCCCAAATCCACCTCATTCAAACCAGCAGAAGAAATAGTCAAATTCCAGGTCCACCCAACAGACCCCAAGAAAACAACATCTATCGGAGCTCAACTAACACCAACAATTGACGCCGCACTACGAGAGTTCCAGCGCGAAAACTAGGACATATTTGCCTGGCACCCTTCAGATATGCCAGGGATCCCACGCAAGTTGGCCGAACATAGCCTCAACATATTGAAGGGATTTAAATCAGTCAAGCAAACACTGCGGCGCTTTTCTGAATCCAAGGGACAAGCCATGGGGGAGGAGCTGGCCAAGCTCATCGAGGCCGGATTCATTAGAGAAATCAAGCATCCGGACAGGCTGGCAAACCTGGTGATGGTACCAAAGAAAGATAAATATTGGCGCATGTGCGTCGATTTCAAGGATCTCAACAAGGCTTGCCCTAAGGATCCTTTTCCCCTTCCCCTCATTGATCAAATCATTGACGCCACCGCAGGATGCGACTCACTGTGTTTCCTAGATGCATATTCCGGATACCATCAAATCAAAATGAAGGAATCCGATCAAGCTGCAACAACATTTATTACCCCATACGGGCCATTCTGCTTCAATACTATGCCCTTCGGGCTCAAGAACGCCGGCACAACATACCAACGCATGATCCAAACATGCCTGGAGAAACAAATCGGCAAAACGGTAGAAGCTTATGTTGATGACATCGTCATTAAGACTAGGCACATCGAAACACTAATAGACGACTTACGTCTCACGTTTGACAACCTCCGGGCATATGACATTAAGCTCAACCCGGAGAAGTGTGTCTTCGGCGTCCCCGCTGGAAAACTGTTGGGCTTTATAGTTTCCAACAGAGGAATCAAAGCAAATCCGGCTAAAATCCGAGCTCTGTCACAATTAGCTACACCTACAGACCTCAAACAGGTCCAAAAAACTGGCAGGATGCATGGCAACACTAAGCCGCTTTATCTCCATACTAGGATAAAAAGCACTCCCGCTCTATCACCTCTTACGGCGCACGGATAACTTCGAACGGACAGACGCAGCGACTACCGGACTGGAGGAAATACAGACCCTCCTAGCAAGCAATCCAATCCTGGCTGCACCAAACGCAGGCGAACCCATGTTGCTATACATATCGGCAACACATCAAGTGGTGAGCGTTGTACTCATCGTCGAACGAGAACAGGACGGACACAAATTCCTGCTCCAAAAACCGGTATACTACGTATCCACCGTCCTCACACCATGAAAATCCAGGTACCCTCACTATCAAAAGATAGCATACGCAGTCTTTATGGCATCCCGAAAATTGCGGCACTACTTTCAGGAGTGCTCGATCACGGTGGCTTCCGAGGTGCCCCTCAATGATATAATAAACAACCGGGAGGCAACGGGCCAGATTGCCAAATGGGCCATTGAGCTCCTGCCATTCGACATCACGTACAAACCACGTCGAGCCATCAAATCCCAGGTACTGGCTGACTTCGTCGCCGAATGGACAGAGGCCGAACTCCCTAAAGAGTACGGCACATATTCCAACTGGGTGATGCATTTCGACGGCTCCAAAATGTTGGCAGGGCTAGGGGCGGGCGTCGTATTAACATCCCCCATAGGAGATATTGTCCAGTACGTACTCCAAATATTATACACAGACTCCAACAACGCTACCGAATACGAGGCCTTGCTACATGGCCTTCGGATGGCCGTATCAATGGGCATACAACGCCTGGAGGTGCGCGGGGACTCAAACCTCGCAATATCCCAAATTAATGGAGACTTTGATGCCAAAGATCCAAAGATGGCAACTTATCGCAATGCTGTCTTGAAGATGTCGGCTCGATTCAAGGGACTCGAATTTCATCACGTCGCTCGGGAAAGTAATCATGCGGCAGACGTCCTTGCTCGCATCGGCGCTAAGCGCGACCCCGTCCCACCTAACATCTTCCTTGAAAGGCTCTTTAAGCCATTCATGGTGTGGCAAGGGGGAGACAGCAACGACAGCTCCGTTCCAAACACAAACACAGGTAGCGAGCACGCCGATATCATCGGAAGCTCAGCCACCGAAATAACACCATCGGCCCACCTCATCATGGCAGTAATTGCCCCATGGACCGAACCATTCTTGGCCTACCTTAATAGGAAGGAGCTCCCAGAAGATCAGAATGAGGCTCGCCGCATCGTCCGGCGTTCGAAGGCCTATAAATTCACGAGGGAGAGCTCTACAAGAAAAGCACCACCGGAGTCCTTCAAAGGTGTATCTCCGAGGAGGAGGAGGGGCAACTCTTGGCAGAAATTCACGCCGGTCTCGGTGGGCACCACGCTGCAGCCCGGGCACTTGTCAGCAAGGCCTTCCGGATAGGATTTTATTGGCCTATGGCCCGGGCAGACGCACATGACCTCGTCCAGCGCTGCGTTGGATGCCAATTCTTCGCCAACCAAATCCATATGCCCCCAACCGCCCTACAAACAATCCCCATTACATGGCCCTTTGCGGTCTGGGGCTTGGACATGGTTGGACCCCTTAAAGGGGGAAGCCATAAGAAAAAATATCTGCTGGTCATGGTGGACAAATTCACCAAGTGGATAGAGGCTAGATCGGTTAAAACGGCCGAGTCTGGACCGGTGATCGCATGTATATCCGATGTGGTGCACCGTTATGGTGTACCGCACAGCATCATCACTGATAACGGTTCCAATTTCATAGCCGATGAGGTGAAAACCTGGTGTGCTAATCTGGGCATTAAGCTCGATTACGCCTCTGTCTACCACCCGCAAACAAACGGTCAAGTCGAACGAGCTAACGAAATTATTACGAGCGGCATCAAATCCAGGCTAGTGCGGTCTTTGAAAGAATCAGACAAACACTGGGTCGAGGAGCTTGACTCCGTACTCTGGGGGCTGCGGACCATGCCCGTACTACCGGATACACACCTTTCTTCATGGTGTACGGTGCAGAGGCTGTATTGCCCTACGATATTATACATGACTCACCTCGAGTGCGTATGTACGAAGAGAAAGAGGCCGAATTGGATCGGCAGGACAGCCTAGACGCCCTGGAGGAGGAGCACGACGTCACCAAAGCCCGTTCAACATTTTATCAGCAGCAGGCTCGAAGATATCAAAGCAGAGAAGTACGGGCCAAGACTTACAATGTTGGCGAACTTGTTCTACGCTTGCCGGAGAAGAAAAAGGACAAACTCAAGCCCAAATGGGAGGGTCCCTTCATAATTGACGAAGTTCTTACCGGAGGAGCGTACCATCTTCGTGACGCATCAGACAATCGCCTAGAGCCGAACCCCTGGAACGCGGCCAGACTCTGAAGGTTCTATGCCTAGCGCCGAACTCTTTGTTAGTCTCCTTCTCCCCTATAGTATCCATTACTTTTTCTCCATTTCATAGAATTCGTCTTTTCGGCTTAAAGCTCTCATTCAGCTCGACCGAATACTGCTGACGTACATATTTTCACATATGTACGCCCATCATACCTGGGGGCTTCTTTAACAGAAGCTTGTTAATACTATTTTCCGAGCATCAAGCTCATCATACATACGCATTCTTCTCGTATGTCTTTTCTTCACCATTATATGCATCGATATGACTTAAGTTTTTGCCAAGCTGGGTTGCCTGGCTCCTGTGCTTACCCCTACGTTCCCGATTGTTAATTTGGGTGGTAAAGGAGCACCTCTGCGATTGTTACTACGGGTCATCCGGATGTGTACCTCAGGTGGGTGAAGCCGAAGCTAGCATTCTTAAGGGAATATTCGATTCGGTGGATGAAAATACTCTTTGCACTCACTCTATTGTGAACCCCGGAAGCTATACACCTTTGTGATTTTTACATCACAATTTGGACATGTCTACTAATGCATGCACACCCAGGGAAAGGAACCCTTAATGGAACTATTCTCCCTGAAAGATGTTTCTTACAATCTCAATGTAATATAACATAACTAGCCGGATACAACTTGTCTGTTCAAGCAACTATGACCCCTACGCCTAGTTTTCCAAGCATACCCCGGTCTATTCGGCCGCGAGGGTATTTGGAAACACTCCGCACCATCGAGTCTGGAGGTTGAAGCGAAAAGGTCCGCCATGACAAATGCTATACAATTCAGCTAGAATTACATAGGGTAAGGAAAGTACATAATCATTGGGACTCAAACACTTCCTTCTCTATACCGTCCAACATGCGGTCTAACTTACAATCCTGTTGGGAGTATTTGGCGGACGCCTCTACTTGGTCATACACTAAACTAACAGGAATTTCTTCCCCATTCGACCCTAGCGGTCCGACCCAAGCCATGTGACTAGGATCAAGCTTGGTGTACCGTGTTTTCACCATGGCCCAAGCTTCTCGCGCACCCTCTCGACATGCCGATATCTTCCATAACCGGATACGCCGCCGCGCTCCTCTGAACAGCTCTACGAGCTCCTCCATACTTCCTGGAGTTGAGACGGATGGCCATAAGGCCTTGGCAACGCTCCGCATGGCCAGCCGAGCATGCTCGTGCACCTGCGGCAGTCTTTGCAACAGATCATCAGCTGATCCGGACACCTCCTCTTCAGGACGGCCCGTCAATATGCCTGAATCATAATTATATCAGTTCTATCCATCTCCAAACTACTTTAACAATAGTTCGGACACATACTTAATATGCCGCCCCGCAGCTTCTTGTTCTCCTTTACGGAATCGGCTAGCTGGGCCCGCACATCCTTCAACTCTTCACCTAGCTGGGTTTTGCAATCCTGGAGTTGGTTTTTCTCAACAATGGCCTGCTTCAGCACACGGTCGCCCGTAGCATGTAGCCTCTTGGCTTCTTGTTCATTCGCTTGCGCGACTTCCAACGCCTCTTTTAGTTCCTCTGACAATCATGTCATGATATAGGTAGGATTGTTAGCATTAATGGCATATGATTATATTTTCTCGATGGAGGGGAAAATTACCAGGCGATGCCTTTTTGGACTTTTCCAGTTCGGCGGTAGCAGCATTTAGCTGCGCTAGACATTGTTCCAGCTCTTAGGTCAGCAGGTTGTTCTTCTCTGTAAGAACCTACTCATACAATGGTCCTTAAATCAGTTGTACCAACTGCTTTCAGTCCTGGGGGCTACGGGTATATGGCTATCCTTTTTCACAAAGAAAACTTACCTGCACATCTGTCAGATATTGCCTCGTGGCTTTTCTAAGCCTGTCTCGAGCAGCTCGGATGTATGCGTCGCCCGAGCTGAAGGCATTAAATGCCTCGTCTGATAACTTCGGGTCCCGTAAAACAGCTCTGCAGCGCCGATGATTCATGGCGCTCTCTACTTCCGAGTTGGTAACAGACATATTGTCCGAACCCTCGGCCGAAGGGCAGTCCGGCTTTGTTCCTACATCGGCCCCCATCTCCCCGACTGGATCTAAATCCTGGTTCTTGGGAGCACGGCCGACCGGACCCCCAGATACAGTTCGACGAACCTTTTTTCTGTAATCAAACGGGCGCATAAGTCACAGTCGGATACGTCCGCTGAAAAATATATTTATCCGCACCTCCTCGACGAGGTCCCAGCGGTGCCTTCACCGACCCTCCTCTTCGAAGGCCTGCCCGGCGCAGGAACCGATTTCCTCGGTGTCGTCAAACGCCTCCCCTGTAAAACGCGCGACAATGCGGTGGGTGAGGCAGAGTAAGAACACTGAGGGAGTCCTGGATTAGGGGCTGTCCGGATAGCCGAACTATCACCTTTGGCCGGACTCCTGGACTATGAAGATACAAGATTGAAGACTTCGTCCCGTGTCCGGATGGGACTTTCCTTGGCGTGGAAGGCAAGCTTGGCGATACGGATATGTAGATCTCCTACCATTGTAACCGACTCAGTGTAACCCTAACCCTCTTTGGTGTCTATATAAACCGGAGGGTTTTAGTCCATAGGACGAACAACAATCATACCATAGGCTAGCTTCTAGGGTTTAGCCTTTCTGATCTCGTGGTAGATCTACTCTTGTACTACCCATATCATCAATATTAATCAAGCAGGAGTAGGGTTTTACCTCCATCGAGAGGGCCGAACCTGGGTAAAAACATCGTGTCCCTTGTCTCCTGTTACCATCCGCCTAGGCGCACAGTTCGGGACCCCTACCGAGATCCGCGGTTTGATACCGACATTGGTGCTTTCATTGAGAGTTCCTCTGTGTCGTCATCTTTAGGCCCGATGGCTCCTTCGATCATCAACAACGACACGGTCCAGGGTGAGACTTTTCTCCCCGGACAGATCTTTGTATTCGGCGGCTTTGCACTGCGGGACAATTCGCTAGGCCAGCTGGAGCAGATCGAAAGCTACGCCCCTCGCCATCAGGTCGATTTGGGAGTTTGAACTACATGGCCGACATCCGCGAAGACTTGATCTTCGACAGATTCGAGCCACAGCCAAGTGCGCCGCACTGTCTCGATGGGCACGATCTAGCTCTGCCGCCGAACAGTGCCCTGGAGGCCGCACCAGTGTCCGCTCCGACCTGTAGCTCGGAGCCGACTTCGCCGATCGAGGACGAGTGGCTAGACACCGCCTCGGGGGCTGCGATCTCTACGGCGATTGAGCTGAACACCACCCCTGTCCTTCGCGAAACTCGTGACTCCAAGGCGCCGGACTCCTCTCCGGACTCTGAACCTTCCGCGCCCCTGCCAATCGAATCCGATTGGGCGCCGGTTATGGAGTTCACCGCCGCGGACATCTTTCAGCACTCACCCTTCGGCGACATCCTGAACTCACTGAAGTCTCTCTCTTTATCAGGAGAGCCCTGGCCGAACTATGGTCAGGAAGGTTGGGATGCGGACGACGAAGAAATTCAACACCCACCCACCACCCAGTTTGTAGCCACTGTCGATGATTTAACCGACATGCTCGACTTTGACTCCGAAGACATCGACGGTATGGACGACGATGCCGGAGACGACCGAGAACCAGCGCCTATAGGGCACAGGAAGTCCACCTCGTCATACGACATATATATGGTGGACATCCCAAAAGATGGGAATGGCGATGGAACAGCGAAGGATGACCCCTCCAAGAAACAGCCTAAGCGCCGGCGTCAGCGGCGCCGCTCTAAATCCCGCAACAGCAAAAGCGGTGATTCCGGCACGGGAGATAATAACACCCCAGACAGTGCCGAAGACAACCTCCTCCAGCAGGATTCAACACAGGAGGATGGAGAAGCAAGCCCGCATGATAGAGCGGCAGACAGAGAGGTAGAGGACGATAATTATATGCCTCCCTCCGAAGACGAGGCAAGCCTCGATGACGACAAATTTGTCGTGCCTGAGGATCCCGTTGAACAAGAGCGTTTCAAACACAGGCTTATGGCCACGGCAAGCAGCCTCAAGAAAAAGCAGCAACAGCTTAGAGCTGACCAAGACTTGCTAGCTGATTGATGGTCTGAAGTCCTTGCAGCCGAAGAGTATGAACTCCAACGCCCCTCCAAGAGCTACCCAAAACGCAGGCTGCTACCCCGATTAGAGGAGGAAGCACCCAAACCTACATCACCAGCGCACGACGCGGCCGACCGGCCACCTGGTGGTCACGACAGAGAGGCCTCTCGGCCCTCCACTCAAGCCGCACCCCGTTGTCGCTCAAAAAGTACCAAGGCACGGGGAAATGCGCCTGACCTGCGAGATATATTGGAGGACAAGGCAAGGCAAACAAGATCGATCTACGGATCGCGTGGGCGCCCCACGACACGTGATGACAACCGTCACGCCGGATACAGCAATTCGGCCGGGCGAACACGATGAACAAAGCTCATTTGAGCTGCATCGTGATAGCCTAATCTGAGGCGCCAAGACACCCACTATGCTTCACGGATGAAGTAATGGATCATCAAATCCCTGAGGGTTTCAAACCCGTAAACATCAAATCATACGATGGCACAACAGATCCTGCGGTTTGGATCGAGGACTATCTCCTTCATATCCACATGGCCCGCGGTGATGATCTACACGCCATCAAATACCTCCCACTCAAGCTTAAAGGACCAGCTCGGCATTGGCTTAACAGCTTGCCAGTAGAGTCAATTGGTTGTTGGGAAGACCTGGAAGCCGCATTCCTTGATAACTTCCAGGGCACATATGTGCGACCACCAGACGCCGATGACCTTAGCCATATAATTCAGTAGCCAGAGAAATCGGCCAGACAATTCTGGACACGGTTCCTAACAAAGAAAAATCAAATCGTCGACTGTCCGGATGCAGAGGCACTAGCAGCCTTCAAACACAACATCCGCGACGAGTGGCTGGCCCGGCACCTAGGACAGGAAAAGCCAAAATCCATGGCAGCCCTCACCACACTCATGACCCGCTTCTGCGCGGGAGAAGACAGCTGGCTAGCTCATAGTAACAACTTGACCAAAAACCCTGGCAGTTCGGATACCAAGGACAGCAATGGCAGGTCGCGTCGCAACAAGCACAAGCGCCGCATTAACAGCGATAATGCTGAGGATACGGCAGTCAATGCCGGATTCAGAGGCTCTAAACCCGGTCAGCGGACAAAGCCATTCAAAAGAAATACCCAGGGCCCGTCCGGCTAACATTTTAGAGCCGTCGAAGTGCATCACCCAGTTGGAGTATGTGTTGTACTCTTTAGGGAGTTCGGCTTCTGTCCATTCGGTGATAAAATCGGCCCACACCTGAGATTTAATGGCTCGGCGTGGCTTGTATGTTATTTCAAATGGTAGGAGCTCGATGGCCCATTTGGCAATGCGGTCAGTGGCGTCCCGATTGTTTATGATGTCATTAAGTGGTACTTCGGAAACCACCGTGATCGAACACTCTTGAAAGTAGTGCTGCAGCTTCCGGGATGCCATAAAGACTTCATATGCTATCTTTTGATAGTGTGGGTATCGGGATTTGCATGGTGTAAGGACCGACAATACATAGTACACTAGTTTTTGGAGTGGGAATTTGAGTCCCTCTTCCTCTTGTTCGACGACGAGCACCGCGCTCACCACCTGGTGAGTTGCAGATATGTAGAGTAACATAGGTTCACTGACGTTTGGTGTGGCAAGGATTGGGTTGCTTGCTAACAAAGTTCTTATTTCTTCCAATCCGGCTGTTGCCGCATCCGTCCACGCAAAGTGATCGCTGCGTCGGAGCAGGCGGTAAAGTGGCAGTGCCTTTTCTCCCAACCTGGAGATAAAACGGCTCAAAGCTGCCACGCACCGAGCTAGTTTTTGGACCTGCTTTAGGTCTGTTGGTGTTGCCAATTGTGACAGGGCTCGGATTTTGGCTGGGTTTGATTCGATTCCTCTATTGGAAACAATGAACCCTAGCAGTTTTCCGGCTGGAACACCGACGCATTTTTCCGGATTGAGCCGTATGTCATATGTTCGGAGGTTGTCGAATGTGAGGCATAAGTTATCCACCAACAATTGGACATGTTTAGTCTTGATGACCACATCGTCTACGTATGCCTCCACCATCTTGCCAATTTGCTTTTCTAGGCATGTTTGAGTCATGCGTTGGTAAGTGGCGCTGACGTTTTTAAGTCCCAAAGGCATAGTGTTGAAGCAGAAAGGCCCGTACGGGGTAATGAATGTTGTTGCGGCCTGGTCAGATTCCCTCATCTTAATTTGATGGTATCCAGAGTATGCGGCAAGGAAGCAAAGTGAATCATGTCCAGCAGTTGCGTCAATGATCTGGTCCATGCGGGGCAGCGGGAAGGGGTCCTTAGGGCAGGCCTTATTGAGGTCTTTAAAATCGACACAAAGGCGCTAGGATTTTTCCTTCTTCGGCACCATGACCAGGTTTGCTAGCCAGTCCGGATGTGTTATCTCTCTGATGAATCCAGCTTCAAGTAGTTTAGCCAGCTCCTCCCCCATAGCTTGTGGTTTGGG